>NC_069450.1:24567023-24572023 GCF_026875155.1 Cherax quadricarinatus
CATGGTACGTGGCGAAGTGTCAGAGTGGGCACCTGTGACCAGCGGGGTCCCACAGGGGTCAGTCCTAGGACCAGTGCTGTTTCTGGTATTTGTGAACGACATGACGGAAGGAATAGACTCTGAGGTGTCCCTGTTTGCAGATGACGTGAACCTGATGAGAAGAATTCACTCGATCGAAGACCAGGCAGAACTACAAAGGGATCTGGACAGCCTGCAGACCTGGTCCAGCAATTGGCTCCTGGAGTTCAATCCCACCAAGTGCAAAGTCATGAAGATTGGGGAAGGGCAAAGAGACCGCAGACGGAGTATAGTCTAGGGGGCCAGAGACTACAAACCTCACTCAAGGAAAAAGATCTTGGGGTGAGTATAACACCAGGCACATCTCCTGAAGCGCACATCAACCAAATAACTGCTGCAGCATATGGGCGCCTAGCAAACCTCAGAACAGCATTCCGACATCTTAATAAGGAGTCATTCAGGACCCTGTACACCGTGTACGTTAGGCCCATATTGGAGTATGCGGCACCAGCTTGGAACCCACACCTAGCCAAGCACGTAAAGAAACTAGAGAAAGTGCAAAGGTTTGCAACAAGACTAGTCCCAGAGCTAAGAGGTATGTCCTACGAGGAGAGGTTAAGGGAAATCAACCTGACGACACTGGAGGACAGGAGAGATAGGGGGGACATGATAACGACATACAAAATACTCAGAGGAATTGACAAGGTGGACAAAGACAGGATGTTCCAGAGATTGGACACAGTAACAAGGGGACACAGTTGGAAGTTGAAGACACAGATGAATCACAGGGATGTTAGGAAGTATTTCTTCAGCCTCAGAGTAGTCAGTAAGTGGAATAGTTTGGGAAGCGATGTAGTGGAGGCAGGATCCATACATAGCTTTAAGCAGAGGTATGATAAAGCTCACGGCTCAGGGAGAGTGACCTAGTAGCGATCAGTGAAGAGGCGGGGCCAGGAGCTCGGACTCAACCCCCGCAACCTCAACTAGGTGAGTACAACTAGGTGAGTACACACACACGTCATGATCAAAACATCCACTAAGGGCACGTCTTGCCCACCAGGGTGTTGCTTCAGTCCACTGAAGAAGCAGCCTGAGGTGGGTGAAACGTCTCCTTAATGTTTTGATGCCTTGTGTTCTTCAATGGGTGAAGGGGAGGGTGGGTAAAGAGGGGGGAAGAGAAAGATGGGGAGGAGAGGAGTGAGAAGTGAGGGGAGGAGAAACAGAGGGAGAGAAAGAGGGGAGGAAAAAAGAGGGAAGAGGAAAGAAAATAGAGAAGGACTAAAAGAGAAAGAGGTGAGGGAAGAAAAAAGGAGTAAGGGGAGGGGGAAGAAAAAAGGAGTAAGGGGAGGGGGAAGAAAAAAAAGAGTAAGAGGTATAAGTAAAAAATAGAAAGGAGGGGAGAAAAAAAGAGGAAAGGAGAGAGAGAAAGAAAAAAAGGAAAGAGGGAAGAGAAAAGGGAAAAAGGGAGAGAGGAGAAAAAGACGGGTGAATTCTGGTTCCTTAAGCCCAGAGAAATTAGGTTGGTTCAAGAGAGCTTGCAAGGGATAAGGGATGGCTCTCCCACCAATGAGAGGGAAGCTTACATACTCTCCACCAATGAGAGGGAAGCTTACATACACTCCACCAATGAGAGGGAAGCTTACATACTCTCCCACCAATGAGAGGGGAGCTTACATACTCTCCACCAATGAGAGGGAAGCTTACATACTCTCCACCAATGAGAGGGGAGCTTACATGCTCTCCCACCAATGAGAGGGGAGCTTACATACTCTCCACCAATGAGAGGGGAGTTTACATACTCTCCACCAATGAGAGGTGAGCTTACATACTCTCCACCAATGAGAGGGAAGCTTACTCTCCACCAATGAGAGGGGAGCTTACATACTCTCCACCAATGAGAGGGAAGCTTACTCTCCACCAATGAGAGGGGAGCTTACTCTCCACCAATGAGAGGGGAGCTTACATACTCTCCAGCAGTGAGAGGGGAGCTTACATACTCTCCACCAATGAGAGGGGAGCTTACATACTCTCCACCAATGAGAGGGGAGGTTACATACTCTCCTACCAATGAGAGGGAAGCTTACATGCTCTCCACCAATGAGAGGGGAGCTTACATATTCTCCTACCAATGAGAGGGAAGCTTACATACTCTCCACGAATGAGAGGGGAGCTTACATACTCTCCTACCAATGAGGGGGAAATTTACATACTCTCCACCAATAGGAGAGCAGTTTACATCCTGTTAACCAATACGAAACAAATAGTAGACTGCAGACATTGTAACACTAGGTAGACATACAGGTAGACATTGGTAGACTTACAGGTAGGCAGACAAGTAGACAAAGAGAAGCAGATAAAGACAGGTAGACAGACAAAACAGCCAGGTAGACAAGAAAGACAGACAAGTTGACAGACAGGTAGACAAACACAGGTAGAGAGGTAGACAAAAAAGATACACACACAAAGAGAAAGACAAGTAGGCAGGTAAACATACAAGCAGATCGACAGATAATTAGACAAGTAGACGGTTAAACAGACAGGTAGACAAGTAATTACACAGGTAGACATGTACTTAAATAGATAGACAGGTAATTTGATAGGTAGATAGGTAATCTGACAGGTAGACAAGAAAATAGACAGATAGGTAATTTGACAGGTAGACAGGAAATTAGACAGGTAGACAGGTAAATAGACAGGTAAACAGGTACACAGGTAATTAGACAGGTAGACAAACAAGCAGACGGACATTCGACAAGCCAACCTAACAGATTATTCCGTACTAATAACAAACACAAAAAAAAAACAACTTTGTGTAAACAACAACAAAACAACAACAACAACAACAAAACAACAACAACAACAAAACAACAACAACAACACACTTGTGAAAGCCATTTAAAACACATATGGCAAAATTTTAGAGAAAAAAAAGGTGTGAGGTTGATGAAAGGTAGATAATTGGAAAAGTTGTGTGAATGGTCCACCAGCAGAGGCGTGGAGGAGCTGCTGCTGGCTCAGGTGGTAGCGGCCTGATACTCGGAGGCGCCCGGGTTCGATTCCCGGCACGACATCAGTTTTTTTTTTCTCTCTCTCTCTCTAACTTGTCTGTGAAATATCTCTAACGCCCTCCAACTGTCTCTCCTCCTTCCTTCTACCTCCCTCCCCGCCTTCTACCTCCCTTCCCGCCTTCTACCTCCCTCTCCTCCTTCCTTCTACCTCCCTCTCCTCCTTCCTTCTACCTCCCTCCCCGCCTTCTACCTCCCTCTTCTCCTTCCTTCTACCTCCCTCTCCTCCTTCCTTCTACCTCCCTTCCCGCCTTCTACCTCCCTCTTCTCCTTCCTTCTACCTCCCTCTCCTCCTTCCTTCTACCTCCCTCCCGCCTTTACCTCCCTCTTCTCCTTCCTTCTACCTCCCTCTCCTCCTTCCTTCTACCTCCCTTCCCGCCTTCTACTCCCTCTCTCTCCTTCATTCTACCTCCCTCTCCTCCTTCCTTCTACCTCCCTTCCCCCTTCCTTCTACCTCCCTTCCCCCTTCCTTCTACCTCCCTTCCCTCTTCCTTCTACCTCCCTCCCCTCCTTCCTTCTACCTCCCTTCCCTCCTTCCTTCTACCTCCCTCCCCTCCTTCCTTCTACCTCCCTCCCCTCCTTCCTTCTACCTCCCTCCCCCCTTCTACCTCCCTCCCCTCCTTCCTTCTACCTCCCTCCCCTCCTTCATTCTCTCAATCACTGCCACTAAGCAAGTCTTGAGGTTGGAATCACAATTCGGTTGTTTATGTACACTCTCCCTTCCTCCCTATTTCTCTCCCTCCCTCCTTCCCTCTTTTCCTCCCTCCTTCCCTCTTTTCCTCCCTCCTTCCCATCATGCTTCTCTCCAATATCTGCTTACCAGAAAATGAGAAAAAAACAACTTTATATCTCGGTGATAAGAAAAAAATACGAAGGGAAAGACGAAGTAAAGGAGTAAGAAGAGAAAGAAAAGGAATAAGTGAAAGAAGAAAATGAGTAAGAATAGAAAGAGGCAGAAAAAGAGTAAGACAAGGTATAAGAAAAGAAGAGGAGAAAAATGAAAGAAATGGAGTAAGAAAAGAAAGTGGAAGAATAGGAACAAGAAGAGGATACATGAAGGGGAGCGAGAGACGGAAAAGGAGGGGCAAACGGAAAAGGAGGGGCGAAACGGAAAAGGAGGGGTGAAACGGAAAAGGAGGGGCGAGACGGAAAAGGAGGGGCGAGGTGGGCAATATGTTTGGGGTGGGTCGATGTGTTACGGCTCCGGCAGCATGTGTTAAAGCTGACTGTAGCCGCCCACCACACACTTAACCCACCCACCACAAGCAACACAACCCACCCACCACAAGCAACACAACCCACCCACCACAAGCAACACAACCCACCCACCACAAGCAACACAACCCACCCACCACAAGCAACACAACCCACCCACCACAAGCAACACAACCCACCCCCACAAGCAACACAACCCACCCACCACAAGCAACACAACCCGCCCACCACACACTTAACCCACCCACCACAAGCAACACAACCCACCCACCACAAGCAACACAACCCACCCACCACAAGCAACAACAACCACACCCACCACAAGCAACACAACCCACCCACCACAAGCAACACAACCCACCCATCACAAAGCAACACACCCACCCACACCACAAGCAACACAACCCACCCACCACAAGCAACACAACCCACCCATCACAAGCAACACAACCCACCCACCACAAGCAACACAACCACCCACCACAAGCAACACAACCCACCCACCACAAGCAACACAACCCACCCACCACAAGCAACACAACCCACCCACCACAAGCAACACAACCCACCCATCACAAGCAACACAACCCACCCACCACAAGCAACACAACCCACCCACCACAAGCAACACAACCCACCCACCACAAGCAACACAACCCACCCATCACAAGCAAACACAACCCACCCACCACAAGCAACACA
>NC_069450.1:24577023-24587023 GCF_026875155.1 Cherax quadricarinatus
TGTTCCGGAGATGGGACACAGCAACAAGGGGACACAGTTGGAAGTTGAAGACACAGATGAATCACAGGGATGTTAGGAAGTATTTCTTCAGCCACAGAGTAGTCAGGAAGTGGAATAGTTTGGGAAGCGATGTAGTGGAGGCAGGATCTATACATAGCTTTAAGCAGAGGTATGATAGATAAAGCTCAAGGTTCAGGGAGAGTGACCTAGTAGCGACCAGTGAAGAGGCGGGGCCAGGAGCTTGGACTCGACCCCTGCAACCTCAACTAGGTGACTACAACTAGGTAAGTACACACACACACACACACACACACACACACACACACACACACACACACACACACACACACGTACATCATTTAGCTAAAGAAACACTGAGGATGTTGAAATTTTGTGGAACCAAACTAGTAACGTGACAGGTACGAGGAGGCTCCGATAGCCACGACACAGGTGAGAGGAACACAAACAACCGCTGGTGCGTGAAAGGGCTGCGGTGCTCGAAAGGGTTGCGTTTTCCTGCGGAATTCCACATTTCTCTCTGGTAAATTTCACAAGTAAACTGCGGAGCCAAATTCCAGCAACACATCTTTTTCCTGTGGTGCCTAAAAGTTCAGAGTTTGTGGGTTCCATCAGCAATGCTAATGAACCTCTCTCGAGCCCCTCCCCCAGGGTTCCAGGGATACTCAAATCATGCCGAGTATACTGCGCTGTGTTCCACCAATTCCGAGATTCACTGAAGTAATGGTGTTTCATTTCAGATTTCCAGAGATTCCCAAAACTATCGTGTTCCAAGGATTTCAGCAGAGAAGATACTACCACTACTACTCCTACTACTTATTTCATTACCAGCCTTACCACTACCACTACTTAATTTTCTTCTTCTCTTGGTCCCGTCCCTGTCCCCCCTCGCCTATATTTACTGGCTCCCTCACTCTTTTGTGTTAGTGTGACTCTGTAAATGGTTCAAGTAGGACAGAAACATCGTCGTAAGCTTCTCTCTCCCATGTGCTGGTTGTTTATAGATACCGTAAAGTGTTCTACCTTTCCAGGGATTCCCAAAAGTATCGTGTTCCAGCGTTCCCAAAGTAACGTAGTGGTGTTCCAGTGATCCACAATACGCTGTCTGAAAGCCTCATCAGCATAAATGTTTAAAGATCACTGCAGCTTCGATGTTCCAGTTATTCCTGATGTAAATCTCGCCGCTTCACAAAAACATTCCAGCTTCCTCCTTGCAAGGGAAACAAAACATACAGCCTGGAAGTATGAAAATCTATATTCTTCTTGGTGAAAAACAACCCATCTTCTTTTTAAGCAGTAAGAGCCACATTCTTCCAGGAAAACATACGGTCTGAAAGTATAAACATCCGCGTTGCAGCAGGAAAACTCCCCTAATAGTGGGTGGAACTTTTCAGTCAACGCAGACTGAATGACCTTTCCAGCAAAAACGTTGCAGAACGTTAAAACCGTGAGATAAACTGGTGTAGTTACGATACCATTCATACTGCGTTTACCTTGTCTATCTCACCCGCTTTTGTATAGTACAAAATACCCTCATCAGTCTATTTTACCGGCGTTAATGACTCTGGCAGTCGAGGAACAGTAAGGTCCCAACATTCACTGAAGACAACCATGGCTAGTGTTTTAGAGACCCCCCAATACAGCGTACAGAGACGGGGAGAGCAACACTGTTTTACACCTTGACATTTTGCTTGAAGACAATACAATCAATGGAAAGAACAATGTTAGCTCAACGCATCTTATATCTTGATCAACACGCTATTAAACCAAGACGAGGAGGTCATCCAGTGAGATAGTCACACTACTCGCTTTGTAATAAAGCCAAGACCTGCAGGTACAGGTGAATCAAAGCCACACTACTCACCTAATAAAGCCTGGAAGAGCCTGGATTTGAAGATACGAATAACCCTCTCAATAGCCGCCCTCAGCTGCTTGTCTTGAGGTCTGTTGAGTTTGCTGTGGTAGTCCTCCAGTAGTTCCAGCGCCCGGTGCGCCTCTGTAAGTAAACAAAGCCACTTGACACCACACACCTGAGCTCGTAAAAGGACATGGGACATTACACAAGAGGATATTTTTCGTACCTTTAACAGAGATAAACAAAGAGGCCACATTTGTAAATTTGAGAAAAATGTGAAGGCAAAGGGATACACTTTGTATAATAACGAGACACTGTGTATAATAACGAGACACTGTGTATAATAACGAGAAACTGCTTATAATAATGACACACTGTATAATAACGAGACACTGTATAATAACGAAATGCTTTGTATAATAACCAGACACTGTGTATAATAACGATGGACATTCAAGAATTATGAAGAATCTTGACAGAACGCCGAAGCAGAGGATGATGTAGTTAACGGAAGATGTACCTGACAGCGGATGGCAGGGATGCCGTGTCCACAATGGCTATCTCTCTCACTCATAGAGTCTGGCATCGTATGTGAGGGATGCTGTAGTGTTCGTGATATACACGTCTTTGTTAGACGTGACAAGGAGAGAGAGAGAGCACTGGAGTACTATACCTTGAAGCAGAGAGCTTTACACGCGGAAAGACTCTCGAGGAAGAGCTGTATACAGCGGAATGACGTTCTCTGCGCTGACGTTGCTCTCTCCGCTGACGTTGTTCTCTGCGTTGATGTTGCTCTCTCCGCTGACGTTGCTGATTGTTGTTCTCTGCGCTGACGTTGCTGATTGTTCTCTCCGCTGACGTTGCTGATTGTTGTTCTCTGCGCTGGCGTTGCTGACTGCTACTCTCTGCGCTGACGTTGCTGACTGTCACTCTCTGCGCTGACGCTGCTGACTGTTACTCTCTGCGATGACGCTGTTGATTGTTACTCTCTGCGCTGACGTTGCTGACTGTTACTCTCTGCGCTGACGTTGCTGTTACTCTCTGCGCTGACGTTGCTGACTGTTACTCTCTGCGCTGACGTTGCTGACTGTTACTCTCTGCGCTGACGCTGCTGACTGTTACTCTCTGCGCTGACGTTGCTGACTGTTACTCTCTGCGCTGACGTTGCTGACTGTTACTCTCTGCGCTGACGTTGCTGACTGTTACTCTCTGCGCTGACGTTGCTGACAGTTACTCTCTGCGCTGACGCTGCTGACTGTTACTCTCTGCGCTGACGCTGCTGACTGTTACTCGCTGCGCTGAAGTTGCTGACTGTTACTCTCTGCGCTGACGTTGCTGACTGTTACTCTCTGTGCTGACGTTGCTGACTGTTACTCTCTGCGCTGACGTTTCTGACTGTTACTCTCTGCGCTGACGTTGCTGACTGTTATTCTCTGCGCTGACGTTGCTGACTGTTACTCTCTGCGCTGACGTTGCTGACTGTTACTCTCTGCGCTGACGTTGCTGACTGTTACTCTCTGCGCTGACGTTGCTGACTGTTACTCTCTGAGCTGACGTTGCTGACTGTTACTCTCTGCGCTGACGCTGCTGACTGTTACTCTCTGCGCTGACGTTTCTGACTGTTACTCTCTGCGCTGACGCTGCTGACTGTTACTCTCTGCGCTGACGTTACTGACTGTTACTCTCTGCGCTGACGTTGCTGACTGTTACTCTCTGCGCTGACGTTGCTGACTGTTACTCTCTGCGCTGACGTTGCTGACTGTTACTCTCTGCGCTGACGCTGCTGACTGTTACTCTCTGCGCTGACGTTGCTGACTGTTACTCTCTGCGCTGACGTTGCTGACTGTTACTCTCTGCGCTGACGCTACTGACTGTTACTCTCTGCGCTGACGCTGCTGACTGTTACTCTCTGCGCTGACGTTGCTGACTGTTACTCTCTGCGCTGACGTTGCTGACTGTTACTCTCTGCGCTGACGCTGCTGTTACTCTGCGCTGACGCTGCTGACTGTTACTATCTGCGCTGACGCTGCTGACTCTTACTCTCTGCGCTGACGTTGCTGATTGTTACTCTCTGCGCTGACGCTGCTGACTGTTACTCTCTGCGCTGACGTTGCTGTTACTCTCTGCGCTGACGTTGCTGACTGTTACTCTCTGCGCTGACGCTGCTGTTACTCTCTGCGCTGACGTTGCTGACTGTTACTCTCTGCGCTGACGCTGCTGACTGTTACTCTCTGCGCTGACGCTGCTGACTTACTCTCTGCGCTGACGCTGCTGACTGTTACTCTCTGCGCTGACGTTGCTGACTGTTACTCTCTGCGCTGACGTTGCTGACTGTTACTCTCTGCGCTGACGCTGCTGACTGTTACTCTCTGCGCTGACGCTGCTGACTGTTACTCTCTGCGCTGACGTTGCTGACTGTTACTCTCTGCGCTGACGTTGCTGACTGTTACTCTCTGCGGTGACGTTGCTGACTGTTACTCTCTGCGCTGACGTTGCTGACTGTTACTCTCTGCGCTGACGCTGCTGGCTGTTACTCTCTGCGCTGACGTTGCTGAATGTTACTCTCTGCGCTGACGTTGCTGACTGTTACTCTCTGCACTGACGTTGCTGACTTACTCTCTGCGCTGACGCTGCTGACTGTTACTCTGCGCTGACGCTGCTGACTGTTACTCTCTGCGCTGACGTTGCTGACTGTTACTCTCTGCGCTGACGTTGCTGACTGTTACTCTCTGCGCTGACGTTGCTGACTGTTACTCTCTGCGCTGACGCTGCTGACTGTTACTCTCTGCGCTGACGTTGCTGACTGTTACTCTCTGCGCTGACGTTGCTGACTGTTACTCTCTGCGCTGACGTTGCTGACTGTTACTCTCTGCGCTGACGTTGCTGACTGTTACTCTCTGCGCTGACGTTGCTGACTGTTACTCTCTGCGCTGACGCTGCTGACTGTTACTCTCTGCGCTGACGTTGCTGACTGTAAACTTTTCCAATTATTCCTTCTGCACCGCCACGGCGTGATTTGTGCACCATCGCGACACAACCAACCACCACCACCTCCAACACCACCAACCACCACCACCTCCAACACCACCAACCACCACCACCTCCAACACCACCAACCACCACCACCATCACTTCCAACACCACCAACCACCACTAACAAAACCACCACCACCACCACCATAACCAGCACCACCATGATCACCATCACCACCACCATAACCATCACCAACACCACCATAACCAGCACCACCATGATCACCATCACCACCACCATAACCATCACCAACACCACCATAACCAGCACCACCATGATCACCATCACCACCGCCATAACCATCACCACCACCACCATAACCACCACTATCATCCGGTGGATGAGAAACTATTGACCTACAAACGACCAGTTAAGAAGGCACGAACGACCACTCATGAGCACGGATATGGTCGTTTTGGAGGGAGAGAGAGGATGATTGAGAGAGGATGAGTGGGAGAGGATGAGTGGGAGAGGATGAGTGGGAGAGGATGAGTGGGAGAGGATGAGTGGGAGAGGATGGGCGAGAGAGGATAGATGACAGGGAGAGTGCAAGAGAGAGAGAGAGAGAGAGAGAGAGAGAGAGAGAGAGAGAGAGAGAGAGAGAGAGAGAGAGAGAGAGAGAGAGAGAGAAAGTTAGGAAGGAGAGAATGATAGTGAGGGAGAATGAGTGAAGGTGAGAGAGGGGGATGGGTGAGAAAGTGAGAGACCAAGAGAGACGAGTGAGAAATTGAGACAAAAATAGGCACAATCTGGATAACAGAAGTAGTTACCCAGTGGTAGGTATGTACCACCTAATCACCTTACTCTAAATTAGGTGCTAGTTAGGAACCAAAGAACACCTTGTGGCTTAGGTACTAGTTATGTACTAATTATGCACGACTTAGGTATTATTTATACACGACATAGGTACTAGCTATTCACAACTTAGGTACTAATTATGTCCTAGTTATAAACGAACTTAGGAAGTCTCTAATTACTCAAGCCATAACAAGGACATAGCTTCCTTAGGTACGACGATCAGTGCACGAACTGGACCAGTCGTGCACTCATCAAGGAGCGTACCTTGACAATGGTGGGCAAGTAATCCAAGGAACCGGAGCTACCCTACCCTGTTTTCACCCCACGAGCCTTACGGATTTAGCGCTGCCTCTTCAATAATAATAATAATAATAATAATAATAATAATAATAATAATAATAATAATAATAATAATAATATATTTTGATGTACATACACCGAATGGCACTATCATTTTAATTATTATTATTTTAGATGTACGTACTCTGAGTGACACTAATTATAACCAAAATTTCCTGTGGAAATCAAGAGTGACACTCGTCAGTACATGATTGGCACGAGAATGAGACGAGGGTGTCATGGAGAAGAGGTCATCAGAGGTCACAAGGTCACCAGCACATTACCAGACGCCAACCATCTCTAGAAGCAGACTATTTGACAAGGGTAAACTAGACTAGGGTAAACTAAACTAGACTGTCAAGTTTACTCTCGTCATAAATAAGTGCGGTGATGCTGTTTGCGCATCTATCACCCACATTGTTTGCTTATTTTCTAGTATTTTTTATTTTTTATTATCACACTGGCCGATTCCCACCAAGGCAGGGTGGCCTGAAAAAGAAAAACTTTCACCATCATTCACTCCATCACTGTCTTGCCAGAAGGGTGCTTTACACTACAGTTTTTAAACTGCAACATTAACACCCCTCCTTCAGAGTGCAGGCACTGTACGTCCCATCTCCAGGACTCAAGTCCGGCCTGCCGGTTTCCCTGAACCCCTTCACAAATGTTACCTTGCTCACACTCCAACAGCACGTCAAGTATTAAAAACCATTCGTCTCCATTCACTCCTATCAAACACGCTCACGCACGCCTGCTGGAAGTCCAAGCCCCTCGCACACAAAACCTCCTTTACCCCCTCCCTCCAACCTTTCCTAGGCCGACCCCTACCCCGCCTTCCTTCCACTACAGACTGATACACTCTTGAAGTCATACTGTTTCGCTCCATTCTCTCTACATGTCCGAACCACCTCAACAACCCTTCCTCAGCCCTCTGGACAACAGTTTTGGTAATCCCGCACCTCCTCCTAACTTCCAAACTACGAATTCTCTGCATTATATTCACACCACACATTGCCCTCAGACATGACATCTCCACTGCCTCCAGCCTTCTCCTCGCTGCAACATTCATCACCCATGCTTCACACCCATATAAGAGTGTTGGTAAAACTATACTCTCATACATTCCCCTCTTTGCCTCCAAGGACAAAGTTCTTTGTCTCCACAGACTCCTAAGTGCACCACTCACCCTTTTCCCCTTATCAATTCTATGATTCACCTCATCCTTCATAGACCCATCCGCTGACACGTCCACTCCCAAATATCTGAATACATTCACTTCCTCCATACTCTCTCCCTCCAATCTGATATCCAATCTTTCATCACCTAATATTTTTGTTATCCTCATAACCTTACTCTTTCCTGTATTCACTTTTAATTTTCTTTTGCACAACCTACCAAATTCATCCACCAATCTCTGCAACTTCTCTTCAGAATCTCCCAAGAGCACAGTGTCATCAGCAAAGAGCAACTGTGACAACTCCCACTTTATGTGTGATTCTTTATCTTTTAACTCCACGCCTCTTGTCAAGACCCTCGCATTTACTTCTCTTACAACCCCATCTATAAATACATTAAACAACCACGGTGACATCACACATCCTTGTCTAAGGCCTACTTTTACTGGAAAATAATTTCCCTCTTTCCTATGTACTCTAACTTGAGCCTCACTATCCTCGTAAAAACTCTTCACTGCTTTCAGTAACCTACCTCCTACACCATACACCTGCAACATCTGCCACATTGCCCCCCTATCCACCCTGTCATACGCCTTTTCCAAATCCATAAATGCCACAAAGACCTCTTTAGCCTTATCTAAATACTGTTTACTTATATGTTTCACTGTAAACACCTGGTCCACACACCCCCTACCTTTCCTAAAGCCTCCTTGTTCATCTGCTATCCTATTCTCAGTCTTACTTTTAATTCTTTCAATAATAACTACCATACACTTTACCAGGTATACTCAACAGACTTATCCCCCTATAATTTTTGCACTCTCTTTTGTCCCCTTTGCCTTTATACAAAGGAACTATGCATGCTCTCTGCCAATCCCTAGGTACCTTACCCTCTTCCATACATTTATTAAATAATTGCACCAACCACTCCAAAACTATATCCCCACCTGCTTTTAACATTTCTATCTTTATCCCATCAATCCCGGCTGCCTTACCCCCTTTCATTTTACCTACTGCCTCACGAACTTCCCCACACTCACAACTGGCTCTTCGTCACTCCTACAAGATGTTATTCCTCCTTGCCCTATACACGAAATCACAGCTTCCCTATCTTCATCAACATTTAACAATTCCTCAAAATATTCCCTCCATCTTCCCAATACCTCTAACTCTCCATTTAATAACTCTCCTCTCCTATTTTAACTGACAAATCCATTTGTTCTCTAGGCTTCCTTAACTTGTTAATCTCACTCCAAAACTTTTTCTTATTTTCAACAAAATTTGTTGATAACATCTCACCCACTCTCTCATTTGCTCTCTTTTTACATTGCTTCACCACTCTCTTAACCTCTCTCTTTTTCTCCATATACTCTTCCCTCCTTGCATCACTTCTACTTTGTAAAAACTTCTCATATGCTAACTTTTTCTCCCTTACTACTCTCTTTACATCATTCCACCAATCGCTCCTCTTCCCTCCCGCACCCACTTTCCTGTAACCACAAACTTCTGCTGAAACACTCTAACACTACATTTTTAAACCTACCCCATACCTCTTCGACCCCATTGCCTATGCTCTCATTAGCCCATCTATCCTCCAATTAGCTGTTTATATCTTTCCCTAACTGCCTCCTCTTTTAGTTTATAAACCTTCACCTCTCTCTTCCCTGATGCTTCTATTCTCCTTGTATCCCATTTACCTTTTACTCTCAGTGTAGCTACAACTAGAAAGTGATCTGATATATCTGTGGCCCCTCTATAAACATGTACATCCTGAAGTCTACTCAACAGTCTTTTATCTACCAATACATAATCCAACAAACTACTGTCATTTCGCCCTACATCATATCTTGTATACTTATTTATCCTCTTTTTCTTAAAATATGTATTACCTATAACTAAACCCCTTTCTATACAAAGTTCAATCAAAGGGCTCCCATTATCATTTACACCTGGCACCCCAAACTTACCTACCACACCTTCTCTAAAAGTTTCTCCTACTTTAGCATTCAGGTCCCCTACCACAATTACTCTCTCACTTGGTTCAAAGGCTCCTATACATTCACTTAACATCTCCCAAAATCTCTCTCTCTCCTCTGCATTCCTCTCCTCTCCAGGTGCATACACGCTTATTATGACCCACTTCTCGCATCCAACCTTTACTTTAATCCACATAATTCTTGCATTTACACATTCATATTCTCTTTTCTCCTTCCATAACTGATCATTCAACATTACTGCTACCCCTTCCTTTGCTCTAACTCTCTCAGATACTCCAGATTTAATCCCATTTATTTCCCCCCACTGAAACTCTCCTACCCCCTTCAGCTTTGTTTCGCTTAGGGCCAGGACATCCAACTTCTTTTCATTCATAACATCAGCAATCATCTGTTTCTTGTCATCCGCACTACATCCACGCACATTTAAGCATCCCAGTTTTATAAAGTTTTTCTTCTCTTTTTTAGTAAATGTCTACAGGAGAAGAGGTTACTAGCCCATTGCTCCCGGCATTTTAGTCGCCTCATACGACACGCATGGCTTACGGAGGAAAGATTCTTTTCCACTTTCCCATGGACAATAGAAGAAATAAAGAAGAACAAGAGCTATGTAGAAAAAGGAGAAAAACCTAGATATATGTATATATATATGCATGTGCATGTCTGTGAAGTGTGACCAAAGTGTAAGTTGGAGTAGCAAGATATCCCTGTTATCTAGCGTGTTTATGAGACAGAAAAAGACACCAGCAATCCTACCATCATGCAAAACAGTTACAGGTTTCTGTTT
>NC_069450.1:24592023-24847161 GCF_026875155.1 Cherax quadricarinatus
CTTTCTCGTCTCCTCCTCTTTCTCGTCTCCTCTCTTTCTCGTCTCCTCCTCTTTCTCGTCTCCTCCTCCAACTCCTCTTTCTAGTCTCCTCTCTCATCTTTCCCCTTCTCCTCCTCCTCGTCTCTTCTCACATCTTTTTCCTCTCCTTATCGTCTCTTCTCTTTCTCCTCTCCTCCTTACCGTCTCCTCTCGCAATTTTCTCTCTTTTCTCTCCACATCTCCCTCCCCTCTCTTACCCTCTCTCCTCTTTCCCCACCCTCATCCTCTGTTCTTCCTCACATCCCCACTTATCCTCCTCTACCATCTCCATCTTTCAGCAAGATTACAACATAAATCTCTCCTTTATTACTGTTTTCATCACTTAAAATACACCTCCTTTATTTTCTTACAATTATTAACATTATTTTCCATTCATCATTGATCATTTACAAATAATAATTAATAATAATAATATAATAATAATATAATAATAATATAATAATTTATTTTTCATATTTTATTTACATCACTATTTTTATTAAGATTATTTGTTATCATAGAAAGCACTAAACTTGAAGGACAGTAGGGAAGACGATTAGATTGATTCAGAAACGCAGTTACTCCGTTTCTCGATCAAGAGCCTTCATACTGTCAATGCACGCTCCTTGAAGGGTTGGTTGTGTACAATATAGTGTGGGTGTGGTAAAATTATAGTGTGATGTGGTAAAATATAGTGTGGGTGTGGTACAAATATATTGGGTAGTGTACAATATAGTGTGGATGTTACAATAATAGTGTGGTGTGTACAATATAGTGTGATGTGTACAATATATGTGGTTTTGTACAATATAGTGTGGGTGTGGACAATATAATGTGAGGGACAATATAGGTGGATGGTACAATATAGTGTGGATTGGTACAATATAGTGTGGATTGTCATATAGTGTGGTGTGGTACAATAAGTGTGATGTGGTACAATAAGGGTGTGGTGTGGTACAATATAGTGTGGGTGTGGTACAATATAGTGTGGATGTGGTACAATATAGTGTGGGTGTGGTACAATATAGTGTGGGTGTGGTACAATATAGTGTGGATGTGGTACAATATAGTGTGGGTGTGGTACAATATAGTGTGGGTGGTACAATATAGTGTGGATGTACAATATAGTGTGGGTGTGGTACAATATAGTGTGGGTGTGGTACAATATAGTGTGGATGTGGTACAATATAGTGTGGATGTGGTACAATATAGTGTGGGATGTGGTACAATATAGTGTGGGTGTGGTACAATATAGTGTGGATGGTACAATATAGTGTGGGTGTGGTACAATATAGTGTGGATGTGGTACAATATAGTGTGGGTGTGGTACAATATAGTGTGGATGTGGTACAATATAGTGTGGGTGTGGTACAATATAGTGTGGGTGTGGTACAATATAGTGTGGGTGTGGTACAATATAGTGTGGATGTGGTACAATATAGTGTGGGTGTGGTACAATATAGTGTAGATGTGGTACAATATAATCAGTACTTGGAAATATAAACACATATGCAGTATAATGTGATCCTTTATTGACAACGTTTCACCCACACAGTGGGCTTTTTCAAGTCACACACGGATCTACCTGGGGTTGGAAGGTACGAAGGTATTCTCGTACCTTCCAACCCCAGGTAGATCCGTGTTTGACTTGAAAAAGCCCACTGTGTGGGTGAAACGTTGTCAATAAAGGATCACATTATACTGCATTTGTGTTTATATTTCCATTGTGTCGGTATTTTATACCATTTATTTCCATAATCAGTACTTCACTAGTGGTACCAGTCAGTGGTTCACTAGTGGTACAAGTCAGTGGTTCTATCCACTGAAGAGGGGCGAAGACAAGCACACGAACTGCCGAACAAGCTTTCTACACAGGCAACGTTTCGCTCGGTGTATACAGAGGTTCATCATATCATGACCTGACTCATTACCACCGGAAGACCATGAAACAGCAAGAAAATACAGGAAGCAGGAGAAAAAACATGAGAAATGTCTACTCATGGCAGTAATTTGGCTGAGGGAATATAGTGTGGGTGTGGTACAATATAGTGTGGATGTGGTACAATATAGTGGATGTGGTACAATATAGTGTGGATGTGGTACAATATAGTGTGGATGTGGTACAAAATAGTGTGGGTGTGGTACAATATAGTGTGGGTGTGGTACAATATAGTGGATGTGGTACAATATAGTGTGGATGTGGTACAATATAGTGTGGATGTGGTACAATATAGTGTGGATGTGGTACAATATAGTGTGGATGTGGTACAATATAGTGTGGATGTGGTACAATATAGTGTGGGTGTGGTACAATATAGTGTGGGTGTGGTACAATATAGTGTGGATGTGGTACAATATAATGGATGTGGTACAATATAGTGTGGATGTGGTACAATATAGTGTGGATGTGGTACAATATAGTGGATGTGGTACAATATAGTGTGGGTGTGGTACAATATAGTGTGGATGTGGTACAATATAGTGTGGATGTGGCACAATATAGTGTGGGTGTGGTACAATATAGTGTGGGTGTGGTACAATATAGTGTGGATGTGGTGCAATATAGTGGATGTGGTACAATATAGTGTGGATGTGGTACAATATAGTGGATGTGGTACAATACAGTGTGGGTGTGGTACAATATAGTGTGGATGTCGTACAATATAGTGTGGGTGTGGTACAATATAGTGTGGATGTGGTACAATATAGTGTGGGTGTGGTACAATATAGTGTGGATGTGGTACAATATAATCAGTACTTCACTAGTGGTACCAGTCAGTGGTTCACTAGTGGTACAAGTCAGTGGTTCTATCCACTGAAGAGGGGCGAAGACAATCACACGAACTGCCGAACAAGCTTTCTACACAGGCAACGTTTCGCTCGGTGTATACAGAGGTTCATCATATCTTGACCTGACTCATTACCACCGGAAGACCATGAAACGGCAAGAAAATACAGGAAGCAGGAGAAAAAACATGAGAAATGTCTACTCATGGCAGTAATTTGGCTGAGGGAATAAGAGTGAAGGAAGAAGTAGTGTGAGGGAGGACCAATAAAAGCATACGAGTGTGGCATGCTAAAAGTATATTACATTTTATACGGAGTATGTCACACTTTCTATATAGGCTGCTTCCAAACCAGCAAACTGGGTGCTATGGGTTTAACGATCAATAGGGTACCCGTCGTTAAACCAGTACCTTGGTTCATTGGCCAATCACAGGCAAGCCCTCCAAAGCTGAAGCAACGTGGTTCACTTGTGCCAGACTTGCCTGAGCTGCTGGTTGAGCACGGTGCACTCTCTCTGGCTTCTGCTTCTGCCATCTTTTGTCACCGTGGTGTACACTTATTATTCCACCTCTGTACACAGTGTACGTAAGTATACATATTTGTAAATATTTAGTTAATTATATCTGGTGAAGGAAAATACAAATCGTATACCATTGCTGAGTTCTGCTTGCTCCACTATTGAGTTCATTAGAACAGTCGCAGGCCAACTAAACCTGTGTCTTAATAATGAGGGAGAAATTGAAAGTATATGAATGAAAGTGAGTGGACCCGGGCTTTGATGTAGTGGACAGTCTTAAAATTAGTGGAAACATCTACCTAGTTGGGACGATTGTATCGGCTTCATACCCTTAAAGTCGTAGAATTTTTGAGGTTGCATGTCCCTTGGGCTGGAGAAGTTTCAGTTCCATAGTCAGGAACTATCTGAAGATCAAGCGACAGTGCGGAGACTTAAATACTGTCGAAGGAGAGGTGCAGGGTAAGTAGTAGTGTAAGTAGAATACTATTTACTACTATACTACCCTGCACCCTCCTTCCGACAGATATTAAGTCTCCGACTGTCGCTTGATCTTCAGATAGTTCCTACTATGGAAACTGAACTTACCAGGCCGATGGACTGACAACCTCAAATTCTACTGACTTTAAGGGTGATGGACTGATTACATCGTCTTCACATCTCTACTGTTCCTGCCTACTTTCTGTATTCGACTGAAGAAGCCTACTGTGTAGGCGAAACGTTTCGGAATAAAGTTATCTAACTGTTGCATATGTGTCTTACCTAACAACCTGTCGGTATTGTATACCATTTTGATGTTCTACCTAGTTGGGTTACTGAGGCTAGGACTTTGGGTGGTTTCAAATTTAGGTTGGATAAATATATGAGTGAGAGGGGTTGGATTTGAGTGGGACTTGCAAATAAGTGGATAGTTATCAGAGCTTATTTCTAGGTTAGCATTGAAAATTGGGTTGGGCAAATGTTTTGTTAGTGGGATGGATTGTAAAGGACCTGCCTAGTATGGGCCAACAGGCCTGCTGCAGTGATCCTCCTTATGTTCTTATGTTCTTAAAGTCGCCCAGTGTAAAGTCAGATCTTCTCTAAATGGCAGTCAGCTGACGAACCGAGAATCAGCTGACGGACTACAGAGTTAACTAAGTAACGCAAGACAGAACACACAGAAAGCAGCAACAGCAGCGCTGACATCCTCAGCCTTGAAAAATATGAAGCCACTGTTCATTTCCTAAAAACAAAAATGTTACACGTTGGCAGAGAGCTTTTGTGGGTCTCGTTCGTGCAAAAAAAATAATAAACATTATTTCTCTCTGGAGGATTGATCTGTACCCTGAGGCTGTAAGTACCTGCTACATCTCCCACATCTTCACCCAGCATCTCTCTATCACCATCACGCAGCATCTCTATCCTCATGTTGAACTGAGAGGAGAAGGGACTCACAGGTAGCGGGTCCTTACCTGTGAGTCCCTCTTCTCTCTGTGCAACATTACATACGAACGCAAGAATGGTGGAACACTGCAGCAGGCCTACTGGCCCATACAAGGCACAGGTCCTTATCAAAATTCTTGTTTAAGGGTGGAGAGTGAACCATTTACTGTGACCTCAGTTCAAATGCATTTTTTTTGCACGCCCATGGCGTAGTATGACCCATAAGGGTGTAACTCAGTCTTAATAATAATAATGTCATTAAATATTATTCTTACTAGTCCAGTGGGAGCCATTTAAAGGTCCCATTTAATCGGTTCCAAATTCTTTTTTTCCTCCCTTCCAGTTTTTATTTTCATTTCTCTCGTGACACGAGAACGTCTCGTCCGATCGGTTCCCTTGCATACATACATATACAAGAATACACATGCACACATACATACAAAACATAGGCACATTCACATACACAAAGTGTACACACATGTACATGAAAACACACATGCTTACATATGCAGAAACATATATACATATCTACATAGGTATATGAATATTTTTATATTCTGAGGCATTAGAATTTATCACCACTCCGCACTATTCCTTTTGCGTGTACTGAGATAGAAAAGGCTGGATTTGTAGAATACAGGGATACCTTTCTCGGATCGTGCAGCGACCACAATACGTCATTATATATTATTATATTATTGTTACGAGTTATGATCTCTAACAATGTGTGACATCCCATCCTATACAGGCCTGACTAGCCAATCCTATCGTAGGCAATATATCCCAGCTCTGTCAAAATCTAGCCTAACCCATCCAACTTAAACTAATCGCTAATATGAACATAATATATTTTAACATCTAATTACCACCTATGTCCATCCTGACCTATTCTAAATCATCCTGATGTCATCCTAAACCATTCTAAGTCCTACCAGAATTTCCTAACACCACGCAATATCCCGAACTTATCCTGCGCAATACCTGGTCAATCCTGCGTCATCCTGATATCGTAAACAGGCTAACCAATCGTGACATCCTATCCTGAGAAGGACTATCAACAAGATCTTGACGTACCCTGGAACAACCAATCTATCCTGAAGGATATGGACCTGTCCTGAATCGCCTAAACTTGTGACCTATTATGAACTTTCCTGGACCTATTCTGAAACTCTCTAACTGTATCGTAGGGAGAGAAGTCTCGCTAGGGAAGGCTAGCCTAAGTGTAGCAGAGACAGATAGAGCGAAGGTGTGTAAATGGTGTCAATGTAATAGGGGGTTCAAAGAGAGAGGATCGGGTAAGGGGAGGGGGGAGGGAGGAGAAGGGAGGCGGTTACTGTGGATAGAAGGAGAAGGGGGTGGAGGGAGATGGACGGGGAGGGGGGGGAGGAGGAAGGAGGGGGAGGAGAGAGGGGGGTGGGGGAGAGGGGGGGGAGGGGAGGAGGAGAGGAGGAAGGATGGGAGGAGGAGAGAAGGGGATGGAAGGAAATGGAAGGGGGGGGATGGGGGGAAGGGGAAGGGGAAGGGGAGAGAGGAAGGGAAGTGAGGGTGAGTGGTGGGAGGAGGGGAGGGAAGGGGAGAGGGGAGGGAGAGAAGAGGAAGGTGAGAGGGGGAGGAAAGGGAGGAGTAAGAAGGAGGGGAGGGGGGGAAGAAGGAGGAAGGGGGGGATGGGGAGGAAGGGAGGAGGGGGGAGGAGGAAGGGGGAGGAGGAAGAGGAGGGGGGATGGGGGGGAAAAGAGATTAGGAAGGTGGAAGAGGGAGGTATGATGAGGAAGGAAATGTTATTAAAAGGGGTGAAGAGAGGAAGAGTAATGGGAAGAACCGAAAGGGGAAGGATGGAAAGAGGAAGGATAAAGGCAGATAGGGAAAGGAAAGGGACGGAAAGAGGAGAAAGAGAAGAGGATGGGAAAACAATGGAGTAAGGAAAGAACTCCTGGATGAGAATAAATATTATTCTCAGTAGTAGGAAAATTATTATTTATCAGAAACATGATTGTTGGACTAACGTAGTACAGGTACAATCTCTGGTACAATCTCTGGTACAATCTCTGGTACTATCTCTGGTACTATCTCTGGTACTATCTCTGGTACTATCTCTGGTACATCTCTGGTACATCTCTGGTACTATCTCTGGTACTATCTCTGGTACTATCTCTGGTACTATCTCTGGTACTATCTCTGGTACTATCTCTGGTACTATCTCTGGTACTATCTCTGGTACTATCTCTGGTACTATCTCTGGTACTATCTCTGGTACTATTTCTATCTTCCCTTACACATTTCTAAGGTTAAAATCTCCAGTGTTAATATTTGGAACACAGTTTTCAAGGTTTTCAAGACAGTTAACCTTATTGTGTGGTCTATAAATCACTTAATTGATGATGACGTTGAGTTTTGTACAAAGGTTATTACCAGCGTCTCATTCTGTGTTAAAATTCGTAGTTGGTCTTCAGTGCCATTTCAGTAATTTCTACAGGTCTACCTGAGGGGCATTCCGGGAGTCAACGCCCCCTAGACCCGGTCCATGACCAGGCCTCGTGTGCAGAAAGTGTCGTCTACTCAGAATTCTATTCTCTACTCTGACACTGTGACTTTGTTAACATTGTCGTCTATAATACATGCGTTGTTGTAAATTTATTTCACTGTTAGAAGTGTGTGTGCTCACCTATTTATGGTTGCAGGGGGTCGATTCACAGCTCCTGGTCCCTTCTCTTTGCTGGTCGCTACTAGGTTCACTCTCTCCCTGCTCCAAGAGCTTTATCGTATCACTTCTTAAAGTTATGTATGGATCCTGCCTACACTAAATTACTCTCCAGTGTATGTGTGTGTGTGTGTGTGTGTGTGTGTGTGTGTGTGTGTGAGAAAACGCTTCAAGCACTGCACTTCCTCACTTCTCTTCCTTACCCCTCTAACACTTCTTTCTCTACCTTCTCTTCCTCCCACATCCTCCTCTTCGTCGCCTCTCCTCGCTTCCCTCCTCTTAGCTCTCTCTCACTCCTATTCCTTGCCTTTCTCCTTCCTCCTCTCTCCTTTCCCCTTTCCTTCCCTTCTTCCACTATCTTGACAAACAGAAAATGCCATCAATATCAGAGTAATATCCCACTGCCAAAAACTATCCATTGCCTACACAAGGTAATTATCATCCTCCAAACTACCAATAACATAAAAAACAAAGTGCCATGTCCACGTGCCCAACATTACAATGAATCTACGTACTAATGACACGGTTACCTAATTACAAGTGCAAGTCTTGGACAAGTTGCATGATATGCACGTGCAACCTACTTTACTAATAAAGCTGACGGATATATTTATTGGATTCATTTACAAATAAAATAAAACGGAATGAAGTAAATGATTTTTGATCCAAGGGGGTTCAATTCCTCTTATTTTCAAGTAAAGAGATGTAGTAGGACACTAAAATGATTTAACTATAGATACAATCGCTCCTTCCTGTCAAGCGCTAAACCTGTACGCAACCATGCAAACCCGGGAATGGAGTAATCAGGTTTGATCCAAGAGTATAGTGCACTGTCTACTAATATTGTCGCATTCAAAGCTTTCACATTCATAAAAGTACTTGAAAGGTCCAACAAGGTCATTACCTCCGTCCTAGTTACCACCAAACACGGCCCTTATCTCCCCACATAATTAGAGCCCTAACTAACTTCATTAAGGGCTCACCAGAATCTTTAATTCCCTTAACTATTACCATTCTAACCTCTAATAAGGTCGTTAGACCCCATTTAACTACTCGATAATGAGGTTATTACCACCCATTTCGTTACCCAATAAGATGTATGGTATCTTCTAGCTGTCTAGTTGTTAACAAGGTCATTAGCTCTGCCCTAACTACCCTGTAGATATAATTGTGTCATCCCAGCTGTTATACCTCTTGTCTGAGACAACTAGATGCATCTCAGTTGGTGCACAAGGTATCCCTGTATCCCTCAAGCACAGCCTCCTCTACCTCAATGATCTAAGGTATCCCTGTATCCCATAACCCTAGCCCACTTTACCTAAGTGATCTGAGAAAGGTATCCCCATATCCCATAATCCCAGCCTACTCTACCTCAACCATCCAAGGTATTCCTAGATCTCATAAGCCCAGCCCACCCTACCTCAGGGATGAAAAAGGAATGGTGCAGAGTGCAGCATAAGGTTCTAATGCAGTTAAATATTAATGTGGAAAATTAAAAGCTAATCAGAAGAAAATTATTCATAGGTTATCACATGGAAACTAATACCCCGTTTTCAATTAAAAAAAAAAGGTTTCAAAACTGGCACGTATGCAACCTGAAACCAATTCGAACTTTTTAATACGAAACGCATGATAGTTTGAACCCAATCAAAAAGGCATTGTTTAGTTACCTATACATAACCTATCCCATTCTAAGAGTTAGTTCAAGAAGAGATATAAGTGTAAGAAGGTTAACTATACATAAGCTAAGTATAGATAAATAAAATATAAATAAGTATAGATTTTTCTAAGAGATCAATTAGGTTACCTTAACTTCCTTAGCTAAGTTCTTATCACGCTTCCTATAAACATTACATGTTTTGATATTATATTTTCAACATCTTAAGTTTTCTTCCCAAAAACACTAAACACAGTTGAAATGGTGAATTCAGGCTGTCATTAAATGTTCTTCCTATGTATTTCGGAATAATTTATACTTGCATTTTTAAATATAGGGAGGAAAAGAAACACTGGATGAATTTCATCCTTATAACCCCCTGGGTGAGAGATAAATGTACCCCTCGGGGAGCCAAGAGCTGGAGCTCTAGATCTTTGGAGTTCCATTCTAGAATGACAGACTGGGTTTCCTAAAGGAAAACTCCAAAATGAAAGCCTCCCTGGGGTAGAAACGCATAGGAGAACCTCATTTGGGTAGAAACTCCCAGGCGAAAGTCTCCCTTGGGTAGAAACTGTGTTAAAATCTCCCTGGGGTGGTCATTTCGTGGAGGAAGTCTCCCTGAGGAGTCGTACTGAGTCCAGGTACGATGCTACTGTATATGTTGTCAGGAAGATAATCCTGGACACACCTGTCATCACGCACTCCCATACTGTTTGATGATGATCCTGTGGTGTTCTCGACCCTGCCGGAGTGTTATGTATTCGATTTATCAAAATTGGATTCATCGGTAGTGTGTTGCTGCTGCTGCTGTATTAGATATAACAGTTGCCCAGTGTCAGTTGGATGTGGAGGGCAGGGAAAACTGTACTGAGTATACACACACACACACACACACACACACACACACACACACACACACACACACACAGCATCGAAAGTCAAGTCTGACCCGAAGCTGTTGTATAGTCACATCAGGATGAAAACAGTCAAGGACCAGGTAATCAGGCCGAGGAAAGAAGGTGGGGAATTCACAAGAAACGACCAAGAAATATGCGAGAAGCTTAACATGAGGTTCAAAGAAATATTTACAGTGGAGACAGGAAGGACTCCAGGAAGTCAGAATAAGCAGGTACACCAACAAGTGCTGGATGAAATACACCTGAGGAGGAAGTGAAGAAGCTGCTATGTGAATCTGATACCTCAAAGGCGGTGGGACCGGACATCTGTCTGTGGGTTCTTAGAGAAAGAGCAGAGATGCTGTATGTGCCACTAACAAAAATCTTCAACACATCCACTGAAACTGGGCAACTACCTGAGGTATGGAAGATGGCAAATGTAGTCTCATTTTTTAAGAAAGACACGAGGCTTTAAATACAGACCTGTGTCAATGACGTGGAGAGTATGCAAAGTTGTGGAGAAGATTATAAGGAGTGTGGTGGAGCACCTAGAAATAAACAAGCTTATAAAAGACAACCAGCACGGTTCAGGGAAGGAAAATCTTGTATTAGAAACCTACTGGAGTTTTATGACAAGGTAACGTAAGTGAGACACGAGAGAGAGAAGGGTCAATAGATTGCATTTTCTTGGACTGCAAGAAGGCTTTCGACACAGTTCCTCACAAGAAGTTACTGCAAAAGCTAGAGGATCAGGCGTGCATAACAGGAAAGGCATTGCAATGGATCATAGAATATCTGACAAGGAGGCAACAACGAGTCATGGTACGTGACGAGGTGTCAGAGTGGGCGCATGAGACGAGCGGGTTTCCACAGGAGTCAGTCCTAGACCTGCTGTTTTTGGTATATGTGAATGACACAACGGAAGGGACACTCAGAAGTGTCCTGTTTGCAGATGATGTGAAGTTAATGAGGAGAATTAAATCAGATGAGGATCAAGCAGGACTGCAAAGAGACCTGGACAGGCTACAAGCGTTCCGATACCTCAGTAAGGAATCGTTCAAGACTCTGTACACCATGTACGTCAGGCCCATATTGGAGTATGCGGCACCAGTTTGGAACCCACACCTAGCCAAGCACGTGAAGAAACTAGAGAAAGTGCAAAGGTTTGCAACAAGACTAGTCCCAGAGCTAAGAGGTATGTCCTACGAGGAGAGGTTAAGGGAAATCAACCTGACGACACTGTAGGACAGGAGAGATAGGGGGGACATGATAACGACATACAAAATACTGAGAGGAATTGACAAGGTGAACAAAGACAGAATGTTCCAGACATGGGACACAGCAACAAGGTGACACAGTTGGAAGTTGAAACAGATGAATCACAGGGATGTTAGGAAGTATTTCTTCAGCCACAGAGTATTCAGTAAGTGGAATAGTTTGGGAAGCGATGTAGTGGAGGCAGAATCCATACATAGCTTTAAGCAGAGGTATGATAAAGCTCACGGTTCAGGGAGAGTGACCTAGTAGCGACCAGTGAAGAGGCGGGGCCAAGAGCTTGGACTCGACCCCTGCAACCTCAACTAGGTAAGTACAAATAGGCCAGTACACACACACACACACACACACACACACACACACACACACACACACACAATGAACTTTAAATCAAAATGGCTTCAATACCAATTTATACCCAGGCAAATGAACATCCCCCTTTTTTTTTTAACTTTAACAAAGACACATTTTTGTCGTGACTGAACAATGATTTACAGCGGCCAGTTGGCTTCCTCTTCTGACACACGAGACTGAGTCTGCAGCACAGTACACACCGGCGTTATACTACATGCCAGCAGCAACAGCCTGATTGACCAGGCAAGTCTAACCCAGGGCCGGGCTGCAAGAGTAGGAAAACTCTCGATACATATCGAAGGTATATGAAAGGATTTAGATAATGCTGAAGTTTATATACTGCCTGGAGTTTATATATAATGTTTATATAATGTTGATGTTTATATAACGCTGAAGTGCCTTGATGCCGGTGATGGGGGCTCTTGATCCAAGGAAATTGCTAACTCCAATTCCCTGAATCAAGAGCCCTTCGGGGATGCATTCGTTGAATAAACTGCCTCAATTTCAGGCTCAATTAACATTAATACCTCGTTGAACAGAGCAGTCAGAGACTTGAAATCTGGCACGAAGCAGCAGGAAGAAAATTACGTGTACAAGCTTAGGAATTTCGCCCTTACGAGAATCGGAATATTTCACGAGGCGGTAAGACGGCATACTACGTGTACAAGAGTAGGAACTTCGCCCTTACGGGAGGCCGAATCCGGGATTCACGTCGAGAGAGAGACTTACGATATTCCTCACCATGTCTCTCACTTCCTATTTCTCTCTCTCTCTGAAACGTACGTACGACAGTTTTAAAACGCACAGATAGGGATCATAGGACACACAGGTAGATATGGGACGCACAGGTAGATATCATGGGACGCACAGGTAGATATCATGGGACGCACAGGTAGATATGGAACGCAGAGGCAGGGATCATGGGACGCACAGGTAGGGATCACAGGACGCACAGGTAGGGATCATAGGACGCACAGGTAGGGATCATGGGACGCACAGGTAGGGATCATAGGACGCACAGGTAGGGATCATGGGACGCACAGGTAGGGATCATGGGACGCACAAATAGGGATCATAGGACGCACAGGTAGGGATCATAGGACGCACAGGTAGGGATCATGGGACGCACAGGTAGGGATCATGGGACGCACAGGTAGGGATCATGGGACGCACAGGTAGGGATCATTGGACGCACAGGTAGGGATCATATGACGCACAGGTAGGGATCATAGGACGCACAGGTAGAGATCATAGGACGCACAGGTAGGGATCATAGGACGCACAGGTAGGGATCATGGGACGCACAGGTAGGGATCATAGGACGCACAGGTAGGGATCATAGGACGCACGGGTAGGGATCATAGGACGCACAGGTAGGGATCATGGGACGCACAGGTAGGGATCATAGGATGCACAGGTAGGGATCATAGGACGCACAGGTAGGGATCATGGGACGCACAGGTAGGGATCATGGGACGCACAGGTAGAGATCATAGGACGCACAGGTAGGGATCATAGGACGCACAGGTAGAGATCATAGGACGCACAGGTAGGGATCATAGGACGCACACAGGTAGGGATCATAGGACGCACAGGTAGGGATCATAGGACGCACAGGTAGGGATCATAGGACGCACACGTAGGGATCACAGGACGCACAGGTAGGGATCACAGGACGCACAGGTAGGGATCATAGGACGCACAGGTAGGGATCATAGGACGCACAGGTAGGGATCACAGGACGCACAGGTAGGGATCATAGAAAGGAAATTTTTAGTTTGTTGAAGACTTAGGGAAGAAAAAATCTAAACGTGAGGGAGTGAAAACAGCGAGGGAGAAGGGAGAGAGAGGAAGCCGTATTAAGGGAGAGGGAGGTATGGGGAAAAGGTGCGGGATGAGTGGGCTGTGTGGGAGGACTGAGTATCAGGAGTGGTGTGTGGAGTGGGAAAGAGAGATGAGAGACAGTGTGGAAAAACTGACAGATGGATATTGTAGGGATGCCAGAGAGAGAGAGAGAGAGAGAGAGAGAGAATAAGGTGGGCGTGTGAGTACTGGAGAGTTTTCTCCCACACAGGAAACAATAAGGTACACCACCATTGTACCACTACACCTGGTTGAAGGTTCACTGCCCTCCCAGCTCTCCCAGGCCTCCCTCTTGCTGGCCTGATAGACCAGGCTGTTGGTGCCAGCCGCACCTAGATCAACATATGTACCACCGGCTGAGAGTGTCGGAACACCAGCTGTGTGTTTTCTGAGCTAGTGAAGGTAAGATACACATTGTGGGAATAGGAGGTACTTATGGTGGAGTAGATCTTGGTAAGACCAAGGTGCTTACGTTGACCTCTCACAGTCCTAAGTGTTTTACTGGGATATATTCTATGTGAGGATGGTGCCATATGTGGCACTGCTGTGTATGAGGTGTATGCTGTGTATGAGGCTGGTGTCGTATGTGGCACTGCTGTGTATGAGGTGTATGCTGTGTATGAGGCTGATGTCTTATGTGACTGCTGTGTGTAAGGTGTGAATTTTATGTGAGGCTGGTGTCGTATGTGAGGTTTGAATCATGTGCATGATCCAATAAAAATCTTGGAATGGGCTCTTACAAGTTTAACCCGAAGGCACCTTACACATACCAATATTTGCAGGAATCTTGCCCTAGTTACCGTGCATTATCGCTGAAAACTTAACACAATCGGATGAGGACTTCTCGGGTAGTGAACGAAATAGCGAAAATTTGCAAGAAACAGGAAAATTCAGGGAACAACTTAAGGTCAGTTTCAGAGATTCCCTAAATAATACACCCTCATAGCCTTGGGTAATAATAGAAAAATATATTATTATCAATATTAATGAGATGCGCTAATCCCGTAAAAATTATAGTGTCAGGGAATGGAAGGTAAATCAGGTCTGATTCCTTGGATCAAGAGCGCTTCGACAGCCTCAAGGTTTCCCCCCTAACCTTGGAGGGATAGAGAGCATGTACCAGGGATACAGTAAGGTGTGGGAGGGCAGGAGTGACGTTACAGCTCTGCTACACTGGGTCTCTGCCGCCCTTCCACCGTATTCTTTCCTATGTTCACCTTTAATGTAACTGCTGCAACCAGTGCTTTTGAAGTGTGTGTGTGTGTGTGTGTGTGTTTGTTTGTTTTCACCTATTTGTAGTTGCAGGGGTCGATTCACAGCTCTTGGTACCGCCTCTTCGCTGGTCGCCATGAATGGTCCATTCTTTCCCTGCTCCATAAGCTTTGTCGTATCTCTTCTTAAAACTGTGTATGGATCCTGCCTCCACTACATCATTCTCCAGACTGTTCCACTTCCTGACAACTCTGATTGAAGAAATACTTCCTAACATCCCAGTGACTCACCTGAGTTTTCAACTTCCAGTTGTGTCCCCTTGTTGCTGAGTGTGTGTGTGTGTGTGTGTGTGTGTGTGTGTGTGTGTGTGTGTGTGTGTGTGCGCGCGCGCACGCACGCGCGTATTACCTGCTACGTATTTGTAGGGGTCAAGTCCACTTCTTCAGCTACACTGTCACTATTCATTAATCGCCTCTTAGACAACACTATACCTACTCTTGAAGCCGTGTATTATTAAATTTTCCCCACACCACTTCTTCACCCAACTCATTTATCTTCTGATCAACGTGAAAATGAAATTTTCCCAGCATCCCCTGGCACTCATCTCAAGTCTTGCATCTTCCACATGTGACCCCTTGTACCTAATTTCAATACTCATTGTGGTCTCAACGGTTAAATTATAGCTCCTGGCCCCTAGGTCTATAATACTGTCGCTGAAGACTCCCAGCCTCGTAGGTCTTGCCATACCCCAAATGTTTAAGAGTTATAAAGCACCTGAGGAATGGGAAGCAAGCAGGTTCGATTCAGGGGATGAATGCCTCTAATTCTCTGAATCCAGAATCCCCTCAGTCAAGATAAATCGCTTTCAAGGGTGTTATATCAGTATTTAATGCTACTTGTGAGACCCATCTCTACCACACCTTCATCCAGGTCATTCCACATCCTGCAACTGTTACCTTTATAAAGAATTGACTAATGTAACACACTGTCACTTTTTTTGTTTTTGTTTTTTCAACTCTCTTTCCTTGTCCCTGGCCCTCTCTTCATCAGTCTATCCCATCCATCCTATCAATACCTCTATCTTCAGCGTCATGATCATATCTTCTCTGGTTCTCCTCTCTCCGTAAATATCTTGAGAGCCTTTCGCTTTTCAATCCTTAGCACCTAGATAATACAAGATACTTCTTAATCTAGATGGAAGTAGATCGTTCTTCTCAGTAGATAACCTGGGTGTGGACTCCCATGTCTTCTGTTATCTCCCATGTACTCATGTCTGAAAAAACTTGGATATTTTTCTGCAATTTTGACGCGATGAGTCGAGGGGCTCCAAGCTGGTGCCGCGTACTCTACGACGGCTCTGACACGCGAAGTCACTGAAAACTAACTCCTTATGTCTCCAGATTCGTCTAAGACACGAACTGCAACCTGTTCAGAATATTTCTGTGTAATATATCCATTAAAAAAAACTCTAAACCCGTACGAGCTATTCACCTCAGGACTGCTTACAAGTTTCCTCTGATATGCCACACACATTACATTAAGGGTTAAACCCCTAGGGGGGAGGTCACACACCGGGTGGTAGGAGAGGTAATAAGATTCGACACCAGGGGAAGATAGCTCTAACCCCCCCCCCTGGATCAAGAGCCCTGCACCAGCATCAAGAGCCCCGTGTAAATGTTATCAACATAACACCAGTAGAACAATAACTGATCACCAATATTTATGTGCTTGATCGTCGCTGTGTTTACACATAATTAGCCATATATTTTTAATTATATTTGTGTTGGTTAGACTACCAACTACTGACCTGGGTAATGGTCATTATCCCCCGCTCTCCCTCCCCCATACTGTTTAAGCGCTCCCTTTTGAAAGTACTACCACTACTGTACTACTAATTCTGTACTATTACTACTATTAATAACAGCAGTCTCAGTATTAAGTGAGGTTTCCACGTAGGCCAACGAGGCTTCACTGTGTAGAGAAGGATCAAGGCAGCCTTGATCCTGTCAGGTAAAAGGACACAAGCGCACCTAATGTGACATTTTATTGTTGCAACGTTTCGCCACAAATATTTGTCTAACCTGTTTTTATGCTACCTTTCATGATGCCTTTTATGATGCCTTTTATGATGCCTTTTACTGATGTGCAAGTTATCTTTCTACCACATGTATTACCACTACAACTAATATTACTACCACTACCACTAGTATTGCACCTCACTCTAAGCCTATATATACCCTCTGTGTCCATGTACTGTTTATAACGGCTTGACAAAGCTCCTGGAGAGCGAAACGTTGCCACAACAAAATATCACACTAGTTGCACTTGTGTCCTTTTCCCCCACATATTGTCGGTAATTCTACCAACATTAATCCAGCCTTGATCCTACTTTTCCTAGAGAATATTACCCCAAACACTCTCACGTCCTGATAACGGCGCTGTGGATTATCTTCCCCATCGACTAGTTTAAGACCAGGAGTCCCAGGCCGGACGAGAAATATTACACGACTATGATTATGACACACACTTGCCGCTGTTGCACATGTTTTAATCGACTATGATTATGACACACACATGCCGCTGTTATACATGTCTTAATCGACTATGATTATGACACACACATGCCGCTGTTTACATGTCTTAATCGAACTATGATTCCTTTTACACTACACATCCTGTTAACAGTTAATCGGACTATGATTATTGAACACACATGCGCTGATACATGTCTTAATCGTACATGATTATGACACACACAATTCCGCTGTTGCACAATTTTTAATCGACTATATTATACACACACAGCCGTGTTATACATGGCTTTCGACTACGATTATGACACAAATGCCGCTGTTATACATGTTTAATCGACTATGTTGAGACACACACATTGCCGCTGTTGCACATGTCTTAATCATCACTTGTCTCCCCTTTTTACCATGGCACAAATTAGTAAGTTATTGAAAGAATACAGGGACAGAGTAAATGTACACTGACATACAGTCACAAACATAAAATTTGACCTGCATCATCCACGGTTTTGGGCTTTCACCGATTAAAGTAAATACTGTTATTTTATATATGAAAATTTGTCACTTCGATGCACAACTGAAATGCGCTCTCCAGTCCAATGGCACAACATAAGTCTCTTGAAAAAAAGGGACAAAAATTTGTGAATTACAACGGTTGGGTCCTACAAGATGGAGGACACGCAGCAGGCCTCTGCCCCATACAAGCAAGTCATTACAATTATTTGACACTCGGTACATACACGTATGCTGCTCGTGTAATACATGCTGAAAGAAGAAAAATCTGTCAAAATCCCGAGGCCTGGTCCAGGACCGAGACGCGGGTTACCGACGTCATTACATATACCTCTCGGTATACCAGGTTTATGCTTCTGGACCCTCAGTTTTTTTAGTATGTATTGATAGATCTTTATATAAAAACCCACTAAGCAACCATCATTATCTCAAAGACAGTCGCATTCTAAGTAGATCATCATTATAAACAATATAAAAAAAATAATAATAATTGGTAAGCACTGAGCCGTATGGGTCACAGAGTAACTGAGGAACGGCATGGAATCATATCTGAAAGGGAGAGCAACCCGAATTCTTTGGATCAAGAGCCGCCACCGGCATTTACCTGCAGAAATAACCACACACACACACACACACACACACACACACACACACACACACACACACACCACACACACGCGCACCCACACACCCACCCACCACACACGCACCCACACACACCACACACACACACACACACACACACACACACACACACACACACACACACACACACACACACACACACACACACACACACAACCATAAATTTTTAAATCAAACTTACTAAACAGCATTTAAGACATTCTCCTTGAAAGCCGAGAAAACAAGCAATTGCGGAGCACACTTCAAAGCATGACGCAATTCAGGTGATTTTATCCAACTTTGAACTTCAAAGTTGCCGTGCGTAACCTGCCGTGAGTGGATGAATGAGTGGTCTGAACAGCTGATTACTACGTGTTGACATTCAGGGCTCAGAGAGCGTGAGAGAGTTGCCAAGACCTGAGACGTTGAGTGACTTCCAGGGTATGAGTGGGTGCCCCTGAGGGTGTTATGTCTGTGGTTCTGAAGATTATCTCTCCCCAAGCTTCGGTCTCAGACCAGGCCTCCTAGGGTGGAGAGTTCGTGGTTCAGGGGATTATCTTCCTCCAGGACCCGGTCTTAGACCAAACCTCCCAGACTGGAAAGACTGTGGTTCTGGGGATTATCTTCCCCAGGGAGAGGTCTCAGACCAAGCTTCCTTGGCTGAAAACAAAGTATTACAGGACTGAGAATTATTAAGACACAACAGGAAAGTAATGTGCATACTGAAAGGAAGAAGTTCATGAGATATATCTGTCATCATACGTGTTTACGAAACAGAAAAAAACATCAGCGATGTTGCCAAAGTGCCAAAAAAATATGTCACAGGTCTCTATTTCACAATGATTTGAGAGGAGGGTAGTACCTCCCTGGATGGTTGCTGTCTACCAGCCTACTACCACGAGCGTTCAACAGCCACAGTTACTCTATTGACAAACATTTGTGGACGAGTTCCTTTTTGAAGCTGTATCCGTACTAAACTGTTTCAATCCCTGAAGCTGACTCTACAATCTAGAACCACAACAGAGGGGACACGGGTTCGATTCCCAGGCGTGGAGAGACCCATGGGCGTCTCGTTAAACCTGTCCCTGTTAACCTAGAAACAAACAGGAGCCTAGGTGTTAGCAGTGTTGTGGACAGGCATCCTTGGAGGTGGGAGTATACTCTATAGTCCAATCAATCTATGGGATGATACGGAACTGCAAAAGACATTATTTCTATGGAAATTATTCTACAGGCCATCCCGAGGCACACGCATCGCGTCTGTGCATGATTTGATTGCCACAGATGCTATTTACCATCAAGTATTTCAACACGTAATACCAAGCAGGAAAACTAACACGCTAACGAAGAAGCATTCAAGGAAGTACGGCACTAGATGACGAGCAGACAACCATTAGTTATCTTGTAGAGAAGATAAATGAATACTGCTGTGATGGTGGCTACAGTGTTAAAGACAAATATAAAGATAACAAAATACCTCGGGAAGAACATCTTCATTAATAACTATGTGGAAACTGTCAGGATCACAGCAACAATTATCCTGAATGTCAGCATAAATGACTCATTACGATTGTGACCAGATATAAACATGTAAATACTTCATTACGACTGTAACTTGTTCGGCTGTCAAAACTTTGGGACCCAGTCCCTGGACCCATTATGTACCTCTGTAATCTTCTGACTACCACCCACAGGATGGGTATGGGGTGCATAATAAACATATTAAACTAATCCCTGAACGCTTTTTATTAAGCACTTAAACCGACCGACTCAGACACGAAAAAAATGAGGACTGTGGTAACTGCAGGTTTCCTCTAGAATATTAAATGCATGGACACCTTAAAACACACGTGTCACACTCCTGACAATATTTACGTCTTTATGGTTAGAGCATCATGTGCTCTTTCAGACGTAACAGAAACATTCACTGAAAAGGAGCCAGGTGTAAACACTGTATCAGTGTTTACATCTGGCTTTACCAATACCGGCTGGGAATTCCACATGGTATTTCCAATCAAATGTGTCTTGTATTTTGTGACTGTCGTCCAGATGGTGGCCCACTACAACCAATTCCATGGTCACGTGATGCTACATTAGACCGTTTGCAAGATGTGTGTTTACGTTACCACAAAGCGGTACATTCACGAAAGATGTACCACATCGTCGAGCAAGAGGCAGTGACGATCTCCAGGTGAACTTAGTCATTGAGATATCCATCAAAAGGAAGAAACATTTCTTGACCTGTAAACATTAGTGCTTCAATTTCATACTCTGTGAGGAGCTGCAAGACAGTGGATGAAAACTCTTCATACAGACGCTTACCGATTTATTGTCCAAAATCCTGAAAAATCTGCTTCCACCTGTGCCACGACCATTATCAGGGAGCTCAGGGGTTTCTTCATATTGCTTTGCTATCAGACTGACTTAAGTTCCTTTGATCTGTTCCTTACGACTGACAAAAAAAATCGAACAAGACTCGGTAAATCTTGAACGTTCATCTGAATGCGTTGAACCAGGAAGATTGAAACGATAATATAGTCAGCGCCTGGAGGACGGGAAGGGTGAGGATTAACAAGATTTGATCTGAGAAAGGGAAACAGTCTCTCAATAGGGTAAGAGCACATCGCTTATAAATTCAACTGTATAAAAAAATGAATGAGTAGTACTGAGTAAAGGTGGAATGTTTACAAAGGTTCATGAATGAGTTGCAGAGACTCGCCTTGTTTACCAGTGCTTGAAGCATAAGAGTAAATCTCCTTGAGGAGAAATCAACGCCCTGGCTGCGTGTACGTCACTGCAACACTTAAACTGTGAAATACAAGCATCCTCAGCTCTCACTTTCCTATACCTTTGTTTATAATAGAAGCGAGAGGGGTTAGAAAATCATGCCATATATATATATATATATATTATATATATATATATATATATATATATATATATATATATAATGTCGTGCCTAATACGTAAAACTTGCGATTTTGGCTTAAATAGCAACGTTCTTTTTGCCGAATAAGGCAAGCGAAAATTTATTTATGCAATATCACAAAAAAATCATTCTGAACCTAACGAAAAAAATATATTTCATTGTGTTTGTTTATTATTAAATTACTTTAAACCTATTTAAAATATATTTAGTTGGATTAAGCTAAATTATACTGTGCTTGTTATAATAAGGTTAGGTAATTTTCTAAGGTTCTTTTGTTAAAAAAATTAATTTTTACATTAACATAATTGAAAAAAAAACTTTAAACGTATAAGAGAAAATTTTAGAATGGACTTAATTTTAAATGAGTTCTTACTAACTGACCAGTTTTACCTATTCGGCACGACATATACACACACAGGCCCCGCTTTACAGCGATTCACTAATACAGCAGTTTTTATCTACATCCATTCTTCATACATTCAGACTTCCTGCAATAAATATATATTCACCATTCACTATAAGCTAAGGTCGAAAATATTTATTTTAAGGTAAGTAATGTGTGTAGTGTACATGCATTTTTTAGGCCTCGTTCTATTGCTCACTTTAATATATGATCGTGTAAACATGTTATCAGGCTTTTATATGCATTTCAAAGTGAAAAAAAAAACTATGATTCACTTTACGGCAATTTTTGCTTTACAGCGGTATCCCAGAACCTAACCTGCTGTATAAGCGGGGCCCTCCTGTATACATATCCTCACGTGGGCATAGCAAACCCAGTCACCGATGGTGTGAAACTTAACAATGACCAAGTGAGGTGGTCAGCGAGAGAGCAAGTGTGCTGCTGTCCACCAGGCCTTCCCTGGTATAAACCTTGTTCATGGATACTCACAAATTGGTTTCTGAAGACACTAGGATCGAAACTGAGACCAAAGTCCCGAAATTCTTTCTAAGTAAATACATCCTAGAGTTCGTTCACGTGTATGTGTGCGTGCTTTAAATGAAATCATTCACGAAGGGTCGTAAGCCTCCTTAATCCACAAACCAAGAGCCGAGGACAGACGTTATCGGAAGTGTGGATTCGTAGGAAGATTTGGGAGACAGTGTGAGAGTGAAAGAGAAAGAGAAAGAGAGAGAGAGAGAGAGAGAGAGAGAGAGAGAGAGAGAGAGAGAGAGAGAGAAAGCGAGTTGTGATAAGTGTGCCACAGTAAATGTCAGCGGTAGTGTCTAGGAAACCGGCACAGCAGTGTCTAGGAGACCAGCACAGCAGTGTCTAGGAGACCAGCACAGCAGTATCTAGGAGACCAGCACAGCAGTGTCTAGGATACCAGCACAGCAGTGTCTAGAAGACCAGCACAGTAAGTAGTGTCTAGGAGACCAGCACAGCACCAGCTCGGGGACCAGTGGTCAGTGATCTTGCAGAAATGGGCGACTTGCAGACCTGGTCGCCCGCCTTACGAGTCCCGGGAGAAGCACAAGAATCCACGAAAGTTTGTAGAAAAAGATACTGACCCTGGAGGTTCGAGGGAGAACCACCTATCCGGGGCCGAGGGAACCCCATTTAGGTTCACGTGGATAGGGTTCCTTATCCCCAGGGAAATCCCCGACCTCCAGCTTTGTTTCTCCCTTTCTCCGGTGAGAGTATCATCCATGTGGATGACACACAGTGAGAGCATCATCCTCGCAAATGGCAAGGCGACTCAGTAGAGGGAGCTAGAATCCGTACAGAAATGTTACATCGACTGCGTCTATTAGACGTCACTGATGCAGCGATAAAAAAAAAAACCACAAGGGCGATATGCAGCCCCCTTGAGAAATATAATAAAATGAGTAATCAAGACTGATATAAACAAGGGAAGTAAAGCTTCATTTCCTTATATCAAGAGCACTTTTTTTATCGGCTTTAAGGCACCACTAGGCTGTTTGACCTGCTTGTTAAGGACACTGGGTTGTTTATCAATTTCTACAGTAACATAAATTAAAAAATATATATATCTTTAAACGTATAAGGGAAAATTTTAGACAGGACTTAATTTTAAATGAGTTCTTGCTAACTGACCAGTTTTACCTATTCGGCACGACATCATCTCCGTAATGGTACTGACTGGCACTTGGAATGCAGAAGCTTTTCCAATACTGGCTGGGAATTCCACATGGAATTTCCAATCAAATGTGTCTTGTAATCTGTGACTGTCGTCCACGTCCACTTTCATTCGTTTCTCCTATGTCATACACATTTTTATCTTGCCTTCCTCTAGCTCCTACGGAACTCGGTTGAACGTTTTGCCCTCTGGCAAGATTTCTGGTCTTTTGTTTATTTCACTGACTTGTTAATATGCCAGTTAAATCGTACACATTTTTTACGTCCACTATACTATTAACTTTACTGTGTGTTCTTATTCCAGTGGTATCGTCTTCCTGGTTCAGAAGGTCCTAGTGTAGGAGCGGGCCGTAGAGGCCATGATCCCCATAGAATTATTAGGCACAGGCAGAAAGCTACTGAGAACACCACTACTTACAATAGTGTTGTATACCATCACTATCACCACTACACCGACGAAGTCATTCTTAAAATTACAAACACACACCACACACACACACACACACACACACTCCGTGTAATAGTATACTTATAGACTCTTGCTCCCTATGTATGTGTGTGAGAAAGCGAGAGAGAGAGAGAGAGAGAGAGAGAGAGAGATATTCTTAGAGATAATTCTCAGGTAACAGTAACTTGTGTCCAGCAGGAACGAAACCTTTGAACCTACCCATAGTGAAATACCTATACATATCGTCACTGCTCTGTCTGTTCTATCTCAGGCTGACAGAGTTCATCACGTTATGCATGACCACCATCCTGTATGACACAAAATGACAGGAAAACATAGCAAGCTTTTGTTCCCCACAATGTAACTCGCATATTATAGGGCTGTTGTTCTATTGTATTTCCAAAACCATTAAAACCTGCAAATTTACACTATCAGTATCAATTTGCTAATACCTTGACTATTCGTTCTCATATTATACAAGTAACAGTCACATTGCATGTAAAACTAATCAAAATTATTTTTCACAGTCCGCAATCCATGTCCCTGAAACAATCCCACGTCTTGGATCACGAGATTGAGAAAATTTAGATGAAAGAGGAAATAGGCTGGGTTCACAGGCTGGCACCCCTGTAGGGAAAGTGCTCCCCCTCCCCGTGAAGTATAGAATAAATAACAGAACTATTGTGAATCGTAGTTGTGCCAAAACTGAAGAAAAATTCTACCAGCGTCACCATAATCAACGCCAGCCACACCCACTGGCATCCTTCCTAATCCTCATCACCACAGACACCACCAATACTATCATCTCCATCGTAACAGCCACTCTTGTCTGAGCACTGCCACAAACACCCAAACTCCTCCCAACACTATAAAAATCGTCTGAAACTCTTCTGAACTGTGTCTGATATCATTATTGTATATAATATCATTATTATATATTATTATGCACAATACAAGTCCCAAAGTGTTCGTAAGTTGAAGACTTCCTGTATTATGAATATTATACACAATTTAAGAGGTCCCTAATGTGTTTGTAAGTCCAGGACTTATTGTCCTACCACAACCACCCACACAATCGTTCCCACTACCATCATTCACCACCACTCACACTACCAATCACCTTATATATAACTGGTTATAAATGACCATAATTTTTAAAGGGGTGGACCGGTAAGCCAGCGGAAGGCCTCGGTCAGATGACCAAAAGCTCCAAAGGCGGGTCATCATCTGACTAAGACCCGCGTCAGGAAACATTTGTCCTGTTTCCTGACGAACCTTACCTAACTTAACCTAACCAATCACCACCCACACCACCACACACTACCAACCACCACCCACACCATCACACACACTACCAACCACCACCCACACCATCACACACACTACCAACCACCACCCACACCATCACACACACTACCAACCACCACCCACACCATCACACACACTACCAACCACCACCCACACCATCACACACACTACCAACCACCACCCACACCATCACACACACTACCAACCACCACCCACACCATCACAACACTACCAACCACCACCCACACCATCACTCATCATACCAACACACCCACACCATCACACACACTACCAACCACACCCACCCATCACACACACTACAACCACCACCCACACCATCACACACATACCAACCACACCCACACATCACAACCATACCAACCACACCCACACCATCACACACACTACCAACCACCACCCACACCATCACACACTACAACCACCACCCACCACATCCACACCATCACACACTACCAACCACACCACAACCATCACACACTACCAACCACCACCCACCACCACTCGTACTACCAACCACCACCCACACACACCATAACTTACACTATTCCCACTCACACCCACACCCTCTTTACCACCACCCGCACCATTCCCAACACTCCCCCACCCACCTGCACTCTCCTCACCACTCCAATCCAACCCCGTTTTAGTGCAAGTTCAGCCTTTCATCCACCAAGGTCAATGATTTACCAGTTTCCAACTGCACCTCTTGCTCTCAATAATGCTTCTCACGTCGCATTATTCTGTTATGTGTGTAAACAGATTTGCGTTGCACAATCTGTACGGTGTTTTAGTCTAACAAATGCATGTAGTTTGGAGTTTAACAGCACTAAACCTAGTGACGGGAACTTAATGCAAAAATTTTCAACGCAAGAATTTGTGCTTTGGTAAATGTCTTAAATGTTTTTAGTAATATAGACAAAAACAAAATATAATTTAAACATCTGTTGTTATTATTATTTAGGGGGAAGGGATAAACCCGTACGGGTCGTGGAGAGCTGGAAGGGTTGGTAATTATATCTGATCCAAGGAAGGAGAGGCTAGTATCGCAGCACATAACTGAAGGGACATTGTTACTAGTACTGATCATCGTTAGCCTTGATTATATTCATTAACTAGGATGCACAACTTTCAGCATTTTAACCGTTTAAATTTTCCGAATTCGTAATTATTCAATATTATTATTATAATCAAAAAGAAGCGCTAAGCCACAAGGGCTACACAGCGTAATTATTCAATACAAATCGCAATTACGTCACCTCAATACATAAAATGTGGATTAAACGTTCGTAAACACACACTATCTTGACCGGTCAAGATAGTGTGTGTGTTTACAAACGTTTAATCCACGTTTATAAATGTTTTATGTATTACGTAGTGGTGAGTTAACACTTGGTTGAAGTTACTGAAGCGTATCAAACTCTGGTAAGTGTATTGTGATTATATACTTCAAGTTTTTGTACTTTGTGTTGACTATATCTGAGTTGTGTCGAGTCGGACACAACTATGTCAGTGTGACAGTAGAGCGTTGTAATATTAACCAGTACGGGCGTGGAGACTATCAATACCACTGTTGCCTGATACTGCAGCAGCAGCAGCTGCTGCGAAGCGCCTAACAAAAGCAGAGACAAATAATTAAAGGAGAGAGAGGGTTGGAAGATCATGGACGAGGTGACACTAGTAAGTGAAGGAAGACCCCAGAGTCTCGTTATTACGAACCCTCGTCTCCTAATACTTAACTAACCTTGCTTCCGCACTGGCATCTTGCGGGCCGGATGTAGCCACACCTGACAGCCAGATCCCTCGCCCTTTGCTACCTCGCCGAGGATCCCCGACTAACAAGCACCGTGGTGGTTAGCGATGTCAAAAAGCACCAAAACACTCCAGTGATCGACCCGGCACCAATTCTTGGCCAGTTTTCACTAAATTACACTGAAACCACAACCCCTGCACACGTCTACAGACAGGTGGACACTTCAGTGGGCCAATGGGCAATATTTCACTCCAAACCCCTTCACTAACCGCGCGCAAAGCCACGAAACACTGACCACGAACGTAACAAACTCAGAGCGCGCAGACAGCAGTCATGGCGACCAGTGGCGCTGGAGTTTGCGCTCTGACATGACATCCCCGCTCGCGCACACACCCATTCTCCCTCTCCCATTATTTACCGCCTCTCCTCGTCATCCACTCTCGCCAGATACACATCCACAACCACGGAAACTCAATACGTTAATCAGTATAATTCATCATAACGGCGCAGAGTGCGCAGTCTTGGCGTAGTGGCACCTTGTAGTGCCGCGTATGAGAGTGTCTGGCACTCTGCCTGGATGAGTTTGCTGCAGCTGGAAGGTTCAAGGTACCATTAACGAATATTTATGATTTATTCCCGGTAGTAAGTGGCGTTGTATGTTGCAACTTAAGTAGCATCCAATTAGCGTCAACTGAGATCAAGAAGAAATGAGAGGTAAATTACCTAAACGTGTGAGTGCAGAGAGTGTGCGAGACGTGTACTAAAGGTGAGAAAATGAACGTAAGGCTGTGAACACGTTCGGGAGGTGATCGTTCAAAACATCGAGCGGGCATCAAAGCCCCACACATCTACTATGAGTGAAACATGCGGCACTAGCCAACATTACCCTGTTCTCTGACCTCCTTCCGCACTCATTACGCAACAGGTCATCCATATGCGGCCGAAGACGCACCAAATGTACGCAGAAATAAGCGTTCACACGAAGCACAGCTGAACTTGAGTCAGCTGTGGGTGTGCCATGCCTCACTCTCCCATTGTATCGTATCGATTTTTTCCCTCCTTATATTTTGTTCAGTGGTAGACATGCCGTTAGATAGTGAGCATCATTACGCTTCTCCCTACAGCTTATGTTAACTTAGCGTGCGTCGAGGAGACAAGGGATCTAAGGAGCTAAGATACAACCCACTTGCTTGGATGCTTCCCCCACGCCCGTGCTGGCTAATTTGTCCTCATTTGCATACTTACCTTCCATCCTGCGGCGTTTTGTCTTAATACAACACAGGTGATAAGACGCTACTATCATGATCACTTGTTGATTTAGCCTAATGCTGGGAAATGAGACACACGGGCAACACTAGAGTATGTTTTACAAGGACCCCAGTGGTTAGGTTCGTCAGGAAACAGGACAAGTGTTTCCTGACGCGGGTCTTAGATGATGATCCACTGTTGGAACTTATGGTGATCTGACCGAGGCCTTCCGCTGGCTTACCGGTCCACTTCTTTAAAAATTATTGTCAGACTTATAACCATTTACTGAATATCTAATACCCCAATGGAAATAAGTGACTATGTCTGACTTTTTTGGGTTATCCCAGGTAATCTACACACATACAGCTGTGTATGATAATTTATGTAACTGTATTTATGTGTATCTGTACCTGAATAAACTTACCCAGAAGCTAAACTTTCGTCTGCACAACAGACTGGTTGATCAGAACTACTACTTCTGTCTTCAGGGTTATGTTCATCTGTATTCAACTGAAGCAGCCTGTCATGTAGGCGATACGTTTCGGCAATCAAGATACCCAAGTGTTGAACATGTGTGTAATTCTTCAACCGTCATTAATATGATAGTAATAATGTTGGTAGAATTACTGTCGATATGTTGGGTAAAAGGTCACAAGCGTAGCTAATGTGGCATTTTATTGTGGCAACGTTTCGCTCTCCAGAAGCTTTATTTGCACGTTGTGTCTTTTTACCTTACAATAATATGATAGCCTAATGCTGTGTGCCTCAAGTGGTAGCGCCCTCGGCTCACATCAGAAGGACCTGTGTTCGATCCCAGCATACGTGAGGAGGGGGAGAAGGACAGATTTTAATCCAAGGAAGTGGACTTATCCTCCACTTCCTTGCATCGAACCTGAGTGCCTCTCATTCCCCAGGCGCTATATGACCCCACCGTTACGGGTTTAGCGCTTCTCCCCTATTAAAATAAATCCATACACCTGTTGCTTCGATTATTATGGTTGTAAGTAGGTATACCTGGGTGATAGCCGACTGTCATGGGTCGCATCCTGGGAAAGAGGATCATAGACCCCCCTAGTGGAAGTAAGCCACAGGGGCTTCATTGGGTTACTAACCCGGGAGAAGGGAACGTAAATTATTATCGTTATTGTAATGAGGGAGCGCTAAGCCAGCAAGGGGTCGTACAGCGCCTTGGTAAGGGTAGGAGAGCGGGTGTTCATAATCGGGTTCGATCCAAGGAAAGGGAGAATAAGTTCAGTTCCTAGGATCACGAGCTCCTCACTGGTGTCAAGGAACCTCCCTTTAAGGAACAAACAACAACAGTAGACAGGCAACCATATCAGCAAACAGAACACAACGGAAGACACGCAACCATATTAACAAACTTGCTGAGAGCCAGAGTCCAGAACACCGTCAGACTGTGTGAAAAGGAGGAGCCAAAACCAGGGTTGTGTTAGGGGAGGGTGACCAGGTTTGGCAGTGTCCGCAATGGGTGACCAGGCTTGGGAGTGTCCACAGTAGGTGTCCAGGCTTGGCAGTGTCCACAGTAGGTGACCAGGCTTGGCAGTGTCCACAGTAGGTGACCAGGCTTGGCAGTGTGCATCGTAGGTGACCAGGCTTGGCAATATCCACAATGGGTGACCAGGCGTCAAACACCTTGTATACACCAGAAAAGACTTGACATAGTTTACCAGATCATGATGAATGAGACAGATACAAGAATAACAAAAAACCTTATGACGACGTTTCGGTTCCTCCTGGACTATTGTCATGTCGCATCCGGGACGGACAGAAACGTCGTACGTTTCCTCTCATAAGTACGTTTTTATAGTTAATTGTACCCGGATATTGCATGTGTGTGTGTGTACTCACCTATTTGTGGTTGAAGGGGTCGGTTCATAGCTCCTGGTCCCGCCTCTTCACTGGTCGTTACTAGGTCTTCTCCCTGCTCCACGAGCTTTATCATACCTCATCTTAGAACAATGCATGGTTTCTGCCTCCACTACGTCACTTGCCACACTATTCCACTTCCTGACAACTCTGTGTGTGTGAGTGTTTCTAGAGATTCTTCAAAACGTTATTCCTGTTTTCCCCAGCCAGAGTTTATCATTTAAACATTGCAATTCAGCTTTTCAATGGGAGCAGCAAGGGATTTTTCTGCCTCGCCTCGTGTGTGGGGAGGTTTGTAGGACGCACCGTCCCCAGACACAAACCTTAACAACCACCCGGAATCTGTTTGTTTACAATATTTTGTAGTATTTTTTGTGACAAGGCGGAGGTTGGCCCTCTGGGTCGGGTGTTCAGGAGGTGACCTTGTCTGCCTTGTCTAATAACGTGGAGTAAACACCCCTTAAAACTCTTAATGGAGGATATGAAATTGTGGGAACGGCCGAAGAGTACTGATAAAATAGATACGGTAAATGTAAAAGATTTCTTTATTATTAGAGGTACACAACTTTTGGTTCACACGCGGTGAAGCGTACTCCCTGGTAGTTCACATCCCTGGCTCTCATGCATATGACTTTCTCTTCTCCAAAGATCTCTAGACCCATGCAGGGACGGTCGGAGGGATTTGAGGTGTTTCACTAGTTACACTCATCCATCAGCCAGGCCAGTCAGTAATCGATTAACGAAATTAAGGATACTTGAGGCAAATCATCCATTTGTTTGGCCGGCTCCGACTTTAAAGTAATCACTTTCCGATCATTATGGACAATACCTTGCCCAGGAACCTCTTCGAGAACTCGGAAGAGCTACAGAACTGCCGTGTTACATCTTTGACAAGTCTCTAACACATGCCACCACGAGGATACATCCCCAGCAGTAAGTCATGAATAACGCCAGGGGGCCGAATCACTTGCCATGTAAGGCAGAAGCGCTCTCGCCTCCATTCACCTGTCAAAGGAAAGCTGTGAAAGTTACGTCTGATTGATTTAAACAGGACTTGGGTAGTGAAGCTATGGTGTAATTAGTGAATGACCTAAGAAGCAAAATTGCAGCTTTTTTTTTTAGTAAAGATAGCCTCTGGACAGTGGAGATTGACTATAAATAGTGACTATAGTACTTTTTGCAGTGTTGATGCTGCTTATGTACTGGACATAATCACTAAATTCGTGTGGGTCATTCAGCACGAAGATTGACTAAGGCTCGATCCTCTGCTTGAAACTTGCACAAGACTCAGACACATATAGAACATACACATACATAACACACACAGACACGTACATAAAGTATATGACGTACAAAGACACACACACACACATGTACACGACATACATAAACACGTGCAGACCTACACACACATGAACATTTGGCTTTGTGCGCAAATGCGCTGTATAGCCCTTGTGGTTTAGCGCTTCTTTTTTATTATAATTGTGCGCAAATGAAGGCTCTTTTTTTTTATCCCTTCCTCTCTTTTTCCCCTATCACCTTCATCTCTCTCTCTCTCATTCCATTCGCTCTCCGTCTTTCTCTGAATTATCTCTCGTTCTCTTTTATATGCCTTTTCTTCATTTTTCTTTTCACTCTCCTCTTCTTCCTTTACTAACTTAATTCTTCTTTCTTTATATATCTCTTGCATTTTCATTTTCTTCTCCTTTTCAGTATTTTTCCATCTTTTTTGTCCTCCATTACATTTCTTCTCATTCTCGCCATCTTTCCTCCATTCCCCTCTCTCATTCTCCATTTCTCTCATTCTTTCCCCTATCCGCCTGTCTTCCTCCTGCATTTCTCTTCTCGTTCCCCTCTTCTTTCCCCACATCATCTGTCTTTATTTCTCTCTTCTTTCCCCTATTATTATTATTATTATTATTATTATTATTATTATTATTATTATTATTATTATTATTATCAAAAAAGTGCTAAACCTATAAGGGTCATGCACCCCTTTTCCCCTATTCATTTCTCTCCCTCTTTTTCTCGCTTCCTCATTCTCCTCTTCTTCCCTCCTCCCCATCCACCTCATGCATCGTTCTCTGAGTTTGGAAACGCGCTGCGTGCTGAGAATATTAAACAGAGAATTTGTGTTTGTGGCCTGGCACCCCTCACTGATATAATGACACACACGCACACACACGCACACACACACACACACACACACACACACACACACACACACACACACACACACACACACACACACACACACACAGTGTAGTGGGTCACAAGCGCCAGGCTCCGAGGATCTTAGTGCTTTTAGGGCGTGTTTTTAGCAGTTAGAAGCATCCAGTGTTAGTGACAACGTCAGTGAACAACCCTACAAGTGATAACCAATGTGTTAGAAAAAATAAATAAAGTTAAGGCGAGAGAAAGCCTGAAATTATACAACAAAATTTCAAAGTGCCAGTTCGTTGAGGCCTAGTGGGCACCTGTTGCCACATTGTTACATATATACAAAGTACAAAGTGAGTGACTAAAGAGAAAAGACCAAATAGAATTAAGAGAGGGTGGTAACGACAAAATGTGATGTATCACACAGCGTGAACAAGCTAGCCAGAAAGGGGATATATATATGTATACATAAATATATATAAGCAGAGGTGGTGGCAGCAGTAGGCCTGAGGGAGTAGGCCGCCATAACAGGTTGGGTGTCATCACAAATAAAGTAGGGTACTTACCAAAAGTGGAGTGAAAATTATAAAAGTAGCAGTATACAAGGGAAAATTGGGGTAAATGGGGAAAAAAGGAAGGAAAGATCCCGGAAAAACACAAGGGCGGGGTTATATTAAAGAATTACCCAAGTAATGGTTAACCCCCCTTAGTAACGTACAAATTTATTGTTTTTCGGGAATCAAACCGGCCCCACACACGGGCACAAACCCGCCCACGAACATACAAAAAACCCTGCGGGGGGAGGGGTAATCTACCCCCTGCAATTTGGAGTTTTTTAACAAAAAGCGTCTTGGAACGAGGGCACAAGAAAAAAAAGAACAAAACCACCTATTTTTTTTTTGCTCTCTCATGTTAAAAACCCTCATTTTCCCTTTTTTCCCTTCCTCTCCCCCACCCACCCCCAAACCCCTCCCTCCCCTTCTCCCCCTCCCCTCTCATCCCCTTCCTTTCTCCCCCCCCCAAAACCCCCCCCCCTCCTCCCCTATTTTTCTTCCTCCCCTCCCTCCCCCCCCCTCTCGATCCCCTCCTCCTCTCTCTCCTCTCTCCCCTCTCTCTCTCTTTTTCCTCTCTCTCTCTCTTTTTCCCCCTCCCCCTTTCTCCCCCCTCCCCCTCTTCCCCCTCTCCTCCCCTTCTCTCCCTCCCCCTCTCCCCCCTCTCTTCCCTCTCCCCTCTCTCCCCTTCTCTCCCTCTCTCTCCCCCTCCCTCTCTCTCTTTCTTTTTTCCCCTCCCCCCTCTCTCCCTCCTCTCCCTCTTCTCCCCTCTCTCCCTCTCCACTCCCCTCTCCCCCTCCCCCCTCCCCTTTTCCCCTCTCCCTTTCCTCTCTCCCCCCCCCCCCCCTCTCTCTCATCCCCCCCCCCCTCCTCTCCCCCTCTTCTCCCTCCCCCCCCCCCCCCCCCCCCCCTCTCCTCTCTCCCCCTCCTCCCCCTCTCTCCTCTCCTCCCTTCCTCTCTCTCTCTCCCCCTTCCCTCCTCCCCGTCCTTCTCTCTCTCTCTCCGTCTCTCTCTCCTCTCCCCCCTCCTCCTCCTCTCCTCTCTCCTCTCTCTCCTCCCTCTCCTCCTCTCTTCCCTCCCTCTCCCTCCTCCCCCCTCCCCCTCCCTCTCTTCCCCTCTCCCCCCCTTCCCCTCCCCCCCCCCTCTTCTCCCCCCCCCCCCCCCCGCTCTCTTCTCTCCCGCTCTCTCTCTCCTCCCTCTCCCTCTCTCTCCTCCCCCTCCCCCCTCTCTTCTCTTTTCCCGTTCTCTCTCCCCCCCTCTCCCCCTTTCCCCTCTCCTCTCTCTCTCTCTCTCTTCTCTCTCTCTCTCCTCTCCCCTCCCCCTCCCCCCTCTCTCTCCCTCTCCCCCCTCGCCTCTTCCCTCCTCTCTCCTCCCCTCTCTCCTCCCTCTCTCTCTCTCCCCCCTCCCCCCTCTCTCTTCCCTCTCTCTCCCCCTCTCCCCTCTCTCTCTCCCCTCTCTCCCCCCTCCTTCTTTTTCCCTCTCTCTCTCCCCTCTCTCTCTCTCTCTCCCACCCCCCTCTCTCCTCTCTCCCCTCTCCCTCTCTCCTTCTCTCTCCCCCCTTTTTCCCCCTCTCTCTCTCCCTTCTCTTCCCTCTCCTTCCCTCTCTCTCTCTCCTCTTCCCTCCTCTCCCCCTCTCTCTTCCCTCTCTCTCTCCCCCTTTTCCCTCTCTTCCCCCTCCTCTCTCCCTCTCTCTCTCCTCCTCCCCCTCTCTCTCTCTCCCCACTCTCCCTCTCTCTCCCCCCTCTCCTCTCCCTTCCCTCTCTCTCTCCCTCGCTCTCTCCCCCCCTCCCCCTCCTCCTCCTCTCTCCTCCCTCTCTCCCCCTCTCCCTCTTCCCCTCCCCCTCTCCCTTTTTCCCCCCCCCCCCCTCCCCTCCCCCCCCCTAAAAAAAAAAAAAAAAAAAAAAAAAAAAAATATGGGTGGCCTTAAGGAGGGAAAAACCCAGAGACTGGTAAAAACCAGGGGGGAAAGACGGAGTTAGAGCTCCAAAAAAGGAAAGAGGGGGGAAGGGAATATAGTAGAGCTTTGGTAAGAAAATGGAGGAGGGGATAGCTGAAGATGCGGGAATGGGAAGTACGGGCCTTAGCAGCAGAGCTGGGAACAGTGCTTAAAAGAAAACTGCAAAGCCGAAACGATTAAGAGAAAAATGACAATTAAACGGACATCAGGAAATTAAAAGTCAGCCAGACAAGGGGATGGTAAGCAACAACGGAGACATGCCGTACGGGAAGGCCCTATCAAACCCACGTGGGGCCAGGGAAAAGCGACAGCACACAGTTTAAAAAGACAGTTGGGAAGACAAAAGGAAATTCAGAGTCAGGCGCAGACAAGGGGATGGTAACAAAAGGGAGACACCGAACGAAGGACCTATCAACCCACGTGGGGCCGGGGAAAAGACGATAGCACACTAAATCAAGCGACAGGTCGAAGAAAAAAAGGGTTTTGTTATATGCAGGGGTTCAAAACACCAAACTGCAGTACACGGGGCAGCTGGCCGGAAAGACATCCACTAAAAATAGTGTTTCAGATATACGGGGACGAAGGGCGGGGTCATTTTTTTGTGTAGGGGCTCCAAGAACCCAAGGGGCCAACTTTAAAGAAAAAAAACAGGAGGGAAAAAAATGTTTAAAGGCATCATGAAAACAATAGGGGGGGGGAAATGACCCAGGTGACAAATTTTCCAGAGAATTGGGTGGTTTGCGAGGGGAAAGGGATGGCCGTCAGAGTAACTTTAAAGGAAAATCAGTTCGAATCGGGATTCTGCAAGAGAAAGCAAACTGAAGACAAAGAGGGTACCAGGAGTATACCCGACCGGAAAAACCAAAAGAAAGGACTACATGAAAAGGGGGTACAGAGACGCAAGGAGGAACGGAAGCAATGAAAATGGCGGGCCAGACAAGGAGAAGGGCAAACACCCCCACAAATCTCCCCCCAAAAAACCCCCACCCCGACACCCCAACGAAAATGGGGCAACCTAACCCCAAACCCACTACTTTTTTCCCCCTCTGCCCAACCCCCAATCACAACCTCACCCCAACAGCTGTCCCTTAGGGGCATTCTGACCCCCCCCCATCAACACATCCCCCACCTAAAACCAAGCCCCATATGGGCCCCCCCCAAGGCTCTCCCTCCCCCAACCCCAAATAATTGCATGACCACAATGATAAAAGAAACAAAAGGGTTTGGTACACAAATCGGAGGAAAAATGAATAAACATGAGGAGTGGAATAAAGAATCAGTGAAAAATCCCAGACATCATAGCAGTCAAGAAAAAAAAACTCGCTGAGAAATAACAACACAATCCCCAACAGGATATCAGATCCTGAGGAAAGAAAAGGGAGTAGGGGGGAGGAGGGGTTGCCGCTCATAAAACACAAATGGGGATTTGAGGAAAGGAAGGCATGGACTGATTGGAAAAAGAGACTACATTTAGGAAATCAGTCCGGAAAAACATAAAGTAGCAGGGAGTGAAGTATAACCCACCACAAATGCAGGGGGCCAAGAGAGGAGTACGAAGAAAAAAACGGGTGAGGTGGAACACGGGCTGAGGGGAAAGAAGGCTCACTCGAGCAGAGCAAAGTTACGGTAAGGGCGATTTCAACCACAGGGAGTCGCTGGGAAAACCGGAGCCACATGGGGGTCCCAAAACGGGAGAGCAAAGTTGTGGATTGGTATTTAAAAACCCAGCATCAACATGCGGGACACAACCAAAAGGAGAGGGGGAGGCCGCAAGAGGGATCTTGTTTCCCCCGAGCAGTTCAGACTCGAGGACATCATTTACGAGAGGCCCCTTGGACTAGCGTCAGTGGTTCTGATTTGACTATATGTAGAGTTAAAAGTGGAGAAGGTAACAGGAACTGAAAGGGGGCAGGCCAAACTATAAAAGGGGGACAACAGGGTTTAGAAACTTCCTGAGGGGGTTCATGGGCAGGAAATGGGGGGGGGGGGGAAAAACAGTAAACGGTATGGAATATGTGGCAACAAAGTGCAAGGAGGCAGAGGAAAGTTTTGTTCCCCAAGGGGAAACAGAAATAATAGGAAGACCAAAACGACCCTTGGGTTTACCCGAAGGGAGGGGGGCAAAACTATGCAAAAGAATGGAAAAGGTACAGGAGGGGAAGGACCCAGGGGAAAAAAAGGAGATTAGTAGAAGAGCCAGAAACGAGTATGCCAGAAAGGAGGTGGCCAGAGACAGTATAAAACGCATAGCACGAAAGTCAAATCTGCCCGAAACTGCTGTAAGCCCCATTTGGAAGAAGACAAAATCAAGGACCAGGTGAAAGGCTGAGGAAAAAGGTGGGGAATCCAAGAAACGATAAGAGGAAAGGAACTCAACACAATTTTTAAAGGGAAATATTTTCAAAAGAAGGAAAGGGCTCTGGGGGACAGACCAGATGGGGACACCAACAAGGGAAAACCCACAAATTTTGGACGACTACATACAATGAGGAGGGGGAAAAAAAATGCTAAGGGGCAACGATACCTCAAAGGCAATGGGGCCGGGCAACATCTCTCCATGGGGCCTTTGAGAGGGAGCAGAATGTTGTCGTACCCCTTTTCCACAATCTTTTAAAACACATCCCTAAAACTGGGGAACTACCTGAGGTAGGAAGACAGCAAAGTATTCCCATTTTTAAAAAGGAGACAGAAAAAAAGGCACTAAACTATAGACCGTGTCATTGACTTATAGTAAAGCAAAAATTTTGGGGGAAGATTATCAAGGAGAGTGGTGGAGCACCTGGAACGGGAAAAGAGTTTAAAAGCAACCAGCACGGATTACGGGAAGGCAAACTGTGTCCAAAAACCTCTGGGTTTTATATAAAAAACAGAAGTAAAACAAGAGAGAAGGGGTGGGTTTATTGCATCTTCTTGGACTGCAAGAAGGGCCCTTTTACACAGTTCCTCACAAGAGATTAGTGCAAAGCTAGAGCAAGGCGCTAAACAGGAAGGCACTGCAATGGATAGGAATACCTGACAGGGGGGCAACAACGGTCATGGTACTAATGATGAACAGTGGGGACCCGTACGAGCGGGGTCCCACAGGGGGCGGGCCCAGGGCCCTGCATTTTTGGTATAGTGAACGACATGACGAAGGGGTTAGACTCAAAAGTGTCCCTGTTTGAGATGATGTGAAGTTAATGAGGGGAATTAAATCTGATGAGGACCAGGCAGGACTTCAAAGGACCTGGACAGACTGGACACCTGGCCAGCAAATGGCTTCTCGAATTTAATCCGCCAAATGCAAAGTCATGAAAATAGGGAAAGGGGACGAAGACCCCAAAACAGAGTAAAGGCTAGGTGGCCAAAACTGCAAACCCCACTCAAGGAAAAGATCTTTGGGGGGGTTAACACCCACATGTTTCCGGGAAACACACATCAATCAGATAACTGCTGCAGCAAGGGCGCCTGGGAAACCTGAAAGCATTCCGACACCTTAGTAAGAATCATTTAAGACACTGACACCGTGTATGTCAGGCCCCAAATGGAGTTGCAGCACCCTTTTTGGGAAACCCCCACTTTTAAAAGCACGTCAAGAAAAATAGAGAAAGTACAAGGTTTGGGAACAAGGTTAGTTTCCCGAGTAAGGGAATGTCCTAGAAGAAAGATTAAGGGAAATCGGCCTACGACACTGGAGGACAGGGGGGCAGGGGGGACTGATAACGACATAAAAAAACTGCTGGAATGACAAGGGGAAAAGGGCAGGATGTTCCAGGGAGGGGACACAGAAAAAAGAGGGCCACAATTGGAAGTTGAAACACAAAGATCAGAGGAAGTAGGAAATTTTCTTCTTTATAGAGTTGTAAGGCAGTGGAAAACCCAGAAAAAAACGTAGTGGAGGCAGGAACCAACACATTTTAAGAGGAGTTTGATAAAGCTCATGGGCGGGGGAGAGAGGGGCTATAGCAACCCCGGGGAAGAGGCGGGGCAGGAGCAGGGCTCGACCCCTGCAACCCCAAAAGGGGAGTACAAAAAAGGGGGTACACACACACACACACACCATGGCGCCTGGCAAACCTGAGAACAATCCCCAACCCTTGTAAGGAATCTTCAAGAAACTGTACACCGTGTAAAATCAGGCCCCTCTGGGTATGAGCACCTGTTTGGAACCCCCACTTGAAAAAGCACCAAGAAACGAGAAAATACAAAGGTTTTCGACAAGGTTGTTCCCGAGCTAAGGGAATGTCCCTATGAGGGAAAGTTAAGGGAAACGGCCCGACCACACTGGAGGACAGGAGGGGCAGGGGAGACATGTAACGACATTTAAAATACTGCGTGGAATAGACAAGGGGGACAAGACAGGGTGTTTCCGGGAGGGGGGACAGAAACAAAAGGGCCCCAATTGGAATTTAAAGACACAATGGGGGGGGAGGAGATAGTAGGAAAATTTCTTCAGTCAAGTTGGGAAGGGGTGGAATAGCCCAAAAAAATAGTATGGGGGCGGAACCATACACATTTTTTTAAGACGAGGTTTTATAAAGCTCATGGGCGGGGAGAGAGAGGGCCCATAGAACCGGGGGAAAGGCGGGGGAGGGGGTAGGACCGACCCCGCAAAACCCCAAAAGGTGAGTACAAAAAGGGGAGTACAACACACACACACACACTGACAAAATCTCACCCCTGCAACCCCAATTAGTGAGTACACACAAAAACACCACAGGGTTAGGGGGAATGAAACGACATACACAATCTGTGGGAATAGAAAGGTGGACAGAGAAGAATTTCAGAGATGGGATCAGAAACGGGGTCGCAACTGGAAAATTGAAGACTCGATGAGTCAAAGGGATATTAGGAAGTTTTTTTTCGTCAAAGTCGCAGGGGAATGAAATGTCTGGCAAGTAGTTTTGGGGGCAGGAACCATACATAGCTTTAAGACAGGTTTATAAAGCTCTTTGAGCAGGGAGGAGGACCAGTACGACCATGAAAAGGCGGGGCCGGGCTTTTAATCGACCTCTGCAACCACAAAAAGGTATTACTAGTAGGGATACACACCACACACACAGACAATGGTGGACACACTACTGAGGGGGCAAAAAAGCTCACCCCAGAGCAAAGTTGGGTTTTGGGGGGTTTCAACCACGGGGAGGTTGACTGGGAAAAACCTGACCACATTTTGGGGGCCCGAAACATGGAGAGCCCGATGTTGGATGTGGGGCTGGAAAAACCAAGCCCCAACATGTTAAGGGCACACCAAAGGGGGAGGGAGGAGAACCAGCAAGATTGACTTTTGTTCACCCTGGGCAGTTCAGACATTGAGGGCATTAATATTAAGTCCCCCAGGAGCTAGTGACCAGTGGTTCTGTGCTTTGAAAACATAAGGTTGCAAATGGAAGAGTAACGGGTTGAAAGGGAAAGCCTGACTATAAAAGAGGGGGGCTACAAAGGGGTTTAGGGAATTCCCGCGGAGGTTCCGGGGGGCAAAAATGGCAGGAAAGCCCCGTAAATGAAAATGGAATATGAAAAAACAAAATGCAAGGAGGCAGTGGGAAAGGGGTTTATCCCAAGGGGCAACAGAAAAAAATGGGAAAACCAGAACGAGCCCCCGGTTTACCCGACGGGACAAAGGGGGCAAAAACAAAGTCAAAAAAAGGAAAAAAAAATAAAAAGGGAGAGAACACATGAAAAAAGGGAGTCAGTCCAGAGCCAGGGAAAGAGTATGCACAGTAAGGAGGGGGGCCCGCGATAGTAAGAAAATAACAGAGCATCGAAAATCAAGACTGACCCCAAACTGTTGTATGCCACACAGGAGGAAAACAAAAGTCAAAAACCAGGTGACAGACTGAGGCAGAAGGGGGGGGGAAAATCACAAGAAAAGATCAGGGAAATATTGAGGAGCTAAAAAGGAATTTAAGGGAAATTTTTACAGTAGAGACGGAAGGGCTCTGGGGACGCACAGAAGGGAAAATCAAGAGGGAATATACCAACAATGTTTTGGGTGACTACGAACAAACCCAGGAGGAGGGCAGAAGCCGCTAAGGACCTTTATACCTCAAAGGGAGGGACCCGGACAAAACCCCCCCGGGGTCCCTTTGAGAAGGAGCAGAGATGCTGTGCATGCCCCAACCCAGTCTTCAAAAACATCCCTTGAAACTGGGGGAACTACCTGAGAAATGGAAGACACAATGAGTCCTCATATTTAAGAAAAGGGAAAAAGAAAAGAGGCACTAAAAAAAACCCCAACCGGTCTGAAAGTATTGTGTGCAAAGTCATGGAGAAATTATCAGGAGGAGGTGGTGGAACACCTGGAAAGGAAAAAGTTAAAATGAAAAACCCGCTGGGTTCATGGAAGCAAATCCTGTGTCACGAACCTCTGGAGTTTTTTGAAAGGAACAGAAGTAAGACACGAAGGAGGGATGGGGTTATTTCATTTTCCCAACTGCAGGAGGGCCCTTTTACACAGTTCCCCACAAGGATTAGGCAGAAGCTAGAGGGTCAGGCGCAAAACAGGGGGCACTGCAATGGGTCAGGGAATACCTGAAGGGAGGCAAAAACGAGTCTGGGACGTGAAGAGGTTCCGGGGCGCCTGTACGAGCGGGGGGCCCAAGGGGGCAGTTTTTAGGACCGTGCCAAATTTGATAATGCGAACGACATGATGGGAAGGGAATAAATCTGAAATGTCCCTATTGCAGATATTAAACGATGAGAAAAATTGAATCGGATGAGGATGGGGCAGGATGCAGGAGACCTGGACAGGCTGGACATGTGGTCCAGAAACTGGCTTCTCGAATTCAACCCTGCCAAATGCAAAGTCATGAAGATTGGGGAGGGGCAAAGAAGACCGCAGACAGAGTATAGGCTAGGTGGACAAAGACTACAGACCTCACTCAGGGAGAAAGACCTTGGGGTGACCATAACACCGAGCACGTCACCGGAGGCACACAACCAAATAACTGCTGCAGCATACAGGCGCCTGGCAAACCTGAGGATAGCGTTCCGATACCTTAATAAGGAATCGTTCAAGACACTGTACACTGTGTATGTTAGGCCCATACTGGAGTATGCAGCACCAGTCTGGAACCCACACCTGGTCAAGCACGTCAAGAAGTTAGAGAAAGTACAAAGGTTTGCAACAAGGCTAGTACCAGAGCTCAGGGTAATGTTGTACGAGGAAAGGTTGAGGGAAATCGGACTGATGACACTGGAGGACAGAAGGGTCAGGGGAGACATGATAACGACATACAAGATACTGCGGGGAATAGACAAGGTGGACAGAGATAGGATGTTCCAGAGAGGGGACACAGAAACAAGGGGTCACAACTGGAAGCTGAAGACTCAGACGAGTCACAGGGACGTTAGGAAGTATTTCTTCAGTCATAGTCATCAGGAAGTGGAATAGCCTAGCAAGTGAAGTAGTGGAGGCAGGAACCATACATAGTTTTAAGAAGAGGTATAACAAAGCTCAGGAAGCAGAGAGGGAGAGGACCTAGTAGCAATCAGTGAAGAGGTGGGGCCAGGAGCTGAGTCTCGACCCCTGCAACCACAATTTGGTGAGTACAATTAGGTGAGTACACACACACACACACACACACACACACACACACACACACACACATTTCAGTCGATGTTTCACTTAAAAATTTTGTTTGTATAGAAAACAAGTGATGTATCGCTGAAGGAAATGCCTGTAAAGGGAGCGCCTGTCTCTTTCTATTTTACATCTACTTCTCCTTTTTCTTAGAGGAATAAGCCTTGTGCATACATCGAGTGCCACCGAGTTAATCTGTTCTAGGCATAAGTTGGGGTCTGTGCTGCTTAGTATATCTTCCCAGCTTATATCGGTTAGGACTTGGTTTACTTGGTCCCACTTTATGTTTTTGTTATTGAAGTTGAATTTGGTGAATGCTCCCTCGTGACTAGTCTCATTATGTCGGTCTGGGGCTCCACGCATACATGTCTGAACCTCAATTATGTTGTGATCTGAGTATATTGTTTTTGATATGGTGACATTTCTTATCAGATCATCATTGTTAGTGAAGATGAGGTCTAGTGTATTCTCCAGTCTAGTAGGCTCTATTATTTTCTGGTTTAAATTGAATTTTGTGCAGAGATTTAAAAGCTCGTGTGAGTGAGAGTTTTCATCAGAGCTGCCTCCTGGTGTTATTACTGCAACAATATTATTTGCTATATTCCTCCATTTTAGGTGCCTTAAGTTGAAATCCCCCAGGAGCAAGATGTTGGGTGCAGGAGCTGGAAGATTTTCCAGACAGTGGTCAATTTTTAACAGCTGTTCCTGGAATTGCTGGGATGTTGCATCCGGAGGTTTGTAGACTACCACAATGACTAGGTTTTGGTTCTCGACCTTTACTGCTAAAACTTCCACTACATCATTTGAGGCATTAAGCAGTTCTGTGCAAACAAGTGACTCTGCAATGTACAGGCCAACCCCCCCCCCTTTTTGCCTGTTCACTCTGTCACATCTGTATAGGTTGTAACCTGGGATCCATATTTCGTTGTCCAAATGATCCTTTATGTGGGTCTCAGTGAAAGCCGCGAACATTGCCTTTGCCTCTGCAAGCAGTCCACGGATGAAAGGTATTTTGTTGTTTGTTGCTGGCTTTAGACCCTGTATATTTGCAAAGAAGAATGTTATCGGACTGGTGGTATTGTTGGTACTGGGGGGGGGATTTTTTTTCCGGCATTAGTATCTGTATCTGTTGGTTTGGAGTGGAGGCCATCGACTGTGGTTCCACTCCAGGAATGACTGGATTTGGTGTACGATTTCTGCCATTTCCTGCCAGTTTTTTTTCCTTCCTGGCACTAAAAAACCTCTCCCTCTTGAGTGGCTGTGGCTACCCAGGTTTTCCCATGGCCTGGATGTTTTGTATCTTTTTGTCCCCTTTAGATGGTATGCCTGGCAATTTAAGTTATAGCACAGTCTTTCCTGTACTGAAGAGGTACACAGTTCAGGGTGAAAAAGCTTACAGGAAGGGAGTTTGCATTTTCCTGTTGTCATATGGGCATGGCATTTTCTAGGGTGGTCATAGTTGCACGTCCCATCTGTTTTTCCAGATTTCCCATGCCAGCAGATACCAAGTGCATAGTATGTGCACAGGCTTGGTTTCCGTTTGCCTTGGGTTTCTGTGACTGTATTCCCTGTTGGTGCATGTTTCCCTGTCTTACTTCTATCCTCCCTAGCACCAACAATGGAGCTCCCACCAGTTGTTTTTGGTAATATATCCTCACTATTGTTAGTGGAGTCCTCTTGTTTGTTATTTCCTGCGGTATTTCTAGTTTGCAATATTGGTTTTATCTTATCTTTGACTACACTTGTTTCCCTACTATGGCTCCTGTCCCCTATGAGGTCATTTATATGTATTCCTTCCTGCGTATAATTCCCGACTACCTGGACAAAATCTCCAGCTTCACCATTACTGTCTCCCAGGACAGCATCTCCAGCTTCACCATTACTGTCTCCCAGGACAGCACCTCCAGCTTCACCATTACTGTCTCCCAGGACAGCACCTCCAGCTTCACCATTACTGTCTCCCAGGACAGCACCTCCCGCTTCACCATTACTGTCTCCCAGGACAGCACTATCAGCCCCACATTTACTGACTACCAGGATTTCATCTCCAGCCTTACAGTTTCTGACTACATGGCCAGTATCAAGGGCAGTACCATTCAGCCCAGACTTTTTATGTTCCCATCTGTTGTAGAAAGCTTCCAGGTTGTCTATGAAAGCAGCTTTGATGTTGTCCTCTTTTAATACCCTTGTGATTTTAGTCCACAGATTTATCTCATTTGGGCATACCCAAAAACACTTCCCTGTTTTAACACTGCTTGTAGCTAGTTCTTGGATATCTGCACAAGGGGCGTGACACCAATTTCCACAAAAATGACAATTTACCCATGTGGAAGCCCGTTTGTTTGACTGACCACAGACTACATACAGCTTCATAATGATTTGAATGGTTGATTTACTGCAATTCTACTAGCAACCTCTTGAATATTCTATTAATAACCTCCTTAAATGAAACTCTAGCTATTTGTATTTCTGTTTCTAACTGTTTTTGTATATTGGACAGCTTACCGTGCACGTTCCTAATTTATATTTAATGTTTGTGTTTATAAGGGCGCCTACAACCCCATCCGTTTACAGTCTGCTTTATTGTCCAACGAAACCGTTTGAAACCAGTCAAGGGTTCGGACCAGTCAAGGGTTCGGACCAGTCAAGGGTTCGGACCAGTCGATCTGATCTGATCAGTGGGTCACTTATTTAAAACATACTGGTCGGTGATTTGAGCTAACACATGAAGGATCTACTGGAAATTATCTACCCGAGTAATATGTGATTTGATTGATACAAAAGTATAACTTGCGTATTGAAGAAACCGGTGACTGCTGGCAACTCCTACAATGACGAACGGTCGACATCAACCCTTGTTTATCAATCGCTGTATCTAGCTTTTCTATTTTTTTTTCCGTCTCCACCACAATAAATGCTATATTATCACTATAGTTGACTGGTGGAAATTTTGGAGGAAGGACGCTTTTTCTGTAGTAATAATTGCTTCTCGTAGTGTATATTGCGACCGCTGGTAACTACAGGTTATATGAAATTCACAGTATACGTCTGGTATTTCAAGAAAAAAGAAACTAATGAAAGTCACTCCACTCCACTAAGTACCATTATAATACTGGTTAGTTGCTACTACAACACTGTATTCTGCTATTCACTGGTATCACTAGATTATATGCGAGTAAACTAGCAGGCCAAGAAGATTATTAAAAACAGCTGACCTGTGGTAAGTTTCTGGCGACTTCTGGCACCTGCCTCTATAGGCTTATCACTTCATTTACAAATTCACCTGTTTTCAAATGACACTTTAGCCTTTATCATCAATATACTAGGGAGCCACTGTAGTATACACTATACACTATGTATACTCAATGTTATCAGGGAGACTTTCTTTCCTCTGACACAAAGTTCAATTATTATTATTTTTTTCACACGGGACAGTTCCTGATCAGCCGGGCTGTGGCTCGTACATTGGTTTGCGTGCAGCCAGCAGCAACAGCCTGGTTGATCAGGCGCTGATCCACCAGGAGGCCTGGTCACAGACCGGGCCGCGGGGGCGTTGACCCCCGAAACTCTCTCCAGGTAAACTCCAGGACACAGGCCTGATTCCCCTCTGGCAGTAAACTCTGCTAGGTAGTGCACACTAATTCTCCTTTTTTGACTCAGTATATAATGTTTTCCGCCCAAGATTGGTTCCAGGCGCTAGAGAGATGTATCGTATAGGATTGATGACACAAATTAAAGTTCTAGCACGTAAGAGCGACCGTGAAAACACGAGAAAACCCGGAGCACAACGAGGCACGCTGACTTGTGCCCAGGATCGAATCCCGGTTCTTACTGTATATACGAATCCGTGTATCTTATAGGGTCTATATAGAGCTTTTGAAGAGAGCTTACTGTATATACGAATACGTGTATCTCACAGGGTCTATTTATTTTATTTATTTTTTATTTATTAATTTGAACATGATACAGAAAAGTACAAAAGAATACAATTAGTGCAGCTTGCCAAAGCCCCTTGTATGCAGAGCATTATGAGCAGGCTTAAAATTAACTTAAGATTAACTAAGCATTCCTAAACATTATTGTAAACAGATAACAATTAAGCTGTAGTGAGTATTACAAAGACAGGTCATATGGTTGCATGCATTGCTGTACATTCAGTAGAATGGAGTATTATGTTAGGTAATGTAATTAAAAAATAACAAAGTTTGATTGGGTCTCAGGTTAAATATTTCTGTGATACAATTATGAGAAACATTTAAGATATACAATTTATAAGATACAATTATTCAGTATTTATTTGGTTGTGGGTGAGTAAGTGATTTTTGAGAAGAGACTTGAATTTATAAACAGATAATGTTTCTTTTATAAGGAATATCCGCTAGGAATTTTTATTGACCTAAGAAAAGCGTTTGACACAGTAGACCACGGCATCCTACTCAAACTTGACTATGGTATAAGAGGCCATGCACTTGCATACTTTAAATCCTACCTTTCTAATAGGTATCAGTATGTCACCATTAAAGACACAGCCTCATCAATACGGCCACTTGATACTGGAGTTCCGCAGGGAAGTGTCCTTGGACCCCTGCTCTTCCTCATTTACATCAGTGATCTTCCAAACATATCCCAACACCTGAAACCCATTCTCTTTGCTGACGACACGACTTATGCCATCTCCCACCCTAATCTTGCCACCCTCAACACCATTGTTAACGAGGAGCTGCTCAAAATATCTACTTGGATGACAGCCAATAAACTTACACTTAACATTGTCAAAACCTACTATATTATGTTTGGTAGCAGAGCAGGTGTTGCGCAATTTAACATTAAGATTGACAACACTCAAATTGCCAGACATAATGAGGGCAAATTCCTTGGCCTATACCTCGACAACAACCTAAATTTCAGCACCCATATCCAACACATAACAAAAAAAGTATCCAAAACGGTGGGGATCCTCTCCAAGATACGATACTACGTACCACAAACTGCCCTTAAGAACATAAGAACGAAGGAACACCGCAGAAGGCCTACTGGCCCATGCGAGGCAGGTCCAAGTCTCCTACCGGCTTAAGCCAATGCACCCAACCTAGTCAGGTCAGGTCACATTGACTTAATGTTGTTGCTCCCCATGCACAAATTCCATTTGTGAGATAAAGGTAGATGAGCGAATGATAGTGCAAGGAGAGCTGATTGTGGAACATAGTACTGTATCTTTGATAGTATGCCTACTGTCTTAGAGATTTTCTTGGAAATTTGTTGTATACGTGTCTGGAATTTGATGCTACTGTCAAGGTGGAGTCCTAGGAATTTTCCCTCTGTGAGTCTTGTGATGGGTGATCCGTTTAGCGTTATGTTAAGTGGAATATTTGCAGCTCTGGTTCCAAACTGAATGAAATAGGTTTTGTCAGTATTTAGGGTAAGTTTATTAATCATCCAGGTAGATATTTTCTGCAATTCGGCATTGACTGTGTTGGCGAGTATGACACGGTTTGGGTGAGAGAAGACGTATGTAGTGTCATCTGCAAATAATATGACTGTGATGCATTTGATAGGTCATTGATGTAAATGAGAAAGAGGAGTGGGCCAAGGACACTTCCCTGTGGGACACCTACTGTGATTGGTTGAGTGGAAGAGTTAGCACCATTTGTGTACATATATTGGCTTCCGTTACTAAGGTATGACTTTAGGTAGTCGATAGAGTTCCCTCTTATACCGTAGTGTGTTAATTTAATGTGCAGCAATTCATGGTCGACTGTATCAAAAGCTTTACGTAAATCAGTGAAGATTCCCAGCAGGACTTCTTTCTTCTCAAGAGCGGTATATATTAGTTCTAGCATGTGTATAATAGCATCATTTGTGCTTTAATTATTCCTGAATCCAAACTGACAGGGGTTTAATATGTTGTGTGAGACGAGGTAGGACTATATCTGTCTATGAATTAATTTTTCAAAGATTTTAGATAGCGGTGGTAAGTTAGATATTGGTCTATAGTTATTCAAGTCTGCTTGGTCACCTTCTTAGTGTATCGGAGTGACCCCCAACTATTCTGAGAATTTCTGGGAAGGTGGAGGATTCAATGGATTTGTTAAAAAGTGTTGCAGTAATTGGTGACAGTACTTGTGAGGTTATTTTATACATGAAAGTTGGCAAGTTGTTTATGTCTCTTGCCTTGTTTTTAAGGGTGTTGATGATGAACGAGTCTTATGTTGGGTTAGTTGGAGCTAGGAATAGTCTGGACGGGTGTCTGAGCTTGGGATTTTGCTCACTAGATTCTTTCCTATGGTGGAGAAGAAAACATTGAGTCTGTCTGCTGTTTAAGTTGGTGGGAGTAGGGGTTTGTCTGATTTTGTTAATTTGATTGTTTTGTTTTTGGATATCTTTTTAGTTCCTAGAATTTCAGATAGGGCTTTCCAGGTCTTTTTCATATCCCTTCATGTAAGTTACTTTGATTATACTTACTTGTTTTTAACACATCCATTAAAAACCAATTGTCTCCGTTGCACTCCTAACACACTAACACAAGCCTGTTGGGTGCTCAAGCTTTAAAAGTTTTGACTCCCTCCCACCAGCCATTACTGGGGCAATCCCTACCCTCACTCTTCACCTCTCTGCATGTTCAACCCCTCAAAGGTTCCTTGATGTTAGTGAGGGGATCTTGATCTAAGGAACTGACCAGTTCTTTAATTTCTTGAACCAAGCCTGAAATATGCTTTTACCTTAGGGGAGCGCTAAACCCATAGGGATTATACAGCAACTGTGGGGAGGAAGGGGGGAATGGATTATTATTATTATAATCAAGGGGGAAGCGCTAAACCCGGAGGATTATACAGCGCCTGGGGGGGGGGATGTGGAAGGCATTCAGGCTTAATTCGGGGAACTGGAGCACAGATCCAATTCCCTAAATCAAGAGCCCCTCACCAACATCAAGGAACCTTCCTTGAGGGGAAGGGGGAATGGAAGGCATTCAGGCCTAATTCAGAGAATTGGAGCAGAGATCCAATTTCCTAGACCAAGAGCCCCTCACCAGCATCTAAGGAACCTCCCTTGAGGGAATCAAGCCTGAGTGTCTCCCATTCCGAGGCACTGTATGACCCCTGTGGGATTAGTGCTCCATGAATGTAATAATAATCTACATGCTCAAACCACCTCAACCCTGTTATTATAATATATTCATAAACCAATTCAACAAACCCTTCTAAATCATTCAGTACCAGAGGAAAGTATGCCAGAATAAGTCATTATTTAGTGTTAGGGTATCCTGAATTAATAACACTTAGAACATCTTCAAAGAACAAATTAATATTATATTCATGGAAGAGAACTAAATCCTTAGGGGTTAAGCAGCCTTTGGGGAAATGATAATCAGATTTGATCCAAGGGAAGGGAAGGCCATTACTTGTTTAAAAATTATTATTATTACAATCAAGGGGGAAGCGCTAAACCCGGAGGATTATACAGCGCCTGGGGGGGGGGGGATGTGGAAGGCATTCAGGCTTAATTTGGGGAACTGGAGCACAGATCCAATTCCCTAAATCAAGAGCCCCTCACCAACATCAAGGAACCTTCCTTGAGGGGACTTGTTTAAAAAACCCCACACCTATATCTAACCCTAGAAAAATGGTTATAACACTGGTAAGCCAGTGAAAGGCCTCGGTCAGATGACCAAATGCTCCAGCTGCAGGTCAATCGGGAAACACTTGTCCTGTTTTCTGACAAATAATAATACTAATAATCTTTATTTCTACAAGTACATGATACAACTTGTACAGACCATAGCTGACATCAGTAACATTATACAGAATGCCCTTTATTATGAAAGCATTTCAGGCAACATAGGTTAATATTATCCCAGGATGTGACCCACACCAGTCAACTAACACCCAGGTACCTACTTACTGCTAGGTGAATTATTATTATTATTATAATCAAGGGGGAAGCACTAAACCCGTAGGATTATACAGCGCCTATGGGGGGATGGAAGGCATTCAGGCTTAATTCAGGGAACTGGAGCACAGATCCAATTCCCTAGATCAAGAGCCCCTCACCAGCGTCAAGGAGCCTTCCTTGAGGGGGCTGCTAGGTGAAAAGAGAGAGCAGGCATCTTACTCAAGGGTATGAGCATTTCTATTCACAAAAAGTATTAAATTTAAGTGGTAGTCATTCAGTGAAGCAAAAATGGAAATAATTATTGATTGGAAATTCTTAGTAATCAGGTTCAATCTAAGTAGAGTAGACCTATTTTCTTGGATAAAGAGCCCCACACCTTATACTTGTCATACAGTACCTTGAAAATGGGAGATAATCTGATTTGAATGGAGGGGAGAATGTAGCTCTAGTTCCTTGGATTTAAAATCGTCACCAAGGTACTAACCCCCTTTGAAGGGAAGAGAAAGTCATTGTTGGTAGGGTAACCAGCCACAGTAAACTCCACATGCAGTAAAGCTTCAATTTAACATATTTTGGATTTAACGGACAAAATCCGAGTGGACAACTCTTATAAGCAACGGAGTGTCTTAATTTCATAGTTATCCCTTATTCTTGTCGTCTGCAGGGTAAATTTATTGAAGATTTAATAGACCTGTTAAATCAGTAATGTCATTTTTTTATGACAATGCATAAAGTCTGTTAACTCCAGAATTATCCATTATTATTGCAGGCTGCAATAATAATGGATAATTATCCATTAGTTACAATCACGAAAAAATATTTCCAGAATTCAAGTTTAAATGACTCCCCTCTCGTCTTTTATTAATATGTTAAATTGAGGGTTTACTGTAGTTAGCTATGGGGGAAAAGGAAGGGTGGAAGGGGGGAAGGTGTGGAAGGGTAAAGTCCTTGCCAGTGTGTGACTGCAGGTCATACTGGAGATGGACGGAGAGGTTACTTACTTTATTATATTCATGCTGGGGGGGTGGGGAGTGCTAAACCGATAGGGTTCAGAGCCTGGGGCAATGGGAAGCAATTAGGTCTGATCCAAGAAAGCAAAAGTCAAGGGAACCTCCCTTGAAGTTAAGATAGGATAACAAGGTCAGACTTAGAACATGGCTATGAAAATCTTTGTGAAAGGTTATGGTTTTTATTAATAAACTGAATTTCATTATAATTTTATTATATTTATATGCATACATATTATTGACAAAAGAACCTAAAGATAAACATACATGACCCTTATACCCATAGATGATAGTGGGTTGTTACACAGAAAAATATATATACAGGGTTTCAGTTTCTCATAGGGTCAAAACACAAAAAACGAACATGAAACACCATAATTTAAGAGCAATTAACTGGATAACACTGACTGGCTTGGTAAACATTGAGGTGTAAAGGCTTAATACTACTCGTGCTACAACTCTCATTAAAATGATTTAATCTTTTTTACACTGTTAGAGGGTGGAGTTTAAGACAGCTTGACCGTACACGCCGTACCCTGTCAAAGTAATGACTACTTACGCACATCATGACGTAATTACTTATCTAACAAATAAATCAAAGTGGTTGTAAGTTGCACTACCCAATGTCAAATGTTCCATGTTCGATTTTTAATCTTTCACTCTACGTCACACCACATTGTTGCCGAAAAATAAAAAATAAAATAAAAAACCAACACAAGATTCAATGAGCTTGATCAGACCATTTGTTTAGCTGTCAGAATACTGTAACTCAACACATACCATTAAAGCCACATAAGTGGTAAAAAAAAAAAATTAGTCAAAGCAGTGTTACAAAATACTGAATACTGTACTCCTAAAACATTGGTAAAACATAAAAATACCAATCTAATAATTTTATAATGTACATACAAGCAATCAAAGTAATTTATATATATATATAATATAATATATATATATATATATATATATATATAATATATATATATATAAATATAAATGGATGCATGCATTTATACAGGTATATATAAATAATAACTTGAGGAAACAGGACAGCAGAACCTAAGCTTTTTTATATTTTCATTGACTCTTCCATCAGGTTAAAAAACAGCTTCATTATGGTATATTTTTTTTTTCAGTTTAAACACTACATCTGCACTTTGAATGCCTCCCACTATGATGTTAATAAAAAATGGCATCAGCACATGGCTAATCCAGATCCTAAGATAGAGAGAAATCGCACCTATCACAACATTAGGGATGTTGTAGCTTTGAGTATCTTGGAAAACAACCATTCTCAATCTGCTTTAACTATGAGTACCAATAATGCTGTAATAGCTAGGTTGAAAATACTAATTTCACCTAATGATTACAAAATCGGCACATGAGTAATTTTACTGATGTGTTCCTATATTCACAAAAAAACTCTTAAGTCCAAATAGGTCCTGCAGAACTAAGTGGCAGGGACAAGGCATTTGACACATTGTGTGAGGCTCTCTTGGGGATTTTTGAGCTCTGAACTAGTTGTATGCAATTTTAATGTGACAAGCCAATCTTTAATTAATTTCGCAGTGTGGAATTCAAATGGCAGATGTAACCATTTTGTGCTTTTCCTGATCTCCCAATATGTATGGTGTTTACTCAGCCCCTGGCTCAAGCGCAGGCCAAGCTGGATTCTGACCTGAGCTGAGTGGATCCATAAGTGATTTGTCTCTTCAAGAGGGAGGAGGGGATTGATCCTGGTTAAGGGCTCGTGATACAACGAACTGGACCTACCCTTCTTTTTTATTGAGTCAAGCATGACTGTTTCCCGTTCTCCATGCATATGACCCTGATGAGTAGCATTTCCCAATTAATACAATTTTATTTTTGCCTAATGAAAGAGTCAAAGCATTACTTGTCATGTTCCTGTTTCTCAAAGTAGTTACTTAAACATTCCCATGATCATGCAAACCCATGAGTTTTCTTAGAATATATAATGTGCCTAATAAACCATTTAAGTCAAACAATACAAAATGGCCCAAAAGTAAGTTTTAAGACAAATTTATCTTAGGTAATAAAACTTATAAATGTAAATTAAAATGGTATACAAATTTTTCACTAAGCCAACTTGGCAGTCTAACTTTACTAAAATTTACATAATGCAGCATAGCTTAAAAATCATAACCAATTTAAGGTCAGTCTAATTTTAGTTTTATTCCCTGTCTAAGAAATACAATAATTTTAGTAATACTCGAGTGTTTTTGTTTTTTGCTGCATTATAGCAAAAATAAATATAACTCTGGGATAGCAAATTAGTTCTAGTGCAAAAGTTCCATACTGTTTATTCACATTAATATTCATTACATACCATGGAATAAACCATATTAAAACAATAACTTTGAATAAAGATCAGCTTGTATGACTGACTTGGCTTATTAAATATAGCATGTGTTTGTGAATGTATGTGTGAATGTATGTACGCATGTATGTATGCATAGACTTGAAAAAAAAACATACACTGACCATATGGATAATCAATAGGAATGACCTGTATTGATCAATAAGAAAATAGTACATATTTTCAGTCTAGCTAAAGACAACCCTCTTCAGACAAGAGGGCCTCTTGCTAGACCAAATATAGCTACACTATTTTCTTAATCTTGGGGTTATTCCTTTATACAGTATATATCTTTGTGTGTATGTATATCTGTATATTTTTACTTTTTTTTTGGGTTGCAGTACTTTAGTGGGAGATGACCATCATATGAATGAAAGGGGAAGAAAGCAACTTGGAAAGAAGGGAATAAGACTGAGATTATTAAAGGGATAGGGAGACACTGAGTGAGTGCTTGGTGTATTTATTAAATATAAGCATGAAAGTTAACTAAAGATTAGCAGAGAGCATGCATGGTTCCTTCATATAAGAGAAAAGGGGACAAGACAGCATAAGAAGTATAGGGTAATAAGAGTGTTGAGTATACCGAGCGAAGTGTACAATAATAATATTGGATGACTTAGGGGTAACATGGAAAGTAAGATTGCAGAGCAAAAATAAGGCTTTGGGAAAGGTAGGGAATGTGTAGATTAATTATTAACAATACTTAGATAAGCTTTTATGAGGAGAGTGAGGCTCAGGTTAGGGTGTGTAGAAGAGAGGGAGAATACTTCCCGGTAAAAGTAGGTCTTAGACAGGGATGTGTAATGTCACCATGGTTGTTTAATATATTTATAGATGGGGTTGTAAAGGAAGTAAATGCTAGGGTGTTCGGGAGAGGGGTGGGATTAAATTATGGGGAATCAAATTCAAAATGGGAATTGACACAGTTACTTTTTGCTGATGATACTGTGCTTATGGGAGATTCTAAAGAAAAATTGCAAAGGTTAGTGGACGAGTTTGAGAATGTGTGTAAAGGTAGAAAGTTGAAAGTGAACATAGAAAAGAGTAAGGTGATGAGGGTATCAAATGATTTAGATAAAGAAAAAATGGATATCAAATTGGGGAGGAGGAGTATGGAAGAAGTGAATGTTTTCAGATACTTGGGAGTTGACGTGTCGGCGGATGGATTTATGAAGGATGAGGTTAATCATAGAATTGATGAGGGAAAAAAGGTGAGTGGTGCGTTGAGGTATATGTGGAGTCAAAAAAACGTTATCTATGGAGGCAAAGAAGGGAATGTATGAAAGTATAGTAGTACCAACACTCTTATATGGATGTGAAGCTTGGGTGGTAAATGCAGCAGCGAGGAGACGGTTGGAGGCAGTGGAGATGTCCTGTCTAAGGGCAATGTGTGGTGTAAATATTATGCAGAAAATTCGGAGTGTGGAAATTAGGAGAAGGTGTGGAGTTAATAAAAGCATTAGTCAGAGGGCAGAAGAGGGGTTGTTGAGGTGGTTTGGTCATTTAGAGAGAATGGATCAAAGTAGAATGACATGGAAAGCATATAAATCTATAGGGGAAGGAAAGAGGGGTAGGGGTCGTCCTCGAAAGGGTTGGAAAGAGGGGGTAAAGGAGGTTTTGTGGGCGAGGGGCTTGGACTTCCAGCAAGCGTGCATGAGCGTGTTAGATAGGAGTGAATGGAGACGAATGATACTTGGGACCTGACGATCTGTTGGAGTGTGAGCAGGGTAATATTTAGTGAAGGGATTCAGGGAAACCGGTTATTTTCATATAGTCGGACTTGAGTCCTGGAAATGGGAAGTACAATGCCTGCACTTTAAAGGAGGGGTTTGGGATATTGGCAGTTTGGAGGGATATGTTGTGTATCTTTATACGTATATGCTTCTAAACTGTTGTATTCTGAGCACCTCTGCAAAAGCAGTGATAATGTGTGAGTGTGGTGAAAGTGTTGAATGATGATGAAAGTATTTTCTTTTTGGGGATTTTCTTTCTTTTTTGGGTCACCCTGCCTCGGTGGGAGACGACCGACTTGTTGAAAAAAAAAAAAAAAAACTTAGATAAGGGTAAGAGAGAGAGTGTCACACTTATGGATTTATAAAAGGCATAGTGTGGCAGATGTTGCAAATGATTGGATAATGTAGTACATTGCTAAAAGCAGTAACTGCATGAGGAGAGTGAGGCTAAGGTTAGGGTATAGGAGAGAAGGGGATAATTTTTCAATATAAGCAGGCCTTAGGCAGAGTTGTATGATGTCACCCTGGTTGTAGATGGGATTGTAAAAGAAGTAATGCTAGGGTGTTGGGAGAGGTATGGGATTAAATGATAATGAATCTGATTTGAAGCAGTAGTTGTCATACTTGATCTTTCCCACTGACATAGTTCTTTGGGAAAATTCTGAAGAGAAGTTACAAAAGTTCGTGGATAAGTTTGGGTGTGCAAAAGAAGAAAATTAAAAGTAAACACAGAAAAGAGCAAGGTATGAGATTAACAAAAAGTTGAAGCAATAAAAAATTGGGTATTAGATGGGAAGGAGGAAGTATGGATGAAGTGAATGTATTTAGATATTTGGGGGTTGATCTGTCTGCTAATAGGTCTATGAAAGATGAAGTGAACCCTAGAATAGATGAATGGGAAAAGGTTGGTGGAGTGTTAAGGCATCTGTGGAGAAAAGTATATTTATGGAGGAAGAAGAAAAAATAGGAATGTACTGTACCATAGTGGCACCAGCACTTTTATATAGGCATAAGGAATGGGCATTAAACTTTGCAATGAAAAGGATCAAGGAAGTGTAGACATGTTTAAGAGCAATGTGTGGTGTGAACACTATGCAAATATGGTGTTGGAATTATGAGAGGTATTAAGTAGAGGGCAGAAGACAGTGGGGTTGTTGAGGTGGTCTGGGCATTTAAATAGGGCAGAGCAGATTAGGATGATGTGTATTACCAATATGTGGTTTCAGGGTTTGAGTCCTAGCTCCTGGCCCCACCCCTCAACTTGCCAGATTCACTTCCTCCTACTCCCACGGGCACTATTGTGCCTGCTCTTAAAACAATATATGGAGCTTGCCTTTACAATCTCAAGATCATTCCACTTCCTACCCACTGTGGGATTGAAGAAATATTCCCTGACATCCCAATAGCTCATCTGTGCCTTTACCTTCCATGTCCCCAAGTGCCTGTTTCTTACCTCTCAAACAGCCTGTCTGTCTACCCTATCACTTCCTCTGAGTATTTTGAATATATGTACGTATGTGTGCGTGTGCACATGCATGTACATGTGCATGTGTGTGTGCGAACACACATGTACATGTGTATGCATAGCTACATTCACTGAAATGAAGTTTATAATACTTGCCACACTAACTGATAAGGCTAGTACATGAAAATTTAAAATTAATACTTTGGTTGAGAGTTCACAGTTGATAAATTTGAGAAATCTGAAAATTACCTAAGAATGTTAGAATTAGTGACTATGTGATCCACTTCCTATCTTGTGATTAAATGTTATACATACATTAATGGCTAATTAGGCCTTAATTACCCATTGTTTACCTCAAGGTGTCCCAGTTTGTTAAAAAAAATAGTAATATACAATATGCTTTAAGGCACCCTAAGGAACAAGGCATTTTGAAGTGTATGAACATTGACTTACCATATAACAGAAAAAAATATATATATATTCACCAAGACCACTGGTTTTAGACTTAGAATGTTCCATACAGCTTATTTAAATATTCCTTTAGAAATAAATTCCAAGGCCTTATGGAAATAGCTAGGTCTAAATGAAGAGTGGTCTGTGCCGCACATTAAATGAAGCATCTTACATTTATCACTACAGAAGTATGTAGTAGGAGAGAGAAGGCTCGTTGCTGTGTTTTCTGGAACGTGCTTTGGTGTGTCTTGCATCTCACACGCCTGGTTTAAGGCCACTTCGGAGAGTAAATAAAATACTGACTGAAGGCTAAATTATGGACAGCTTCTTTGTCAACATCCAAATTTCCTTAATAATGAAGTGTATTCATACAAACAATATTATAACAGACTGAATCCTGATTTATATCTGTATTGCCAGATTGAGGAAGAAAAAGAAGATACAAAAGGTTAAACATTCTCATATTTTCCTTAAAATGGTTTACAGTAAGTATTGCTAGAAAGAATACTTCATATAATTTTATAAAAACTTAGAAGTACTTGGTTCACAAAGACAGGCAATGTCACTGCACCAGTAAATAATTCCATTAATACAGAATCACACACAAAACAAAACTCTGAATAAGAAACCTATACACAACACATAACATGCTCAAATAGCAGAGAAATTTTCCATTTGTACGCACCAGGCATAACTATCACAACGAACCTTTCAGTATGGAGAGAAAAGTCTGGATACAAAACAATTGCAAACATTAACTAGAACCTACAAAGTACAAAGAAGTACAAGAGTTTAATAATCATTGGGGCTGAAAAAGTTTACACAACTGGTCAAGTGTACTTGTACATATCATCAACCAGTACACCATCCACAGAACACTTACACACTGAAGAGCTTGCCTTCCTAAACAATTTGTTGTCTGCTTCACAGCAGACTAGCCTTCTACAAGCTCTTCCTTACTTCCCTGGATACCAGTGGTTAATTACAAAATAATCCAACGCAAGCAAGCACTCGGTTTACCAACTCCTGGGTTTGTTATTGATTAATCCACCTGCAAAGCATCACACTTTCAGTTCATACCAATAATCATTTACAATAACTCTACTCCAAAGAATGCATCTAGCATCAAACAAGCTATTTATAATGAGCAATTAAACCAAACTACTCTAATACTACAAAAAAAAAAAGGAAATACATATTCAATTTTTATTTCTTTGGAATTAAGAAATGCTGGGGTTTAAAATTACACTTTAATGATATATATATAGTCATAACCAACGAAATTTCCTTTTGCATAAATGGTCGTCCTTGAACTAGTATACAAAACATAACTCAGGCATGGAAATATGCACACACACACACACACACCGTGTGAGTGATATATATATATATATATACAGTATATAATATTAAATCAATTTTAAATATAATACAGGAACATGATGAACAAGAACTTTTAAGGCAGAATTGTAGAACCTAACAGTTTTAAATGAAATTCATTATTACTGAATTGTTAGTTAATATTATGAGACACAATAGAATAAAACCCCTTATGTTTTATCAACTAACTGATTAGCACAGCATCATTATGTATTTCTTCTGCCAACTGCAATATATCCGACATAGGCATTCTTACATTTCTCTGTGAAGTCTTTTAATATGGCCAATATTGCCCCATGACCAATGTTAAGACTTGATCCAAGCCATCAAATTATGATTAATATATTCATGGGGAAACACTAAACCCATAGGGGTTATACAGTGCCTGGGGAATGGGAGGTAATCAGGTTTGATCCAAGGAAGGGGAAGATAGTTCCAATTTCTTGAATCACGAACCCTTCACCAACATCCAGGCACCTCCTTCCCCCTTGAAGGACTGAAGTCTTCAAAGAAAGCATAAATACCCCTTGCCTTGGAATGTCAGCTACACTGACAGCAGCAGCAGCAGCAAAAATGTCTAAATGAAGAATTAAAAAGATTTCTTGGTCTCATGAGCTCAAGTAGCAAAGTGGTAACAATACAAGTCAACATAGAAACAACAAGGATGACTGTACAACTACAAACACAGTGCATATATGCAACCCCATGCTTGGTAAGTCTTAAACTATGGGACCAGTAAAACACTTAATTCCCAGTAAAAATATGCTATTCAGAACATATGGTAAACTTGAATTTTTACAAAAGCTACATTTACCATGGTGGCCACTTTCCTTGACGTAACAAAGAGAACTTGGTCCATGGTAAATAGCCCCAAATAACTGCCCTCACTGATGCCTTTCCATACTCTATGCGCTAGAATAACAGGAACCTGCATGAATACTACAGATTTCTGAATATAAATGAAGGGAGGAAAAAATTTACAAGCTCAGTAACTTGCTGAACCAAGCGTAGAAAAAATTTGGTTAACAGCTTAATAGCAGTCTTGTCAATCAATAAGGAAGAATAAATGCCATTGTCAAGAATAATTTGGATGGGTATATTTATGTTTGAACCTCTCAACAGCAAAGAACCATGAAGGTACTATTAAACACTAAATTACTAAAAAACAAGACACATCGCTTTTCTCTCTCTCTCATGTTTGCTATCTACCACATTATACTTTACATTCTAAAAGTTTGAAAAATATCCTATTATAGTTACCAGCTATAGTAAACACTGGTATAAAAATTCCTTCCATTAATATAATAATAATTGGCTTCCTTATATAAGGCACGAACCATTACATGGCCCGTTAGGACATTCATCCTCTAGGCGAATCTTTGGGGTTCGTATATTAAGTTAAAATTGCCACAATCTTTGACCTAACTGTCAAAGGCATGTTGCATTAGCTGCTCAATGCTAGCAGCATCACTTAAAGTGCAGAATTCATGTAAAATAAGCACAAAATGATGAAGAAATAGCATATTGGTGTTGTGAAATACTCTTTCTAGTGCATAAAGACTCCAAAGAGAGTTCAAAGCCAGTTCTTTGCAAGAAGTTTTCATAAATATATATATATATATATATAAAATGAATGAAAATAACATGATTACAGAATCAGGTCAAATACTGTGTCATTCCACAAGCTTCTCACAGAATCACAATTAAATTGCACATCAATGACCATCACTTTATACACTATGACCTGGTAATGAAACTCATGGCACTTCAACACATCTTCAGTTGAATTACCCAGTTAGAACTGTAAAACTATAATTTGGCCTGACTCTACCTTTATTAACATATTTCATCAACTTACTTTGATGGTAAAAGACAGGACCAAGTTTCTATCTAGGTCTCTCTTGTAAAACTAGTTTTGTTTTATCAGATTAAACATAAAATCCATTCAAAAATCGTCTAGCCTTGTACCATTACTTGTACCATAACAAACTCTATGGCGTGAGGATAATGCCTCTGAGCTTTATCTAGTCACATTTTGAGCCCTACCTTAATAAACAACACATAAACTTTGCATTAATCTATTCTAAAGTACTTTCCAACAGTCAAACACTTTGATAAACACTCAACAAACTAGTAGCAACACATCTAATAAAAAACACACTTTTGCTCACATCCTCTCATTCCTTCTGTATAACTTTTGGTTAACAAATGCCTTTTGTCATGCAGAATTCCAACACAGATATCCAATAGCCCTCAGATTTACACATCTTTAAGTATGATGTTGAGGAAGCTACTTTAATCCTTCCAACACAATTTCAGGTTTTAAATAGTTGAGCTGTATTTGCTCTATAACCACATTTGACCTTAAAGCTCACACTTAAAACACTTTAAATCAAGAATAAACTATAAAGATATTTGTGCCAGGTTGCTTTGAGTCTGAAGGCAAAATACTTCAGTGCATAATTTACGAGGCATCAGCATACAAATTGTTGGAATCATCCTCAACTATGGACTGGAAGGTTTCCATGGACTGCTGGGTGGTTTCCTGTTGGTCCTCCACCATTTGCCCCTCTACCCCTTCATCTGTACTCATTTCCTGTAGTCCAAGAATTTGCTGCTCTGTGGATCTGGTTTGGTTATCAGCAGCATCATCAATAATTAAAGGTTCTTCGGCATCATCTTTTTCTCCATTAACTTCTGATTCAATCTGTGCATTTTCTGATAGGCTCTCCATGTTGCTGTCATCACTTGCTTGCCCACCACCATTATCAGGAGGATTAGAATCTTCACCCACAAGATCAACTGAGGATGCATTAGCAGAGTTTGAATCTTCACTGTGATTGGTATTTGTATTCATATTGAAGGAGCTATCAGAGTTGTTAGTGTCTGTACCCAGGAGGAGAGCCACACGACTCTTGTTCTTGCCATGATCTGTGAGATGTGCAAAGAAGGTGTTGGTATCTACACCAAGTCTGACTGCTGCTGCGGTAAGAGAGAGCTCTTTGCTAAGAACCCGTTGGATCAACTCCTGGGCTCGGGATTCCTCCCACATGGAACGTTCCTTCAGTGCAGAGCGCTCAGCACGCCCTTGTTTGTTTACCTGCAAGAAACAAAGACTTACAACAAGAGTTCACATCAAAAGCTTAAAAACAAAAATCAGACAATCAACAAACAGAGAAATTTCTTTAATTTTCTGCTGTTCTAATTGTTGTATTTAATTACTAAATTAAAAAAATAATGTACTTTTTTTCACACTAGTTGTTACTGTACATAAATCATGATATATATGTATCATTTAAGATTATGCAACACTTACAAGTGATTATTTAGTATCTATATTCGTATCTCTTTCTACACATAGCTCAATTAAAGGCTCCCCATTTACATTTACCCCTGGCACCCCAAATTTACCTACTACTCCCTCCATAACATTTTTACCCACTTTAGCACTGAAATCCCCAACCACCATTACTCTCACACTTGATTCAAAACTCCCCACGCATTCACTCAACATTTCCCAAAATCTCTCTCTCTCCTCTACAGTTCTCCCTTCTCCAGGTGCATACACGCTTATTATAACCCACTTTTCACATCCAATCTTTATTTTACTCCACATAATCCTTGAATTAATACATTTATAGTCCCTCTTTTCCTACCATGTGTAGAAAGAGATTTGGTAATAAGTAATACATATTTTATGAAAAAAGAGGATAAATAAATATACAAGGTATGATGTAGCACGTAATGAAAGTAGTTTATTAGATTATGTATTGGTGGATAAAAGGTTGATGGGTAGGCTCCAGGATGTACATGTTTATAGAGGGGCAACTGATACATCGGATCATTATTTAGTTGTAGCTACAGTTAGAGTAAGGTAGATGGGAAAAGAGGAAGGTGGCAACAACAAGTAAGAGGGAGGTGAAAGTGTATAAACTAAGGGAGGAGGAAGTTTGGGTGAGATATAAGCGACTATTGGCTGAAAGGTGGGCTAGTGCAAAGATGAGTAGTGGGGGGGTTGAAGAGGGATGGAATAGTTTTAAAAATGCAGTATTAGAATGTGGGGCAGAAGTTTGTGGTTATAGGAGGGTGGGGGCAGGAGGAAAGAAGAGTGATTGGTGGAATGATGAAGTAAAGGGTGTGATAAAAGAGAAAAAGGTAGCTTATGAGAGGTTTTTACAAAGCAGAAGTGTTATAAGAAAAGCAGAGTATATGGAGAGTAAAAGAAAGGTAAAGAGAGTGGTGAGAGAGTGCAAAAGGAGAGCAGATGATAGAGTGGGAGAGGCACTGTCAAGAAATTTTAATGAAACTAAAAAAAAATTTTGGAGTGAGTTAAACAAGTTAAGAAAGCCTAGGGAAAGTATGGATTTGTCAGTTAAAAACAAAGTAGGGGAGTTAGTAGATGGGGAGATGGAGGTATTAGGTAGATGGCGAGAATATTTTGAGGAACTTTTAAATGTTAAGGAAGAAAGAGAGGCAGTAATTTCATGCACTGGTCAGGGAGGTATACCATCTTTTAGGAGTGAAGAAGAGCAGAATGTAAGTGTGGGGGAGGTACGTGAGGCATTACGTAGAATGAAAGGGGGTAAAGCAGCTGGAACTGATGGGATCATGACAGAAATGTTAAAAGCAGGGGGGGATATAGTGTTGGAGTGGTTGGTACTTTTGTTTAATAAATGTATGAAAGAGGGGAAGGTACCTAGGGATTGGCGGAGAGCATGTATAGTCCCTTTATATAAATGGAAAGGGGACAAAAGAGACTGTAAAAATTATAGCGGAATAAGTTTACTGAGTATACCAGGAAAAGTGTATGGTAGGGTTATAATTGAAAGAATTAGAGGTAAGACAGAATGTAGGATTGCGGATGAGCAAGGAGGTTTCAGAGTGGGTAGGGGATGTGTAGATCAAGTGTTTACATAGAAGCATATATGTGAACAGTATTTAGATAAAGGTAGGGAAGTTTTTATTGCATTTATGGATTTAGAAAAGGCATATGATAAGAGTGGATAGAGGAGCAATGTGGCAGATGTTGCAAGTATATGGAATAGGTGGTAAGTTATTAAATGCTGTAAAGAGTTCTTATGAGGATAGTGAGGCTCAGGTTAGGGTGTGTAGAAGAGAGGGAGACTACTTCCCGGTAAAAGTAGGTCTTAGACAGGGATGTGTAATGTCACCATGGTTGTTTAATATATTTATAGATGGGGTTGTAAAGGAACTAAATGCTAGGGTGTTCGGGAGAGGGGTGGGATTAAATTCAAAATGGGAATTGAAACAGTTACTTTTTGCTGATGATACTGTGCTTATGGGAGATTCTAAAGAAAAATTGCAAAGGTTAGTGGATGAGTTTGGGAATGTGTGTAAAGGAAGAAAGTTGAAAGTGAACATAGAAAAGAGTAAGGTGATGAGGGTATCAAATGATTTAGATAATGAGAAATTGGATATCAAATTGGGGAGGAGGAGTATGGAAGAAGTGAATGTTTTCAGATACTTGGGAGTTGACGTGTCGGCGGATGGATTTATGAAGGATGAGGTTAATCTTAGAATTGATGAGGGAAAAAAGGTGAGTGGTGTGTTGAGGTATATGTGGAGTCAAAAAACGTTATCTATGGAGGCAATGAAGGGAATGTATGAAAGTATAGTAGTACCAACACTCTTATATGGGTGTGAAGCTTGGGTGGTAAATGCAGCAGCGAGGAGACGGTTGGAGGCAGTGGAGATGTCCTGTTTAAGGGCAATGTGTGGTGTAAATATTATGCAGAAAATTCGGAGTGTGGAAATTAGGAAAAGGTGTGGAGTTAATAAAAGTATTAGTCAGAGGGCAGAAGAGGGGTTGTTGAGGTGGTTTGGTCATTTAGAGAGAATGGATCAAAGTAGAATGACATGGAAAGCATATAAATCTATAGGGGAAGGAAGGCGGGGTAGGGGTCGTCCTCGAAAGGGTTGGAGAGAGAGGGTAAAGGAGGTTTTGTGGGCAAGGGGGTTGGACTTCCAGCAAGCGTGGGTGAGCATGTTAGATAGGAGTGAATGGAGACGAATGGTACTTGGGACCTGACGATCTGTTAGAGTGTGAGCAGGGTAATATTTAGTGAAGGGATTCAGGGAAACCGGTTATTTTCATATAGTCGGACTCGAGTCCTGGAAATGAGAAGTACAATGCCTGCACTTTAAAGGAGGGGTTTGGGATATTGGCAGTTTGGAGGGATATGTTGTGTATCTTTATATGTGTATGCTTCTAAACTGTTGTATTCTGAGCACCTCTGCAAAAACAGTGATAATGTGTGAGTGTGGTGAAAGTGTTGAATGATGATGAAAGTATTTTCTTTTTGGGGATTTTCTTTCTTTTTTGGGTCACCCTGCCTCAGTGGGAGATGGTCGACTTGTTGAAAAAAAAAAAAATCGTATCTTAATTTATTTTCTTAGATTCTGGATTTAAACAGGGAAATATATCCAGGAGTCATTTCAAGATTCTTAAATTATAAAAGAAATGAATTTAAACTACTTGTACTCAAGAGAATTTAACTATGGGGCTTTTCTCTACATTATATTATATTTAAAAACTGGATATGTCATTTCATCACATGCTTTTTAATTACTGGAAGTGGCAATGCCATTTACAATAAAACTCAAGCTATAAATTACAGAGTAAATTTTTTTTTGTATTTCCAACAGATGTAAGGAGGCACAATACTGTAAAGCCCCCATCATCAGCTCTCAACCGGTTTGAAAATGTGATTACTTACAATCCTTATTATTTTTTTTTATTTTTTTATTAGCACACTGGCTGATTCTCACCAAGGCAGGGTGGCCCAAAAAAGAAAAACTTTCACCATCATTCACTCCATCACTGTCTTGCCAGAAGGGTGCTTTACACTACAGCTTTTAAACTGCAACATTAACACCCCTCCTTCAGAGTGCAGGCACTGTACTTCCCATCTCCAGGACTCAAGTCCGGCCTGCCGGTTTCCCTGAATCCCTTCATAAATGTTACTTTGCTCACACTCCAACAGCACGTCAAGTATTCAAACCATTTGTCTCCATTCACTTCTATCAAACACGCTCACACATGCCCGCTGGAAGTCCAAGCCCCTCGCACACAAAACCTCCTTTACCCCCTCCCTCCAACCTTTCCTAGCCTGACCCCTACCCCGCCTTCCTTCCACTACAGACTGATACACTCTTGAAGTCATTCTGTTTCGCTCCATTCTCTCTACATGTCGGAACCACCTCAACAACCCTTCCTCAGCCCTCTGGACAACAGTTTTGGCAATCCCGCACCTCCTCCTAACTTCCAAACTACGAATTCTCTGCATTATATTCACACCACACATTACCCTCAGACATGACATCTCCACTGCCTCCAGCCTTCTCCTCACTGCAACATTCATCACCCATGCTTCACACCCATATAAGAGTGTTGGTAAAACTATACTCTCATACATTCCCCTCTTTGCCTCCAAGGACAAAGTTCTTTGTCTCCACAGACTCCTAAGTGCACCGCTCACCCTTTTCCCCTCATCAATTCTATGATTCACCTCATCTTTCATAGCCCCATCCGCTGACACGTCCACTCCTAAATATCTGAATACATTCACCTCCTCCATACTCTCTCCTTCCAATCTGATATCCAATCTTTCATCACCTAATCTTTTTGTTATCCTCATAACCTTAATAAGTACAAATATGACATGAACCTTCTGGTACATAAAAGAAAACAGGGAAAAAATGACATTATCTGAACACAGTGGAGGAAGTAAATATGTCCAGCTACAAATTTACCCGGGTGTTATGGAGGGTGTTATGGAGCGACTGTCTCCTGTATTCCACTGGCCAGGGAGCCTAATAAGAATGTTCACTCTGTAGAATGGTCTGACAAAACAACAAAGGTGAGTGTTTGTTTGAAATACCAGAGCTTTTAAAAGCCAGAAGGTAACAGCTCCCTCACCACTCTGGTGTGGGCAGTATGCCCACCTCCTATCAAAAATTAATTTTCTTCAATACTTTCACAGATTCTTGCCTATTCTTCTTGCCATCTCCTGCATGACTAGTATTCCTCCAGAGTGCTATAGTTCATGTGAGTACTATAAGAATATAAGAACGGAGGAACCTGCAGCAGGGCTACCGGCCCATTTTAGACAAGTCTTTCTGAAACCCAAACCATCTAGCAAAAATATTTGCCAAACCCATTCTCAATGTTACCCAAAGAATAAGCCTTGATAACCCTATTAACTCCATTGAGAAGTGGAGGAGAATCCTTCCTCTGTAAGCCATGCGTGTCGTAAGAGGCAACTAAAATGCAGGGAGAGAGAGGATGGTAACCCCTTCTCCTGTATAAATTACTAAATGTAAAAAGAAGAAAAAAACATTTCTTCTTTTTTGGGGCACCCTGCTTTGGTAGGAGATGGCCGGTGTTTTAAAAAAAAAAAAAATCCTAACTCATGCTGTACAAGTTCCACTCAAATCCAACCTCTGTCACTCATGTATTTTTTTTTTTCAACATGTCGGCTGTCTCGCAGCGAGGCAAGATGACCCAAAAAAGAAAGAAGCATTTTCACCATCATTCACACATAATCACTGTCCTTACAGAGGTGCTCAGATATGACAGTTTAGACGTCATCACTCCAAACAGCCAATATTTCGAACCCCCTCCTTTAAAGTGCAGGCATTGTACTTCCTACCTCCAGGACTCAAGTCCAACCTATATCTGAAGCTACTCATGCTTAAGCCTAACCGACTCTAACAGGCACATTGTTCCAGTCATTAACTACTCTCCTTCCCAACTAATACTTTCTTACATCCTCTTTAAACCTAAACTTATCCAATTTGAATACATTATTTTAAGTTTTTTCTTGAAGGGATATCCTCAGAGCCTTATTTACATCTCCTTTATTTATGCCCCTCTTCCATTTATACACTTCAATCTTGTCTCTGTTCATACTCTGTTTTAAAAGAGAATGTAGGTTAAGGGCTCTCAATTTATTTTTGTATGAAAGATTTCTTATGTAGTGGATTAGTTGTCATTCTTCTCTGTACATTCTCCAATGAATTTATATCCATTCCATAGTATGGAGACAAGAAATGAGCTGCATAACCTAAGTGAGGCCTTACTAATGATGTGTAGAACTGTAGCATAACCTCTGGACTCCTGTTCCTTATACTTCTTGATATAAATCTCGGTAATTTGCTAGCCATATTATGCAAGCACAGGCACTGCTGTCTTGGCTTCAGGTTTCTGCTTATCATAACTCACAAATCCTTTTTCACATCCTATATGGCCAAGCTCTATATTACAGTGGACCCCCGCTTTACGATCAGCTCCCAATGCGACTAATTATGTAAGTGTATTTATGTAAGTGCGTTTGTATGTGTATGTTTGGGGGTCTGAAATGGACTAATCTAATTCACAATATTCCTTATGGGAACAAATTCGGTCAGTACTGGCACCTGAACGTACTTCTGGAATGAAATATCGTAAACCGGGGGGTCCACTGTATTTAGTTTGAGTGCTAGGGTTATTTACAGTCTTGAGCTTTAAGTCTCTGCATTTATCTACATTGAAGTGCATCTGCCACTTTTCTGATCATGACATTAGCTTGTCTAAATCCTCCTGAAATTCAGTGGAATCTTCATCTGTATCAATCATACTGTGACTTGAACAATACACAAATAACCCACACATAGGAGAGAAAACCATATGATGACATTTTGGTCCAAGTTGGACCAAAACGTCATCATAAGCTTCTCTCTCCTATGTGTGGGTTATTTGTATAAGATGCAAAAGTAGGTGGTGAACTTCAACCAAGCCTTGCACTCAGTTCCTTGAATTATATTACAGACAGGAAATTTATAGTTATTCAATCTACTTACCCATGCATGCTTGAGGTAACCAAATACCTCACGATATCTTCCATACAGAGTTCCGTATGACACACCCAGAAGTTCGGCAGCACTCTTCATGTCTATTTCCTTGTTCTTAATTCCCTCGAGAATGCGTCGGACAGCAGGTTCTTCCCAAAACTGCTGCCGGGTGCGGAATCCCAAGTAGTCATTTAACTTAAAAATGGTGAAAGATTTCAGGAAGTCAGCTGTAAAAAAAAAAAGTCAATTAGATAATTCTTAGTGTAAAACACAGATTTCAAATACATTACAACTCAGTCAACTTGAAAGAGGTAGCAATATTACAACCTCAAACTCGGTTCAGCCCTGCAAGGTCAAACCTCCACTCTTTTGTTTTCTCAATTTTTCTTAATTATTATAGTAACACTGTTAACCCCTTCTGTATAAATTACTAAATGTAAAAAGAAAAACTTTCAGGTCACCTTGCCTCTGTGGGATATGGCCGGTGTGTTGAAACGAAAGGAAAGAAGTAACAGTGTGAATCACTAAACTAGTTTGGGTCAGTCAACACAAGGATTGGTGGAGGCTTGAACCTCCATTTGCTAAGCGTGAGACTAATACATTATTCTCACCATCAGGCTTCTGTAGCATGTCTTTAGTTTAAGAAACTCATAAAGACTTCATTAATTTTTAAAGCTCTGTCAATAGCTTTTAAAATCTTCAGGGGAAAAAATACAGGAATGTTTTAAAAGGAATCAGTAATGGTGTAAATTAACTCAACCCATCCTTTCCCCCTCACCAATTCCCTGATCCCTACCTCCTCTCTGGCAAGGACAATGAAAGAAAGCAGTAGCAAAGAAGGAGAAAGGGAAAAAAAGATAAATCATTCTACAGAATGTAATCTGTATAATAAGCAAGATTACTCTTTAAGCAGAATTACATAAGGCAGTGATTTTATGCATTAGGCATGGAGGTATATCATTTTGTAGGAGTGAGGAAGAGCCAGATGTGAGATTGAGGACGTGCATGAGGCAGTAGCTTGAATAAAAGGGGGTAAAGCAGCTGGGATAGATGGGCTCAATACAAAAATGTTAAAAGCAGGTAGAAACACACCAGCCATTCCCTCTGAGGAAAGGCAACCCAAGTAAGAAGAAACACTTTCACCATCCCTTAATCTTATCAATGTTTAGCCAGAGGCATGCTGATACTGCATTTCAGATGCTCTTCAAACTGCATAATCCCCACCCTTGCACTCTGAAGGAGGAGTGGGGATATTGCAGCTTGGAGGGACATCTCAACTGTAGCATCAGTGTGCCTCTGGCGAGACAGCAATGGAGCGAGTGATGGTGAAAATGTTCTTTTCTTGGATCACTTTACCTCGGTGGGAGATGACCGGTGTTAAAAAAAAAAATGAATGACAAAGGAGAGGGTACCTAGGGATTGGCACAGAACATGCCTTTGTATATGGTAAAAGCAGATTAGGAAAAGTGAAAGAAGTATAAGAAAATAAGCCTTTTTAAAAGCAATGTGTGGTGTCAATGTAACACAGAGAATTCAAAGTTTGGAGATTAGGAGGTGTGGAGTTATCAAAAGTATTATTCAGAGGGCTGAGAAGAGATTATTCAGGTGGTGTGAACATTTAGAGAAGATACAGAAAAATAGGATGACTAGGAGGGCATATAAATTAGGATGGGGCAGGGATATGGGTCATCCTAGGAAAGGATGAAGGGAGGGGGTAAAAGAGGTTTTGAGTGCTAGTGACTTGGGCATCCAACAGGCTTATGTGAAGAAGTGGAAGCAAGTGGTTTTTATCACTTGATGTGCTGTGCTGTTGGAGTATGAGCAAGATTAACATTTATGAATAGATTCAGGGAAACAAGTTAGCTGGACTTGAGTCTTGGAGGTGTGAAACACAGTGCCTTTACTCTGAAAGAAGGATGGAGGTGGGTAGTGAAGTGCCTGCACTCTGAAGGAGGACCGAGGATGTTTGCAATTCAGAGGGCCATCTGAACTGTGATGTCATCACACTTCTGGCATAACAATGATTGACTGATCAATAGTAAAAATGTTTCCTCATTTTGGGGAAGGGCCTTTCCTCAGCGGGAGATTGCTAGTGTTAAAAAAAAAAAGTTAACATTTAAAAATTAACAAAATAACTTACGCAGTTCTTGCCGTGAGTTGACAGTCAGTTCGTGTGGAATAGGAGTAAGGACATTTTGCATGGAGGAATTAGCAGAAATTTTTTCCGGAGTGTTGACAAAAATGGAGCCATGTGGGAGCTGGGTAGACTCTTGTTCTTCTGGTTCATGTCGTGCCATTTTTGAGGGTGGTTCATGGCTTCCTCCATTTCCACTGCTGCTACTTCCACCTCCACTACTACCACCACCACCACCACTCCCATTACCACCACCACCACCCCCACCACCACCTCCACTACCACTCCCACTACTACCTCCACTTCCACCTCTTTCCCCACCAATACTAATGTTGCCTACTCCATTTCCAACTTCGGCCTCATGCTCCTGGCTCATACGTTTCAGAAGATTTACTCTTCGCTCATCAAGGCCTATACCCTGAAAGACAAATTTCTTTTGTAAAGGCAATGATTTTAAGGCAACAATGATCACAATACTACTACTGGTACTTAAAAAAAAAGACAATACTACTTACAAAGACAAAAAAAAGACATGGCAATATTTAATAAATACAGTAGACTGTTAAATAACATGTGTTCCTTTACTACATCTCCATTACACTGTTGCAAAATTGTGGCATATTTTTGATTAACACACTGTAAAATTCAACTAACATGGTGCCACTTCTGGGAAAAAAATTTGGCACTCCACGAGCTGGACCGCAGGATTTTCCCCTCTGTTTAGTGGGCTCGTGGGCAGCCTAACTGTAGGTCAGTCCATTGTCTTTGTGGGGAAGACTTAAGTTTCCTCTCCTGCCTCCCCCACACCACCTCTCACTGGTCCATACATACGTGTCCCATACAATTCTTAGATATATGTCTGTGATTAAATTAGTTGATTCCTGCATACCAACCAATCAATAAGTCACTTAGTCTGACTTTTTTGGGGGGTTATCCTGGGTAATTTACACTATGTATGATAATTGTACTTATGTGTACCTGTGCCTAAATAAACTTACTGTGCTCAAATGTGAGCTTGCTGAGACAATATTTATATACAAATTGAGAGAGCAGACATGAACTGCACCCATCCTCATCTTTCTTTGGTGTGGGTCCCGTTGTTCTATGGCTTTGAAGCCAGTGTCAGTCCCGTAGTACTGTACTATGCCATAAGCTCAGCTCACTAGATAAGCTGCGAGCAATAAAGTTGGGCCTAGATATAAGAGAATGGGTCTATGCGGTAAATGTGCACACATAAAAATTTTTTGCAGCAAGCAGTGCATAATGGGGAAAAAGCTGCAACCATGTTTTTGGTTTAAAAAAAAAAGCAATTTTGTAGTGTGTTTTTGTATGGTTTTTGTTGTATTCTCAGTCTCTTTGTCTCATCTGATAGAATGGAAAATATATAGTGGGGCCCTGCTTTATGGCGTTTCACTAATACGAACATTTCAAATTATGACCAAAACTCAATATACAGCTCTCCCCACCTGACTTTCTAACACGGTCACCTTGCGCCACCTGGTTTGTTTACATTCTCTGTGAGCACAACTCTCCATTATGTCTGGAAACTTTACAAAATTTCAGGTGTTTGAAAGTTATTTCGTATTTTATATATATACAGCCTCTCCTCACTTAATGACGGAGATCTGTTCTTAAGACCACGTTGGTAAACAAATTCGTTGCTAAGTGAGGAGCATACTATAATGGTAGTGGGTTTGTGTCAACCATCTTTGATATTGTTTTAATGTCACCTTTGCACCATTTATAACATTTCTGGAATATTTTTAAATGTTTATACAGTAGTGTATTGTACGTATACTGTATTGAAATAAACAGAATAGAGGAAATCAGCTCTAATATACATTATTTAGGTATGAATACTCGTCAGAGAGCCCGTCGTAAGTCCGAGGCGTCGGTAAACAAGTACGTTGCTGAGTGAGGAGAGGCTGTACTCTGATAATTATACTAATGTGTACCTGTACCTAAATAAATTTACTGTGCTGGCGTGCAGGTGCACATTAAAATCACTACGAGTGTCTTATTAGTCTTGAAGATGCCATATTGATAATGATGATAATAATAACATGTTGATGGGTAGGCTTCAGAATTTACGTGTTTATAGACGGGCAACGGATATATCGGATCATTACGTAGTTGTAGCTACAGTTAGAGTAAGAGGTAGATGGGACAAAAGGTAAATGACAACACTAAGTAAGAGAGGTGAAAGTTTATAAACTAAGGGAGGAGGAAGTTAGGGTGAGATATAAGCAACTATTGGCAGAAAGATCGGCTAGTGCAAGTATGGATAATGGCAGGGTTGAAGAGGGATGGGATAGTTTTAAAAATGTAGTACAGCCTCTCCTCACTTAACGATGGAGTTCCGTTCCTAAGACCACGTCAGTAAACAAATTCATCAATAAGTGAGGGCCATACTATAATGGCAATGGAATTGTGTCAGCCATCTTTAATTAATAATGTTTTAATGACACCTTTGCACCATTTATAACATTTCTGGTATATTTTTAAATTTTTATACAGCAGTGTACTGTATACTGTAATAAACAGAATATAGTAAGTCAGCTCTAATACACATTATTTAGGTATGCCTACTAGTCAGAGAGCCTGTTGTAAGTCCGAGTCGTTGGTAAATGAGTACGTCGCTAAGTGAGGAGAGGCTGTATTAGAATGTGGGACAGAGAATTTGCCCCACATTTTGCTGAAAATAAGAAAAAATTTTGAAGTGAAATAAACAAGTTAAGAAAGTCTAGGGAACAAATGGATTTTCAGTTAAAAACAGAGTAGGGGAGTTAGTAGATGGAGAGCTGGAGGTATTAGGTGGAGAGGAAGTTTTAAATGTCAATGAAGAAAGGGAGGCAGTAATTTCATGCACTGGCCAGAGAGGTATAACATCTTTCAGGAGTGAAGAAGAATAGGATGTGAGTGTGGAGGAGGTGTGTGAGGCATTACACAGAATGAAAGGGGGTAAAGCAGCTGAAACTGATGGGATTATGGCATAAATGTTAAAACCAGAGGGAGATATAGTGTTGGAGTGGTTGGTATTTTTGTTTAACCCTTCCAGGGTCCGTGCCGTAGATCTACGGCTTTACGTTCAGGGTCCAAATCGTAGATCTACGCCATGAGCTCAGCTCACTCTGATAAGCTGTGAGTGGTAAATTTGGGCCAAGATATGAGAGAATACATCTATGTGGTATGTGTGCACCACATAAAACAAATCCTGCAGCACACAGTGTATAATGAGAGAAAAAAAACTGAGACCGTGATTTTCAATTAAAACAGCGACTGCAGTGTTTTTTTGTATGTTTTTTATAGCTGTATTTGCGATTTCTTGGTCTCATTTGATAGAATGGAAGACATATTGCAGAAATAGAGATGATTTTGATTGGTTTTAGCACTGGAAATGGCTTGAAACTGAGCTCAAAGTAGCGGAAATGTTAAATTTTTGCCAATGTTCAAGAGTAAACAACCTCGCACGTCTAATACACACCAGCTGGTGGGTCTAATATACATTCACAAATGTGTTGATGATATTTATACAATTATTACAATATTGCATAACAGTAAATCTTCTATTTTTTGGTTTGAATAAAAATTCATTACGTGAATAAAAAATAAAAATGAAATTCATTTGTAAAGCCTCAAAACATAACTAATGAACAGAGGAAATGTTAGTTTAGTGCCAGGAATACCTACACTGTTTATTCTGGACCCTATTTTGAAATTGGATTATTTTGAGCATTGTGTTAAATTAGCCAAATTACCAATTTCTGATCACTTTTTGTAGTTGAAACAGTTGACTTGGCGATTTCTTGTGCTCAATCGATAGAATAGAAGTAATACTAGTGAAATAGCTAAGAATTTGGTCAACTGGAATAATGTAATTGGCCTAAAATGGGAGTCAAAGTAGGCAAAATTGCAGATTCGTAAATATCGCTGACACGTCAAAATTCGCGAAAGCATAATTTCATGTTTTCCATTTCATAAGAAAAAATAACAAAATTTTTTTTTGAAAATTCTTGGACCCTGGTGTGCACTTTGAAATTTGGCCACTGGACCCTGAAAGGGTTAATAAATGTATGAAAGAGGGGAATATACCTAGGGATTGGCAGAGAGCATATATAATTCCTTTATATCAAGGGAAGGGGGACAAAAGAGATTGTAAAAATTATAGGGGAATAAATTTATTGAGTATGTCAGGTACAGTGTATGGTAGGGTTATTATTGAAAGAATTAGAAGACAGAGAGCAGAACTGCAGATGAGCAAGGAGGCTTTAGAATGGGTAGGGGATGTGTAGATCAGGTGCTTACATTGAAGCATGTGTGTGAACAGTATTTAGATAAAGGTAGGGAAGTTTTCACTGCAGTTATGGATTTAGAAAAGGCATATGACAGAGTGGATAGGGGAGCAATGTGGCAGATGTTGCAAGTGTATGGAATAAGTGTTAAGTTACTAAATGCTGTAAAGAGTTTTTACGAGGATAGTGAGGCTCAGGTTAGGATGTGTTGGAGAGACGGAGATTACTTCTCAGTAAAAGTAGGTCTTAGACAGGGATGTGTAACGTCACCATGGTTGTTTAACATATTTATAGATGGGGTTGTAAAAGAAGTAAATGCTAGGGTGTTGGGGAAAGGGGTGGGATTAAATTATGGGGAATCAAATACAAAATAGGAGTTGACACAGTTACTTTTTGCTTATGATACTGTGCTTTTGGGGGATTCTAAAGAAAAGTTGCAAAGGTTAGTGGATGAATTTGGGAGGGTGGGTAAACGAAGAAAGTTGAAAGTGAATATAGATAAGAGTAAGGCGATGAGGGTATCAAATGATTTAGATAAAGAAAAATTGGACAGCACACTGGAGGGAGGGAGTATGGACGAAGTGAATGTTTTCAGGTATTTTTGAGCTGACTTGTCAGTGGATGGGTTTATGAAGGGTGAGGTAAACTATAGAATTGATAAGGAAACAAGGTGAATGGTGTGTTGAGGTATCTGTGGAGACAAAGAACATTATCCATAGAGGCAAAGAATGGAATGTACTGAGTATAGTAGTATCAACACTCTTATGTGAGTGTGAAGCCTGGGTTGTAAATGCGGCTGGAGGCATTGGAGATGTCGTGTCTAAGGGCAATGTGTGGTGTAAATATTATGCAGAGAATTCATAGTGTGGAAATTAGGAGGAGGTATGGAGTTACTAAAAGTATTAGTAAGAGGGCTGAAGAGAGGCTGTTGAGGTGGTTTGGTCATTTAGAGAGAATGGAACAAAGTAGAATGACTTGGAGAGCGTATAAATCTGTTGGAGAAGGAAGGCGGGATTCGGGTCACCCCTGAAAACGTTGGAGGGAAGGGGTAAAGGAGGTTTTGCTTGCGTGAGCGTGTTAGATAGAAGTGAATGGAGACGAATGATTTTTGGGACCAGATGAGCTGTTGGAGTATGAACAGGGGAATATTTTGTGAAGGGATTCAGGGAAACCAGTTATATGGACTGAGTCCTAGAAATGGGAAATACAATGTCTGTACTTTAACCCTTAAACTGTCCAAACAGATTTATGTTCACATGCGTAGTGCTCCAAAAGTATATCTACGTTTTTTTACATATTTAAAAAAAAAAAAAAAGATCAAAGTTTTTTTTACACGTTTTCAAATTTAAAAAATAAAAAGAAGCTCTAAGTTTTTTACATATTTTCAATTGTTGAAAAAAACGTAGATCTATGTTTGGAAAGTTTAAGGGTTAAAGGAGGGGTTTAGGATATTGGCAGTTTGGAGGGACGTCTAAACTGTCGTATCTCGGTGCCTCTGCAAAGACAGTGATTGTGTATGAGTGATGGTGAAAATGTTGAATGATGATGAAAGTTTTTCCTTTCTTTTTTGGGTCACCCTGCCTTGGTGGGAAATGGCTGATGTGTTAAAATAATAATAATAATAATAATAATAATAATAATAATAATAACAACACATAATAATAATTACTCTGAGGGGCATTAAATGTCGTATATTACATTAATATAGACATTTTGATTAATCCATCTATGATATTTTTTCAAAAATTATATAATAAACATGCTATGTAACATAAAAACATGATAAATACACTCACAGTAGAATAAATTAACATAAATATGAGTTATTTTTACAGTCATCTTGTCAGAGTGTTGGAAAAATAATGTTTTCTATAGTTCAACATCAAAGAAAATGCATACACAATAGTATTACTGGGGATAATTGTAGAAAATTACTCCTTTCATATACCTTCACTCAGAGCATCATTCCTTCTAAAAATGGTGTGTTACGTGAGAATGGGAGTGTTGCTCTTTATTTATTCTACTTTACCAACATAGAGACAACTTGTACACAATACGTATAAGGTGTTTGAATTACGATATAAGCTTCACAAATATAGAAATAAGTCACTCTGTCTGACTTTTCTTTGGGTTATCCTAGGTAATCTACACATATTATTAGTTTATACCTAGTTGTACTTTAGCTCATTCCAGCACAACACATAGACAACACCAACTTCATTATGTGTATTAGTGACTATACTCTACATGACCAAAATGCTATAGCTATATACTTGTCCAAACTTCCCACCACTACAGATATCAGTACTAAAACTCAACACACAACTCAGGATATAAATAACCATAATTTAAATCTAGAAGATGATTGATCACGTTGACCCTGATCTAAACCTACATAATCTGACACACAATCAAAACCTATTGGAAAGTAACTGCCTTTACTACACACCATCACAAGCCAGCACTATCCTAAACAAAGATAAAAGTCTGTCAGTACTTAACTACAACATCAGGTCCTTAAGCAAACACTATGATGACCTCCTGGCACTCCTTGAATCACTAAAGACACCCTTCTCCTGCATTATTCTTACCGAGACCTGGCTAAAACAGGACACAATAGATATCTACCCTCTACCAGGATACACAGCAATCCACAACTGCAGACCATACCAAGTTGGGGGTGGTATTGCAATCTATTACTCTAACCAATTATCTTGTATCAGCACCAATTGCTTTAGTGATGAATATGGAGAATACATTTTTGCTAATTTTACTGTAAAAAACCCTAAGACGCCTATAACAATCGGTGCCATTTACCGGATAACCCACACTAACATCCCAAACTTCAGCGAGAAATTAAAGGCACTAATAACAAACAGACAAATGAATAAGCACCACCTTCTCTTAGCTGGAGACTTCAACATCAACCTTGGCCTACTAGATGATAAGCCTGTAACTGATTTCATCAACAATATGAACAACACACTTCTCATACCAACAATAACTAAACCAACCAGGCTCACTGAAACAAGTGCAACCATAACAGACCACATATGGACCAATATACTAGCCCCCCTTAAATCAGGGATAATCACAGATAGCACTACAGACCACTACCCTACCTTCCTCTTGACAAACATTAGTAAACCACCACTTGAATACAACAAAGTCTCATTTAGACTCCATGATGAGGCCTCAATAAGGAAGTTCACAGCTGACCTAGAGACTGTTGACTGGCCTACAGAATTCTCCAAGGCCAATGGTATTGACGACTGGACAGACATTTTTCTTAACAAACTACTTAGACTATACAACAAACATTGTCCTATAAAAACAAAACAGATCACAAACAAACGGCTTGGTTGCCCATGGCTAACCAGCACCATTCTGAAATCCATTGATAAGAAACACCAATATGAAAAGCAATATAGACAGGGCTTAATACACAAAGATATTCTTAAACACTATTCATCAGTCCTCACCAAAGTAATAAAGAAAGCCAAACAACTATACTACTCCAGTAGATTCACTGACACAAGAGGAGATATAAAAAAGACCTGGTAAACACTCTCCCAGATTCTAGGGACCCACAAACTGAAAAAAAACAAGAATATTTTTTTTTTTTTTATTATCACACTGGCCGATTCCCACCAAGGCAGGGTGGCCCGAAAAAGAAAAACTTTCACCATCATTCACTCCATCACTGCCTTGCCAGAAGGGTGCTTTACACTACAGTTTTTAAACTGCAACATTAACACCCCTCCTTCAGAGTGCAGGCACTGTACTTCCCATCTCCAGGACTCAAGTCCGGCCTGCTGGTTTCCCTGAACCCCTTCATAAATGTTACTTTGCTCACACTCCAACAGCACGTCAAGTATTAAAAACCATTCGTCTCCATTCACTCCTATGAAACACGCTCATGCACGCCTGCTGGAAGTCCAAGCCCCTCGCACACAAAACCTCCTTTACCCCCTCCCTCCAACCTTTCCTAGGCCGGCCCCTACCCCGCCTTCCTTCCACTACAGACTGATACACTCTTGAAATCATTCTGTTTCCCTCCATTCTCTCTACATGTCCGAACCACCTCAACAACCCTTCCTCAGCCCACTGGACAACAGTTTTGGTAATCCCGCACCTCCTCCTAACTTCCAAACTACGAATTCTCTGCATTATATTCACACCACACATTGCCCTCAGACATGACATCTCCACTGCCTCCAGCCTTCTCCTCGCTGCAACATTCTTCACCCATGCTTCACACCCATATAAGAGTGTTGGTAAAACTATACTCTCATACATTCCCCTCTTTGCCTCCAAGGACAAAGTTCTTTGTCTCCACAGACTCCTAAGTGCACCGCTCACCCTTTTCCCCTCATCAATTCTATGATTCACCTCATCCTTCACAGACCCATCCGCTGACACGTCCACTCCCAAATATCTGAATACATTCACCTCCTCCATACTCTCTCCCTCCAATCTGATATCCAATCTTTCATCACCTAATATTTTTGTTATCCTCATAACCTTACTCTTTCCTGTATTCACTTTTAATTTTCTTCATTTGCACACCCTACCAAATTCATCCACCAATCTCTGCAACTTCTCTTCAGAATCTCCCAAGAGCACAGTGTCATCAGCAAAGAGCAACTGTGACAACTCCCACTTTATGTGTGATTCTTTATCTTTTAACTCCACGCCTCTTGTCAAGATCCTCGCATTTACTTCTCTTACAACCCCATCTATAAATATATTAAACAACAACGGTGACATCACACATCCTTGTCTAAGGCCTACTTTTACTGGGAAATAATTTCCCTCTTTCCTATGTACTCTAACTTGAGCCTCACTATCCTCGTAAAAACTCTTCACTGCTTTCAGTAACCTACCTCCTACACCATACACCTACAACATCTGCCACATTGCCCCCTATCCACCCTGTCATACGCCTTTTCCAAATCCATAAATGCCACAAAGACCTCTTTAGCCTTATCTAAATACTGTTCACCTATATGTTTCACTGTAAACACCTGGTCCACACACCCCCTACCTTTCCTAAAGCCTCCTTGTTCATCTGCTATCCTATTCTCAGTCTTACTTTTAATTCTTTCAATAATAACTCTACCATACACTTTACCAGGTATACTCAACAGACTTATCCCCCTATAATTTTTGCACTCTCTTTTGTCCCCTTTGCCTTTATACAAAGGAACTATGCATGCTCTCTGCCAATCCCTAGGTACCTTACCCTCTTCCATACATTTATTAAATAATTGCACCAACCACTCCAAAACTATATCCCCAGCTGCTTTTAACATTTCTATCTTTATCCCATCAATCCTGGCTGCCTTACCCCCTTTCATTTTACCTACTGCCTCACGAACTTTCCCCACACTCACAACTGGCTCTTCCTCACTCCTACAAGATGTTATTCCTCCTTGCCCTATACACGAAATCACAGCTTCCCTATCTTCATCAACATTTAACAATTCCTCAAAATATTCCCTCCATCTTCCCAATACCTCTAACTCTCCATTTAATAACTCTCCTCTCCTATTTTTAACTGACAAATCCATTTGTTCTCTAGGCTTCCTTAACTTGTTAATCTCACTCCAAAACTTTTTCTTATTTTCAACAAAATTTGTTGATAACATCTCACCCACTCTCTCATTTGCTCTCTTTTTACATTGCTTCACCACTCTCTTAACCTCTCTCTTTTTCTCCATATACTCTTCCCTCCTTGCATCACTTCTACTTTGTAAAAACTTCTCATATGCTAACTTTTTCTTCCTTACTACTCTCTTTACATCATCATTCCACCAATCGCTCCTCTTCCTTCCCGCACCCACTTTCCTGTAACCACAAACTTCTGCTGAACACTCTAACACTACATTTTTAAACCTACCCCATACCTCTTCGACCCCATTGCCTATGCTCTCATTAGCCCATCTATCCTCCAATAGCTGTTTATATCTTTCCCTAACTGCCTCCTCTTTTAGTTTATAAACCTTCACCTCTCTCTTCTCTGATGCTTCTATTCTCCTTGTATCCCATCTACCTTTTACTCTCAGTGTAGCTACAACTAGAAAGTGATCTGATATATCTGTGGCCCCTCTATAAACATGTACATCCTGAAGTCTACTCAACAGTCTTTTATCTACCAATACATAATCCAACAAACTACTGTAATTTCGCCCTACATCATATCTTGTATACTTATTTATCCTCTTTTTCTTAAAATATGTATTACCTATAACTAAACCCCTTTCTATACAAAGTTCAATCAAAGGGCTCCCATTATCATTTACACCTGGCACCCCAAACTTACCTACCACACCCTCTCTAAAAGTTTCTCCTACTTTAGCATTCAGGTCCCCTACCACAATTACTCTCTCACTTGGTTCAAAGGCTCCTATACATTCACTTAACATCTCCCAAAATCTCTCTCTCTCCTCTGCATTCCTCTCCTCTCCAGGTGCATACACGCTTATTATGTCCCACTTCTCGCATCCAACCTTTACTTTGATCCACATAATTCTTGCATTTACACATTCATATTCTCTTTTCTCCTTCCATAACTGATCATTCAACATTACTGCTACCCCTTCCTTTGCTCTAACTCTCTCAGATACTCCAGATTTAATCCCATTTATTTCCCCCCACCGAAACTCCCCTACCCCCTTCAGCTTTGTTTCGCTTAGGGCCAGGACATCCAACTTCTTTTCATTCATAACATCAGCAATCATCTGTTTCTTGTCATCTGCACTACATCCACGCACATTCAAGCATCCCAGTTTTATAAAGTTTTTCTTCTTCTCTTTTTAGTAAATGTCTACAGGAGAAGGGGTTACTAGCCCACTGCTCCCGGCATTTTAGTCGCCTCATACGACACGCATGGCTTACAGAGGAAACATTCTTTTCCACTTCCCCATGGACAATAGAAGAAATAAAGAAGAACAAGAGCTATGTAGAAAAAGGAGAAAAACCTAGATGTATGTATATATATATGCATGTGCATGTCTGTGAAGTGTGGCCAAAGTGTAAGTTGGAGTAGCAAGATATCCCTGTTATCTAGCGTGTTTATGAGACAGAAAAAGACACCAGCAATCCTACCATCATACAAAACAGTTACAGGTTTCTGTTTCACAGTCATCTGGCAGGACGGTTAGTTAGGACAAGAATATTGTCCTAACTAAACCTAATGAAACACCACTGCAACCCACAGACACAGCTAACAAGATAAACGACTTCTTCTCAACCATAGGTTCTAATCTCGCCAATAAAATCCCACGTACCAATGCCCATGGCGGGGACTACCTAGATGGGAATTTCCCAAATTCCTTCTATCTTGCTCCAACTGAGCCCACGGAAGTCACCGAGATTATAAAGTCACTTAAAATAACTCAGGGAATCTGTCTCATGTCCCACCATTATTGTACAAGAGAGTGGCCCATGTCCTCTCGCATACTATCTCATTGCTTTTTAACAAGTCACTAGAAGCTAGCACCTTCCCGAAACTACTCAAGACGGCAAGGGTTACACCAATACATAAAGGTGGTGACCCTACAGATTTAAACAACTATAGGCCAATATCAAACTTACCATTGCTATCCAAAATCTTTGAGAAACTCATGCACAGGAGACTATATTCATTTATAACGTCACAAAACATACTCAACCCCTGCCAATTTGAATTCAGGAAAAATAAAAGCACTAACGATGCAATTATAAAAATGCTAGATCTGCTTTACACAGCATTGGAAAATAAGGAATATCCACTAGGAATTTTTATTGACCTAAGAAAAGCTTTTGACACAGTAGACCACGGCATCCTACTCCACAAACTTGACCATTATGGTATAAGAGGCCATGCGCTTGCATATTTCAAATCTTACCTTACTAAAAGGTATCAGTATGTCACCATTAAAGACACAGCATCAACAACACAGCCACTTGATACTGGAGTTCCGCAGGGAAGTGTCCTTGGTCCCCTGCTCTTCCTCATATACATCAATGATCTTCCAAACGTATCTCGACACCTGAACCCCTTTCTCTTTGCTGACGACACGACTTATGTCATCTCTCACCCTAATCTTGCAACCCTCAACACCATTGTTAATGAGGAGCTGATCAAAATATCCGACTTGGATGACAGCCAATAAACTTACGCTTAACATTGAAAAAACCTACTACATTATGTTTGGTAGCAGAGCAGGAGATGCGCAAATTAACATTAAGATCGACAACACTCTAATTACCAGGCATAATGAGGGCAAATTCCTAGGCCTATACCTCGACAACAACCTGAACTTCAGCACCCATATCCAACACATAACCAAAAAAGTATCCAAAACGGTTGGAATCCTCTCCAAGATACGATACTATGTGCCGCAAACTGCCCTTCTCACACTATACCATTCACTTATATATCCATACCTGACCTATGCTATCTGTGCTTGGGGTTCAACTGCAGCAACACACCTAAAGCCAATAATAACCCAACAAAAAGCCGCAGTAAGAATAATCACTAAATCCCATCCCTGGCAACACACCCCCCCACTCTTCATAGATCTAAACTTACTCCCTGTTCAGTACATCCACACTTACAACTGTGCAATCTACATCTACAGGACCTTAAATTCCAATATTAACCTTGACCTAAAATGCTTTCTTGATAGTTGTGACAGAACCCACAGGCACAACACCAGACACAAACATCTCTATGACATTCCCCGTGTCCGACTAAACCTTTACAAAAATTCAATGTATGTCAAAGGCCCTAAAATCTGGAACACCCTACCTGAAAATTCCAAAACTGCAGACACATTCATCACCTTCAAAACTACCATCAGAAAACATCTTATCTCCCTGATACACCCTGTCAACTAATACGAATGCCACCTGGTGGTTCACACTTACACTCACTCACCCATTTGACCATAAACAGAAATATCAATCTCAATCTCAAAATAATGAATCTTAACTAGTCAAAAGTTGGCCTGTGATACTTCAATACTGAAACTATGTATAGTGCCAAAACAAAAGTATTCACATTGCTAAACTCACAACTAGTATTTAGTCACTTAGCCATAATACCAACTTATCTCATAATTCTGTAACATTTTAAACCTAAGATTTAATATAAGTCTGCCCGAAATGCCTAGCCATGCTAGGCGTTCTAGTGGTACACTCTGTAATTATTATTTTACTACATGTAAACCACACAATAACCAAATTCTGTAAACTCAGCATTGTAATACTTATAGAGAATAAAGTTTGAATTTGAATTTGAATATGCTGCTATGTATGATAATCTATGCAACTACAGTGAACCCCCGCATACCGTACGCATCGCATACCATTCAATCCGCATACCGCTTGCTTTTATCGCAAAAATTTTGCCTCGCATACCGCCCAAAAACCCGCTCACAGCTCTTCGTCCGAGACGCGTCCAATGTGCGCCCTTAGCCAGCCTCACATGTGCCGCTGGTGGCATTGTTTACCAGCCAGCCTCCGCGGTAACATCCAAGCATACAATCGGAACATTTCGTATTATTACAGTGTTTTTGGTGATTTATCTGGAAAATAAGTGACCATGGGCCCCAAGAAAGCTTCTAGTGCCAACCCTACAGCAATAAGGGTGAGAATTACTATAGAGATGAAGAAAGAGATCATTGATAAGTATGAAAGTGGAGTGCGTGTCTCCGAGCTGGCCAGGTTGTATAATAAACCCCAATCAACCATCGCTACTATTGGTGGTACAGCTGCTGCTGCTGCTGTAGTACCGTCTGCTGCTGCTGTAGCATCGTTTGCTGCTGCTGTAGCATCGTCTGCTGCTGCTGTAGCACTGTCAGCTGCTGCTGCTGTTGTACCACCATCAGCTGCTGCTGCTGCTGCTGTAGTACCGTCTGCTGCTGCTGTAGTACCGTCTGGTGCTGCTGTAGCATTGTCTGCTGCTGCTGTAGCACTGTCAGCTGCTGCTGCTGCTGCTGTAGCACCGTTGTTGGTGTGGCTTATTGAGAATACCAAGAAACAATTAACCCCAGAGGATTTGCCACCCAGGATAACCCAAAAAAGTCAGTGTCATCGAAGACTGTCTAACTTATTTCCATTGGGGTCCTTAATCTTGTCTCCCAGGATGCAACCCACACCAGTCGACTAACACCCAGGTGAACAGGGAAAAATGCCTGGAACTAGTGCTCATATTGGTGAATTTAAAGCCAGCAAAGGTTGGTTTGAGAGATTTAAGAATCGTAGTGGCATACACAGTGTGATAAGGCCTGTTCTGGAAGAAAATGCCAAACAGGACCTACAGTACTCAGGAGGAAAAGGCACTCCCAGGACACAGTGTCTCATCAGTCATTGCTGCATCTTCAATAAAGGTAAGTGTCATTTATTCTTCATTTAGTAGAGTAGTACATGCACAATATATATTGTGCATGTACTACTCTACTATTGTGCATGTATCCTTCTCTTTGTGTGTAGGAAAATGTATATTTCATGTGGTAAAATTTTTTTTTTCATACTTTTGGGTGTCTTGCACGGATTAATTTGATTTCCATTATTTCTTATGGGGAAAATACATTCGCATACCGATCATTTCGCATAACAATGAGCCCTCTTGCACGGATTAAAGTCGCTATGCGGGGGTCCACTGTATTTTACTTTTTATTTTTTTTAATGCCTAGTTCTATTGCTAACTTAATACATGTTAGTGTAAACTTGTTATCTGGCATTTAGATACATTTATAAATGGAAAAAATAGCATTATGTTTTCCGGTGATGTCCGCTTTCTGGTGGTAGCCTGGAACTTAACCTGCCGTATAGAGGGACCCTACTATGTTACAGAAATAAGAGATGATTTTGATTGGTTTCAGGACTAAAAGTAGCATGAAACGGAACTTAAATTAGTGGAAATGTTTGATTTTTGCCAATATTCCAGAGTACAGTGGACCCCCGCATAACGATCACCTCCGAATGCGACCAATTATGTAAGTGTATTTATGTAAGTGCGTTTGTATGTGTATGTTTGGGGGTCTGAAATGGACTAATCTACTTCACAATATTCCTTATGGGAATAAATTCGGTCAGTACTGGCACCTGAACATACTTCTGGAGTGAAAAAATATCGTTAACCGGGGGTCCACTGTATATATGACATCGCTTGTCCAATGCACATTCATCAAATACGCATTTACGAATGCAGTAGTCTGCATAACAGTAAATATTATATTTTTTTGGGTGAATAAAAATTCAAAATGGAAAGCAAAAGTAAAATAGGAGAGGCCTAGGGACATGACTAATGAACTGAGGATTTATTTTAGTGCCAGAAATGTCTACATTGTTCATTCTGGACCTTGTTTTAAAACTAGCTTTTCTTAAATTTTGTGTGAAACTGGCCAAATTACCCATTTCTGATCACTTTATTTGGTAGTTTAAATAGTTGAATGGGCAGTTTCTTGTACTCAGTCAATAAAATGAAAGGCATACTAGCAAAACAGCTAAGAATTTGGTCAACTGGAACAATGGAATTGGCCTAAAACTGAACTCAAGATGGATAAAATTGCCAATGTGTAAATATCGCTTACACAGCAAAATTTGTGAAAGTGTAATTTTGTCAGTCTTGCATCAAATTTTGTACTACAGTGGAACCTCAAATATCGAACTTTCTTCGGTCCAGAAGGCTGTTCGAGAGATAAGATAAGATAAGATAAGATTTCGTTCGGATTTTTAACCCCGGAGGGTTAGCCACCCAGGATAACCCAAGAAAGTCAGTGCGTCATCGAGGACTGTCTAACTTATTTCCATTGGGGTCCTTAATCTTGTCCCCCAGGATGCGACCCACACCAGTCGACTAACACCCAGGTACCTATTTGCTGCTAGGTGAACAGGACAACAGGTGTAAGGAAACGTGTCGAATGTTTCCACCCGGCGGGAATCGAACCCGGGCCCTCCGTGTGTGAAGCGGGAGCTTTAGCCACCAGGCCACCGGGCCCCCCGAGAGCCTTTACCAAATTAATTTATTCCCATCAGGAATAATGTAAATTAGATTAGTCCATTTCAGACCCTCAAAAATACACTTATAAAAGCACTTACAAAAATACACTTACATAATTGGTTGTGTTGGGAGCAGTTCAATTTCTGAGGTTCCACCTACAGAAAGAGTCTCTATCATCTCATGACTCCGTGTGTGTGTGTGGAGGGGGGGGGGATTTTCTGACCCCGAGAGCAAGTCTAACCCTTTCAGGGTCGCCAGGCCCTCTCCGAGACTTGTTCTTAGGGTCGCCAAATTTCAAAAAAAAAAAAAAAAAAAAAAAAAAAAAAAAAAAAAAAAAAAAAAAAAAAAAAAAAAAAAAAATTTATATTCTTATGAAAAGATAGAGAATCTTTTCCCGATCATAATGACACCAAAAGTATGAAATTTGATGGAAAACTTACAGAATTATGCTCTTGCAAAATTAGCGGTCTCAACGATGTTTATGCATCGGCGATTTTGCCCACTTTGAGCCCCATTTTCGGCCAATTGCAGTGTACTAGTCGACAAAAATCGTAACTATTTCACTAGAACTCCATTTTTTCTATTGAATGAGTACAAGAAACCACCCACTTACTAATTTCAACTATCCAGTACAGTGGTCAGAATTTAGCAATTTTGCTAATTTCACACAAATTTCAAACGATGCCAATTTCAAAATAGTGTCCAGAATAAACAAGAAAGACATTCCTGGCACTAAAATAACATTTCCTCTGTTCGTTAGTCATGTCCCCACGCCCCTCTTACATTCTTTTACTTTTCACTTTGAATTTTTATTCTCACAAAAAATAGAAGACTTACTGTTATGCAGACTACTGCATTAGTGTAGAAATGGTATAAATAATATCGGCGCACTAGTGAAAGAATATTAGACTCACCAGCTGACGTGTATTGGACGCTTAGCATGATTTGTTTACTTTTGAACTTTGGTAAAAATCGAATATTTCTGCTACTTTGAGCTCAATTTCAAGGTACTTTTCATTGTAAAACCAGTCAAAATCATCTAAATTTCTGTAATATGTCTTCCATCCTATAAAATAAGACCAGGAAAACTAGAATACAACAATGAATACCATACGAAAATACAGTGGAAAGTCGCTGTTTTAATCCAAAAACACGGTCAAAGTTTTTTTTTTTTCACATTACGCACTGTGTGCTGCAGGATTTTTTTTATACTGCGCACACTGACCACATAGACCCATTCTTTCATATGTAGGCCTACCAGCTTTCTCTCACTAGATTTGAGGGCGCTAGAATTTAGGCGTACTAGTACATCAGAAACCCTGGTGTGTAAGCCGTACTAGTATGGCTGAAACCCTGAAAGGGTTAAGAGAACAGGTCCTGACCCTAAAAGGGTTAAGGCTAAAAGCTGAAAGAAATCTGGATGTAATGTGTATACAGTACCTTCATATATATTTGTGCATCAGTTTAGTGTAATCTCACTGTCATGAAAAGCAAATGTAAAGAGGAACTTAGTATACCTTTGGCTAATCTTTTCAACATATCACTACAAACTGGCATAGTGCCTGATAAGTGGAAAATGGCAAATGTAATACCTATTTACAAGGCAGGTGACAGGTCCTTAGCTTCAAACTATAGACCAATAAGCCTTACCTCCATACTGGTAAAATTTATGGAATCAATAATTGCCGAAGCAATTCGTAGTCATCTTGATAGGCATAAATTGATTAATGAATCTCAACACTGTTTTACAAAGGGGTGTTCCTGTCTTACGAATTTACTAACCTTTTTCACTAAGGTGTCTAAGGAGGTAGTTCATGGTAATGAATATGATATTGTGTATATGGACTTCAGTAAGGCTTTTGATTAGAGTTCCACATTAGAGGCTACTGAGGAAACTTATGGCACACGGAATAGGAGGAGGAATTTTTTCCTGGGTAGAGGCATGAGTGACAAATAGGCAGCAGAAAGTTTGCATAAATGTGGAGAAATCAGAGTGGGGGCACGTCACAAGTGGTATTCCGCAGGGGTCAGTGTTGGGCCCGCTGTTGTTCACAATTTACATAAATGACATAGAAGAGAGAATAAATAGCGACATAAGCAAATTTGCTGATGACACCAAAATAGGCCGTCCAATTCATTCTAATGAGGACACTAGAGCACTCCAGGATGATTTGAATAGACTGATGCAATGGTCGGATAAGTGGCAGATGCAGTTTAAGATAGACAAATGCAAAGTTCTAAATGTTGGACAGGAAAATAACCATGCCACATATAAACTAAATAATGTAGATCTAAATACTACTGATTGCGAAAAGGATTTGGGAGTTCTGGTTAGCAGTAATCTAAAACCAAGACAACAGTGCATTAGTGTTCGCAATAAAGCTAACAGAATCCTTGGCTTCATATATAGAAGTATAAATAATAGAAGTCCTCAAGTTGTTCTTCAACTCTATATATCCTTGGTTAGGCCTCATTTAGATTATGCTGCACAGTTCTGGTCATCATATTACAGAATGGATATAAATGCACTGGAAAACGTACAGAGGAGGATGACGATGTTGATCCCATGTATCAGAAATCTTCCCTATGAGGATAGACTGAGGGCCCTGAATCTGCACTCTCTTGAAAGGCATAGAATTAGGGATGATATGATCGAGGTATATAAATGGAAAACAGGAATAAATAAAGGGGACGTAAATAGCGTGCTGAAAATTTCCAGCCAAGACAGGACTCGCAGCAATGGTTTCAAGTTGGAAAAATTCAGATTCAGGAAGGATATAGGAAAGCACTGGTTTGGTAACAGAGTTGTGGATGAGTGGAACCAACTCCCGAGTACAGTTACAGAGGTTAAAACATTGTGTAGTTTTAAAAATAGGTTAGATAAATACATGAGTGGGTGTGAGTTGGACCTGACTAGCTTGTACTACTAGGTCTGATGCCGTGACCTGACTAGGTGGGTCATTGGGCTAATCCAGGAGGGAGGGGGGGGGTAATGGACCTACTTTGCATGGGTCAGTAGGCCTGTTGCAGTGTTCCTTCTTTCTTATGTTCTTAAAAGGGCTTGACAAAAGTAGTAGCAAAGCAATCACAGGAAACTATAGACCAATAGTACTTGCACATCACATTATTCAACTCACATGGATTCACAAGAATTACACAATTCTGGGCAATGTGGGTTCATAGTCGAACACCCCTGTTTCTCACAACTACTGGACCATTACAACATGGCCTTGAGGGCAATGGAAAATAAATAAAATGCAGACCTAGTGTACAAAGACTTTGCAAAAGCCTTTGACAAATGTGATCACATCATTAATTGTGTACAAAATGCATATAAGAGGAATAAGTGGAAAAGCAAGTAGTAAGATTTTTAACTTCCTAACAAACACAATGCAAAGAATAATAGTGAAGAAAATAAAATCAGAAGCTGCCATAGTGAAAAGCTCTGTTCGTCAAGACAGAGTTCTTGTTTCAATTATCATTCTCATCTTTATATATAACATGGACAGATATATAAAATAGTAGCACCATACTGTCCTTTTGAAGATGATACTAGAATTTATATGAGGGTGGTATCCATTGGAGATACAACAAATCTCCAAGTTGATATAAGCTAACTCTTCCAGTGGGCCACTGAAAATAATATAATGTTTATCAAGGACAAATTTCAGTTACTCCACTAAGGAAAAATTGAGGAATGTTATGTAATGAGTGTACAGCATTATCTTAACTGTGGTGCTGCTCTTGGGTCTTGAGTGGTTTTCAAGTCACCACATCTTATACCATAGCGAATCCTGCTTCCCAGTTTCTGTGGAAGGAATACACGCTCAACTGAGTCAGTAACCAGCTTTACCCAGATTAATGGTGGTACACTAGGTGATTGTACAAATATTACACCGTGTCATATTTACGATCTCCACTGTAGCTTTTTTAACAATTTTAAGGGCAGCTGATAGTCGGTGATGAAAAAGAGCAAGAAAATTTCATTCATATTATTAAACTAGAGTGTTAGTAAACCTGGATAATCTAACAAAGTCACTGTCATTAGAATGCCTGGCTTATATCCATTGGAATCCTTTGTGAAGCTCTTGCTTCACACACAGAGGGCCCAGGTTCGATTCCCGGTGGGATAGAAACATTTTGATGTGCTTCTTTACACCTGTTGTCCTGTTCATCTAGCAGCAAACAGGTACCTGGGTGTTAGTTGACTGGTGTGGGTCACATCCTGGGGGACAAGATTCAGGACCCCAATGGAAATCAGACAGACAGTCCTTGATGACACACTGCCTTTCTTGGGTTATCCTGGGTGGCTAACCCTCCGGGGTTAAAAATCCAAACAAAATCTCTTATCTTATTCTCTGCCCCAGGATCAAAGCCCACAACAGTCAACTAACACCCAGGTACCTAATCACTAAGTGAACAGAGGCAACAGGTTATGTGGTTATGCATTCTTTGCTCACTGTAAATAACACATAACCACTTAAGCTTTTTTTCTTCTTAAAACATACCTTGCTAAAAAAATAAGGTAATATTTTTGTGACCTGTGTAGGCGAAACGTTTCGAAATAAAGATACCTAACTGTTGCATATGTGTCTTACCTAACAATCTGTCGGTATTTTATACCATTTTAATGTTCATTCTGTCAGACACTGCAACACAAGGGTATCTTGGTACAGACCATCAACTTCGACCTCTACTAGTGAGTACGGCTGGGTTTGAGAGGGACCTGCCCTCCCAAACCAACCTACGTCTCACCTCCTGGCACTATATAAAGGCTCCATCCTGTCACTTCAACTTCATATTGTTTCAGACAACGGAACAATGCTCTTCTCCAGACTGAGGGACTGACCACCTCAAAACTTTAAGGGTGATGGACTGATTACATCATCTTCAAGTATCTTCTGCTTCTATCAACTTGTCTGTACTCGACTGAAGAAGCCTACTGTGTAGGCGAAACGTTTCGAAATAAAGATACCTAACTGTTGCATATGTGTCTTACCTAACAATCTGTCGGTATTTTATACCATTTTAATGACCTAATTCATGTCTGCATAAATAACTCATTACAATTTTAGCCTTTTTAGGAAGGCGGGGTAGGGGTCGGCCTAAGAAAGGTTGGAGGGAGGGGGTCAAAGAGGTTTTGTGTGCGAGGGGCTTTAACTTCCAGCAGGCATGTGTGAGCGTGTTTGATAGGAGTGAATGGAGACAAATGGTTTTTAATACTTGACGTGCTGTTGGAGTGTGAGCAAAGTAACATTTATGAAGGGATTCAGGGAAACCGGCAGGCCGGACTTGAGTCCTGGAGATGGGAAGTACAGTGCCTGCACTCTGAAGGAGGGGTGTTAATGTTGCAGTTTAAAAACTGCAGTGTAAAGTACCCTTCTGGCAAGACAGTGATGGAGTGAATGATGGTGAAAGTTTTTCTTTTTTCAGGCCACCCTGCCTTGGTGGGAATCGGCCAGTGTGTTAATAAAAAATAAAAATAATCATATAATTAGTTCATTATGCAAGATTTCAGGTACGTCTTGCTACTTCTACTTACACTGAGGTCACACTCCACATACATGTACAAGCATATATATATGCACCCCTCTGGGTTTTCTGCTATTTTCTTTCTAGTTCTTGTTCCTGTTTATTTCCTCTTATCTCCATGGGGAAATGGAACAGAATTCTTCCTCCATAAGCCATGCATGTTGTAACAGGCGACTAAAATGCAGGGGGCAAGGGGTTAGTAACCCCTTTTCTTGTATAAATTACTAAATTTAAAAAGAGAAACTTTCGTTTTTCTTATTGGGCCACCCTGCCTTGGTGGGATATGGCCGGTTTGTTGAAAAAAAAAATTAGGTCATTACCATTGTAACTTATTTAGCTATCCATTATAGACCCGGTATATTCCTCTGTAATCTGTACCACTCACAGGATGGGTATAGGGTACAAAATAGAGATATTAGGTTGGTAGACAGCAACCGCCCAGGGAGGTACTACCGTCTTGCCAAGTGAGTGTAACACGAAAGCCTGTAATTGTTTTACATGATGGTAGGATTGCTGGTGTCCTTTTTTTTCTGTCTCATGAACATGCAAAATTTCAGGTATGTCTTGCTACTTCTACTTACACTCAGGTCACACTACACATACATATACAAGCGTATATATACACACCCCTCTGGGTTTTCTTCGATTTTCTTTCTAGTTCTTGTTCTTGTTTATTTCCTCTTATCTCCATGGGGAAGTGGAACAGAATTCTTCCTCCGTAAGCCATGCGTGTTGTAAGAGGCGACTAAAATGCCGGGAGCAAGGGGCTAGTAACCCCTTCTCCTGTATATATTACTAAATTTGAAAGGAGAAACTTCGGTTTTTTCTTTTGGGCCACCCTGCCTCGGTGGGATACGGCCGGTGTGTTGAAAGAAAGAAAGAAGAAACTAACAAGCATATTAACAAGCAAAAGCAGCCAGAATTTTAGGAAAGATAAAGTTAAGTAATTCTATTGACTATTTTTAGGCTATTTTCGAAAAGTTTGCTCTCTTTGGATTTTAAGAAAATATGATCCTTTTTTTTCTGTACGTTTTTCACTTTAGTTAATGCTAATTTGAATGATGTCCTAAAACTTGTTGACCAGTGGTTAAACCAATGTACTATACTGGTTTAATAACATTCCTCTAATTAGGCATATTCTATACACCAGGAAGGTTAGCATATGCCCTACTGTGACTACAAATGCAAGTTTTTACAGACAAATCTCCCACCAACATGGCTGCTGCAAGTTCTAATTCAAATATCTTTGAAGACTTGAAATACCTTTGATATACCCTTGAAAGGTTTCAAGAATTCTCCTACTCCTGCAGCCTGACCCTCATCTATCACTTGTGAAATCGCATTAACACAACTGTGAATGGCTCATGGAATGGGCAAGAATCAAAACTATTGGAGTCTAATTCTAAAACTAGCAGGCCACTGCTTTAACCACTGTAACATGCCAGCCTAATGTAATGAATATACACTAAGCCTATGTTTGTAACAAATATATGTTCTTGGAAAATAAATATTATCATTATTATTATTATTAATAATAACATAAGCTGCCAAGTCTAAATATGAGACATCACAGTAAATGGATATTCAGAAGACCATACCTTATGAAGGCCCAAAATTATGCACATCCTCACTTACAAATAGGGAACTTAGGAACCAATTAATGTTTTACAACATGTGAGAATCACAATCACCCTTTGTACTTAGGATTTCTAAATAGTAAACAACTCATTTAGAAGTTAAAAAACTAGGAATGTAAACTGTTTGCAAGCTGGAAACCCCAGAATGCAACTCATTTGTAAACTGACCACTTGCAACTTTATGTAACAAGTAAATAACCAAGTTATTAACTTACATATGGGTTGAGCAAAGCAGATAGTGGGGTGACTGTTGGTGGTGTGACCATGGGAGCATTGAGGGCCGTGGTCAGCGGAGAGCTGTTGGGCGGTGCCATCTGAGGAAGTGTAGCCTGCCGGGAATGTTGTAACATTTCTTGAGAACGTGGGATATGGGGGACAACCTGTAAAAGTGTTGTAGCATAGAAGGGGCCGGGGGATGGGAGGGCTGCAACAAGAATTAATCTAAACTATGAAGAAAATGTTTCATTTCCAGGAACAGAATGTATGCTACAACAGTTAAATTAGCCCAAATCTGAAATTATTCAACTATGCCATCATAGGATGAACAATTGTGAATTCAAGGTGTAAACTGCCTGAAACCTTTAATTAGTTTTTTCACAAGGCATGAAGAGAATAGAAATATTTTTGTGGGAATTATGATTGATTCTGCTTCAGACTAGCCTATGCTACTCAAACACAAGTCATGGCTGGTAAGGGGATAAGGGTTACCATAGGCTGATGGCACTTCTACTGACCTGAATATATAACATATAAAAATTACAGTGAACCCTTGATATAACAAACTTTGGTATAATTAACTTCTGAAAAACGAACAAAATCCACTGGACAATTGTACTTTTAACTCCTTTATTTTCAATATTTGTTGTAGTATATCTATGAATTGTGTGTACAGTACTATTGTAATTTAATGGATACTTGGAAAATCCCCCCATTAGTCCATTACATCAAGGTAATAGCAAGAATAAGAAAGATACATAGAAGAGACTTACTCCAAGCCGTAAGATGGGTGGAATTGGGTTGGCAACTTGTGCCACAGGTTGATCACCTGACACTTCTGCCAACCCTTTCACTTTTAGGGTCTCTGCTGTCTTGAGCAATCCAGACAGCATGTCCTAAAATGGAGATAAAAAAATTATTATTGTTATTAACATTATACAAATTAACTTTCTGTTAACACTAGAGCTAAACTCAAAACAGACAAACTGAGTTTACCTGAAATAAAGATAGTGCATTATTTCCACTCTTCAATGCCTGCACTACTTATAAATAAGAGAGATAATAAGAATGAGATAATATTATCTGATTTAACCTTTTTATTTTGTCACTTGTACAGCATTTAAAGAAAACAAAACCAGTTTTGCTTTCACAGCTCACAACAGTAGCAAGCTACATTTGTTTGAAGCTCAATATTAAGCATTAAGAATCTATATTTTTGAATACTCTAGGTAGTGGGTTGGTAGACAGCAACCGCTCAGGGAGGTACTACCGTCCTGCCAAGTGAGTGTAAAACAAAAGCCTGTAATTGTTTTACATGATGGTAGGATTGCTGGTGTCCATTTTTGTCTCATAAACATGCAAGGTTTCAGGTACGTCTTGCTGCCTCTACTTACACTTAGGTCACACTACACATACATGTACAAGCATATATATACACACCCCTCTGGGTTTTCTGCTATTTTCTTTCTAGTTCTTGTTTATTTCCTCTTATCTCCATGGAGACGTGGAACAGAATTCTTCCTCCGTAAGCCATGCGTGTCGTAAGAGGGGACTAAAATGCCGGGAGCAAGGGGCTAGTAACCCCTTCTCCTGTATATATTACTAAATTTAACCCTTTGACTGTCGCGGCCGTATATATACAGTGGACCCCCGCATACCGTTGGCATCACATAACGTTAAATCCGCATACCGCTACATTTTATCGCCAAGATTTTGCCTCGCATACCGCTAAAAAACCCGCTCAACGCTGTTCGTCTGAGACGCGTCTAATGTGCGCCCTTAGCCAGCCTTACATGTTACCAGCCAGCCTCCGCGGTAACATCCAAGCATACAATCGGAACATTTCGTATTATTACAGTGTTTCTGGTGATTTTATCTGCAAAATAAGTGACCATGGGCCCCAAGAAAGCTTCTAGTGCCAACCCTACAGCAATAAGGGTGAGAATTACTATAGAGATGAAGAAAGAGATCATTGATAAGTATGAAAGTGGAGTGCGTGTCTCCGAGCTGGCCAGGTTGTATAGTAAACCCCAATCAACCATCGCTACTATTGTGGGCAACAAAAAGGCAATCAAGGAAGCTGTTCTTGCCAAAGGTTTAACTGTGTTTTCGAAACAGAGATCGCAAGTGATGGAAGATGTTGAGAGACTCTTATTGGTGTGGATAAATGAGAAACAGATAGCATCTCTCAAGTGATCATAAGTGAAAAGGCTAGGAAGTTGCATCAGGATTTAATTAAAAAAATGCCTGCAACTAGTGATGATGCGAGTGAATTTAAGGCCAGCAAAGGTTGGTTTGAGAGATTTAAGAGGCGTAGTGGCATACATAGTGTGATAAGGCATGGTGAGGCTGCCAGTTCGGACCACAAAGCAGCTGAAAAATATGTGCAGGAATTCAAGGAGTACACAGAAACTGAAGGACTGAAACCTGAACAAGTGTTTAATTGTGATGAAACAGGCCTGTTTTGGAAGAAGATGCCAAGCAGGACCTACATTACTCTGGAGGAAAAGGCACTCCCAGGACATAAGCCTATGAAAGACAGGCTTACTCTGTTGATGTGTTCCAATGCTACTGGTGATTGCAAAGTGAAGCCTTTATTAGTGTATCACTCTGAAACTCCCAGACCGTTCAGGCAAAAGAATGTCCTCAAGGAAAATTTGTGTGTGCTGTGGAGGGCAAACAGTAAGGCATGGGTCACTAGGGACTTTTTCTATGACTGGTTACACCATGCATTTGCCCCCAATGTGAAAGATTACCTAACTGAAAAGAAATTAGAACTTAAGTGCCTCCTGGTGTTAGACAATGCCCCTGGTCATCCTACAGACGTGGCAGAGCGACTTTATGGGGACATGAAATTCATTAAGGTTAAGTTTTTGCCTCCTAATACCACTCCTCTCCTGCAGCCCATGGACCAGCAGGTTATTGCAAACTTCAAAAAACTGTACACAAAAGCTCTGTTTGAAAGGTGCTTTGTAGTGACCTCAGAAACTCAACTGACTCTAAGAGACTTTTGGAGAGATCACTTTAATATCCTCAACTGTGTAAACCTTATAGGTAAGGCTTGGGAGGGAGTGACTAAGAGGACCTTGAACTCTGCTTGGAAGAAACTGTGGCCAGAATGTGTAGACCAAAGGGATTTTGAAGGGTTTCAGGCTAACCCTGAGAATCCTATGCCAGTTGAGGAATCCATTATGGCATTGGGAAAGTCCTTGGGGTTGGAGGTTAGTGGGGATGATGTGGAAGAGTTGGTGGAGGAGGACAATGAAGAACTAACCACTGATGAGCTGATAGATCAACTTCAACAGCAAGAGGCCAGACCTGAGGAAACTGGTTCGAAGGAGGGGAGAGAGAAATTGAAGAAATTGCCTACTACAAAGATTAAGGAAATCTGTGCAAAGTGGCTTGAAGTGCAAACCTTCATGGATGAAAATCACCCTCACACAGCTATTGCAAGCCGTGCTGGTGACTATTACACTGACAATGTTGTGAAACACTTTAGGGAAGTCATAAAGGAACGAGAGGTACAGGCCACTATGGACAGATATGTTGTGCGACAGAACTCCAGTGACTCTGAAGCTGGTCCTAGTGGCATTAAAAGAAGAAGGGAAGAAACCCCAGAAAAGGACTTGACACCTCAAGTCTTAATGGAAGGGGATTCCCCTTCTAAACACTAACACTCTCTCCTCCTCCCATCCCATCAATCATCACCAGATCTTCAATAAAAGTAAGTGTCGTGTAATTGTGCATGCCTTTTTCAGTTTGTGTGTATTAAAATTAATATTTCATGTGGTAAAATTTTTTTTTTTCATACTTTGGGGTGTCTTGCACGGATTAATTTGATTTCCATTATTTCTTATGGGGAAAATTCATTCGCATAATGATAATTTCGCATAACAATGAGGTCTCTTGCACGGATTAATATCGCTATGCGGGGGTCCACTGTACGTCTTACGAGGTACCGTGTTTGATGTATATATACTCATAAATTCTAGCGACTTCAAATCAAGCAGGAGAAAGCTGGTAGGCCCACATGTGAGAGAATGGGTCTGTGTCGTCAGTGTGCACCATATAAAAAAAATCCTGGAGCACGCAGTGCATAATGAGAAAAAAAAACTCCAACCGTTTTTTTTAATTAAAATGCCGACTTGGTGGTCTATTTTCGTATAGTATTTATGGTTGTATTCTCGTTTTCTTGGTCTCATTTGATAGAATGGAAAACATGTTATAGAAATAGAGGTGATTTTGGTTGATTTTTACTATAAAAAGAACCTAGAAATGGAGCTCAAAGTAGGGGAAATGTTTGATTTTTGCCAATGTTCAAATGTAAACAAATGATGCCATTGTCCAATAAATGTCCAACTAGCCATTCTAATATGCAGTCATGAATCGGTTGATGTTATTTATACAATTATTACAGTTTTGCAGTAATCTGCATAATAGTAAGTCTTCTATTTTTTGTTTGAATAAAAATTCAAAATAGAAAGCAAGAGTAATATCAGAGGGGCCTGAAGACATGACTGATGAACAAAGAAAATGTTATTTTAGAGCCAGGAATGTCTGCATTGTTCATTCTGGACCTTATTTTGAAATTGTCATATTTTTTAGTTTTTGTGAAATTGGCCAAATTGCAAATTTCTGACCACATTATTAGGTAGTTGAAATTGGTAAATGGGCAGTTTCTTGTACTCAATCGATAGAAAAAATGGAGTTCTAAAAAAATAGCTATGAGTTTGGGCAACTGGAACAATGGAATTAGCCGAAAATAGGGCTCAAAGTGGGCGAAATCGCCAATTTGTAAACAGCGCCGAAGTCGCTAACTTCGCGAGAGCATAATTCCGTCAGTTTTCCATCAAATTTCGTTTTTTTGGTGTCATTACAATTGGGAAAAGATTCTCTATCATTTCTTAAGAAAAAATAATTTTTTTTTTTTTAAATTTTGCGACACCAGGAGACACCTCAGGATTGGGGGTTGCGACAGTCAAAGGGTTAAAAGGCAAAACTTTCGTTTTTTCTTTTGGGCCACCCCACCTCAGTGGGATATGGTTGGTGCATTGAAAGAAAGAAAGAAAGATTTTTGAATACAGTAGGACCCAATTTAATGACCATTCACATAGTGTAATTTTGAATAACGACTGAAAGAAACCTGCTTAATGACTGCCTTGCACTCATGACCAGATTCAGATTACCAACTTACCCCCATGTTTAACCCGTTAACTGTCCAAACGTAGATCTACGTTCGCTCATGTAGCACTCTGAACATGGATCTGCTTATTTTTTTACATGCTTTCTTGTGGAGAAAATCAAGGTTAGAGCACTACGCGCGAAAACACAGATCTACGTTTGGATAGTTAACGGGTTAACAGCCACTTCTACTCAGACAACGATCAGATACACTTTATAAATATGTTGTTTATCACCTGACAGGCCCCTCACACAGATAGGATTAAATCAGGTGTTTCCTGCATCAACAGTCAAAACCCACAGTATTTTCATTTCCTCTGCACTGTGAGCCAAATGTAAAGAAATGGTGATTATTTTATAACACATCAGCCATTTTTCCACCCAAGTAAGATGAACCCCCCCCAAAAAAAAAAAATCATCATCATTCTTGCAATAGCTGTTTTGTTAGAAGTATGTAGACATGACCCTTCTGAACTGCAATATCCCCCATCCCTTCCTCAGCGTCAAGGTACTGTATTTCCCACCTCCAGGATTCATCCGGCTAACCAGTTTCCCCAAATTCCCTCTTAACCCTTAAACTGTCCAAACGTAGATGTACATCCACGTGCGGGGGCTCCGAATGTAGATCTACGTTTTTTTTTACATGCTTTCAAATGGGGAAAATCAAGGTCGGAGTGCTACGCACGTGAACGTAGATCTACGTTTGGAGAGTTTAAGGGTTAAAAGTTACCCTACTCACACTCCAACAACTCTCCAAGCCATAAAAAACCATTTGTCTTCACTCACTCCACTCTTGCACACTCAAACAAGCCTGCTGGATGTTGAAGATCCTAACACTCAATTTTCTCACTATTTTTTTTTTTCCAACAAGTCGGCCGTCTCCCACCGAGGCAGGGTGACCCAAAAAAAGAAAGAAAATCCCCAAAAAGAAAATACTTTCATCATCATTCAACACTTTCACCACACTCACGCATTATCACTGTTTTTGCAGAGGTGCTCAGAATACAAGTTTAGAAGCATATACGTATAAAGATACACAACATATCCCTCCAAACTGCCAATATCCCAAACCCCTCCTCTAAAGTGCAGGCATTGTACTTCCCATTTCCAGGACTCAAGTCCGACTATATGAAAATAACCGGTTTCCCTGAATCCCTTCACTAAATATTACCCTGCTCACACTCCAACAGATCGTCAGGTCCCAAGTATCATTCGTCTCCATTCACTCCTATCTAACACGCTCACGCACGCTTGCTGGAAGTCCAAGCCCCTCGCCCACAAAACCTCCTTTACCCCCTCTCTCCAACCCTTTCAAGGACGACCCCTACCCCTCCTTCCTTCCCCTAGATTTATATGCTTTCCATGTCATTCTACTTTGATCCATTCTCTCTAAATGACCAAACCACCTCAACAACCCCTCTTCTGCCCTCTGACTAATGCTTTTATTAACTCCACACCTTCTCCTAATTTCCACACTCCGAATTTTCTGCATAATATTTACACCACACATTGTCCTTAGACAGGACATCTCCACTGCCTCCAACTGTCTCCTCGCTGCTGCATTTACCACCCAAGCTTCACATCCATATAAGAGTGTTGGTACCACTATACTTTCATACATTCCCTTCTTTGCCTCCATAGATAGCATTTTTTGACTCCACATATACCTCAACGCACCACTCACCTTTTTTTCCTCATCAATTCTATGATTAACCTCATCCTTCATAAATCCATCCGCCGACACGTCAACTCCCAAGTATCTGAAAACATTCACTTCTTCCATACTCCTCCTCCCCAATTTGATATCCAATTTTTCTTTATCTAAATCATTTGATACCCTCATCATCTTACTCTTTTCTATGTTCACTTTCAACTTTCTACCTTTACACACATTCTCAAACTCATCCACTAACCTTTGCAATTTTTCTTTAGAATATCCCATAAGCACAGTATCATCAGCAAAAAGTAACTGTGTCAATTCCCATTTTGAATTTGATTCCCCATAATTTAATCCCACCCCTCTCCCGAACACCCTAGCATTTACTTCTTTTACAACCCCATCCATAAATATATTAAACAACCATGGTGACATTACACATCCCTGTCTAAGACCTACTTTTACCGGGAAGTATTCTCCCTCTCTTCTACACACCCTAACCTGAGCCTCACTATCCTCATAAAAACTCTTAACAGCATTTAGTAACTTACCACCTATTCCATATACTTGCAACATCTGCCACATTGCTCCTCTATCCACTCTATCATATGCCTTTTCTAAATCCATAAATGCAATAAAAACTTCCCTACCTTTATCTAAATACTGTTCACATATATGCTTCAATGTAAACACTTGATCTACACATCCCCTACCCACTCTGAAGCCTCCCTGCTCATCCGCAATCCTACATTCTGTCTTACCTCTAATTCTTTCAATTATAACCCTACTGTATACTTTTCCTGGTATACTCAGTAAATTTATTCCTCTATAATTTTTACAATCTCTTTTGTCTCCTTTCCCTTTATATAAAGGGACTATACATGCTCTCCGCCAATCCCTAGGTACCTTCCCCTCTTTCATACATTTATTAAACAAAAGTACCAACCACTCCAACACTATATCCCCCCCTGCTTTTAACTTTTCTGTCATGATCCCATCAGTTCCAGCTGCTTTACCCCCTTTCATTCTACGTAATGCCTCATGTACCTCCACCACACTAACATTCTGCTCTTCTTCACTCCTAAAAGATGGTATACCTCCCTGGCCAGTGCATGAAATTACCGCCTCCCTTTCTTCCTCAACATTTAAAAGTTCCTCAAAATATTCTTGCCATCTACCTAATACCTCCCTCTCCCCATCTACTAACTCCCCTACTCTGTTTTTAACTGACAAATCCATACGTTCCCTAGGCTTTCTTAACTTGTTTAACTCACTCCAAATTTTTTTCTTATTTTCATTAAAATTTCTTGACAGTGCCTCTCCCACTCTATCATCTGCTCTCCTTTTGCACTCTCTCACCTTTCTTTTACTCTCCATATACTCTGCTCTTCTTACAACACTTCTGCTTTGTAAAAACCTCTCATAAGCTACCCTTTTCTCTTTTATCACACCCTTTACTTCATCATTCCACCAATCACTCCTCTTTCCTCCTGCCCCCACCCTCCTATAACCACAAGCTTCTGCCCCACATTCTAATACTGCATTTTTAAAACTATTCCAACCCTCTTCAACCCCCCAATACTCATCTTTGCACTAGCCCACCTTTCTGCCAATAGCCGCTTATATCTCACCCGAACTTCCTCCTCCCTTAGTTTATACACTTTCACCTCCCTCTTACTTGTTGTTGCCATCTTCCTCTTTTCCCATCTACCTCTTACTCTAACTGTAGCTACAACTAAATAATGATCCGATATATCAGCTGCCCCTCTATAAACATGTACATCCTGGAGCCTACCCATCAACCTTTTATCCACCAATACATAATCTAACAAATTAATTTCATTACGTGCTACATCATACCTTGTATATTTATTTATTCTCTTTTTCATAAAATATGTATTACTTATTACCAAATTTCTTTCTACACATAGCTCAATTAAAGGCTCCCCATTTACATTTACCCCTGGCACCCCAAATTTACCTACTACTCCCTCCATAACATTTTTACCCACTTTAGCATTGAAATCCCCAACCACCATTACTCCCACACTTGATTCAAAACTCCCCACGCATTCACTCCATCACTGTCTTGCCAGAGGGGTGCTTTACAGTACAGTTTATAAAACTGCAACATTAACACCCCTCCTTCAGAAAGCAGACACTGTACTTCCCATCTCCAGGACTCTAAGTCCGATCTGCTGGTTTCCCTGAATCCCTTCATAAATGTTACTTTGCTCACACTCCAACAGCACGTCAAGTATTAAAAACCATTTGTCTCCATTCACCAATATCAAATACGTTCACACGTGCTTGCTGGAAGTCCAAGCCCCTCGCACACAAAACCTCCTTTAGCCCCTCCCTCCAACCTTTCCTAAGCCGACCCCTACCCTGCCTTCCCTCCACTACAGAGTTATACAGTCTTGAAGTCATTCTGTTTCGTTCTATTCTCTCTACATGTCTGAACCACCTCAACAACCCTTCCTCAGCCCTCTGGACAACAGTTTTGGCAATCCGCACCTCCTCCTAACTTCCAAACTACAAATTCTCTGCATTATATTCACACCACACATAGACCTCAGACATGATATCTCCACTGCCTCCAGCCTTCTCCTCACTGCAACATTCATCGCCCATGCTTCACACCCATATAAAAGCATTGGTAAAACTATATTCTCATACAATCCCCTCTTTGCTTCCTTTTCCCCTCATCAATTCTATGATTCACTTCATCTTTCATAGACCCATCTGCTAACACATCCACTCCCAAATAGTATCTTAACACATTCACCTCCTCCATTGTCTCTCCCTCCAATCTGATGTCCAATCTTTCATCACCTAATCTTTTTGTTATCCTCATAACATTACTCTTTCCTATATTCACTTTTAATTTTCTTCTTTTACATACCCTACCAAATTCATCCACCAACCTCTGCAATTTCTCTTCATAATCTCCGAAGAGCACAGTGTCATCAGCCGAAAGGAACCGTGACAACTCCCACTTTGCGTTTGATTCTTTATCTTTTAACTCCACACCTCTTGCCAAGACCCTCGCATTCACTTCTCTTACAACACCATCTATAAATATATTAAACAACCATGTTGACATCACACATCCTTGTCTAAGGCCTACTTTTACTGGGAAATAATCTCCCTCTTTCCTACATACTCTAACCTGAGCCTCACTATCCTCATAAAAACTCTTCACTGCTTTCAGTAACCTACCTCCTATACCATACCCCTGCAACATCTGCCACATTGCCTCCCTATCCACCCTGTCATATGCCTTTTCCAAATCCATAAATGCCACGAAAACCTCTTTAGCCTTATCTAAATACTGTTCACACACACACACACACACATATATATATATATATATTATTGTGACCACGAATGAGTGGCATTGATCAATAACTACACTGCGCTAGCCAAGGACTCGAACCCATGCTGCTTTGGCCTGCCTCATGGTAGGCGAAAACACATGACGCCCTTATCCACTGAACCATATGATCCTTAAAAGTAGGGCATCCAGCAGAACTGGATGTGGTACTCCTACCCAAGGATACATGATGGTGTGGATGACTCTAGGCTAATTTCATTCTAGTCCCTGTTTGGTGTACTAGTTCAATGAGCAGTATTTTATATTATTGTGACCAATAGGCATGGGAGCGTTGACTCCCGAAACCCTCCCCAGGTATACAGCAAAAGGAAACTGCTATTAGTATGACGTTTCACCTCAAAGACGATTTTTTTTTTTTATTCAAATAAATTTTACAGGTTATGAACTGTTATATTATCCTAATTCATTTTAAAGCACAACCCCTATCTAAGGGGCTGGGCTTTAAAATGAGCTAGGGCAGCGAGTGTGAGGAAACTATGCCCAATGTTTTCACCGATTTCAGGGATCGAACCAAAGACACTCAGTACAGAAGCAGAGTGTGCTGCCAACCAACACACTTGATAAAGCCTCATGTAGGTGAAAAGTCAAACTAAAAACAGTCTCCTTTTGCTGTACGTGTCTTTTTAACACTTGTTAGTTATGACATACTTCAACTATTCTGAGAAAGGTACAGCTCCTATATTTAAATATAAGTTTGATAAAAGGCTAGACCAAAATGGAATACTGTAAATAACAGTGAAGAAATGACACACCACAGAACAAGCTTTGAGTGGAACAATGTTTTGCTCTGTGTAGAGCTTTATCAAGTCAAGAAGAGCTCTACACAAAGTAAAACATCTCATTCCTGATAAAAGATTACTGAATAACAATAACAGTTGTTCCCTTCACTTCAAATCTCTTAAAATATTTTCTACATGCTTTTCCACTTAAAAAAGAGAGAGAGAGAGGAGAGACGAAAGAGAAAGAGAGTAGAAACACAGTAGAGAACAGAGCAAGACGTCTCATCTCTCGCCTGGACCCATCCTGGATAGATCTGTCATTTCAGCAGAGCCTTCAACATAGGAGGGATGTGGGTGGCCTTACTGTTATGTACAAGGCCAATATTGTCAAAATACCACACTTGGATCCACTTCGAGGACAGCGTGAAACAAGCTTTTATGCCACAAGACGGGCAGAAAGCAGCAACTTCACTCTGGCTGTACCCTTCTCCAGAACATCACTCCATCTGAGATCATACATACCCAGGATGACTCGAGTATGGAACACATTCGTACAGCATAATGATGTCAATGAGATAAAGTCAGTTGATCAAATGAAAATGCTGGCCCACAGATGGCTCCAACTTCATCCTGTTCTGTACTTGTATGTCTCATAACAATAAAAATGCTTTCAAATGAGCTGATGTAGGTAACAGCTCTAAGCTTGCCAATAAAGTTAGGAATCCTTAACCTGTAATATAGCTGTCAATAAAGCTAGGGATCCTTAACCTTGTCAAACCCTGTGTAAAAAAAAAAAAAAAAAAAAAAAAGAGAGAGGAGAGAGAGAGGAGACAGAGAGAGGAGAGAATATATATATATATATATATATATATATTTTTTTTTTTTTTTTCAACAAGTCGGCCGTCTCCCACCGAGGCAGGGTGACCCAAAAAAAAGAAAGAAAATCCCCAAAAAGAAAATACTTTCATCATCATTCAACACTTTCACCACACTCACACATTATCACTGCTTTTGCAGAGGTGCTCAGAATACAACAGTTTAGAAGCATATACGTATAGAGATACACAACATATCCCTCCAAACTGCCAATATCCCAAACCCCTCCTTTAAAGTGCAGGCATTGTACTTCCCATTTCCAGGACTCAAGTCCGACTATATGAAAATAACCGGTTTCCCTGAATCCCTTCACTAAATATTACCCTGCTCACACTCCAACAGATCGTCAGGTCCCAAGTATCATTCGTCTCCATTCACTCCTATCTAACACGCTCATGCACGCTTGCTGGAAGTCCAAGCCCCTCACCCACAAAAACCTCCTTTACCCCCTCTTTCCAACCCTTTCGAGGACGACCCCTACCCCTCTTTCCTTCCCCTATAGATTTATATGCTTTCCATGTCATTCTACTTTGATCCATTCTCTCTAAATGACCAAACCACCTCAACAACCCCTTTTCTGCCCTCTGACTAATGCTTTTATTAACTCCACACCTTCTCCTAATTTCCACACTCCGAATTTTCTGCATAATATTTACACCACACATTGCCCTTAGACAGGACATCTCCACTGCCTCCAACCGTTCTCCTCGCTGCTGCATTTACCACCCAAGCTTCACATCCATATAAGAGTGTTGGTACTACTATACTTTCATACATTCCCTTCTTTGCCTCCATAGATAACGTTTTTTGACTCCACATATACCTCAATGCACCACTCACCTTTTTTCCCTCATCAATTCTATGATTAACCTCATCCTTCATAAATCCATCTGCCGACACGTCAACTCCCAAGTATCTGAAAACATTCACTTCTTCCATACTCCTCCTCCCCAATTTGATATCCAATTTTTCTTTATCTAAATCATTTGATACCCTCATCACCTTACTCTTTTCTATGTTCACTTTCAACTTTCTACCTTTACACACATTCTCAAACTCATCCACTAACCTTTGCAATTTTCCTTTAGAATCTCCCATAAGCACAGTATCATCAGCAAAAAGTAACTGTGTCAATTCCCATTTTGAATTTGATTCCCCATAATTTAATCCCACCCCTCTCCCGAACACCCTAGCATTTACTTCTTTTACAACCCCATCTATAAATATATTAAACAACCATGGTGACATTACACATCCCTGTCTAAGACCTACTTTTACCGGGAAGTATTCTCCCTCTCTTCTACACACCCTAACCTGAGCCTCACTATCCTCATAAAAGCTCTTTACAGCATTTAGTAACTTACCACCTATTCCATATACTTGCAACATCTGCCACATTGCTCCTCTATCCACTCTATCATATATATATATATATATATAATATATATATATATATATATATATATATATATATATATATATATATATATATATATATATATATATATATTATTTGTATACCAATAGGACAAATGTAATTTTTGGTATAGCATACACATGAAAAGGGAAACTGTAATCTAGCCCCAACATTACTGTACTTCTTAATCACCATTTTGTAATAATGTAATCAACTACCTACCAACTACCTTATTCTGGCAAAACAACCCTATGGCTCCGAAAACTTGGCTACCTAATACTGTACCTGAGTAATGTTAATTTCTCCACGATACATGAAGGTGACCAGCTGGGAGACGTGAGTGAACTTCATGTCCTTTAAAATAATGATTGGTGATTTGTCCGGATGCTCTTCGAATAGTTGCTCAAAGTAACTGCTACATGCTGATAAAACCACCTAAAAAAAGACATAAAAAAAAATACATAAGTTAAGACTCGTGTATACAAATTCATGCATGTATATAAAAATACCTTGGTGGGAGATGGCCAGTGCATTAAAAAAAAAATATAACAATAATAATAATAAAATTGTAAATGGTCCAACTTGAACCAAAACATCGTCATAACCTTCTCTCTCTCTCTCTCCTATGTGTGGGTTATTTGTGTATTGATTATATTATTAACCTTGTAACTGTGATCAACATACATACTAGTATGCAAGCAATGGCTGTGTCTAATGTACTAATACACAATTATTTATGCCTTCAAATACACCACCTGCCAATATTTTTGACCTCAGTTCAACTGTTTGGATATCCTACAACCAAGTCATGCCTGTGAAAATAAAATCAAAGACTAGGTGGGAGCATCACACAGTAACACTGCCTGGGTAGAATAAGTAAACAATGAAGCCAGTACCTGTTTTTCTACCATCAGCTTCCCTACCAGGGCATACAACCAGCAGGAAGATGCCTTATTCATTCCAAAATTATTACAATTTCATGATACAGTGGAATTCAGCTAATAGGCACACAATGTAGATTTAACCAATATGGTCAAATAATGTGACTTATTTCCATGTTTCCATACATATTACACCTTAACCCTTTGACTGTTTACGCCGTATAAATACGCCTTACGCGCCACTGTTTCTGACATATGTATACTCATAAATTCTAGCGGCTTCAAATCAAGCAGGAGAAAGCTGGTAGGCCCACATGTGAGAGAATGGGTCTGTGTGGTCAGTGTGCACCACATAAAAAAAATCCTACAGCACACAGTGCGTAATAAGAAAAAAAAACAGTTTTTTTGGATTAAAACGCCGACTTTGAGGTGTATTTTTGTATGGTATTTATCGTTGTATTCTCGTTTTCATGGTCTTAGGTGATAAAATGGAAAACATATTACAGAAATAGAGATGATTTTAATTGCTTTCACGATGAAAACGACCTTGAAACTGAGCTCAAAGTAGCGGAAATGTTCGATTTTTACCAATGTTCAGGAGTAAGCAAATCACACCACACATCCAATACACGTCAACTGGGGAGTCTAATATTCTTTCACTAGTGCACTGATATTATTTATACCATTTTTAAAATAATGCAGTAGTCTGCATACCAGTAAATTTTTTTTTCTGTATGAATAAAAAATCAAAATAGAAAGCAATACAATAGTAATATAAGAGGGGCCTAGAGATGTGACTAATGAAGAGAGGATATGTTATTTTAGTGCCAAGAATGTCTACCTTGTTTATTCTGGACCCTATTTTGAAATTGGCATCTTTTTTGATTTGCATGAAATTGGCCAAATTGCCAATTTCTGACCACTTTATTGGGTAGTTCAAATCGGTAAATGGGCGGTTTCTTGTACTCAACTGATAGATAAAATGGAGTTCTAAAGAAATAGCTATGAGTTTAGTCAACTGGAACAACGGAATTGGCTAAAAACAGGGCTCAAAGTCGGCGAAATCGCCGATATGTATATGTCGCCAAGACCACTAACTTCGCGGGAGTGTAATTCCGTGAGTTTTCGACCAAATTTCGAACTTTTGGCGTCATTACCATCGGGAAAAGATTCTTTATCATTTCATAAGAAAAAATAACTTTTTTTTTCCTCAAAAATTTTGCGACATAGAATGACAGTTTCAGAAAGGGGCCTGCGACAGTCAAAGGGTTAAAACAATTGTAATATCATAAGATTTATCTGTAAATGTTTTACAGTGGTCTGGAGGACACAGAGGTGTTATGGAGACAGACATTACATCATGTTTATATAACCCGGGATATTCCCTCTTACTTAACTTTTGCTTTTAACACAGTGGTCATATCACACTGAGGTGTGGTGATCAAAAAAGAAGAAACACTTTCACCATCATTCACTTTATCACTATCTTGCCAAAGATACACCAATATTACAGTTCAGATGCCCGTCTAAAATGTAAATGTTCTCACCCCTGCTTCAGAGTGCAGGCATTGCACTTCCCACCTCCAGGACCCAGGTCCAGCTAACTGGTTTTCCTGAATCCCTTCATATATCATAATATGTTACCTCCCTCACACTCCAACAGTACATCAAGGCATAAAAACCACTTGCCTCCACTCACTCCTATCTAACATGCTTACATATATCTGTATAATATTACATTTCTTTACATAAAAAAAATTCTTTATTTTTTAGTTTTTTAGTACTCTTTCAAATTATTTACTTACAATTACAATCAGCATATCATTTTACAATTTTCTTTTTCACCAATCTTATTAGGTACAGATTAAATAACTAACTCTTCTTTAATACAAATTCCTTATTGCTTATATTATAGTCTATGAATGCTAATACTGATCCTGAGCTAAATCTCTCTAATTTCGACAATACATGTAATAACTTTAATGCAGACCAAGACTTCATATATTATTTACTGTTTGGAGGGACATCTGAACTGGCGTATCTTTGTACCTCTGGGAGGCCAGTGATAATGTGAATAATAATAATAATAGTAATAATATCTTTATTTCTACAAGTACATGTACAAGATATACAGGCCTAGATGACATCAATGACATATTACTACACCTACCATCCGACTTACGACCTGCTCGACTTACGACCACTTGACTTACGACCGTGTTTTTTATGCCAAATTTCTGGGAAATAAACAACTATTTGTGTTGTACACATTGTTTATCCTAAACCTTACAGTATAAAATACAGTACTAACAGCATAAGAAGTAAAGTAAAACATGAAATACAAAAATAAAACAATAAAGTCATTACAAAAATGTTTTGTTGATATTCAGTAGTAAAGTTCGACTTACGACCAGTTTCTCGGAACCGAACTCGGTCGTAAGTCGGATGGTAGGTGTATATAGAAAGCCCCTTGTTATGAAGAACATTTCGAGCAAACTAGGTCAATTTTGTCCCAGGATGTTACCCACACCAATCAACTAACACCCAGGTACCTATTTTACTGATAGTGAACAGGGACAGTTGGTGTCTTACGGAAACATGACCTAACGTTTTCCAACTGTACCGGGGGATCGATCCCTGGAGCTCAGTGTGTGTGTGAACTGAGTGTGCTAGCACTCAAACTACAGGTGAAACTGTTTCTTTTTCAGGTCACCCTACCTTGGTGGGAGATGGCCATTGTTAACCCTTAAACGGTCCAAACGTATATATACGTTCACCTGCGCAGCGCCCCGAATATTTTGAGAATTTTTTTTTTAATAGGAAAAAGGGCATGTGGTACCCAAGCGTCGCCAATTTTTTTTCATATGGGGCACACTGAGTGCGCACACCCATTCTCTCATGTCTAGGCGACTCAGGTCTATCGTGCCAATGTTGAATGAATGACAAATGAAACGTATATATACGTTTGGGGCGCTACGCGAGAGAACGTATGTATACGTTTGGACCGTTTAAGGGTTAAATAATAACGATAATAAAAATAATAATAAAAAATAATCTTTATTTCTACAAGTACATGTACTAGGTATACAGGTCTAGATGACATCAATGACCTACTACTACATAGAAAGTCCCTTGTTATAAAGAGCATTTTGGGCAAATTAGGCCCATTTTGTCCCCAGGGTGCAACTCACACCAATTGAATAACACTCGGGTATCTATTTTACTGATAACTGAACATGGACAGCAGGTGTCTTAAGGAAACACATCCTAATGTTTCCACCTGTACTGGGGATTGAACCATGGACCTCAATGGTGAGATGAGTGCACTAACAACTGAGCTATACAAGCTAAACAATAATTACCTTCAGTCACATGAAGAACATCTCAGAATTTAACAACAATGCCAGATCCTTGAGTAAACATACTGATATCAATGCGCTCCCAGTCACTAAATGCAAGCCTAACCTTCATTATTATTCATTGCTTGATACAGCATCTCTTCATGAGAGGGTTGACTGTATAAGATACAGTACTGAAGAAATGTAAGAAGTTTACACAAAAGTGCTGCGTGTGCAAATGCTCTTTGCTACTAGTTGAGAACACTCCTGCAAATTATTGGAAGCCACAAAAAAGTTCTCATCATGTACATAAAGCACCAATCCCAACAGCACTTTTCTCATCGACATCATGCTTAACTCTTCTAGGGTAGGGTAGGTGCCTGAGCCCGAGCTTGCAGCTCACAACACTGTCATTCCCATTATCCCCCTTGGGATGGGGATGGCAGACCAGAGAGGCCTAGCTTCTCCCTACGAGCCCCGTGAGGGCGGGGAATGTGGCTAGGCCTGGGGACAGTTGGTCCCAAAGATGAGGGGGGTACTTGTGCCTCCTCCCATGGGAGACTTAGGTCTCAGACACTCCCTAGACAGGGAGCCAAGGCCGGGCCACCACTTGGAAAAGGCCCGGGCCAGGAGAATAGAAGTGAATCTTAATAAATAAATAAAAAAAAAAACACTTTTCATTTAGCAGGTTCATTCTGTATCCAAAAGGCCAGGAGTTTTGTTAAAATAATTTAAATAGAATAATAGGAAAAGTGCAGAAGAGCTGAATTTCAGTGCCAGTAGATGTGGTTTAATAGATTTAAAGACATGGCAAATTCCACGACACATTGAGAAGTAAGGCTGCAAGTGCTGACAGAGGATGTTGCCTCTCATAACAATGTGTGTTGATCAAATTTGTTTAAGATGTGGTCTACACACCCTGGGAAGTTTTCAATGCTGAGAAATTGGGCTGCATTGGGAATGAATGCCATCAAGAACCTTCAGATGAGATACAAAGAGAGCACCAGTATTTAATTAAGACAGCAAGAGCTATGAATAACTTCTACAAACACAATCTCCTAGTAATTGTTTACCAATAAGACACCATGGGTAACAGAAATTTTATGGATTGGTTTTTGCAAACTTTTTGGGAATGTTCTTGTAAAATACTGTGCTCCACAATGAAAATGCCATATGTTATTCCCTTAAACTGAAAACTAGAGAACTGCAGACACATTCATCACCTTCCAAACTACAGTTAGAAAACATCTTATCTCCCTGATACACCCCATCAACTAACTACATAAAAACCACCTGGTGGTTCACACTTACACTCACTCACTCACCCATTTGACTATAAGCACAGAAATACGAATCTTAATCTTAAAATAATGATTCCTAACTAGTCATAAGTTTGCCTGTGATACTCCAATATAGAAACTATGTATTGTGCCAAAACAAAAGCATTCACACTGCTAAACTCACAAACTAGTATTTAGTCAACTTACTTCATAATCTGTAATAATTTAGGGTTAAGAATTAATCTAAGTTTGCCCGAAATGCCTAGCCATGCTAGGTGTCCTAGTGGCCCCCTATGTAATTAGTATCTTATTGTAAACCACACAATAACCAAAATCTGTAAAACCCGCATTGTAATCCTTATAGAGAATAAACTTGATTGATTGAAAGTAAATAATACATGAAGAACATTTTGGGGGTAAAGTTGGCACCAAGAGGGGGGCTTAAGCCCCCCAAATTCACACATCTCCCTCCAATAAAATTAGTAATAACAACTTTGTTGCAAAACAAGTCTCCTAGTCCCCCTTCCAACCAACTTATGCACCACAGATTGGCTGATCAGGAACTAACTTGAGGAACTTATCAAGTTCCCCCTTGACTGCTAGGGGTTTGTTGGTACAGTGGAACCTCAAATATCGAACTTTCTTCGGTCCAGAAGTCTGTTCGACTGCCTTTACTGAATGAATTTATTCCCATCAGGAATAATGTAAATTAGATTAGTCCATTTCAGACCCTTAAAAATACACTTATAAAAGCACTTACAAAAATACACTTACATAATTGGTTGTGTTGGGAGCAGTTCGATTTTTGAGGTTCCGCTGTAATTTCCTTTATGCTTCGGCTAGCTTGAAATTATGCTAGCTGAAATTAGTGCCGGATTACCGATGGAACTGGATTACTGATTGCTGGAATAGTGATGGCCAACCTGTACTAGGAATTCTTGAAGTCCGTCAAACTGTATTCCTTTTAATGTAGGCGAGAAAGACACGTCCTAATTTACACCTTGAAAATTCTGGAGGATTGGTTCAAAATCTGTACACCAAAAGCTCCCTACAAGAGGTAGAAGCTTGGTAAATGGTGCAAAATGTTGTACTGAGTTATTTATCTCTTATTTACTCATTGCATCTGCTTTTCTCTGAGGGTACAACATTCTGCACCATTTGCCAAGCTTCTACCTGTTGTAGGGAGCTTTTGATGTACAGATTTTGAACCAATCCTCCAGAATTTTCAAGGTGTAAATTAGGACATGTCTTTCTCACCTACAATAAAAGGAATACAGTTTGACAAACTTCAAGAATTCCTAGTATGGGTTGGCCATCACTATTCCGGCAATCAGTAATCCAGTTCCATTGGTAATCTGGCACTAATTTTGGCTAGCATAATTTCAAATTTCCAGGGTCGCCACACCAACCTGCCACTACTGTTTGGTGGCACTACTTGCTGCATAAGTCATTCCAATTTCTTTTTCTCCATTTGTTATAACCTGCTCACTTTTAGCCCTAGCCATGGTTCCAACAAATAAAAGAAATGCTTCTTATTGTGTAAAGCACATACACTGTACATTGTCCATAAGAGAAAATGTGGCTTTGAAGCCACTGTTGGTCACCATGACCTCAGCTCATTCAGATAAGCTGTGACTGGTAAATTTGGGCTTACATATGAGAGAATAGGTCTGTGTGGTAACTGTGCACTATATAAAAAAAACCTGCAGCACGCAGTGCATAATGAGAAAAAACTGAAACCGTGTATTTTGGTGTAAAACAGTGACTTTGCAGCATATTTTCATATGTTTTTTGTGGCTGTATTCTTGTTTTTTTGGTCTCATTTAATAGAATGGAAGATATATATTACAGAAACAGATACGATTTTTATTTTTTTTCATAGCGGAAAGTACCTCGAAATTGAGCTTAAAGTAGCAGAAATGTTTGATTTTTGTCAATGTTCAAGAGTAAACAAATGACATCATCTAATACGTGTCCAACTAGCTGGTCTAGTACGCAGTCATGAATGGGATGACATTATTTATACAAGTATTGCAATAATGCAGTAGTGTGCATAACAGTCAATCTTCTATTTTTGGTGTGAATAAAAATTCAAAATGGAAAGCAAGCATAATATAAGAGGGGCCTGGAGATGTGACTAATGAACAGGGAAAATGTTATTTTAGTGCCAGGAATGTCTGCATTGTTTATTCTGGACCCTATTTTGAAATTTGCATCTCTTGAAATTTGTGTGAAAACTGGCCAAATTACCAATATCTGATCACTTTATTGGGTAGCTGAAATAGGTAAATGGGTGGTTTCTTATACCCAATCGACAGAATATAAGGAATACTAGTGAAATAGCTATGAGTTTGGTAGACTGGAACAATGGAATAGGCCAAAAATAAAGTGTAAATTGAGTGAAATTTCTGATGCATAAATATTGCTGTGGGTTAAGTGTATTCTAACCTAAGCCCTCTAATCTGGCAAAATCACTAATCTAACATCCAACAGGTCCCGATGATGCCGGATTAGTGATGGTCACTCTGTAATTTAGGTGCTTGACTGAATTTATATGGGCAGTGGAGGTTCTCGGTACATTCTCCAGATCTGTAAATACACATGCCTTACAGAGGGCTGTTAACACATATTTTTCAGGTTCTAGTTATTCAGCTAATTATTTTCCTTGCAGCTGTGATAACACTGCTGTGAGTGTTGAATATGAGGTCCGACACGATCCCTCCAAAGTCTCTCACATTCAACATTTATCCTAATGACTGATTCAAGATCTGACACGATCCCTCCTAAATCTCTCACGTTCAACTTTTATTGTAATGACTGATTCGAGACCTGACATGATCCCTCCTAAGTCTCTCACATCCAACTTTTATCCTAATGACTGATTCGAGTTTGTGTAATACTCCATTCAGATTTTATTTATTCAATCTTTCCATAGCAGAATACGTAACTGAAATTTGTCCTCAGTCAACCACACATTGTTTACTGCATTTCACTGGAAGACATGATTTACAGCAGCTAAGAGATTTGCTGTGCCCTCAATGGATGCCCTCTCATATAAATTTTAATACTGTCTGCAATGGATGATACAATGCTATCAATTACGTCACTATGTTGAATACAATAATGAAATAAGAGAACTGGGGCAAGTACTGTACTGTCTTAGGGAGCAGAACTTTTCACTGTGAAAGCCTATGATCAAACCATACCCCGGCCGGGATTGAACCCGCGGTCAGAGAGTCTCAAAACTCCAGCCCGTCGCGTTAGCCACTAGACCAGCTAGCCACAATAAGATTCGTCCAACTAGGTATATTTCTACACCATAGGAAGGTTAGCACAGGCACCACTGTGACCACAAATGCAAGTTTTTACAGACGAATCTCCAGCTAGCGTGGCCGTGACGAACTCTAGCTCATGTTGACGGCAGAGAAGGGACTTGAGCTAGAGTTCGTCACGGCCACGCTAGCTGGAGATTCGTCTGTAAAAACTTGCATTTGTGGTCACAGTGGTGCCTGTGCTAACCTTCCTATGGTGTAGAAATATACCTAGTTGGACGAATCTTATTGTGGCTAGCTGGTCTAGTGGCTAACGCGACGGGCTGGAGTTTTGAGACTCTCTGACCACGGGTTCAATCCCGGCCGGGGTATGGTTTGTTTGCAATCGTGTCATTACGATTTCGTGAGTCATGTTGATGGCAGTGAAGGGACTTGAGCTAGAGTTTGTCACGGCCACGCTAGCTGGAGATTCGTCTGTAAAAACTTGCATTTGTGGTCACAGTGGTGCCTGTGCTAACCTTCCTATGGTGTAGAAATATACCTAGTTGGATGAATCTTATTTGTGGCTAGCTGGTCTAGTGGCTAACGCGACGGGCTGGAGTTTTGAGACTCTCTGACCGCAGGTTCAATCCCGGCCGGAGTATGGTTTGTTTGCAATCGTGTCATTACGATTTCGTGAGTCAAAGCCTATGATTTTACTCTATTCACTATTACTATTTGGGTTCCATTTGTTAGGAGGTAAAATATCCATCCACTAACTTTCAAGTTATTTCTTTTGCACACATTTTGTGTGTTATTGCATTTGTGTGCTACTGGTCACACTTGTCTAGGACTTTTTGTAAAGTATGCATACACTACATCTGCATTTTGTTTACCTACCGGTGCATCAAAGTCCACTGTGACTGGCAGGAGCAACCTGCTCTAAGCCAATGTTGCCCTGGGCTATGCAACTGTTGCAGATCCAAAGATTTTGACAACGTGAGGCATTAGTACTATCGGTCAATAGTTTTTTGCAGATGTTTAACTGCCACCTTGTGTCCAGACTCCTTCATAGAATATTTAAGGCATGTGACAGTGGATTCTTGCAATTCTTGAAGAATAATGGTTCTCCATGAATCTGACTCTAGGGAAGAGTGCATGGGCATGCTATCAATGGCTTCTTTAGCCCTTTCAGGGTCCGTCCCCTAGATCTACGGCTTTACGTTCAGGGTCCAAACCATAGATCTACGTCATGAGCTCAGCTCACTCTGATAAACTGTGAGTGGTAAATTTGGGCCTAGATATGAGAGAATACAACTATGTGGTATGAGTGCACCACATAAAACAAATCCTGCAGCACACTGTGTATAATGAAAGAAAAAAAACTGAGACCGTGATTTTCGATTAAAACAGCGACTTTGCAGTGTTTTTTCGTATGTTTTTTTATAGTTGTATTTGTGATTTCTTGGTCTCATTTGATAGAATGGAAGAAATATTACAGAAATAGAGATAATTTTGATTGGTTTTAGCACTGGAAATGGCTTGAAACTGAGCTCAAAGTGGCGGAAATGTTAAATTTTTGCCGATGTTCAAGAGTAAACAAACGACCTCACACGTCTAATACACACCAGCTGGTGGGTCTAATATACATTCACAAATGTGGTGATGATATTTATACAATTATTACAATATTGCATAACAGTAAATCTTCTATTTTTTGGTGTGAATAAAAATTCATTATGTGAATAAAAAATCAAAATGGAATTTATTTGTAAAGCTTCAAAACATAACTAATGAACAGAGGAAATGTTAGTTTAGTGCCAGGAATACCTACATTGTTTATTCTGGACCCTATTTTGAAATTGGAATATTTTGAACTTTGTGTTAAATTGGCCAAATCACCAATTTCCGGTCACTTTATTTTGTAGTTGAAACAGTTGACTTCGCGATTTCTTGTGCTCAATCGATAGAACAGAAGTAATACTAGTGAAATAGCTAAGAATATGGTCGACTGGAATAATGTAATAGACCTAAAGTGGGAGTCAAAGTCGGCAAAATCGCCGATTCGTAAATATCGCTGACACATCAAAATTCACGAGAGCATAATTTCGTCAATTTTCCATCAAATTTCGTACTTTTTGTTTTATTACATTTACAAAAAGATTCTCTACCATTTCATAAGAAAAAATAAAAAAAAATTTTCTTGAAAATTCTTGGACACTGGGGCACCACTTCAGATTTTGGCCTTGGACCCTGGAAGGGTTAACCCCTTGACTGTCACAACCCCAAACCCTGAGGTGTCTCCTGGCGTTGCAAAATTTCAAAATTTCAAAATTTCAAAAAAAAAAAAAAAAAAAAAAAAAAAAAAAAAAAAAAAAAAAAAAAAAAAAAAAAATCTTGTGAAATGATAGAGAATCTTTTCCTGATTGTAATGACACCAAAAGAACGAAATTTGATGGAAAACTGACGGAATTATGCTCTCGCAAAGTTAGCGACCTCAGCGATATTTACGAATCGATGATTTCGCCCACTTTGAGCCCTATTTTTGGTTTATTCCATTGTTCTAGTCGACCAAACTCATAGCTATTTCTTTGGAACTCCATTTTTTCTATCATTTGAGTACAAGAAACTGCCCATTTTACGATTTCAACTACCCAATAACGTGGTCAGAAATTTGCAATTTGGCCAATTTCACGAAAACTAAAAAATATGACTATTTCAAAATAGGGTCCAGAATGAACAATGCAGACATTCCTGGCTCTAAAATAACATTTTCTTTGTTCATCAGTCATGTTTCCAGGCCCCTCTGATGTTACTCTTGCTTTCTATTTTGAATTTTTATTCAAACAAAAAATAGAAGATTTACTGTTATGCAGACTACTGCAATATTGTAATAATTGTATAAATAATGTCAACCTATTCATGACTGCATATCAGAATGGCTACTTGGACATTTATTGGAAAATGACATCATTTGTTTACTTTTGAACATCGGCAAAAATCAAACATTTCCCCTACTTTGAGCTCCATTTCAAGGTTCTTTTCATAGTAAAACCAATCAAAATCACCTCTATTTCTATAATATGTTTTCCATTCTATCAAATGAAACCAAGAAAATGAGAATACAACCATAAATACTATACGAAAAAAGACCACAAATTTGGCATTTTAATTAAAAAAAAAAAAGGTCGGAGTTTCTTTTTCTCATTATGCACTGCGTGCTGCAGGATTTTTTTTATATGGTGCACACTGACCACAGAGATGCATTCTCTCACATGTGGGCCTACCAGCTTTCTCCTGCTTGATTTGAAGCTGCTAGAATTTAGGAGTATATATACATCAAAAACGGTGGCTCGTAAGACGTATATATACCACCAAAACAGTCAAAGGGTTAAAGATGAGTAGGGCTAGTGTTATGTCAGAAATTATGGAGATGTTGGCAGAGTTTTGAGTTTCAGTCATAAAAAACTTATTATATTGTCACTCCTTAGTGTTTTTAACATTTCACTGAACACAGATATGTATACTGTGACTTCAATATTTCATTCATTACCTTGTTGTTGTCAGTGTCAGTTCTGTCAACTTTAAGCAAGGGCCCAATATTAGATGCAGTTTTGGCCCAGGATTTTGCATGAGAAAAAGTATTTTAACTTGCTTTGAGTTTCATATATAGCTTTTCATTTTCATTCATTCTCTCTCTCTCCTGGACTCATTATTATGCATTCAGTTTGAGCAATGGTATTTATTTCTCTAACCAGCATTTCTTTTCATTCTTCAGAAAGGCTATAGCTTTTGAAAAATTCTGTGATTATTTATCTTTGCCTGTAGATAGAGTACCTCTCTCTTTCTAACAGGCATCTCCTTTTTTTCTTAATGCTATGTGTCTGGGAGCTGAGTGATGATACTGAGACTATCCTCTTGCAACACTTGTTCAAATCCACATTAATCAATGTATGTTTCCAGCATATTTCAGTAATGTCATGATTTATTTGATTACAGTAAATGTTTTTATTGTTGAAGTTGAATCTGTTGAATACACCCTCATGACTGTCTTCGCTGTTCATGTTCATGTCCTCGTACTGAATGGCTTTTCTGCATGCAATAGTCTCCTTACCCAAGAAAAACACCATGGTAATTCAAACAATGAATGAATGTTTTATAAAAACGTTCATCCTATTATCTCTGGAAAATCTTCTCCAAACTTATTAGACAATGACAAAGAGGACTGGCCAACAAAGAACGAGTCTTGGAAAACATTTAAAATGGACAGGATCGATGACATTGATAAACCCAAGGATGAAGTCACAATTACCATGATTAATATGACATGGAAATAAATGTCACATTAGTGTGTCAATGACTTCTGTGGATTCTAGGAGATAATTCCAGAGAGAAAGGAAGATCATGGCCCTTACTAGGCATGCAAGATTTGATGAGATTGATAATTATAACACGGAAGAATTGTTGAATCTCATTATGGTCAGTCTGTTGACTAAGGCATCAATGTGCAAGTGATCTTAGCCGAGTCTCTAAATATCTACAGATAGTGTTTAAGTTTTACTGTTTTCAGGACCAATGGAATCTCACTGTCTTATTTTAATTACAGGTTGTATATTACTGATATGTTAAAGTGTAAATAGAGAGGAATGTTTCTGAGAGACATGCTGCATATAACAGGGATATTCAGTTAACCCTATCACTGGTCAGAATTTTGCTTTTTTCATCATGTACTACATGGGGCAGAATACTGTAAATGCTCACTGCACAGACCCAATCTCTCACATTTAGGCCAAAATTTACTGCTCACAGCTTATCTGAGTGACCTGAGCTCATGATGCTGAATTATGTGACAGAGCCTGGCTTCAGCGATATAGTTCTACACGATGGCCACTGAAAAGATTAAATGTGGCTAGCTGAATTGGTGATGTGGGACCTCTCATGATCTTAACACAAAAGGATGTGCTAATGACTTGTACAGTGGACCCTTGGCTAACGAACGCATTGCGTAATGTTAAATCCGCCTAACGAAGCGTTTGAGCGTAAAAATTTTGGCTCGCCTAACGATAAAAAACTCGCCCAGCGTAATTCGTCCCGAACCTGTCCGTCCAGCCTAAGTGCCTCAGCTGCCCCGCTGTCATTGTTTACAAGCCAGGGTTGCCGGTTTCATGCATACATTCGATACATTTTGTATTATTCCATTGTTTATAGTGCTTGTAACTGCTAAATAAGTCACCATGGGCCCAAAGAAAGCTTCTAGTGCCAACCCTGTGGTTAAAAAGGGTGAGAAATACGGTGGTGCAGATGCTGCTGCACCACCATCAGCTGTACTACTCGAAGATGTGGAGAGACTGTTGTTGGTGTGGCTTAACGAGAAACAATTACCGAGAAACAATTAGCGTCCAGAGGGTTAGCCACCCAGGATAACCCAAGAAAGTCAGTGAGTCATCGAGGACTGTCTAACTTATGTCCATTGGGGTCCTTAATCTTGTCCCCCAGGATGCGACCCACACGAGTCGACTAACACCCAGGTGAACAGGAAAAAATGCCTGGAACTGGTGCTCATATTAGTGAATTTAAGGCCAGCAAAGGTTGGTTTGAGAGATTTAAGAATTGTAGTGGCATACGCAGTGTGATAAGGCATGGCGAAGCTGAAAAATTCCAACCCCAACAAGTGTTCAAATGTGATGAAACAGGCCTGTTCTGGAAGAAAATGCCAAACAGGACCTACATTAAACAGGAGGAAAAGGCACTCCCAGGACACAAGCCTATGAAACACAGGTTAACTTTCTTGTTTTGTTGTAATGCTAGTGGGGATTGCAAAGTGAAGCCTTTATGCATGCATCACTCTGAAAATCCCAGACTGTTCAAGAAAAACAGTGTCTCATCACTCATCAATACTCTTCAATAAAGGTAAGTGTCATTTTAACATTTATTTATATAATTATTGTGCATGTCTCATTGTTTTCTTTGTAGGGAAATGTATATTTCATGAAATTTTTTTTATTTTTTTTTTAATACTTTCGGCTGTCTGGAACGGATTAATTGGATTTCCATTATTTCTTATGGGGAAAATTAATTCGGATAATGATAATTTCGTCTAACGATGAGCTCTAAGGAACAGATTAACATCGTTAGCCGAGGGTCCACTGTATATGTAAGGAACCAAAAATTATTCTCATGACTATTCTGGACTCTTAATCGTATCACTGTCTTGTACACAGATCTATGTTATTGATGCCAGTGTCACTCATGTAGATCTACTTTTTAAGAACAGAACCCTCAAAAATGATGTGAATGGTAAACTTTGCTCTAGACACGAGAGAATGGATCTTCATGGTAAGTATGCACAATGTAAAATAAATCCTGCCTCTTGCAATGCATGATGGGAAAATCAAACCTCTTTGTGTCTGACTTAAAATAGCAATTTTGAGGCATTTTCTAGGATGGATTTATGGCTTTACTGTCTGTTTCTAGGTATCAATTGATAGAATGAAAGACATACTAGTTAATAGAGATGATTTTAGTCAGTTTCAGCACAAGAAGTACTGTAGAGAAAAAAAAAAGCCACAATACCATGACTGGAACAATACACAAATAACCTGCACACAGGAAAGAGAAGCTTATGATGATGATTCAGTTGATGTGGACCATTTACAAAGTCACACTGTTTCTGACGTATTTATACGCGTAAATTCTAGCGGCTTCAAATCAAGTGGGAGAAAGCTGGTAGGCCCACATGCGAGAGAATGGGTCTGTGTGGTCAGTGTGCACCACGTAAAAAAATCCTGCAGCACGCAGTGTGTAATGAGAAAAAAAAAAACTGACCTTTTTTTGGATTAAAATGCCGAATTTGAGGTGTATTTTCGTATAGTATTTATTGTTGTATTCTCATTTTCATGGTCTCAGGTGATAAAATGGAAAACATATTATGAAAAGGACCTTGAAATTGAGCTCAAAGTGGCGGAAATGTTTGATTTTTACCAATTTTCAAGAGTAAGCAAATCACACCTCACGTCCAATACACGTACGTCAACTGGGGAGTCTAATACAGTGGACCCCCGGTTAACGATATTTTTTCATTCCAGAAGTATGTTCAGGTGCCAGTACTGACCGAATTTGTTCCCATAAGGAATATTGTGAAGTAGATTAGTCCATTTCAGACCCCCAAACATGCACGTACAAACGCACTTACATAAATACACTTACATAATTGGTCGCATTGGGAGGTGATCGTTAAGCGGGGGTCCACTGTATTCTTTCACTAGTACGCTGATATTATTTATACCATTTTTACAATAATGCAGTAGTCTGCATAACAGTAAATTTTGCATTTTTTTGTATGAATAAAAAATCAAAATAGAAAGCAATAGTAATATAAGAGGGGCCTAGAGACGTGACTAATGAACAGAGGATATGTTATTTTAGTGCCAAGAATGTCTACATTGTTTATTCTGGACCCTATTTTGAAATTGGCATCTTTTTTAATTTGCGTGAAATTGGCCAAATTGCCAATTTCTGACCACGTTATTGGGTAGTTCAAATCTGTAAATGGGCGGTTGCTTGTACTGAACTGATAGAAAAAATGGAGTTCTAAAGAAATAGCTATGAGTTTGGTCAACTGGAACAATGGAATTGGCCAAAAACAGGGCTCAACGTCATCAAAATCGCCAATGTGTATATGTCGCCGAGACCACTAACTTCATGGGAGCGTAATTCCGTGAGTTTTCGACCAAATTTCATACTTTTGGTGTCATTACCATCGGGAAAAGATTATCTATCATTTCATAAGAAAAAATATATTTTTTTTTTTCCAAAAATTTATCGACATAGAATGATGGTTTCAGAAAGGGGCCTGCAACAGTCAAAGAGTTAAATTAGCAGAATGCAGCCTTTCCCCACTTTGTGATGTACTCATTTACCGACAACTTGGACTTACGACAGGCTCTCTGACCAGTATGCATACCTAAATAATATATGTTAGAGCTGATTTCCTCTATTCTGTTTATTACAATATACGTAAAGTACACTACTGTACAACATTTAAAAATTTACTAAAAATGTTATAAATGGTGCAAGGGTGACAATAAAGCAATATTAAAGATGGCTGACATAAACCCACTACCATTATAGTATTCCCCTCATTTAGCGACAAATTTGTTGATCGATGTAGTATTAGGAACGTAACTCCGTCGTTAACCCCTTGACTGTCGCAGCCCCCAATCCTGAGGTGTCTCCTGGTGTCGCAAAATTTAAAAACAAAAAAATAATTTTTTCTTATGAAATGATAGAGAATCTTTTCCCAATTGTAATGACACCAAAAAAACGAAATTTGATGGAAAACTGACGGAATTATGCTCTCGCTAAGTTAGCGACCTCGGCGCTGTTTACAAATCGGCGATTTCGCCCACTTTGAGCCCTATTTTCGGCTAATTCTGTTGTTCCAGTCGCCCAAACTCATAGCTATTTCTTTAGAACTCCATTTTTTCTATCGATTGACCACAAGAAACTGCCCATTTACCGATTTCAATTACCTAATAATGTGGTCAGAAATTTGCAATTTGGCCAATTTCACGAAAACTAAAAAATATACAATTTCAAAATAAGGTCCAGAATGAACAATGCAGATATTCCTGGCTCTAAAATAACATTTTCTTTGTTCATCAGTCATGTCTTCAGGCCCCTCTGATATTACTCATGCTTTCTATTTTGAATTTTTATTCAAACAAAAAATGGAAGACTTACTATTATGCAGACTACTGTAATACTGTAATAATTGTATAAATAACATCAACCCATTCATGACTGCATATTAGAATGGCTAGTTGGACATTTAATGGACAATGTCATCATTTGTTTACTTTTGAACATTGGCAAAAATCAAACATTTCCCCTACTTTGAGCTCCATTTCTAGGTTCTTTTTATAGTAAAATCAATCAAAATCACCTCTATTTCTATAATATGTTTTCCATTCTATCAAATGAGACCAAGAAAACGATAATACAACTATAAATACTATACGAAAATAGACCACAAAGTCGGCATTTTAATTAAAAAAAAAACGGTCGGAGTTTTTTTTTTCTCATTATGCACTGCGTGCTGCAGGATTTTTTTTTATATGGTGCACACTGACCACACAGACCCATTCTCTCACTTGTGAGCCTACCAGCTTTCTCCTGCTTGATTTGAAGCCGCTAGAATTTATGAGTATATATACGTCAAACACGGTACCTCGTAAGACGTATATATACGGCCGTGACAGTCAAAGGGTTAAGTGAGGAGAGGCTGTATTAAATTTTTGGCCATTTTCCTGGGGAAGGAAAAAGCCCCCCTACCCCCCTGGTTTGTTTTATGTGTTAATACTGGGTCTGCTTCAATTACTGGGACAGGCTAAACTCTTGCTTCACACAGCAAGGGTCTGGGTTCGATTCCCAGTGAGGGTAGAAACATTGGGCATATTTCTTTACACCGGTTGTCTATGTTCACCCAGAGCATAACAAGCGGGTTTCTACACACTAGTAGTATGTCACTGACGTCAGCTAGGTCTGTATACCTTGTACGTATACTTGTAGAAATAAAATTATTATTATTATTATTAAACATGGCAAAACTTCAATTTTTTATGATGATGGTTTCAAGATGGAGGGCAAATGTTACAAAGGAGAGGCCTGAGGATGTGACTAATGAACAGAGGATAGGTTCATTTAGTAATTGGAATGCCTACAGCATTTATTTTGGACTTTGTTTTTAAATTGGAATTTGATAAGTTTTGTATAAAATTGGCCAAAATACTTAATTCTGTGCACTTTATAGGGCTGTTCTGATATTTGAATGGGCAGTATTTTGCACTCAATCGATAGAATGAAAGGCATACTAGCAAAATTGCTAGAAATTTGGTAGACCTGAGCAATGGAATTGGTTGAAAAGAGAATGCAAAATGGGCAAAATCACTGATACATAAAGTACACCCAGACCACCAGCTTTGCACTTGCATAATTATGGCAATGTCCTATGAAATTCTGCATTTTGGCATCATTACCTTTAGAAAAACTCCATTATTTCAGATTTTTTTTTTGTTTAATCTTGATACTCTCAGCACTTGTAATTTGTGGGTTGCAACAATGTAGGGAGTTGACCTTTTCACTGCCAACACCCCCCCCCCCAAATTAAAAGCCCTTTCTTTGTTGGTATTAAAAAAAAAAGTTCTCTAAAATAGAAGAGCATGTTTTAACCCTTTGACTGTTTTCGACGTATAAATACGTCTTACGAGCCAATGTTTCTGACGTATATATACTCAATAATTCTAGCGGCTTCAAATCAAGTGGGAGAAAGCTGGTAGGCCCACATGTGAGAGAATGGGTCTGTGTGGTCAGTGTGCACCACATAAAAAAAATCCTGCAGCACACATTGCATAATGAGAAAAAAAAAACTCTGATCGTTTTTTTGGAATAAAACGCCGACTTTGAGGTGCATTTTCGTATAGTATTTATCGTTGTATTCGCGTTTTCATGGTCTTAGGTGATAAAATGGAAAACATATTACAGAAATAGAGATGATTTTCATTACTTTTACGATGAAAACGACCTTGAAACTGAGCTCAAAGTAGCAGAAATGTTCGATTTTTACCAATGTTCAAGAGTAAATAAATCACACCACACGTCCAATACACGTCAACTGGGGAGTCTAATATTCTTTCACTAGTGCACTGATATTATTTATACCATTTTTACAATAATGCAGTCGTCTGCATAACAGTAAATTTCGTATTTTTTTGTATGAATAAAAAATCAAAATAGAAAGCAATAATAATATAAGAGGGGCCTAGAGATGTGACTAATGAACAGAGCATATGTTATTTTAGTGCCACGAATGTCTACCTTGTTTATTCTGGACCCTATTTTGAAATTGGCATCTTTTTTATTTTGTGTGAAATTGGCCAAATTGCCAATTTCTGACCGCCATATTGGGTAGTCCAAATTAGTAAATGGGAGGTTTCTTGTACTCAGCTGATAGATAAAATGGAGTTCTAAAGAAATAGCTATGAGTTTGGTCAACTGGAACAATGGAATTGGCTGAAAATAGGGCTCAAATTCGGCGAAATCGCCGATACGCATATGTCGCCGAGACCGCTAACTTCGCGGGAGCATAATTCCACGAGTTTTCGACCAAATTTCGAACTTTTGGTGTCATTACCATCGGGAAAAGATTCTCTATCATTTCATAAGAAAAAATAATTTTTTTTTTTTTCAAAAATTGAGCGACATAGAATGACAGTTTCAGAGAGGGGCCTGAAACAGTCAAAGGGTTAAATGAATTTTTTTTATGTATGTAATACAGAATTACACAGGCAGGAAGCCCTTTATGCAACAGTAATTTCTCCCAATTTGAGGCCTAATTTAAGCCAATTCCAGTGCACAAACCAACCCCATTCCTAGCTATTTCACTAGTATACATATCCTCCTATCCACATTGCAAGACACTGCCCATTCTCCCATCAGAACTTCCCTACTGTATCCAGAAGTTGGTAATTTGACTGATTTTACAGTTATTTTCAATAAATTCCAATTTAAAAACAGAATACAAAACAAACACTTTAGGCATTCCAGGCACTAATATCTTCCCTCTGTTCATTAACTACAGTGGACCCCCGGTTTGCGATATTAATCCATTCCTGAAAGCTCATCGTAAACCAAAATTATCGAAAAGCGAATCAATTTTCCCCATAAGAAATAATGGAAATCAAATTAATCCGTGCAAGACACCCAAAAGTATGAAAAAACAAAATTTACCACATGAAATATGAAGTTTAATGCACACAAACTGAAGAAGACATGCACAGTTTGTAGTACTCTACTAACAATAGAATACATGACACTTACCTTTAATGAAGATCTGGTGATGATTGATGGGATGGGAGGAGGGGAGAGTGTCGAACTTATTGTTTAGATGGGGAATCCCCTTCCAATAGGACTTGAAGTAGCAAGTCCTTTTCTGGGGTTACTTCCCTTCTTCTTTTAATGCCACTAGGACCAGCTTGAGAGTCACTGGCAGCCTCACCATGTCTAATCACACTATGTATGCCACTACGATTCTTAAATCTTTCAAACCAACCTTTGCTGGCCTTAAATTCACTCACATCACCACTAGTTGCAGGCAATTTCTTTACCAAATCGTCATGCAACTGCCTAGCCTTTTCACAAATGATCGCTTGAGAGATGCTATCTCCTGCTATCTGTTTTTCATTTATCCACACCAATAACAGTCTCTCAACATCTTCTAATAACACTTGCGGTCGCTGTTTTGTAGCCACAGTTGCACCTTTTGCAACAATAGCTTCCTTGACTGCCGTTTTCCTGGTCACTATAGTAGAGATGGTTGATTGGGGTTTTGTATACAACCTGGCCAGCTCCGACACACGCACTCCACTTTCGTACTTTGCAATTACGTATCTCTTTCTTCATTTCAATAGTCATTAGCACCCTTTTTCTCAAAGGGTTGGCACTAGAAGCTTTCTTGGGGCCCATGGTGACTTATTTTGCAGAAACAAGCACCAAAAACACTGTGATAATATGGAATGCACCGAATGTATCCTTAGATGCGAGCACACTGGCTGGCTTGTAAACACAGGCACACACGTGGACACGTCTCGGACGAATCGTATACCGGGTTTTTTAACGGGAACAGAGGCAAAAATTTTGTGTTAAAATGTATCGAATACCGATGACATCGCAAACCGGGGGTCCACTGTACTTTCCCCAGCCTTTCCTATATAACATTTGCCCTCCAATTTGAATCTAGTCACACAAAAAAATCAATGTTATTTTTTCCCCCTAATTTCTTGACTAATACACCATAACAAAAAATACTTGGTCATGGTTAAGACCAGGGGCTCCCAACCTGGGGTAGACACCCCCTCCGGGGTGTGAGATGGCATTTCAGGGGTTGCAACAAAGAGTTTAATTTGTTCACCTGTAGTACTGTATTTGGTTCAATTTATGATTCAAAAATTAGAAATTTGACTTCCTCATCTTCAAATGTGATATTACTTTTGTTGGGTGCAACATTAATCAAACATTTCCTAGGGGTGTGGAACATAGAAAAGGTTGGAATCCCCTGGTTTAGACCATCCCAATAAATAAAGCATACCTAGTAAAAACCCATAAAACAAACTTGAGTAAGGGAAGGTCTACTTTTCCTCATGAAACTCATCCGAAATCTATAATTTTTGCCCCTTGAGCCCTTTTTCAGGCCATTTCCAGTTTAAAATGACAAAAATTGTCTCCATTTCACTATACCTTCTTATCAGTAGTACTGTGCCTCATTCCAGTAACCGTTAGATGAATCACGTAACAGTTAGTGAGTGATTCACCTAACGGTTACTGGTATGAGGCACAGTACTACTGACAACTGATACTACTGATAATCACACAGTTTCATTTGACCAACAGTCAAGAATTAATTTATTTATTGCAGAAGTAGAAGAGCTACTTATACACAGAGCTTGGTAGCCAATGTAAATTTCTGTCTTGCTAGAAGTATGCAGACATCACAAGTCAAATAACGATCTTAACTGCAAGATCCCTAGGACTAAAGTATGACTACTGGTTTCCCCTAAATCCCTTCATAAATGTTACTATTCTGGCACTGCAGCAGCATGCCAAATCATTAGAACCATCCATCTTGAAATACTTGATCTAACACACACTCCATCCCCTAAAGCTTCCTTTACATCCTCCCTTCTAACCATTCCTGAGATAACCCCTATCCCTCTTTCCTTCCACCATGGATTTAAACACCCTCCTGGTTGTGCTTTTCTTCTCCATCCTCTTTAAGTGCCCAAATTACCTCAAAAACCTTTCCTCTTCTGTAACAACTTACTGGAATGAAAGCTATGGGAGAGAGTGTAGAATAAATCCAACAAAGAGCATGGGCCCCATGGGCATAATTATACATCATGTCAATTTTTGTAGTCTATGATTCTTCAACATATGTATTACTAGCAAGTATCAGAAATATTGCCAAAATTAAGAATGATGTTTTCAAGAAGAAACTGGATATCTTCCTGCTACAAGTTGTGATTGTTACGTGAGCCAGTGAGTCACTAGTAGAAACAGCCTGGTTGACCAGAGGTCATCAGGGAAACCTGGCCTCAGGCTGAACTGCAGGATATTAGAGACCTTGAAACTGGTCACAGGTATACACCTACACCATATTCTAATTTCCTGATACAGCAGATTAAGTCTATTGTATAGGGAGCCTACTGGACACACACTATCACTAATGGATAAAAACTCAATGCAGAATATTGCAACAAGCATTTGTATAGCCAAATAATTTGTCCAATATACTCAAAACCCATTAAACAGAGGTCTGTTAAACTGAGGTTTAACAGCACCACTATACTCTGGTATATGAGGTCTTAAGTCTTCATAAACTTTCTTTCTCTCCACATACTCCTCAGCACTTTGTGCACCTTTTTTCCTTCAAGTATTCTGTAGGTCACTTTGTCTTAATCATGTATTAATCTCCCAACACAACCACTCCCAAATATCTGAAAACTGTACATTATTTCCTCCATACTCCCTTCAATCCAATATTCAATTTTTTCATTGCCAAAACATTTTGTTACTCTCATCACCTTGTTCTTTTCTATGTTCATATTTGATTTTCTTTTACACACCCTCCCAAACTTGCTCACCAACCTATGAACTTCTCTTCATAATCTCCCAAAAGTATTGTGCCACTGGCAAAGAGCAACTGTGGCAACTCACACTTTATATAAGATTCATTATTTTTTAATCTCACACTTCACTCAAACTTCCTAGTATTTGTTTCTTTACGACCCCATGTATACCTTTAAATTGTTTCGAGAGTTTATCTACTCTCTGAGCCCAGCCACTGGCCAGGCTCGTCTGGTGCTTGCCTGGTCAACCAGGCTGTTGCTGCTGGAGGCCTGCTGCCCCACATATCCATCATGGCCTGGTTGATCTGGCACCTGGTGAAGATACTTGTCCAGCTTCCTCTTGAAAGCTTCTACACTTGTTCCAGCCATGTTTCTGATATCTTCTGGTAGGATGTTGAATAGTCTGGGACCCTGAATGTTGATATAGTGTTCCCATATTGTCCCCACTGCACCCCTGCTCCTCACTGGGTTTATTTCACACTTCCTCTCATATCTCTCACTCCAGTATGTTGTTATGACAGTGTGCAGATTTGGGACCAGGCCCTCGAGTATTTTCCAGGTATAAATATTATTATTATTTTTTTTTTTTATTGTCACACTGGCCGATTCCCACCAAGGCAGGGTGGCCCGAAAAAGAAAAACTTTCACCATCATTCACTCCATCACTGTCTTGCCAGAAGGGTGCTTTACACTACAGTTTTTAAACTGCAACATTAACACCCCTCCTTCAGAGTGCAGGCACTGTACTTCCCATCTCCAGGACTCAAGTCCGGCCTGCCGGTTTCCCTGAATCCCTTCATAAATGTTACTTTGCTCACACTCCAACAGCACGTCAAGTATTAAAAACCATTTGTCTCCATTCACTTCTATCAAACACGCTCACGCATGCCTGCTGGAAGTCCAAGCCCCTCGCACACAAAACCTCCTTTACCCCCTCCCTCCAACCTTTCCTAGGCCGACCCCTACCCCGCCTTCCTTCCACTACAGACTGATACACTCTTGAAGTCATTCTGTTTCGCTCCATTCTCTCTACATGTCCGAACCACCTCAACAACCCTTCCTCAGCCCTCTGGACAACAGTTTTGGTAATCCCGCACCTCCTCCTAACTTCCAAACTACGAATTCTCTGCATTATATTCACACCACACATTGCCCTCAGACATGACATCTCCACTGCTTCCAGCCTTCTCCTCGCTGCAACATTCATCACCCACGCTTCACACCCATATAAGAGCGTTGGTAAAACTATACTCTCATACATTCCCCTCTTTGCCTCCAAGGACAAAGTTCTTTGTCTCCACAGACTCCTAAGTGCACCACTCACTCTTTTTCCCTCATCAATTCTATGATTCACCTCATCTTTCATAGACCCATCCGCTGACACGTCCACTCCCAAATATCTGAATACGTTCACCTCCTCCATACTCTCTCCCTCCAATCTGATATTCAATCTTTCATCACCTAATCTTTTTGTTATCCTCATAACCTTACTCTTTCCTGTATTCACCTTTAATTTTCTTCTTCTGCACACCCTACCAAATTCATCCACCAATCTCTGCAACTTCTCTTCAGAATCTCCCAAGAGCACAGTGTCATCAGCAAAGAGCAGCTGTGACAACTCCCACTTTGTGTGTGATTCTTTATCTTTTAACTCCACGCCTCTTGCCAAGACCCTCGCATTTACTTCTCTTACAACCCCATCTATAAATATATTAAACAACCACGGTGACATCACACATCCCTGTCTAAGGCCTACTTTTACTGGGAAAAAATTTCCCTCTTTCCTACATACTCTAACTTGAGCCTCACTATCCTCGTAAAAAACTCTTCACTGCTTTCAGTAACCTACCTCCTACACCATACACTTGCAACATCTGCCACATTGCCCCCCTATCCACCCTGTCATACGCCTTTTCCAAATCCATAAATGCCACAAAGACCTCTTTAGCCTTATCTAAATACTGTTCACTTATATGTTTCACTGTAAACACCTGGTCCACACACCCCCTACCTTTCCTAAAGCCTCCTTGTTCATCTGCTATCCTATTCTCCGTCTTACTCTTAATTCTTTCAATTATAACTCTACCATACACTTTACCTGGTATACTCAACAGACTTATCCCCCTATAATTTTTGCACTCTCTTTTATCCCCTTTGCCTTTATACAAAGGAACTATGCATGCTCTCTGCCAATCCCTAAGTACCTTACCCTCTTCCATACATTTATTAAATAATTGCACCAACCACTCCAAAACTATATCCCCACCTGCTTTTAACATTTCTATCTTTATCCCATCAATCCCGGCTGCCCTACCCCCTTTCATTTTACCTACTGCCTCACGAACTTCCCCCACACTCACAACTGGCTCTTCCTCACTCCTACAAGATGTTATTCCTCCTTGCCCTATACACGAAATCACAGCTTCCCTATTACCTGGAGTTTACCTGGAGAGAGCTCCGGGGGTCAACGCCCCCGTGGCCCGGTCTGTGACCAGGCCTCCTGGTGGATCAGAGCCTGATCAACCAGGCTGTTGCTGCTGGCTGCACGCAAACCAACATACGAGCCACAGCCCGGCTGATCCGGAACTGACTTTAGGTACTTGTCCAGTGCCAGCTTGAAGACTGCCAGGGGTCTGTTGGTAATCCCCCTTATGTGTGCTGGGAGGCAGTTGAACAGTCTCGGGCCCCTGACACTTATTGTATGGTCTCTTAACGTGCTAGTGACACCCCTGCTTTTCATTGGGGGGATGGTGCATCGTCTGCCAAGTCTTTTGCTTTCGTAGTGAGTGATTTTCGTGTGCAAGTTCGGTACTAGTCCCTCTAGGATTTTCCAGGTGTATATAATCATGTATCTCTCCCTCCTGCGTTCCAGGGAATACAGGTTTAGGAACCTCAAGCACTCCCAATAATTGAGGTGTTTTATCTCCGTTATGCGCGCCGTGAAAGTTCTCTGTACATTTTCTAGGTCGGCAATTTCACCTGCCTTGAAAGGTGCTGTTAGTGTGCAGCAATATTCCAGCCTAGATAGAACAAGTGACCTGAAGAGTGTCATCATGGGCTTGGCCTCCCTAGTTCTGAAGGCTCTCATTATCCATCCTGTCATTTTTCTAGCAGATGCGATTGATACAATGTTATGGTCCTTGAAGGTGAGATTCTCCGACATGATCACTCCCAGGTCTTTGACGTTGGTGTTTCGCTCTATTTTGTGGCCAGAATTTGTTTTGTACTCTGATGAAGATTTAATTTCCTCATGTTTACCATATCTGAGTAATTGAAATTTCTCATCGTTGAACTTCATATTGTTTTCTGCAGCCCACTGAAAGATTTGGTTGATGTCCGCCTGGAGCTTTGCAGTGTCTGCAATGGAAGACACTGTCATGCAGATTCGGGTGTCATCTGCAAAGGAAGACACGGTGCTGTGGCTGACATCCTTGTCTATGTCGGATATGAGGATGAGGAACAAGATGGGAGCGAGTACTGTGCCTTGTGGAACAGAGCTTTTCACCGTAGCTGCCTCGGACTTTACTCTGTTGACGACTACTCTCTGTGTTCTGTTGGTTAGGAAATTATAGATCCATTGACCGACTTTTCCTGTTATTCCTTTAGCACGCATTTTGTGCGCTATTACGCCATGGTCACACTTGTCGAAGGCTTTTGCAAAGTCTGTATATATTACATCTGCATTCTTTTTGTCTTCTAGTGCATTTAGGACCTTGTCGTAGTGATCCAATAGTTGAGACAGACAGGAGCGACCTGTTCTAAACCCATGTTGCCCTGGGTTGTGTAACTGATGGGTTTCTAGATGGGTGGTGATCTTGCTTCTTAGGACCCTTTCAAAGATTTTTATGATATGGGATGTTAGTGCTATTGGTCTGTAGTTCTTTGCTGTTGCTTTACTGCCCCCTTTGTGGAGTGGGGCTATGTCTGTTGTTTTTAGTAACTGTGGGACGACCCCCGTGTCCATGCTCCCTCTCCATAGGATGGAAAAGGCTCGTGATAGGGGCTTCTTGCAGTTCTTGATGAACACAGAGTTCCATGAGTCTGGCCCTGGGGCAGAGTGCATGGCATGTCATTTATCGCCTGTTCGAAGTCATTTGGCGTCAGGATAACATCGGATAGGCTTGTGTTAATCAAATTTTGTGGCTCTCTCATAAAAAATTCATTTTGATCTTCGACTCTCAGTCTGGTTAGCGGGTTGCTAAAAACTGAGTCATATTGGGACTTGAGTAGCTCACTCATTTCCTTGCTGTCATCTGTGTAGGACCCATCTTGTTTAAGTAGGGGCCCAATACTGGACGTTGTTCTCGATTTTGATTTGGCATAGGAGAAGAAATACTTTGGGTTTCTTTCGATTTCATTTATGGCTTTTAGTTCTTCCCGCGATCCCTCCATCTTCCCAATACCTCTAACTCTCCATTTAATAACTCTCCTCTCCTATTTTTAACTGACAAATCCATTTGTTCTCTAGGCTTTCTTAACTTGTTAATCTCACTCCAAAACTTTTTCTTATTTTCAACAAAATTTGTTGATAACATCTCACCCACTCTCTCATTTGCTCTCTTTTTACATTGCTTCACCACTCTCTTAACCTCTCTCTTTTTCTCCATATACTCTTCCCTCCTTGCATCACTTCTACTTTGTAAAAACTTCTCATATGCTAACTTTTTCTCCCTTACTACTCTCTTTACATCATCATTCCACCAATCGCTCCTCTTCCCTCCTGCACCGACTTTCCTGTAACCACAAACTTCTGCTGAACACTCTAACACTACATTTTTAACCTACCCCATACTCTTCGACCCCATTGCCTATGCTCTCATTAGCCCATCTATCCTCCAATAGCTGTTTATATCTTACCCTAACTGCCTCCTCTTTTAGTTTATAAACCTTCACCTCTCTCTTCCCTGATGCTTCTATTCTCCTTGTATCCTATCTACCTTTTACTCTCAGTGTAGCTACAACTAGAAAGTGATCTGATATATCTGTGGCCCCTCTATAAACATGTACATCCTGAAGTCTACTCAACAGTCTTTTATCTACCAATACATAATCCAACAAACTACTGTCATTTCGCCCTACATCATATCTTGTATACTTATTTATCCTCTTTTTCTTAAAATATGTATTACCTATAACTAAACCCCTTTCTATACAAAGTTCAATCAAAGGGCTCCCATTATCATTTACACCTGGCACCCCAAACTTACCTACCACACCCTCTCTAAAAGTTTCTCCTACTTTAGCAATTCAGGTCCCCTACCACAATTACTCTCTCACTTGGTTCAAAGGCTCCTATACATTCACTTAACATCTCCCAAAATCTCTCTCTCTCCTCTGCATTCCTCTCTTCTCCAGGTGCATACACGCTTATTATGACCCACTTCTCGCATCCAACCTTTACTTTAATCCACATAATTCTTGAATTTACACATTCATATTCTCTTTTCTCCTTCCATAACTGATCATTTAACATTACTGCTACCCCTTCCTTTGCTCTAACTCTCTCAGATACTCCAGATTTAATCCCATTTATTTCCCCCCACTGAAACTCTCCTACCCCCTTCAGTTTTGTTTCGCTTAGGGCCAGGACATCCAACTTCTTTTCATTCATAACATCAGCAATCATATGTTTCTTGTCATCCGCACTACATCCACGCACATTTAAGCATCCCAGTTTTATAAAGTTTTTCTTCTTCTCTTTTTTAGTAAATGTCTACAGGAGAAGGGGTTACTAGCCCATTGCTCCCGGCATTTTAGTCTCCTCATACGACACGCATGGCTTATGGAGGAAAGATTCTTTTCCACTTCCCCATGGACAATAGAAGAAATAAAGAAGAACAAGAGCTATTTAGAAAAAGGAGAAAAACCTAGATGTATGTATATATATATGCATGTGCGTGTCTGTGAAGTGTGACCAAAGTGTAAGTAGGAGTAGCAAGATATCCCTGTTATCTAGCGTGTTTATGAGACAGAAAAAGAAACCAGCAATCCTACCATCATGCAAAACAGTTACAGGTTTTTGTTTCACAGTCATCTGGCAGGACGGTAGTACTTCCCTGGGTGGTTGCTGTCTACCAACCTACTACCTATAGGTATATATATATTATTATGTATCTCTCTCTCCTCTGCTCCAAGGAATACATGTTCAAGACTTGCAAGCGTTCCCAGTAGTTTAGGTGCTTTACAGGCTCAATGTGAGCTGTAAACGATCTCTGTATTTGTTCCAGCTCTGATATTTCTCCTCCTTTGAATGGGGCCGTCAGCACTGAGCAATATTTTAAGCGAGGGAGCACTAGCGATTTGAAGAGTGTCACCATCGGCATTATTTCCCTTGTTTTGAAAGTTCTCAATACTCAACCCCGTCATCTTCCTGGCTATTGTGATCTTTGTCTTGTTATGGTCTTTAAAAGAAAGGTCCACTGACATAATTATTCCTAGGCCTTTTACATGTTCCTTACATTCTATTTGGTGACCCTCTTGAGTTTTGTATATAGTGTTCCTTTTGAGTTCTTCATTCTTTCCATACCTAAGCAGCTGGAACTTATCACCACTGAACATCATGTTGTTCTCCACTGCCCACTGGAAAACCCTGTTTATGTCTTCTTGTTCTTTTTTAGTGTCCTCTACTGTGGTGACTTTCATGCTTATTTTAGTGTCATCTGCAAATGAAGATGCAAATGTGTGCCGGGTGTTTTTGTCTATGTCTGCTATGAGGATGAGAAACAGCAGAGGTGCCAGGACAGTGCCTTGGGGCACTGAGCATTTGACCTCACTGGTGCTGGATCTTACCCTGTTCACTACTACTTTTTGTACTGTGTGTGTTAGGAAACCGAAAATCCATCTGCCTGCCTGGCTTTCATTCTGTGCGCTATCACTCCACGATCGCATTTGTCAAACGCCTTTGCAAAATCTGTAAATCACATCTGCATTTTGGTCGTCCGCCAATGCCTCCGTAATTCTGTCATAATGATTCAGCAGCTGTGACCGGCATGATTGTCCTGCTCTAAAACCATGCTGGTTCGGGTTATGTTGGTTGTGCTGCTCAATGAAATTTGTAATCTGCCATCTCATCACTCTTTCGAAGATTTTTATGATGTGTGAGGTTAGGGCTACTGGTCTGTAATTTTTAGCTAGTGCTCTACTTCCTCCCTTATGCAAAGGAGCTATGTCAGCACTCTTTAAGGCTTCTGGTATTTCACCTAGATCTAAGCTCTTTCTCCAAAGAATACTGAGGGCTCGTGCTAGTGGTAACTTTGCACTTCTTTATAAACAGAGCATTCCATGAATCTGGTCCAGGTGCTGAGTGAGTGGGCATGTTTTCCATTTCTTTTTTGAAAACTATGGGATTTGTACTAATGTCAGTTAGTTGGTCTGTGCGGCCTTCTTCTGGAGTGAAAAATATTTCTGCATTTTCTACCTTGCTGTTATTTAGTGCGTTGCTGAACACTGACTCGTACTGTTCTTTTAGGATTTCACTCATTTCCTCTTCATCGTCAGTATACGAGTCCCCTCTCAGTAGTGGTCCAATTCTACAGGTAGTTTTTAGCTTGGATTTTGTATAGGAATAGAAATATTTTGGGTTTCTTGCAATATCCTGTATGTCCCTTTGTACTTCTTCTGTGAGGTGGTTTGGACATGTAGAGAGAATGGAACAAAACAGAATGACTTCAAGAGTGTATAAATCTGTAGTGGAGGGAAGGCGGGATAGGGGTTGGCCTAGGAAAGGTTGGAGGGAGGGGGTAAAAAAGGTTTTGTGTGCAAGGGGCTTGGACTTCCAGCAAGCATGCGTGAGCATATTTGATAGGAGTGAATGGAGGCAAATGGTTTTTAATACTTGACGTGCTGTTGGAGTGTGAACAATATTTATGAAGGGATTCAGGGAAACTGGTGGGCCGGACTTGAGTCCTGGAGATGGGAAGTACAGTGTCTGCACTCTGAAGGAGGGGTGTTAATGTTATAGTTTCATAACTGTAGTGTAAAGCACCCCTCTGGCAAGAGAGTAATGGAGTGAATCCCACCCTGCCTTGGTGGGAATCGACCGATGTGTTAAAAAAAAAAGAAAAATAAGAAGACCTCCACTCATGTAATGACAAAGAACGAGAAGACCAAGAAATGGAGTCCAAAGATAGTAGTGAAAGATCATTGTCATCATGGTGGAGCCTGGCACTGAATATCTCACTCATGTGACTCCCAAGTCAGGACATGGAAAGGAGATTGCCAAGACTGTCTATACATTTCTGATGGAACAGAAACTAACTTGACAGCCTGTTGTATGTATTGGTAGTGATGGAACCAACGTGAATGTCAAAGCTGACAATGGAGCCATTCATCATCTTGAAATGTTGCTTGGTCATCCGGTCCATTATTTCATTTGTCAGCTTCATGGAAATGAGCTGCCATTCTGGGCCGTTTTCTACCACTATGACGGTAAGTCAAGTGGTCCTGAACAATGGAGGGGTCCCACTGGCAAGCAAATCATGGATCCTCTGTCTGAGCTGCGAGATGTTGCTTTCCAGCCAGTCAATTTCACTCATTTTCCTGCCCTGAATGACAAGGTGGCAGAGGATCTGTCTTGGGACCAGAAATACTTATATAGGATTTGCAAAGGAGTGATCACAGGTGTGGTTGATGATGACCTGGCTGCTCTTCAACCAGATCCACTGTGTGTGTCAAGGTGGAATAGGATCCTTAGGCTGTATGTGGCAACATCAAGACCCAGTCAGAAGCTGAAAAGAGTTGTCATTATGATTTTAAAATTCAGTGCTCCAATGTGGCTCCACATCAAGCTGCACCCTCATTGTCAGACATGGTCCAAAGAACATCTTCCAGTTACTGCAATTTATGAGACATCTGAACAGTGAAGAAAAGAAGATAGTAAAGAAGACTGTCCAAAGAAATTCCTACTTTGCTCACACAGATCAGCTGCTTCTTGGTATGTACGCTGATTAAGACATGACTGTGAGAGACAAAGCTGTCTCAATGAAAAGAAAAATTAGAGAAGAGAATCAGCAGACCAAAGAAAGTACTGAGAGCTCTGATGAGGATGGAGAAGATTCTGCTGATGCTGTTGATGAGGACTTGTTAATCTACACTGATGATGAGGATGACAGTGAAGATGAAGAAAATGACAATGTGGCCCCTATTGTCAACTCAAGACAAGTAGTGATTCCCAAACTAAAGTGGCAAGCAAAGAACTACCATTCCATGATTGACTGGAAGGCTAAACTCAAAACTGAGCCTCATTTCATTGCTTCTCTATCAGATCAGCAGGTTCTGAAAATATTTAAGACTCCACTGGAGGTGCCCAAGTGACCAAACAACACTCAAGCTGTTGAGAGAGGGATAAAACTGATGACTGAAGCTTGCTCTGGACAGAAGGCAAGAGATGGATATATCAGGCAAAGAATATTTTCCAGGAAAGTGATGCCCAAGTTCTGCTCCAAGAAAGACATCACTTATAACTTGTAATAGTTTAAAATTAAATAGTTGATGACTGATATAACCCATGTACATTTCATTATACAATCTTCACAACCAAAAATGATATAAACCACGTACACTTGATTATCATCCTGACAACCAATAAGTTATAATTAATTGCTTTCAATGGAGTATAATTTGACGAAAAGTCGATCGCAATGCTGCAGGGTAAACAGGCATGAAAGTCTGAAATTTTGCACAGAAGCTTGTTGTGACCATACAAATAATGCCTGAAAAGTGCAGCTTGCATTTCTAAAATTTGTATTTTTTCAATGCTCCCTATCACATCCCTGTTTAAGCCTTTCTTTTACTGGAAAATGGTTTCCTTCTCTCCTCCACACCCTACCCTGAGCCTCACTTTCCTCAAAAATACTGTTTACTGCTTTTAGTAACAAACTACAAATTACACAATTGCAACATCTACCACCTTGCTTCCCTATCCACCCTATAATATGCTTCTTATAAATCCATTAATGTAACAAACAGTTCTTCATCCATTTAAATACTGTTCACTTATATCCTTCAAGAACATAAGAAAGGAGGATCACTGCAGCAGGCCTGTTGGCCCATACTAGGCAGGTCCTTTACAATCCATCCCACTAACAAAACATTTGCCCAGCCTAATTTTCAATGCTACCCAAGAAATAAGCTCTGATAACTCTATCCACTCATTTGCAAGTCCCACTCAAATCCAACCCCTCTCACTCATATATTTATCCAACCTAAATTTGAAACTACCCAAAGTCCTAGCCTCAATAACCCAACTAGGAAGACTGTTCCACTCATCAACTACCATATTTCAAATTCCTACGTCCTTTCTAAATCTAAACTTGTCTAATTTAAATCCATTACTGCGGGTTCTCTCTTGGAGAGATATCCTCAAGACCTTATTAATATCCCCTTTATTAATACCCATCTTCCACTTATACACTTCGATCATGTCTCCCCTCATTCTTCGTCTAACAAGTGAACGTAATTTAAGAGTCTTCAATCTTTCTTCATAAGGAAGATTTCTAATGCTATGTATTAATTTAGTCATTCTATACTGAATGTTTTCAATGTAAACACTTAGTCTAAACATCCCCTACCCTTCCTAAATTATACAGACCACTATTTGTTTAAGCTAAACAATGTGATTTTTAATCAGATGAAGCACATGCTTTCAAGGACACTGATTGATTTATTTAAAAAACCTAAATGTTATCTGGGAAATTTCCACAGAACTTACCGAAATTTCACTAAAATTTTAATGTATACCTCCAATTTTTCTCTTTAAATTTATGGGAATCTAAAAGTTAAAATATGTACTGAAATTCATAGAAATCATTAGAAAATTCTCTCCCCTGCTGATAAGCAATAAAACAAATGATTTTATCCTCATTAGACACTTAAAGCTGTGTTCACTAACCTTGTGTGCCCTAAGTGACTTGCCTTCACAGGCTAAGGTAACATCTGTGAAAGATTCCGACTGCAGTAAGCGATCAAAGGCTCGCAAAAGGTTTGACTGGTGGTTGTTCCACTTGAGGCAGTATTGTTGGTTCGCCATTGCGGACGGGGAGTGCGGAGAGTCCTGTGGGTAGAATGAGAGCCTGGGGTAATCTCCTAGGATTATTATTAAGGAAGATAATTGCATCAGATTTATGTTTAACACAGTATGAAGAGAATAAAAATCCCATTAGCATACAGCAGCAAATAAGCAGTGATGGCACAAAATTTCTTGTGTGATTGTGAAACTGTGCTACACAACAAGCTTTATCTCTATCACCCCCACATACTCCACCTACCCGACGGCTGGAGGACACAACACTCAAAAGAGGTAGCAGGAGCCAACAAAAACAACTTGTACACATTTCTATTCATCCATACGCTATATAATCAAAGCATGCAAAATACAATACAAAAATATAAAACAACAGAGCTACAGAGTGCAGGTAACAATCCATTTAAAGAAACTACTTAATATCCAACAATGTATAACATAAAAATACAAGATATACTTACAAAACTGGATCTTAAGAGTTCATGTTTATACACCAGCCAAGCTGGCCCTCATTAGTCAATTTTACTTACAGAGTCTTAGAATTAGCATAAAAAATACAAAGGACAACAGTGCTGCATTTTCTTTCAACTGTACAGAGAATCAGGATTACAGATTTGGCTTACAATATTAAATGCCAGTTTCATAATCTACACCCCCTACTACTAAACTTAGTATTTCTACTAAGGTGTTGGAATTTAAATAATGTGCTTTTATGATACATACACCATGAAATAAAGTAAAAAAAAATCATCTCCTTAATCCATAAACAACACACAAGGATGCATCTAACAGTGCATTCCTATAACCCGCACAAAAGCAAAAAGCTGAAACAACTGCACTTGCACGACTCAGCCTAGTGCTCGGTGATCATAGAAGCAAGGAAGGGTGTTCCAAGCAGTAAAGTGGCGATAATGTGACTCAGGAAGCTTGTTTAGCAACTTGCTCATCCCAACAAGTGATGTGGATGTGTGACACTCACTAACCTTACTATCAACAAGAACATTCTCCAGTTTCCACGATGGAGAAAGCCGAGAGGATGAAGCGTCTACATTTGGTAGATGTGAAGGACACTCAGAGGTTATTGGCTGAGGATCACTACTGCTTGTACTGGCCAATGGGGAGTCCTCCATCCCCTCTATATCAGGTTTTGTTATATGGTAACACGGTACACACTTCCTCAAGTGTCTCCTCAGCCGGTCAACCTTCGCACTAACCCTTTGTTTACAGTGAACACAAATCACAACATAATGCTTTTCGTCTGTCCATCTTTTGCTAAAGTGGGACCACACAGAATCACTCCGCCTGCCAGCTTTACCCTCTCTGATGCTCATGTTCCTTATACAGAAGAAAAAGAATTAAAAATCTTTTAATAACATTCATTTAAGTTCTCAGAGGGTAATCTGCTGGAAGGTATGATGGGAGTGAAATGGGCTGCAATTCTCTATTTGTTTCAATAAAATTTAATCAAGGTTAAAGTATAATAATAATAAAATAGCATAATATATAAAACAAACTGTATAACCATAATAATATATAAAGTATAGATAAAATTGGTATATACATTTAACAATCATTCAGTTTCAATTAGATTGTGATAGGTATAAATGGCAATTTATTTAGAAACGATGCAGACACGTCTTACAATAGTACGTATACGTACTGTAGAGTACAACATAGCAACAGCATATTACTTTCAAAATACAGCACACATTTTATCAACATGTACTGTATACATGTATCAATAGTATCTGCAATATCTACATATGTTTTTTTTTCAACAAGTCGGCCATCTCCCACCGAGGCAGGGCGACCCAAAAAGAAAGGAAATCCCCAAAAAGAAAATACTTTCTTCATCATTCAACACTTTCATTCACTCATACATAATCACTGTCTTTGCAGAGACGCTCAGATATGACAGTTTAGAAGCATATATAAAGATATATAACATATCCCTCCAAACTGCCAATATCCCAAACCCCTCCTATTAAAGTGCAGGCAATGTACTTCCCATTTCCAGTACTCAAGTCCGGCTAAATCACCGGTTTCCCCGAATCCCTTCACTAAATATCTATATATGTAGATAAACACAGTACAGAAGTACCAAAAAGCCTATTTAGTAAAAAAAATCACCTGGATATGCAGTGGAACCTTGGGATAAGAACTTAATTCGTTCCAGAAGGCTGTTCGAGTACCAATAACGAACAAATTTGTTCCCATAAGGAATATTGTAAATTAGATTAATCCGTTTCAGATCCCCAAAACTACACTTACATAATTGTTTGAGTTTTGAGCTGTTCGTATCCCGAGTTACCACTGTACTTAATTCAATCCAAAATGCACGTTCATAGAAAAATAATCTTTTACAATTTCTTCATGTCATATTTCTATATCCAGCAAGAGCATTTCCAGATTCAAGAATGGGTCAACCTGCACACACTTCATGACCCCGGCACTTAATACTGCAAGAAGTAACTGCCTGGGGTGAAGCAGAAACATCTTTGAAAATGCTTAGCACATGCACCTTGTGCATTTAATAGCAAAATAATAATAATAAATGAAACAAAACTTTCTTTATTAAAATTACATATAGTAATACACTAACAAAAAAAATGGAATAAACCAGACATACCATATAAAGTGAAGAGGAAGAAAATTAATATATATATTAGAGGAGGAAGAGGAGTAGGAGTTTCACTAAAATTATAGTAAAAATAAAAAATATGAAAAAAAAAAAATGAACTTGTTACTTTTAGACATTTGGAGCATCATGTTAGTTGTATGCTCCATGCTCATCCTCAGAGCTGTGGCACCAAAGAGAATCTAAATACATACAACAAATACAAATACAATTATATTTCAGCATCATACATTGTTTATACAGAAATGGGCAAAACTTTTGAGCATGCTGAAAGCTCATAGTTATGCAGAGCACTTCAGGCAATCACAATACGTGGATACAATCTCTACTAGCATTACATTTCAGATATCTTATCACTAACAATGAAGTCGGATTATAATCTCTTTATTATAAACAATTAATTTACTGATATAATGCAAAATCTGCATACCCTTTGGTGATTTCAGATGCTATAACATAAAAAATTATGTAATTTGCCATTTCCTGCCGAGTATGTACGTTTGGAATTACGTATCTGTAAAGGGTTGAATTTTTGCACAATCTATGATGGTTTTTCTTTTAGAAGGGCTCTTTGATGCTGGTAAAAAAAAACCTTCTGATCCAAGGAGATTGAGCTACCTTTCCCTTCCTTGGATCAAACTTAATTAAGTACTTGGAATTTTGTGCTCCCACACAATAATAATAAGACAGTGTCCTGATATACAGTACATCAATCTGTCATATGTATACATATATGATATACAGTAGTCTCCCTGTATCTGTGAGAGATACGTTCCAAGACCTACCGTGGATACCCAAAATCGCAGATAGTAGAGAACCCTATACATAAGTTGTTTTTTGTTTACATACATACCTATGATAAAGTTTAATTGATAAATTACATAGTTAGTCAAGAATTAGCACTTTTTTACTGATCGCTTCTCTTAGGCTTTGAGGAACTGCCATAATTACTGCTTTTGCACTTTGGGGCCATTATTAAGCAAAATTAAGGGTTATTTTCAGACCATGGTAAACCATGGATAACAAACAGTGACAACCAAATCCATGGATAAGGGGTTATACTGTAATATGAATGTGTATGTTAATTTTAAAACATGTAAATGTATCTAATGTGTATATATACTTAACCCTTAAACTGTCCACACACAGATCTACGTTCACATGCATAGCACTCCAAACGTAGATCTACGTTTTTCCCCATAAGAAAGCATGTAAAATCGAACATAGATCTACGTTCGGAGTGTTACACATGTGAACGTAGATCTATGTGTCAACAGTTTAAGGGTTAATGTGTGTGTGTATATTTTACAAAATGTGAATGTACAAATGTGTATACCATAAACACACGTTGTCAAGCACATGCGCTTACATAATAATACGTAATGAATTACCAATACAGAAAGAAAAGTCATTCTTTCTATACTGTGGCTGTATAGAATCTCATCCATTAAGGATGCTAACTTTTCCTGCATTATAAGTGTATGAACAGACAGCAATCCAAATTTTTACGTTAACTTGGTCCCCCATTTTTAACCTCAGAAAAACTGTTGAACAAACAGTAGACCGTTGATTAAAATGGTTTCTTTCAAAACATTTTCTCCATTAAACTACTGTCAAATTGAGGCATATTTTTTTTTTTTATTAACACATCGGCCGTCTCCCACCAAGGCAGGGTGGCCAAAAAAAGAAAAACTTTCATCATCATTACATTTTGTAAAATTAAATTTAAACAGTTCTGCTTCCCGGTAAGGAAAAAATTTCAGTGCTGGAAGCTGGATGAATGACTTACTGACTGACCTGATTTACTGATTTACCAAATGACTTGACCGATTCACTGACTGGCTTACATACTTGACTGATTTACTGACTTGAATGACCGACTTAACTGATTTACTGAATGACTTGAATGAGTGACCTACTGAATTAAATGACTGTACTGACTTGACTGACTGACCTACTGACTCGCCTGATTGGACTGACTGGACTACCATCCACCTCAGCCCAGATGGGCCTCAGCATGCCTCTCTACTCCCTCCACAGGCCTGCTACAGTGTTCCTCCTTTGTTATGTTCTTATGACAAACACCAGCAACCACAATTTAAGGTAAGAAATATTATTTCTGTTGCATTTTTAGCATTAAGCAACAGAAAAAAACATACATTGTAACAATAATGAACAACAGCTGCATTATTATTTTTATTTTTGTAAGATGTGGAGACAAAAAAAAAAGTTTGGCTTTTTTGGAGGTCCCAGGAATGTTGTAACCCTATTTTTCCCATAAGTTCTTCAGTTCCTTTAACACGGATTCATCTAAAACTGCATTTTCAGGACCCTAACTACCGTCTTAATCGACGGTCTGCTGCACTTCAAAGCCCTTTTTTATATACATGTATGTATGGAAGTAATGTTATATAGTACAGTGCATTGCTTTTTATCTAAATAGTTTTATTTATGGTACATCAGCCATTTCCCACAAGGTGGTGAGGGCAATCCAAACAGGAAAACACATTCACAATCAAGTAAGAAACCTTTGTATCAAGTGTCTCTTATTGGAAAAATAAAATTATTTTGTTATTATAGTATTATTCCTGCCAGAAGAGTATGGACATCACAATTCAAAAGTTATCCAAATCATAACATCCTCACCCATCATGCAAGGTGCAAAAACTGTATTTTCCACCCCTCACCCTCCCAAGGCTATGACAATACAGCATTGCATAACCAAATGCAGCTGGAAATATTGTTGACATTCATCATCTCAATCCAGTACAGATTTGTTTTGTAATCATATTTTTATTATTAGTTTTCTTACTATCTACCATGAGCCAACATTCCTGGGTAATTAACACTGTGGAAATTATTGTGTGCAAAACCCAGCTGAAGACATCTCATGACAGCTAGTGAAAACTTACTGGCTACTGGTTTTGGCCAGTAGCTTAGGCCCGTAGGTGACTTGGGCTTGCATGGCATGGGCCAGTAGACCTGCTGCAGTGCTCCTTCTTTCTTACATTACCCTCCTGACTATATATGGAGGAACAAAATATGCTCTGGACAATGGCAATACTATTAAAATAAAAATTTCCTTGTAATTATCGGTGGAGAATTAAATTGCAAGTGCCTTGGATCCAGTCACACACTTAATACTCAATTATCAAATACAGTACATTGTATAACAATATCATGTATAAATCAGATAAAGTCTAGAGACTAATAAAGAATTCTAACATAGGATAACTTTTACAGTTGTAAAATATGGGTGTCATATGCTTCATTATATGTAAAGGAACAGATTTGCTTGGTTGGTCCATGAAAAACAAACCTAAAGTATTGACCACCTGCTTAACATTTTGTGTAGAGGTTTATGAAGCATGAGGGGCTTCGGGTGGCTTATTTTTTAATAACTTTATATATATACCACTAGATATTTTATCCCCTACACATACACTATACAGTACACATACTATACATTTACTTAAGATCAGTACTTAGTAAACAACGCCAACATGGAAACCTCATGCATTAAATATATGTAAAATATTGAGACAATCTAAAGATTTGTTGTGAATGAGTGGAACAAACTCCCGAGTAGCATCATTGACGCAAAAGCCTCGGGTAGCTTTTAAAATGGGTTAGACAAGTACATGAGTGGGTGTGACTTAGACTTGCCTAATAAGGGCCAGTAGGCCTGCTGCAGTGCTCATTCTTCCTTATGTTTTTAAGAGATCTGGGATATTAAGAAGGGTAAAAAAAAACTACACCACCAGAATAACAGAGCTTTGAACTGGATATGAAGAAAAGTAAGAGAGGTACCTCACCTCACCAGAGGATCAGACTTAAGAGACTTGAAATGTGAAGAGAGGCCTGAGAGAGGTACACATCACCAGAGGTTCAGAAGAGCTGGAATATGAGAGGTCGAGAAAGGTACATTTCATATCACCAGCAGATAAGGCAGAGAAAGAAAAAAAAATCAGGCAGCCACTTACAGTACCCACTCAGGGATACCTAACTATTTCAGTGTGAATAAAGAACAAATGAAATGAACTAGAAAGAGATGCAGTGGACTCAAAGATATAACCCAAATAAGCAGTGTAAACCATACCAGATTGGTGGGGACCAAGAGCTAATATTCAACCATCTCCCAGACATTTGTCTAACCTATTTTTATGCTACCCAAGTAATAGCTTTTATAACCTTTTACTCATGTGCAAGTTGATTGTTCTACCATATTTGCATTACTACTACTACCACTACCACTAGTATTACACCTCACTCTCAGCCTATATATAATCTCTGTGTCCATGTGTTGTTTGTAACGGCTTGATAAAGCTCCTGGAGAGCGAAACATTGCCACAATAAAATGTCACATTAGTTGCATTTGTGTCCTTTTACATAACATTTCCCAGACACACAAACACACACATAGGACCTGTGACATGACCCCCTGAAACCATATTTTAGGGCAAAATGAACCAGGCTGTGAAGGTGCCAGATCAACAAGGCAGTGATGGATATGTGGGGCAGCAGGCCACCACCAGCAACAACCTGGTTGACCAGGCAAGCACCAAATGAGTCTGGTCCATGACAGGCTCTGGGAGTAGAAAAACTCTCGGAACTCATCAAAGGTACACACACACACACCTGAAAATGCCAAGACTATCACTAGCCAGTGATAGTTAAATGTGATATCACCTACGACTGCTGCACCTCTCCTGCCTACAGTACATAAGCAACTTCTTCAAGATTGATGGAATGATTACATCAACTCAAGGTTGAGGGACTGATTACTTCAAACTACTCTTGTTCTTCACCATTCTCCTTTGTACTGACTGATGAAGCCACTGTGTGGCAAAATGCCTCCTCATTAAAGATACCCAAGTATTGCACATGTGTCTAATTTATCAACTTGTCGGTCCTCTGAACCATTCATCTACACTAGCCAGTGCATCTGACTATAATCTGCATGCATCTCTTCTGCTAATATAAGAAGGTGAGCACGGGTGTTACATATCAACTTGAAGACTAAGACATGTGCAATAGTTGGGTATCTTTGGTGTTGAAATGTTTCGCCTACACAGTAGGCATCTTCAGTCAAATACAGAGGCAGCAGGTGTAGTAGTGAAATGAAGATGTAATCAGTCCATCAACCTTGGAGAAATAGCATTTGAGGTGGTCAGTTCCTTAGCATGGAGAAGGGTTCAGCTCCATGGAGCTGAATTCTTCTCCAGGCTGAGGGACTGACCACCTCATATCTTCAAGGTTGATGGGCTGATTACATCATCTTCATTTCACTACCACACCTGCTGCCTTTGTATTTGACTGAAGAAGCCTACTGTATAGGTAAAACATTTCAACAATAAACATACCCAAATGTTGCACGTCTTAATCAACAACTTGTCGGTATTTTATACCATTTTCAGCATAGCTGCATGTCAACTTGAAGGAGCATGCTGCACGGACCAAATGTTGTCTGGGTAAGGTTTCCAGTCGCTGCAACTTTAACCTCTATCATTGACAACTTGTTGGTATTCCCATACCGTCTTATTACAAGGTGAAACCTGTTGAATCAGCTAAGTTCGCATTTATTGAAATGAAACTTGACCACTATGAAGATAAACGAGGAAATTGCATTACGAGAGGGAGGGAGGGAGGGGCTGGCTTTGAGGAAAAATATTTGGATTTTTTCCTGAAGCCACTGAATTTTATTACGTGATCTTACACGAGGCTTAAAAGATGCTCTAATGTAACAGAGATGACATATACAACATGTAAGGTTTGAGGGATATATTACAAGTACATATTGCTACATGTCTGTCAAAAATTACATTATAAAAATCTCATCCAGCTCCTCAGAGCTGGGGCACATACCTAGGGTACAACAGGCATCACCACTCTAAACTGCAGAACTGAGTCGCTGGAATAGAAAACTAGATGCCATGGGATCCCAACTTGCTCTGAAGAGTTTTTCGCCCAAGACTGTTCAACAGCCTCCCATCAAGCATTAGGGGTATTGCCAATAAACCCCTGGCTGCCTTCAAAAGAGAGCTGGACAGATACCTAAAGTCAGTGCCGGATCAGCCGGGCTGTGGCTCGTATGTTGGACTGCGTGCGGCCAGCAGTAACAGCCTAGTTGAACAGGCCCTGATCCATCGGGAGGCCTGGTCATGGACTGGGCCACGGGGGCGTTGATCCCCGGAATAACCTCCAGGTAGCTCCCTAAGGAACTTTGATGCGCTTTTTTCTTCATGGGCCATGAGTGAGAGTGTGTGTGAGTGTACTCACCTCACCTATTTGTGGTTGCAGGGGTTGAGGCACAACTCCTGGCCCTGCCTCTTCACTGATCGCTACTAGGTCCTCTCTCTCCCTGCTCCATGATCTTTATCATACCTCGTCTTAAAGCTATGTATGGTTCCTGCCTCCACTACATTGCTTGCCAGACTATTCCATTTCCTGACAACTCTATGACTAAAGAAATACTTCCTAATATCTCTTTGAGTGTGTGTGTGCTCACTTAGTTGTGGATGCAGGGGTTGATTCACAGCTCCAGGCTCTGCCTCTTCACTGGTTGCTATTAGGCCACTCTTCCTGCTTCAAGAGCTTTATTATACCTCGTCTTACAGCTATGTATGGATCCTGCCTCCACTACATCACTTCCCTGACAACTCTGTTACTGAAGTAGTACTTCCTAACATCCCTGTGATTCATCTGAGTCTTCAACTTCCAATTGTAACCCCTTGTTGCTGTGCCCCATTTCTGGAACATCCTGTCTCTGTCCACCCTGTCAATTCCTCTCAGTATTTTATATGTTGTTATCATATCTCCCCTTCCTCTCAGTATTTTATATGTTGTTATCATATCTCCCCCTATCTCTTTTGTCCTCCAGTGTCATCAGGTCGTTTTCCCTTAATCCCTCTTCGTGGAACATGCCAGTTGGCTTCTGGTCTAGTCTTGTTTCAAACTTTTGCACTTTCTCTAATTTCCTTACCACACTGGTGTTGCATACTTCAATATAGGCCTGACATACATGGTCTACATGGTCCTGAACGAGTCCTTATTGAGATGTCGGAATGCTATTCTTAGGTTTGCTAGGTGCCCATATGCTGCAGTAGTTATTTGGTTGATGTGCACCTCAGGAGATATGCCCAGTGTTATACTCACCCCAAGATCCTTTTCCTTGAGTAAGGTTTGTTGTCTCTGGCCCCCTAGACTGTACTCCGTCTGCTGTCTTCTTTGCCCTCCCCAATCTTAATGACTTTGCACTTGGTGGGGGTAGAACTCCAGGAGCCGGTTTCCAGATCAGGCCTGCAGCCTATCCAGATCCCTTTGCAGTTTCACCTGGTCATCGTCTGATTGAATTCTTCTCATCAACTTCACATCATCTGCATACAGGGGCACTTCTGAGTCTATTCCTTCCATCATGTCGTTCACATACACTAGAAACAGCACCGGTCCTAGGACTGACCCCTGTGGAACCACGCGCGTTACACGTGCCCACTCTGACACCTCGTCATGTGCCAGAATTCGCTGATGTCTTCCCGATAGGTATTCCCTGACACTGGCCTGTAGTCTAGTGCTCTGTGTCTGTCTCTTTTTTTAAAAACTGGGACTACATTTGATGTCTTCCATACCTTAGGTAGTCGCCCTGTTTCGATAGATGTGTTGAAGACTGTTGTTAGTGGCACACACAGTGCCTCTGCTCCCTCTCTCAGGACCCATGGAGAGATGTTATCCGGCCCCATCAGCTTTGAGGTATGTAGCTCTCTTAGCAGCCTCTTCACTTCTTCCTCGGTTGTATGTATTGTGTCCAACATTCGATGGTGTACCCCACCTCTCGGTCTTTCCGGAGTCCCTTCTGTCTCCTCTGTGAACACTTCTTTGAATCTCATGTTGAGCTTCCCACATACTTCTCGGTCGTTTCTTGTGATCTCCTCTCCTTCCTTCCTCAGCCTGATTACCTGGTCCTTGACTGTTGTTTTCCTCCCGATGTAGCTGTAAAACAGCTTCGGGTCAGATTTGGCTTTCACCACTATGTCATTCTCGTATTGTCGCTGGGCCTCCCTTCTTACCCGTGTGTATTCATTTCTGGCTCTACGACTGCTCTCCTTATTCTCCTGGGTCCTCTGCCTTCTATATTTCTTCCATTCTCTAGCACACTTGGTTTTGGCCTCTCTACACCTTTGAGTGAACCAAGGGCTTATCCTGGCCTTCTCATTATTTATGTTACCCTTGGGTACAAACCTCTCCTTAGCTTCCTTGCATATTGTTGTCATATACTCCATCTCATTTACTGACTTCCCTGCTAGTGCTCTGCCCCACTGAACCTTGTGCAGGAAATTTTTAATGCCTCTGTAGTGTGTTAATTGGTTAGTTACTGGTTTTCAAAGGCACTTGTCATTAGAAACTTGGCCTGTGTGTGTGTATGTACTCACCTAGTTGTGGTTGCAGGGGTCGAGTTGTGTGTGTGTGTGTGTGTGTGTGTGTGTGTGTGTGTGTGTGTGTGGTGTGTGTGTGTGTGTGGTGTGTGTGTGTGTGTGTGCACGCTGAAGAGTCTTTTGACAGATGGTAACTCACAAACCACTTTTCAAAGGATTCTTCCCTCCAGTTAAGATATGAAGAGAGGAAAGGAGGGTTGTTAATAACTCATTGGTGAGACCGTAATAAACGTCGAACCCCCGGGCAGGCAAAACTCTACCTGGAACCTGTTACACCCTACCTGAAGTCTACCTGGACCCTGTTACATTTTACCTGGAGTGTTTCCAGGGTCAGCACCCCCGCAACCCGGTCCATGACCAGACCTCCCAGTGGATGAAGGCCAGATCAACCCAACTGCTTGCCGCACTCAGTCCAACGTAAGAAACACAGCCCAGCTGATGAGCAAAACTGATATTAGGAACCTATGCAGTTCCCTCTTTAAGACAACAAGGGGTCTATTGGTAATCCCCCTTATGAATGATGGGAGGCTGTTGAATAGTCTTGGGTGACTTACATTTATTATATTGACTCTAAGTGTACTCATGGCACCCCTGCTGTTCATTGAGGGTATAATGCATAGTTGTCAATCCTTTTACTTTCGTAGAGGGTGACTTATGTGTGCAGATTTGAGATCAGTCCCTCTAGGATATTCCAGGCAGTGGCAGACCTACATTTTTGGGTCCCTGAAACTTGAACTGTTATGGGGGCTCTTCACTACCAGGACACTTTACCTAGAGAGGGTTTCGGGGGTCGACGCCCCCGCGGCCCGGTCTGAGACCAGGCCTCATGGTGGATCAGGGTCTGATCAACCAGGCTGTTACTGCTGGCCGCACACAAACTGACGTACAAACCACAGCCCGGTTGGTCAGGTACTGACTTTTGGTGCCTGTCCAGTGCCTTCTTAAAGACAGCCAGGGGTCTATTGGTAATCCCTCTTATGTATGCTGGGAGGCAGTTGAACAGTCTTGGGCCCCAGACACTTACTGTGTTGTTTCTCAATGTACTCATGGCGCCCCTGCTTTTCATCGGGGGAATGTTGCATCTGCTGTGGAGGCTGCTTTCATAGGGAGTGATTTTCGTGTGCAGGTTTGGTACCACTCCCTCCAGGACATTCCAAGTGTATATTATCATGTATCTCTTTCGCCTGCATTCCAGGGAATACAGATCAAGGACCTTCAACCATTCCCAGTAATTTAGATGCCTTATCGCACTTATGTATACCGTGAAAGTTCTTTGTACACTCTCCAGGTCTGCAATGTCGCCAGCCTTGAAGGGGTCCATTAGTGTACAGCAGTATTCCAGCCTAGAGAGCACTAGCGATTTGAAGAGAATCATCATGGGCTTGGCATCCCTTGTTTTGAAGGTTCTCATTATCCATCCTATCATTTTCCTAGCAGATGAGGTAGATACATTGTGGTCATTGAAGGCGAGGTCCTCTGACATTATCACTACCAGGTCCTTCACATTACTTTTCCTCTCTATTGTATGGTTAGAATTTGTCGTATACCCTGATACATTTTTAATTTCCTCAAGTTGCCCATATCTGAGTAGTTGAAATTTCTCCTCTATGAACTTCATATTGTTTTGAGTGGCCCATTCGAAGATTTGGTTGATGTCCGCTAGAAGTCTCGCGGTGTCTGCGATGGAGGTCACTGCCATGGTAATCTGGGTGTCATCCGCAAAGGAAGACACAGAGCTATGGCGTACATCCCTGTCTATGTCAGAAATGAGGATATACTGAATTACACTATACTGTTATTATTATTTAACAAAAAAAAAAAACTCATACAGGAGACCCAAAATTTTTAAGTAATATGGACTAAAATTGCTTCTTGGGCCTCTCCGGGATTAGGAACCATGAAGCTTAGGCTTCATTAGTTTCACAGTAGATCCTCTCCTGATTCCAGATGTAAATTATGACGTTTCTTTCTCGACTTCGTTCCCTGTAGGAGCCTGTTACTTAACAGACTGTAGAGTCGAGTACAGAAAGCAACTACTACGTAAATGCGTAGAAGCTACAGTTGTGCTGAAAGAGTTAGAAACATTAGCGCTACTAGAAGTCATCCTGTGATAGAAGAACAGTGCTGGAAGTATTCAGGTGTTGGGGAAAAAGTATATGAACACTGCGGTGAATCTAATGATGCTAATTTAAAAGGACAAAAAAAAATGGGAGGGGAGGGCTTAAGATGGGGAAGGGAGGGCTGGCAGCGTGAGGGAAGGAAGAAAAGATCTGGTAATGGGAGGAGAGGGAATGGAGGGAAGAGGAGTGATGGGAGGGGGGGAAAGAGAGAGAGAGAGAGAGAGAGAGAGAGAGAGAGAGAGAGAGAGAGAGAGAGAGAGAGAGAGAGAGAGAAGAGAGAGAGAGAGAGAGAGAGAGAGGGAGAGGAAGGAAAGGAGAGGAGGGAGTGACGTAGTGACAGGGCAGGGGTGGCAACCTTAAAAGTGACTCACTGCAGCTAGATGATAACAATATGTGCACCACACTGCAAGCTCTGTGGTAATTTAGTTTGTACGCTCCTGGGAACTACACACACTGACAAATGCACGTGAACACAATGAGACTGGCGGTGTCCCCCTCCCATTCCAAGAACCCCAATAGAAATAAGTCATTTTACACATATGTTACTATGTATGGTAATGTATGTAACTGTATATGTGTGTACCTGTGCCTAAACTTACTGGTTTTCCAGTCTAGCTGTGTATCATGTAACTGCAAAAACAGACACAGATGAACCACAGATATGTGAGGAGGAGTATTTCTTGAATGACACGGACGAGGCAGTGGTGTATACACAGTTTCAAGGGTTGCTACGAAAAAGGCCAGGCCAGATGTTTGTGATGCTGATCAAAGAAGCCTAAGACGCGGGGCTAGGAACATGAGTCTCGAGAACTCGGTAAGTACACAGACACAAACAGTAACTGTGAATCGACAATGGCAACCACAAGCAGGTGAACACACACACACACGGCCAGTGAAGAGGCGGGACCAGGAGCTGTGAATCGACCCCTGCAACCACAACTAGGTGAGTGCAGGAGCTGCGAATCGACCCTTGCAACCACAAATAGGTGAATACACACACACAACGTTATACAAACACAAACTTTTTTTAATACAGAACCCACGTCTCCAACGTTATACACAATGAACATATACAGTGAGAACAGCTGTGGCTACATAAATACGCAGTCAGGAGTGGAAGAGAGGGAGGGAGACCGCAGATGGGGGGTAATGGCATGGGGGTAAGGGTGGTAGGGGCAAGAGAGAAGGGGGGTAAGGGTGGAGGAATTAAGGAAGGAATAGGGGTAAAGAGGATAGAGTAAGGGAGGACAGCGTGAGGAAGAACTTAGTAAGGGACACAAGGAGCAGGTAATGTAGGGAGAGAGGGAGGGAGAGAGGGAAGGAGGGAGGAAGGAGGGAAGAGAGGAAGAATGGGAGATGGTAAAAGAACACAAGAAAGATCGAGTAGGACAGTACGACAAAAGTGCTAGCGCACTCAGCACTCATTGAGGTCCTTGGTGCGATCCCTGATACAGGTGAAAACATTAGGACGTGTTTCCTTAAGACACCTGCTGTCCCTGTTCACCCAGCAGTAAAATAGGTACCTGGATGTTAGTCGACTGGTGTGGGTCGCATCTTGGGGACAAAACTGACTTAATTTGCCCGAAATGCTCTGCATAATAAGGGGCTTTCTATACAGTATGCCACTGATGTCAGCTATGGTCTGTATACCTTGTACATGTACTTTTAGAAATAAAGATTATTATTAATAGATAACTCTATGGCTTAATAATTACAAGAGTGAGGATGAGACTGCTAGGGTGGGTCATGAGGAAGTAGTGTGTGAACTAGACTCAGCACCAACGTACCACCAAAAATCACTTCCCAAGAAGCAAGTCTCAGCAGACTCCTAATGAAAAAGCAGGGGGTGTAATGAGTACACTATGAGATAACTCAACAAATTTAAAGGGATCAAGACTTTTCAACACCTTCCCTTCATACCCCTAGCTGCCTTTAAAAGGAACTTCATAAAGTTATTGAAGCTAGTTCCTGATCAACCGGGGTGTGATGCTGCCAAAACCGACAACCTGGTTTATCATAGTGTAATAGTACACAAAATGTGTGCTCAAGGGATAAATAGCAAAGTAGGCAGATGGATCTTGAACTGTCTAACCAATTAACACAGAGTAGTGGTAAACAGAGTTAAATCGGAAGCTGCCATAGTGAAGAGCTCTGTTCCACAAGGCATAGTATTCGCCCCTATCCTGTTCCTCATCCTCATATCAGACAGAGAGATGTAAACCATAGCACCGTATCATCCTTTGCAGACGACACTAGGATCTGCATGAGAGTGTCCTCCATTGAGGACACGGCGAATCTCCAAGAAGATATAAATCAAGTTTTCCAATGGGCAATATAATGTTCAATAAAGACAAATTCCAACTACTCCGTTATGGAAAACTGGAGCAAATAATAGCTAGAACTCTAATTACACAATAGTGCGGAAAAGTAATGTGAAGGACCTGGGAGTGGTAATGTCTGAGGATCTCATCCTCAAGGCTCAAAACAGTGCCACTATCACATCTGCGAGGAAACTGATAGGATGGATAATTAGAACATTCAAGACAAGAGATGCCAAGCCAATGATCCTTTTTAAATCACTTGTTCTCTCTAGGCTGAAATACTGCTGTACATTAACATCTCCACTCAGGGCAGGTGAAATTGCAGATCTAGAGAATGTACAGAGAACCTTTACTGCACATATAAGTTCCATCAAACACCTTAACTACTGGAAACGCTTAGAAGCACTTGACTTGTACTCACTGGAGCGCAGGCCAGAGATACATCATAATCTACACCTTGAACATCTTGGAGGAACTGGTTCCTAATCTGCACACAGAAATCACTCCCTACGAAAGCAAAAGACTTCGCAGGCGATGTAACATACCCCCAGTGCAAAGTAGGAGCGCCATTAGTACACTAAGAGAAAACACAATAAGTGTACGGCGCCCAAGACTTCAACAGCCTCCCACCAGCCATAAGGGGAATTACCAATAGACCCCTGGTTGTCTTCAAGAGGGAGCTGGACAGATACCTTAAGTTGGTGCCGGATCAGCAGGGCTTTAGTTCGTACGTTGGACTACGTGCGGCCAGCAGTAACAGCCTCGTTGATCAAGGCCTGATCCACCAGGAGGCCTGGTCATGGACCGGGCCGCGGGGGCGTTGATCCCCGGAATACCCTCCAAGTAGACTTGTCCAAATGCAACTTGTCTGTTCTCCGTGATGTGCCAAATCAACTAGGCTGACACTGATATGTGGTTCAGGGGCCGCCAACAGGAACAGCCTACTTGACCAGGGAATGAACAGGGAAGCCTGGTCGCAGACCTGGTTGTGAGATTAGAAAAACTCGATAAAAACGACAGGTAAAAAAAAAAAAACACTATGTTAACATTCTTGCGAAATTCCTAGCGCCAATTTCTTAACGTTTCCTGCCACACTTCAAACTCCACCGTTTTCTTTCCCAAGTAACATAAACCTAGAAAAACGAGGTGGGTGAGCAATATGTTAATACCAAGTTTAGCTAGTTTAATTTATGAAAAGGTTGGCAGACAAAGCTACTCACTGCCTTGTGGGTACTCACTCTCTGTGGTGGTGGTTCTACTTGTGGTAGGCAATACTACTTCCTCTTACTTGGTGAAAAAAAGATGCAACCTGTCCTATCTTACACCAGTGTACCTTCGCTTTTCATATACCTTTGATGGGTTTCAAGAGTTATCATTCTCTCGCAGCCCGGCCCTAGGCCAGGCTTGTCTGGCGCTTGCCTGGTCAACCAGGCTGTTACTGCTGACGGCTCGAGGGCCATTACAGTACCAGTGCACCCAGACACTAGCACCCTCGGTATAAACCTTGGTAACTGATACCTTGATCACCTCAAGAGAATCAAGGTCCCAGGACCGGAACGTCTTCTAGTAAATATGTCCTAGTGTTTGTTTACGTGTCTTTCTAAACCACTAACACCCCTCCATCAACACCTAATATATGTACTATGAGACCTCGATTTTTAATACTCTGGCTGAGAGAGAGAAAGAGAGAAAGAAGGAGAGAGAGAGAGAGAGAGAGAGAGAGAGAGAGAGAGAGAGAGAGAGAGAGAGAGAGAGAGAGAGAGAGAGAGAGAGAGAGAGAGAGAGAGAGAGAGAGAACGGGGAGAAAGTGCAACTAAGCAATATAGAAAATACTAACGAAGTTGCATCCAGTCAAGATCATTCACGCCCCACATATAAACTCAACATAAACCAGAAATGTTGAAATAAACCAACAACTAACTAGAACAACAAACAAACAGCTGTGCACAATAACGGCATCATTCAGTTAGGCATTAAGTATGAGAGGGCTAGCTAGCCACGTGTGGGTGTCTGACTGGCTGGGTGAGTGGGCGGGTGAGCGAGCCAGCGAGCGGGTGGAGTGGGTTGACTGGGCGGGTGGGTTAGAATATGTGGGTGGGTAGATGGGTGAGTCAAATGTTTTCTCAAGCGCGAGTTTTCACATGCTTTCTCAAGCACAAGTTTTCACAATGTACCCACCTCAAGAAAAAAAAAAGGCACAACACTAACTGGAACAATACACAGATAACCCGCACATTGGAGACTGAAAACTTAAGACAACTTTTAGGTCCGACTTGGATCATTAACTAGTCATACAGAGTAGTGCGAAGGTAAGTCAGAATATAATCAAAAGAGGGGGAAATGGTCATTGACCGGGCCGCAGGGGCGTTGATCCCCGGAATAACCTCCAGGTAGCAGCTGTTCACAATCTACATAAACGACATAGATGAGGGCATAAAGAGCGACATCGGCAAGTTTGCCGATGACACCAAAATAGGCCGTCGAATTCATTCTGACGAGGACATTCGAGCACTCCAGGAAGATTTGAATAGACTGATGCAGTGGTCGGAGAAGTGGCAGATGCAGTTTAATATAGACAAATGCAAAGTTCTAAATGTTGGACAGGACAATAACCATGCCACATGAACATTAAAATGGTATAAAATACCGACAGATTGTTAGGTAAGACACATATGCAACAGTTAGGTATCTTTATTTTGAAACGTTTCGCCTACACAGTAGGCTTCTTCAGTCGAGTACAGAAAAGTTGATAGAAGCAGAAGATACTTGAAGACGATGTAATCAGTCCATCACCCTTAAAGTTTTGAGGTGGTCAGTCCCTCAGTCTGGAGAAGAGCATTGTTCCGTTGTCTGAAACAATATGAAGTTGAAGTGACAGAATCGGGCCTTATATAGTGCCAGGGGGTGAGACGTAGGTTGATTTGGGAGGGCAGGTCCTTCTCAAACCCAGCCGTTCTCACTAGTAGAGGTTGTTGAAGTAGGTGGTCTGTACCAAGATACCCTTGTGTTGCAGTGTCTGACAGAATGAACATTAAAAGGGTATAAAATACCGACAGATTGTTAGGTAAGACACATATGCAACAGTTAGGTATCTTTATTTTGAAACGTTTCGCCTACACAGTAGGCTTCTTCAGTCGAGTACAGAAAAGTTGATAGAAGCAGAAGATACTTGAAGACGATGTAATCAGTCCATCACCCTTAAAGTTTTGAGGTGGTCAGTCCCTCAGTCTGGAGAAGAGCATTGTTCCGTTGTCTGAAACAATATGAAGTTGAAGTGACAGAATCGGGCCTTATATAGTGCCAGGGGGTGAGACGTAGGTTGATTTGGGAGGGCAGGTCCTTCTCAAACCCAGCCGTTCTCACTAGTAGAGGTTGTTGAAGTAGGTGGTCTGTACCAAGATACCCTTGTGTTGCAGTGTCTGACAGAATGAACATTAAAATGGTATAAAATACCGACAGATTGTTAGGTAAGACACATATGCAACAGTTAGGTATCTTTATTTGAAACGTTTCGCCTACACAGTAGGCTTCTTCAGTCGAGTACAGAAAAGTTGATAGAAGCAGAAGATACTTGAAGACGATGTAATCAGTCCATCACCCTTAAAGTTTTGAGGTGGTCAGTCCCTCAGTCTGGAGAAGAGCATTGTTCCGTTGTCTGAAAATATGAAGTTGAAGTGACAGAATCGGGCCTTATATAGTGCCAGGGGTGAGACGTAGGTTGATTTGGGAGGGCAGGTCTTCTCAAACCCAGCCGTCTCACTAGTAGAGGTTGTTGAAGTAGGTGGTCTGTACTAACCTGTTGCTATGTGTCTTACTAATCAAATTGTCGGTATTTTATACATTTTAATGTCAATTTCTGTCAGACACTGCAACACAAGGGTATCTTGGTACAGACACCTACTTCAACTACACCTACTCTTAGTGAGAACGGCTGAAGGTTTGAGAAAGGACCTGCCCTCCCAAATCATAACTCGTCTCACACCCTGCACTATTGAGGCCCGATTTGTCACTTCAACTTCTATGTTGGACAACGGAACAATGTCTTCTCCAGACTGAGGGACTGGACACCTCAAAACTTTAAGGGTGAATGGATGATTACATCGTTTCAAGTATCTTCTGCTTCTATCAACTTTTCTGTACTCGACTGAAAAGCCTATGTGTAGGCGAACGTTTCAAATAAAGATACCTAACTGTTGCATATGTGTCTTACCTAACAATCTGTCGGTATTTTATACCATTTTAATGTTCATTCTGTCAGACACTGCAACACAAGGGTATCTTGGTACAGACCACCAGCTTCAACAACCTCTACTAGTGAGAACGGCTGGGTTTGAGAGGGACCTGCCCTCCAAATCAACCTACGTCTCACCCCCTGGCACTTATAGGCCCGATTCTGTCACTTCAATTCATATTGTTTCAGACAACGGACAATGCTCTCTTCCAGATGAGGGACTGACCAACTCAAAACTTTAAGGGTGATGGACTGATTACATCGTACTTCAAGTATCTTCTGCTTCTATCAACTTTTCTGTACTCGACTGAGAGAGCCTACTGTGTAGGCGAAACGTTTCAAAATAAAGATACCTAACTGTTGCATATGTGTCTTACCTAACAATCTGTCGGTATTTTATACCATTTTAATGTTCATTCTGTCAGACACTGCAACACAAGGGTATCTTGGTACAGACCACCTACTTCAACAACCTCTACTAGTGAGAACGGCTGGGTTTGAGAAGGACCTGCCCTCCCAAATCAACCTACGTCTCACCCCCTGGCACTATATAAGGCCCGTTTTCTGTCACTTCAACTTCATATTGTTTCAGACAACGGAACAATGCTCTTCTCCAGACTGAGGGGACTGACCACCTCAAAACTTTAAGGGTGATGGACTGATTACATCGTCTTCAAGTATCTTCTGCTTCTATCAACTTTTCTGTACTCGACTGAAGAAGCCTACTGTGTAGGCGAACGTTTCAAAATAAAGATACCTAACTGTTGCATATGTGTCTTACTAACAATCTGTCGGTATTTTATACCATTTTAATGTTCATTCTGTCAGACACTGCAACACAAGGGTATCTTGGTACAGACCACCTACTTCAACAACCTCTACTAGTGAGAACGGCTGGGTTTGAGAAGGACCTGCCCTCCAAATAACCTACGTCTCACCCCCTGGCACTATATAAGGCCCGATTCTGTCACTTCAACTTCATATTGTTTCAGACAACGGAACAATGCTCTTCTCCAGACTGAGGGACTGACCACCTCAAAACTTTAAGGGTGATGGACTGATTACATCGTCTTCAAGTATCTTCTGCTTCTATCAACTTTTTCTGTACTCGACTGAAGAAGCCTACTGTGTAGGCGAAACGTTTCAAAATAAAGATACCTAACTGTTGCATATGTGTCTTACCTAACAACCATGCCACATATAAACTAAATAATGTAGATCTTAATATTACGGATTGCGAAAAAGATTTAGGAGTTCTGGTTAGCAGTAATCTGAAACCAAGAAAAACAGTGCATAAGTGTTCGCAATAAAGCTAATAGAATCCTTGGCTTCATATCAAGAAGCATAAATAATAGGAGTCCTCAGGTTGTTCTTCAACTCTATACATCCTTGGTTAGGCCTCATTTAGATTATGCTGCACAGTTTTGGTCACCGTATTACAGAATGGATATAAATTCTCTGGAAAATGTACAAAGGAGGATGACAAAGATGATCCATGTATCAGAAACCTTCCCTATGAGGATAGATTAAGGGCCCTGAAACTGCACTCTCTAGAAAGACGTAGGGAAATTAGGGGGGATATGATTGAGGTGTATAAGTGGAAGACAGGAATAAATAAAGGGGATGTAAATAGTGTGCTGAAAATATCTAGCCTAGACAGGACTCGCAGCAATGGTTTTAAGTTGGAAAAATTCAGATTCAGGAAGGATATAGGAAAGTACTGGTTTGGTAATAGAGTTGTGGATGAGTGGAACAAACTCCCAAGTACCGTTATAGAGGCCAGAACGTTGTGTAGCTTTAAAAATAGGTTGGATAAATACATGAGTAGATGTGGGTGGGTGTGAGTTAGACCTGATAGCTTGTGCTAACAGGTCGGTTGCCGTGTTCCTCCCTTAAGTCAATGTGACCTGACCTGTCTAGGTTGGGTGCATTGGCTTTAGCCGGTAGGAGACTTGGACCTGCCTCGCATGGGCCAGTAGGCCTTCTGCAGTGTTCCTTCGTTCTTGTGTTCTTGTGTTCTAATAGTGGAGGCGGTCTGAGGAACAAGAGAATATAGCACTGAAGAAGGGCTAATGGCCTACTGGGGTAGGACAAAATCCATGTGGGGGGGGGGACGCAGGCAAAAGACAGGATAGGCAATGAAAATATAGGAAAGGTGAAGAGGTAGGTAGAGTAGGAGATAAAATTCAGGTAAAGTCACGAGTCTTCTTAAGTTCGGAGCATTTGACAACTTAGTGAGAAAGGAAGGCATTTACAGAGTCTGAAAACTAAGACACATGTGCAACATCTGGGTATCTTTATTGTAGACGTTTCGCCATCCAGTGGCTTTATCAATACAGATTCTAGGACATAATTGGAAGACAGTAGAACTATATACAGAAGAAGAGGTAATCAGTCCCTCAGCCTTGGAATTAGTGTGAAGATCACCGTAGTCGGGAAGAATCTGGAGCACAGGCAAGAAGGCTGGCGCTTATATACTGTCGTCAGGTGTTCTTCACACCAACTCCAAGGCTGAGGGACTGATTACCTCACCTTTTGTATATAGTTCTACTGTCTTCAAATTATGTCCTAGAATCTGTATTGATAAAGCCACTGGATGGCGAAACGTCTACAATAAAGATATCCAGATGTTGCACATGTGTCTTAACTTTCAGATGTTGTACATGTGTCTCAGTTTTCATCTTCTTGAAAATGGTATTAAATACCGACAAGTTAATGATTGAGACACATGTGCAACAGTTGGGTATCTTTATTGTTGAAACATTAAAATGGTATAAAATACCGACAGATTGTTAGGTAAGACACACATGCAACAGTTAGGTATCTTTATTTCGAAACGTTTCGCCTACACAGTAGGCTTCTTCAGTCGAGTACAGAAAAGTTGATAGAAGCAGAAGAGACTTGAAAGACGATATAATCAGTCCATCATGGACTGATTACATCGTCTTCAAGTATCTTCTGCTTCTATCAACTTTTCTGTACTCGACTGAAGAAGCCTACTGTGTAGGCGAAACGTTTCGAAATAAAGATACCTAACTGTTGCATATGTGTCTTACCTAACAATCTTTATTGTTGAAACATTTGGCCTACACTGCAGGTGTAGTAATGAAATGAAGATGATTACAATAACTTCAAGATGAAGATGATTACAATATCTTCTTTAAAAATAGATACATAAGAACATAAGAATGGACGAACTCTGCAGAAGGCCTACTGGCCCATATTCTTGCACATGCGTTGCAATCACCAACTAAGATTCATATTAGGAATTTTATGTATAAGGCACAAGTCGGACCGAAACATCGTCATAAGTTTCTTTCTCCTATGTGCGGGTTATATTTGTGCGTTGTGTTTCGTTTAGCATGTGAGGAGGCAGAGTTTATGAAATAGGAAAGGTAGCAAAGACGAGAGAATGAACTGCAAAAGGCGGAAATTTCTGAAACAAAAAAATTAAGGGTCACAGATGTGGAGGGCAAGTGAGGAACAAGAACATTTTTGAACATTAAGACACATGTGTAACATCTGGGTATCTTTATAGTAAACGTTTCGCCATCCAGTGGCTTTATCAATACAAATTCGAGGACATAAAACCACTGGGTGGCGAAACTTCTACTATAAAGATACACAGATGTTGCACATGTGTCTTAATGTCGGTATTACATACCATTCTTCTACAAAAACATTTTTGTAAAGTAAAAGGACACAAGTGCAACTAATGTGACATTTTATTGTGGCAACGTTTCGCTCTCCAGGAGTTTTGTCAAGCTGTTACAAACAATACATGGACATAGAAGGTATATATAGGCTTAGAGGTGGTGGTGGTGGTGGGGGTGGGGGTGGGGGGGGTAGTAGTAGTAGTAGTAGTAGTAGTAGTAGTAGTAGTAGTAGTAGTAGTAGTAGTAGTAGTAGTAGTCGTCACAATAAAAAGTCACATTAGATGCACTTGTGTCCTTTTACTTTGCATATTGTCGGTAATTCTACTAACATATATACACAAGAATATTTTTGGTTTAGAAAGACGAGTATGTTATAAACGTTGGTAAGAGATACCGAAACGTTTTCTAATAAATATGTACTAATTTTTGCACACGAGCCTTTCTAAACCAATTTGTCGGTGTGATAAATGGTTTTGAAAACCGACAAGTTGAATAATTCAGACACTTACGCAACATATGGGAATCTTTATTGAAGAAACGTGTCGCTACACAGTGGCTTCATCAGTCCAATACAAAGCAGGAAGGTATAAGGTGAGGAGGAGTTTGCGGTAATCAGTCCTTCAGCCTGGAATCGATGTGTTCTGTCCATCACTCTTGTAGGAAGTACAGCATAGTGCCAGAGAGGTGGCTTATATACTACACTCAACATAAGAACATAAGAAGAACATAAGAACGAAGGAACACTGCAGAAGGCCTACTGGCCCATGCGAGGCAGGTCCAAGTCCCTACCGGCTTAAGCCAATGCACCCAACCTAGTCAGGTCAGGTCCTATGCTGTATTTCCTACAAGAGTGATGGACTGAACACAGATTCCAGGCTGAGGGACTGATTATCTCAAACTCCTCTCCTTATACCTTCCTGCCACTGTGCGGTGAAACGTTTCTTCAATGATGATTCCCATATGTTGCATAAGTTTCCAATTATTCAATTTGTCTGTATCTATTACAAAGGTTTATACCAAGTACACTTTTCTCGAGAGGGAGCATGGGAAGAGAAGTGGTGATTGTACACGCTTGTGGGAGAGAGGAAAAAAGAACATGCTGACGTTGACGGAGGGCGACTATGTCATCAACTTGAGAAAGTATGAGCTGTTGAAGTAAGCCATACCCCCGGCCGGGATTGAACCCGCGGTCATAGAGTCTCAAAACTCCAGCCCGTAAGTAAGAGTTGGACATGATCAGCAGAGGGACTACCAAAGTGTTGAATTTGAAAAGGGACAAGGTGGCAAAACTTGTTCAATAAGACAGTCATGTAGAAAGTGAAGCTGGTTCTTATGATGCCTGAAAGAGGGATTTAAAAGGAAGAACATCATAGAAATTGGAAAGAAATTGACGCTTACCTGCAGGCACAATACCGTGACTGGAACAACCCGCACACAGGAGACAAATTTATGATGACGTTTCGGTCCAACTTGGGGAGTCTTTAGCTCTCCTGCAGTGGTCCTCTGTTCTCTTGTTCCTCAGACTACCTCTACTACTATTTCGCTAACATTCCACTCCTGCCTTCTTGTCTTCACTACTACCTTCTTTTTCCCCACCTCTATCAGGGTTTCCCCTTACTATACTGCAAAACCACCACTATATTTTTAAATATTACTACCCCCTCCTCTCGTGACCCCCCCCCCATCCTCGCATATATTGTCTCCCCTTCCCTTCGCATTTCTCTGTGTGACTGTTAATGACCCAAAAGTCGGAAAAAAAACCCCGTCTAAGTTTAGCCTAGTCCCGGGGGTTTGGGTTTATGCCCTTGTTGTGGATTGGACACTTATGCGCAAAGGGGAAATCTTTATTCGGGGAAAAGTTCGCCCACAGTGGCTTATCAGTCCAATAAAGGGGAAGGGTAGGAGAGGAGGAGAATGGGAATCAGTCCCTAAACCGGGAGCGATGTGTTCGTCCATCAATTTGTAAAATGTACAGCAAGGGCCGTAGAGGGGGGTTTATAAAAAACATAAGAACATAAAAACAAAGGAACAGCAGAAGGCCTAGGCCCATGCGAGGCGTCAAGTCCCTCCGGTTAAAGCCAATGCCCCCAACCTAGTCGGTCGGTCACACGATTAAAGGGGAACACGGCAACCGACCTGTTGCACAAGCTTCAGGTCAAACTCACACCCCCCCCTTTTACTCTGTATTTACCAACCCTATTTTTAAAAGCTACACAACGTTCTCCTTAAAAACGGTATTGGGAGTTTGTTCCCCCACCCAAAAACTTATTAAAAAACCAGTACTTTCCTTTTCCCCTCCTAATCTAAATTTTTTTCAATTTAAAAAACCATTGGCGGTCTGTCAGGCTAGATATTTTCGCACATATTTAATCCCTTTATTTATTCCTGTCTTCCACTTATAAACCTCAAATCTACCCCCCCTAATTTCTAGTCTTTTAGAAGTGCAGTTTCAGGGCCCTTAGTTATCCTATGGGGGAAGGTTTTGATCATGGGATCTCTTTGTCATTCCTTTGTACATTTTCCCAGGGAATTTTTACCCATTCTGAAACGGTGCCAAAAACTGTGCAGCATATCTAAATGAGGCCTAACAAGGATGTAAGAGTTGAGAAAACCTGGGACTCTATTATTTATGCTTCTTAAATTTGAACCCAAAGGATTTATTAGCTTTTTTGCGAACACTTATCATTTTGTTTGGTTTCGATTCCGTAAAAGAACCCCTAAATCTTTTCGAAACCCGTAATATTAGTTCTTTATTTAGTTTATATGTGGCATGGTTATTGTCCTGTCCAACATTTGAATTTGCATTTGTCTATATTAAAAGCCTCTGCCATTTCGACCACTGCATAGTCATTCAAATTTCCCGGAGTGCTCGAAAGTCCTCGTCGAATGAATTCGGGCCTTTTTTGTGTATCGGCAAAATTGCCGATGCGCCCCTTTATGCCCCATTATGTCGTTTATGTAGATTTTGAACAGAGGGGGCCCAACCTGCCCCTGTGGAACACCGCTCGTGACGCTTCCCACTTGTAGTGAGGTGAGTGAAGCGATGGAGGCGGGGGTCATGTGGTACCACCACTGTGAAGTAGGTCTTTTCCCAAAAGGGTTTAAAAAGTGTTGAAGAATTTTTGTAACAAGACCCCATGATGCTGCCGTGTTGAAGTTGTGATGAATGGTTTGAAAAACCCACAGTTTAAGATTGAGCACTTATGCAGCAAAGGGGTCTTTATAAAGGAAACGTTTCGCCCCCAGTGGGTTCATCAGTCCAATACAAAGAGGGAAAGGCGTAAGGGAGGAGGAGATGAGGTAATCAGTCCCTCAACCTGGAGTCGTGTGTTCAGTCCCTCAATCTTGTAGAGTACAGATAGGGCCCTAGACTGGCTTATATACTGTTGAGGTGACGTGAAAAGGTGGAGGCGGGGGGGCATAGTGGTACATCCACTGTCGAAGAGGTTTCTCCAAAGGTTTTAAAAGTGTTTAAGAATTCTTTGTAACAAGACCCCCTGATGCTGCCCTGTCTGCGTTGTGATGAAAGGTTTAAAACCCCAGTTAAGATTGGGAAACTTATGCAGCAAATGGGAAACTTTATTCAGGAAAAAGTTTGCCACACGTGGCTTCTCAGTCCCCAAAACAAGGGGGAAGGGTAAGGAGGGAGGAGAATGAGGTAATCGCCCCCAAACCCGGAGTCGATGTGTTCAGTCCATCAATCTTGTAGAAGTACGCATAGGGCCGTAGACGTGGGTTATATACTGTAGTGAGGGGACTGAGAAATGGAGGCGGGGTCATAGTGGTACCATCCCTTGTCGAAGTAGGTCTTCGTCCAAAAATTGAACAAGTGTTGAAGAATTCTTTGTACAAGACCCCATGATGCGCCGTGTCTGACAGTTGTGATGAATGGTTTGAAAAACCCAAAGTTGAAGATTGAGACCTTATGCAGCAAAATGGGAATCTTTTTTTCAGGGGAAAGTTTCGCCCACAGTGGCTTTATCGTCCAAAACAAAGAGGAGGCGTAAGGAGAGGAGGGGAATGAGGTAATCAGCCCTCAACCTGGAGTCGTGTGTTCATCCATCATCTTTAGAATGTACGATAGGCCCTAGACGTGGGTTTATCTGTGTAGGTGCGTGAAAAGATGGAGGCGGGGTCATAGTGGGACCCTCCACTGTCGAAGTAGGTCTCGTCCAAAAGGGGAACAAGTGTTTAAGAAATTTTTGTAACAAGACCCCCCTGATGTGCCGTTCTGACAGTTTGATGAATGGTTGAAAAAAACCCAAAGTTTAAAATTGAGACCTTATGCAGCAAAGGGAAACTTTTTTCAGGAAACGTTTCGACACAGTGGCTTCATCATCCAAAACAAGAGGAAGGCGTAAGGAGAGGAGGAGAATGAGGTAATCAGCCCTCAAATGGGTGATGTGTTCAGTCCATCAATCTTGTGAATGTACAGATAGGGCCGTAGACGTGGCTTTATACTGTAGTGAGGTGACGTGAAGAGATGGAGGGGGGTCATAGTGGGACCATCCCCTAGTCGAAGTAGGGCTTTGTCCAAAGGTTGAACAAGTGTGAAGAAACTTTGTAAAAACCCCCCATGATGCTGCCCTGTCTGCAGTTTTGGTGAAAGGGGTTTTAAAACCCCACAAATTGAGATTGAGACACTTATGCGCAAATGGGAATCTTTATTCGGAAAAAGTTTCGCCACACAGTGGCTTATAGTCCAATACAAGATTCCCCTTTGCTGCATAAATGTTCAATCTTCAACTTGTCGGTTTTTAAACCCTTTATCACAACTGTCGAACGCAGCATATGGGGTCTTGTTACAAAGAATTTTCAACACTTGTTCAACCTTTTTTGGGCGAAGACTACTTCGATAGTGGATGGTACACTTGACCCCCCTATCTGTTACGTCCCCCACTACTTTATAAGCCCCGTCTACGGCCCCATGCTGTACTTCTACAAAAATTGATGGCTGAACACTCGCTCCAGGGGGGGGACTGTTACCCCATTTCCTCCTTCCTTACGCCTTCCTCTTTGTATTGGACTGATGAAGCCACTGTGTGGCGAAACGTTTCCTGAATAAAGATTCCCATTTGCTGCATAAGTGTCTCAATCTTCAACTTGTCGGTTTTTCAAACCATTCATCACATGACCTTGTTGTGTTTGCGAGGGGCAGTTCATGGCCCCTGTCCAGACCTCTTTCAAAACTTCCTTACCATTTTAAGTCTGAAAAAGTATTTGCTGACATCCTCATCTATGTTCTTAATTTCTGTGTTCCCTCCTCACATTTCAATGTGTCCGCTTCCAATCTTTCCCTTCCTCTGCATATGTTATATGCTGTCTTTGTGTCATCTATCAACCTCGTTAAGTTGAACTCTTAAAATCTTTCCTCGTATTGTTTAAGGTAGGATCTTTAGTTTTTTACGCCTTGGACCAGTAAATCAATGGAAAGCGCACCAAGAAATCCTTTGTTTCCCGACAAATAAAATATCCCACACTTCCGCGGTAACTTGTTTCGGTGTAATTGCTCACTCCAGGTGGTTCTTTCTCATATCTGTTTACAGGAATATCTTCCCACTCACAACCGTATTTCTCTTCCCTATATCGGAGTACAGCTCAACGCCAGTCCTTTTAGAGACAGTCATACCTGTCTATATCCCACACATTGGTCACGTCTCCCAAAGGTGGCGTGCTTTTATCTGACAAATGCCTTTGTTCAGTCGCAAATATTCCTGGAGTGTTTTCCAGAGTTCCTGCTAGAGTTCACTATCGTCATCCTTGAGCATTTCCCGTCTTCAGTGACATTTTTTTCTTATGCGGATAAGTAATGGTTTGGTATGAAGCTTCGCTTCCGCTGCTAGATAGATTTCGAACTCTTTTTCCTCTTCCTTCTTAGTTTTAATTCCTGGACCTCTTACTCTAATCAGGATTAAAGAGTTTGTAGATCATCAATATTTCCTAACTCGCATGCTCGAAGATAAATACAGGTAAATATTTGCACGGTATACAATGGGTCAGGACGATACTACCTCCTTGGATGGTTGCTGTCTATCAACCTACTACAAAGCAGACCAGTATTACCTACCTGGATGATACTGTCTACCAAAATACGTTCAAAGTGGATTAGTGTTCCAGCTGTTTTTAGTATGACAAAGAATGAAGAACCTCAAAAGAACACTATATACACAAACTCAAGAGGTCACCAATGAACGAAAGGGAACACGTAAAAAAACTGGAATAATTATGTCAGCCTGACCTTTCTTTTAAGGAACATAAGACAAAGATCACGACAGCCAGAAAGATGACGGGGTGGGTACTCGAGAACTTTCAAAACAAGGAAATAAACGCGATGGTGGACGCTTCACATCGCTAGTGCTCCCTCTTTGAGAATATTGCTCAGTGCTGACGGCCTCCGTTCAAAGCTGGAGGAAATATCAGAGTGGATACAAATACAGAGAACGTATTGTCGCAATGAGCAGTGAAGCACCAAATTATGTCTGAAACGCCTTCAAGTCGTTGAACATGTACTCTGAGCGGGGAGGATACATGATTAATTATTCACTGGAAAGTCCTCGAGGGCTGGTCCCAAATCTGCACACAGCCATAACACCATATGGAGTGAGAGATATGGGAAAAGAAGAGTAAAACCAGTGAGGAGCAGGGGTTGGTGTGTAGTGGGGAAAATAGGGAACACTATATCAACATCCGGGGACCCATCCCAGACTTATTCCAACATCATACCAGAAAGATATCAGAAACACGGCTGGGACAAGTTGTTAGAAACCTTCAAGAGGAAACTGGACAAGTACCTTCACCAGGTGCCAGATCAACCAGGCTGTGATGGCTATGTGGGGCCAGCGGGATTCCAGCAGCAACAGCTGGTTGATCAGGCAAGCACGGACGAGCCCTGGTCCATAGCAGGGTTCATGCAAGTCGATACCCTGCCTCTTCAAAGGTATACTGTCCACACTCGATTGACAGAATGGCAACACCACTTGAATAGTTTGCTAACAACTTATACGTGTTTCAAACCACTGTGGCACAAGGACGTAGCACCTCTTGGGAGGGTTGTCGTTACTGGAGGTTACCTGGAGGTTATGCGGGGATCAAACGCCCCGCGGGCCGGTCCATGACAGGCCTCCCGATGGATCAGGGCCTGATCAATAGCTGTTACTGCTGGGCCGCACGCAGTCCAAGTACGAGCCACAGCCGGCTGATACGGCATGACTTAAGGTATCTGTCAGCTCTCTCTTGTAGGCAGGCAGGGGTTTATTGGGCAATCCCCTAATGCTTGATGGGGAGGCCTGGTTGAACAGTTTGGGCCCGGAACAATATGTGTTTTCTCTTAGTGTACCAATTCGCCCCTACTTTTTATTGGCGGCATTTTGCATCGCACTGCCCCGATCTTTTACTTTCGTTAGGAGTGATCCCTTCTGTGTGCAGATTTGGGACCATTCCTTCTAGATTTTCCAAGTGTAGATAGATTATGATTTTATCTCTCCCGCCTGCGGTCAACGAGTACAACGTCAGTGCTTCCAAGCGTTCTCAGTAGTTAGGTGCTTGACAGAACTATACGTGCAGTAAAGGATCTCTGTACACTCTTAGATCTGCGATTTTCACCTGCTTTGAATGGAGATGTTAATGCTACGCAGTATTCCAGCCTAGAGAGAACAAAGTGATTTGAAAAGGATCATCATGGGCTTGGCATCTCTCGTTTTGAAAGTTCTCATTATCCATCCTATCATTTTCTTTGCACGTCCGATCGTGGCACTGTTGTGATCCTTGAAAGTGAGATCCTCAGACATTACTACTCCCAGGTCCCTTACATTATTTTTCCGCTCTATTGTATGGCCGGAGTCAGTAGTATACTCTGTTCTAGTTATTATCTCCTCCAGTTTTCCATATGATGCTTTCCAGGGCATAGTTCTAGCTGCTCAGTCAAATTATGTTCCAAATAGGGAAATCAGATCAAACAAAAATGATCCTAAATGGATGAACAATAGATTAAAATATCTGATTGGTCAAAAGAGAGGCATATATAGGCAAATCAAAAGAGGAGAGGGGCAATTGAGAAATGATATATTCAGTTAAAGAGAGAAATAAAAAGGGAATTAGAAAAAGCAAAAAAAAGAGATTATGAGGTTTAGTTGCAGAGAATCGAAGACTAACCAAAAGGATTCTTTCAGGTATACAGAAAGTAAGATCAGGGTACAAGATAGGCCCACTCAAAAAGTCCCTCGGGTCAGATCACTGAAAGTGATAAGGAAATGTGTAGAATTTTTAACAATATTCTCTCAGTTTTTACACCGGGGGTCTACCAGCGATTTTCAGTAATGATAATTATGATAGAACAGGACGGATAATAAACTGTGCACTATTAAGGGTCCAAGTGACATGGTCCTTAGCAAAATAGATAAATTAAACCTAACAAATCCCCAGGCCCATGATGAACTGTATGCAAGGGTTCTAAAGGAATGTAAAGAGTGAAGTTAGCACACCTTTGGCTAATCTTTTCAACATATCACTACAAATGGCTGGTGCTCAGATAAGTGGAAAAATGGCAAATTTGATACCTAATTTTCGACAGGTGAAAGAGTCCCTTAGCTATCTGAAACTATAGACCAATAAGCCTATACCTCCATAGTGGGAAAATTTATGGAATCAATAATTGCCGAGGACAGTTCTAGCACTTGAAAGCATAAATTAATCAACGAATCTTCAGCCATGGTTTTACAAGGGGCGTCCTGCCTTCGAATTTATTAACTTTTTTCCACTAAGGTATTTGAGGAGGTAGCATGGTAATGAATATGCTATTGTGTATATGGACTTCAGTATGGCTTTTGAAGGGTCCCACATCAAGAGAATATTGAGGAAAATTAAAGCACATGGAAATAGGAGGAGAAATTTTTTTCCTGGATAGAGGCATGGTTGAACAAATAGGCAGCAGAGAGTTTGCATAAATGGGGGAGAATCAGAGTGGGGGAAGGAAGCTTCACGAGCGGTGTTCCACAGGGGTCGTGTTGGGCCACTGCTGTTCACAAATCTACATATAAAACGACATAGATGAGGGCAAAAGAGCGGACATCGGAAGTTTTGCCGATGACACCAAAATAGGCTCGTCGAATTCATTCTGTCGAGGACATTCGAGCACTCAGGAGATTTGAATAGACTGATGCAGGTGGTCGGAGAAGTGGAGAAGCCAGTTTAATATAGACAATGCAAAGTTCTAAATGTTGGACAGGACAATAACCATGACACATATAACTAATAATGTAGATCTTAATATTTACGGATTGCGAAAGAAGATTTAGGTGTTCTGGTTAGCAGTAATCTGAAACCAAGACAACAGTGGCATAAGTGTTCGCAATAAAGGCTAATAGAATCCTTGGCATCATATCAGAAGCATAAATATTAGGGAGTTCTCAGGTTTTCTTCAACTCTTAACATCCTTGGTTAGGCCCATTTAGATTATTGCTGCACAGTTTTGGTCACCGTATTACAGAATGGATACTAAATTCTCTGGAAAATGTAAAAGGAGGATGGACAAAGTTGATCCCATGTATCAGAAACCTTCCCTATGAGGATAGACTAAGGGCCCTGAAACTGCCCACTCTCTAGAAAGACGTAGATAGGGAGGAATTGTTGAGTGTATAAATGGAAGACAGGAATAAATAAAAGGGGATGTAAATAGGAGCTGAAAATATCTAGCCTAGACAGGACTCGCAGCAATGGTTTTTAAGTTGGAAAAATTCAGATTCAGGAAGGATATAGGAAAGGTCTGGTTTGGTAATAGAGTTGTGGGGATGAGTGGAACAAACTCCCAAATACCGTTATAGAGGCCCAGAAACGTTGTGTAGCTTTAAAAATAGGTTGGTATAAATACATGAGTAGATGTGGGTGTGTTGTGAGTTAGACCTGATAGCTTGTGTACCAGGTCGGTTGGCCTGTGTTCCTCCTTAAAGTCAAATGTGACCTGACCTGACTAGGGTGGTGCATATGGCTTAAGACGGTAGGAGGACTTGGACCTGCCTTGCATGGGCCAGTAGGCCTTCTGCAGTGTTCCTTCGTTCTTATGTTCTTTATCGGAGTAGTAGGAATTTGTCCACATTGAACATCATATTGTTTACCGTTGCCCACTGGAAAACTAAGTTTATATCTTCTGGAGGGTTAACCGCGTCCTGGCAGATGACAGCCTCTGCAGAATCCTAGTTCATCCGCAAAGGATGATACGTGCTGTGGTGTATATCTCTGTTTATGTCTGATATGAGGATAAGGAATAAGATGGGGGCGAGTACTGCTGCCTTGTGGAAACAGAGCTCTTCACTATGGCCGCCTCCGATTTCAAACTCTGTTGAACACTACTCTTTGTGTTCGATTTGTTAGAAGTTGATGATCCATTCCCCACTTTCACACAGTAGTTATTCCTTTAGACGTATTTTATGGCTATTACGCCATGATCGCATTTGTCACAATGCTTTTGCAAGTCTGTGTATATTACATCTGCATTCTGATTTTCTTCCAGTGCATCTAAGGCCATGTCTAGTGATCAGTGTTGTGGGAGAGGCAGGAGAGCGACTGCCTGAACCCATTGTTGCAGGATTGTGCAGATATCCGTTGTGGGATTCCAGGTGATTTGCAATCCTGCTTCTTCAGCCTCTTTCAAGATTTTTATGATGTGGGACGTCAGAGCTATTGGTCTATAGTTTCTTAGCTAATGCTTTGCTACCACCTTTTGGAGTGGGGCTATATCCGTTCGTTTTAAGTGATGTGGGAACTTCACCCATGGTCTCAACGCTCTCCTCCATAGTGTACTTAGGGCAACGCAAAGAGGGGTTTCTTGCAGTTCTTAATGAAAACAGAGTTCCACGAGTCTGGGCCCGGGGCTGAGTGCATAGGCATGTTGTCAATGGCTTTTTCGAAATCTATCGGAGTTAGGGTAATGTCGGAAATCTGGCATACATTTATGGAGTTTTGAGGCTCATTCATGAAGAAATCATTTGGGTCGTCGATCCTCAGACCGATTAGTGGTTCACTAAACACAGAGTCGTACTGGCAACCTACTACCTGTTGAATATCAACGCCATAAAAATCAACCGACAGTGGCAAGAAATACATAAACAAATCGGGGAATACGAGGAGGAGTGTAGAGATACCTGCAATCAACTGACTGACACCTTGTTGACAAAGGTTGTGAGGGAGGAGAGGGAAGGGGAGTAAACATGAGCGTGACCCGTCTAACGGAACCCCCAACCAATTACACTGATGCTACCACACACACCCTCTCGCCTCCACCTCCATCTGCTCTTACCCCAACTCCTCCTCCTCTCCCACAACCACCACTGCAGTCACTTGCAATATCTGACGATATCCTCATTACCCTACTGAAGTCTCCCAGACAGATTTCAACACAATGCATGACATGCATTCTGTGTGATGGAATATGACAGGGAAACATAGCAAGCTGTTGTTCCCACCATGTTATAATCACACAGAATAGGGTAGCAGCACACTGATAATATATACAATTTTGCTAAATAAAAACGGACATCTTGCCCCATCTAACCACAACCACCAGTTCAACCAAAGTCTGGCTAAGGACGGGCTCCGGGAGTAGAAAAACTCTTTAAACTCATCAAAGCTATAAGGCACATATGTAGTATCTCCAACATCTCTGTCCCATGATCGCCGCCTTTCTTCCTTCCCCATGCACCTCTACCCATAGTACAGTACTAGTACCAATCTAGTACTGTAACAGTAACTGCCTGCAGCAACAGCAGCAGCTATTAGCAACAGCAGTTATAATAATTAAACACATGTGAAACATCTGGGTATCTTCATTTGTAGACGTTTCGCCACCCTGTGGCTTTATCAATAAAAGGACAAAACCATCTCCAAGGCTGAGGGACTGATTAGCTCATCTTTTGTATGTAGCTCTATTGATAAAGCCAATGGATGGTGAAGAGTCTACAAATGACGATACCCAGATGCTGCACATATGTCTAATTCGTCATCTTCTTGGTATTATATAACATTCATTGTCAGCATTATAATAGCAATAACAGCTCTTCGTCAGCAGTATCGGATCTCAGTAATAACCGACGTTGCAGAAACAGCAATAGTATCTGTAGCAGCAACAGCTGTAGAAGTTGTTTCAGAAGTTGAAAGAGCAGCTGCATCAGTAGTAGTTGTAACAACAGCTTCAGAAATGGCTGGAGCAGCAGCAACAACATTTTAAAGGGAGGAAAATGGAGACAATAACCACGAAAAAGAATTACAACTTGTATAATAAAATCTATAAATATCCCGAAAAAAAATCTTGGGAGTGATTATAAACATAAAACCTTTCACCAGGAAGTCACATCACTCCATCTGCAAACCAGGCTTTTTATCTTAGCAAATTTTATATATATATATAATATATATATATATTATATATATATAAAATTATATATATATAATATATATATATATTATATATATACTGCAGCAGTCCTAATGGACCGTGTTGTGTTGAAAATGGTATAAAATACCTACAAGTTGATGATAAAGGATATGTGCAAAGTTGGGTATGTTTTTTGAAACGTTTCGCCTACACAGTAGACTTCTTCAGTCAAATACTGAGGCAGCTGCCTCTGTATCTGACTGAAAAAGCTTACTGTGTAGGCGAAACGTTTCAGCAATAAAGATACCCAACTGTTGCACGTATCTCTTAATTACCTACTGGCCCATGCTAGGCAGGTCCAACTCACACCCACTTATGTACCTGTCCAACCAATAAAGCTACCTAAATTTTTCGCCTCAATAAGGCTACCTGGGAGCGTGTTCCACTCATCAACATCTCTACTGCCAAACCAGTACTTTCCTATATCATTTATAAATCTAAATTTTCCCAACTTGAATCCACTGCTGCGAATCTTCTCTTAGTTACATATTTTCAGGAAGTTATTTACACCCCCCTTTATCCATGTTTTCCAAGCGTATATTCCAATCACATCCCCTCTAATTCTACGCCTTTCCAGCGAGTGCAAATTCAGTGCTCTCAGCCTATACACCAGCAATGTTGATGAGAGCAAAAGCTGAGTTTCCTTAGGTAATCCTGGCTATATTTAAGATAGCTTTTATGCCAAAGGATTAACGTGTATTAAATTTTAGGGGATTGGTCCCAAATCTGCATACATAAATTACTACCCACGAGAACACGAGGATCAACAGACGGTGCAAAATAACCGCCCTGTAAAAAACAGGAAAAACATATTAAGTGGAGAAACTGAAGTACGCGACTAGCTCCAGAGTTAAGGAGATGTGACCCACGAAGAGAGGCTGAAGGAACTAACAGGACAGATAGTGACAGGCTGTTTGAGAAGCGGGAAACAGGTACTTGGGTAAAACTAAAAGTTACCTGGAGTTTACCTGGAGAGAGTTCCGGGGGTCAACGCCCCCGCGGCCCGGTCTGTGACCAGGCCTCTTGATGGATCAGAGCCTGATCAACCAGGCTGTTACTGCTAGCTGCACGCAAACCAACGTACGAGCCACAGCCCGGCTGGTCAGGAACCGACTTTAGGTGCTTGTCCAGTGCCAGCTTGAAGACTGCCAGGGGTCTGTTGGTAATCCCCCTTATGTGTGCTGGGAGGCAGTTGAACAGTCTCGGGCCCCTGACACTTACTGTATGGTCTATTAACGTGCTAGTGACACCCCTGCTTTTCATTGGGGGGATGTTGCATCGTCTGCCAAGTCTTTTGCTTTCGTAAATGAGTGTTTTCGTGTGCAAGTTCGGTACTAGTCCCTCTAGGATTTTCCAGGTGTATATAATCATGTATCTCTCCCGCCTGCGTTCCAGGGAATACAGGTTTAGGAACCTCAAGCGCTCCCAGTAATTGAGGTGTTTTATCTCCGTTATGCGAGCCCCTGAAGGTTCTCTGTACATTTTCTAGGTCAGCAATTTCACCTGCCTTGAAAGGTGCTGTTAGTGTGCAGCAATATTCCAGCCTAGATAGAACAAGTGACCTGAAGAGTGTCATCATGGGCTTGGCATCCCTAGTTTTGAAGGTTCTCATTATCCATCCTGTCATTTTTCTAGCAGATGCGATTGATACAATGTTATGGTCCTTGAAGGTGGATCCTCCGACATGATCACTCCCCGGTCATTGACGTTGGTGTTTCGCTCTTTTTGTGGCCAGAATTTGTTTTGTACTCTGATGAAGATTTAATTTCCTCGTTTTTACCCTATCTGAGTAATTGAAATTTTCTCATCGTTGAACTTCATATTTCTTTCTGCAGCCCCCTGAAAGATTTGGTTGATGTCCGCCTGGGGCCTTGCAGTGTCTGCAATGGAAGACACTGTCATGCAGAAATTTGGGTGTCATCTGCAAAAAGGAAGACACGGTGCTGTGGCTGACATCCTTGTCTATGTCGGATATGAGGATGAGGAACAAGATGGGAGCGGGGTACGGGTGCCTTGTGGAACAGAACTTTTCACCGTAGCTGCCTCGGGACTTTACTCTGTTGACGACTACTCTCTGTTTCTGTTAGTGAGGAAATTAAAGATCCATCGACCGACTTTTCCCGTTATTCCTTTAGCCAAAGCATTTTGTGCGCTATTACGCCATGGTCACACTTGCCCCCGAAGCTTTTGCCAAAGTCTGTTATATTACATCTGCATTCTTTTTGTCTTCTAGTGCATCTAGACCTTGTCGTAGTGATCCAATTGTTGAGACAGACAGGAGCGACCGGGGTTTTAAACCCTGTTTGCCCTGGGGTTGTGTAACTGATGGGTTTTAGATGGGTGGTGATCTTGCTTCTTAGGGCCCTTTCAAAGATTTTTAGATATGGGTGTTAGTGCTATCGGGCTGTAGTTCTTTGCTGTTGCTTTACCGCCCCTTTGTGGAGTGGGGCTATGTCTGTTGTTTTTAGTAACTGTGGGACGACCCCCGTGTCCATGCTCCCTCTCCATAGGATGGAAAAGGCTCGTGATAGGGGCTTCTTGCAGTTCTTGATGAACACGGAGTTCCATGAGTCTGGCCCTGGGGCAGAGTGCATGGGCAAGACACAGATGAGTCACAGGAATGTCAGGAAGTATTTCTTTAGTCTCAGGGTAGTTAGGAAGTGGAATAACGTCGATGAGGTGGTGGGGGCAGACTCTATACATTGTTTTAAGAGCAGATACGATAGGACCCACTACGCTAGGAGAGTGTCTGGTAAGCTGAGAGGCATATCCAGGAGCTGAAACTCAACCCCTGCAACCACGTAAAGGTTAGTAGAGCCTCTCCAGGTTCACGATCCACAGGGACGTTAGTAAATCGTGTAAGTCAATGAATAAGGCGCCCAACTAGAGGCGTTGTAAGTCTCGTCGTCACCGGAACACGTTTCTAACGAAGAGCTAAGGTCACTCATGCACTCTAAATGTGCACTTTTATGCACATTCACCTTACAATAACCTACCGATACTGTCTGAAAAAATATATTACATCCACAGCCCATGGTCTTCTAGAGACAAAAAAAATCGATAGGGCAACAATTCGACCAAAAACGTATATTACTACTGTATTAGACATTGTTGCGTTATTTATTTATTTTCTCTCTGGAAGACCCTGTGCCAAAAATGTATATTACTACTGTCAAACCATACCACGGGCGGGGATAGAACCCGCGATCAGACTCTCAAAACTGGAGTTTTGAGACTCTCTGATCGCGGGTTCTATTCCCGCCCGTGGTATGGTTTGTTTGCAATCGTGTCATTACGATTTCGTGAGTCATATTACTACTGTATTATACATTTTTGAGGCCAGTCTTATTAAGATGGTTTAGTAGGAAGACTGGTTCCAGAACGGGCTGCGAGGGTTACAATCCCCTTGAAACCCGTCACAGGAATGGATCCAGCCCCATGCAGTAAAGTAAACGATCAACCCGCAACAGCTGAGCGCGAAACTTAAAACATGTTCCGCGAACGTTCGTCCTGGCGACCATTAAATTAAAGTTAGCTGTAACGACTTCTTTCTTCATGCCGACCAGCCAGCCACTGACCAACCTAGCTGTGTACATTCATTACCTGGCGTAATGAATGGTGTACTCCAGGATTTTTTTCTAACAACGCTTTGATACACGTGTAGAATGCAGCTGAAGTTGGAGAAAGTGGGAAAAAGAGGATTTGAGAAGACCTTTTACAAATAATCAACTTTGGAAACTTGTCCCCGCCGGGACAAACCGAAATTTCTTGGTGTAAATTGTTCCATCTACGGTATTTTCAATCGTATTCAAGAATACTTTCGGACTGACCCTAGGATTAATAACACAAAATAACCAAAGAAAGCCAAGCAATGTGGATTATTTCTACTGGGATCCTTAGCTCCTTCCCCACGACGTCATCACAGTAGTCTGTTAGATAAAAGGACACAAGTGCAACTAATGTGACATTTTATTGTGGCAGTTTGGCTCTCCACGAGCTTTGTCAAGCCGTTAAAAATAACAGTCGACTAACTCATAGGTTACAGCTAGGTGAACAAGGGCAGCGGTTTCAATAGTAGAACTGTTACAATAGTAAAGGCAATATTGTATATGTAAAATTAGTTGTAACAGGGGTAAAAGTGAAATATTAGCGTTGCAGTACTATTATCTACAGTAGAATAGCTGTAATAGCAGTAGCAGCAACAAAAAATGCTAGTAGCTGCAGTATTAATTTTACTAGTAGTACTTACAGTAGAAGAGAACAAGAAAATCAAGAGGAATATGAATAAGAAAGAAGGACGAGGTGGAGAAGGATGTGGGGACAGGAGGCAGAAATAAGAGGTGGAGAGGGATTAGACGCAGGAGGCAATAAGAAAGAGGAAGAGGTGAACATCAAAATGGTATAAAATACCGAAAGGTTGGTAGGTAAGATACATAGGCAACAGTTGGGCCAACTTTATTCCGAAACGTTTCGCCTACACAGTAGGCTTCTTCGTCGAATACAGAAAGTAGGCAGGAACAGTCGAGATGTGAAGACGATGTAATCAGTCCATCACCCTTGAAGTCGTAGAATTTGAGGTTGTCAGTCCCTCAGCCTGGGAAGTTCAGTTCCATAGTCAGGAACTATCTGAAGTTTCAAGCGACAGTGCGGAGACTTAATACTGTTAGAAGGAGAGGTGCAGAGTAGTAGTAGTAGTAGTAGTGAGATGTAGCCACTGAGAGATCACATCCCTCTCAGATTTAAACAGTTCTCACTTGAAAGGGTTGTCAAGGTGTTTCTGTACCAAGAGGCCATGTGTTGCGTGTCTGACAAGATGAACATCAAAATGGTATAAAATACCGACAGGTTGGTAGGTAAGACACATAGGCAACAGTTAGGCAACTTTATTCCGAAACGTTTCGCCTACACAGTAGGCTTCTTCAGTCGAATACAGAAAGTAGGCAGGAACAGTAGAGATGTGACCTGACCTCTCAGTGGCTACATTCTCACTACTACTACTACTCTGCACCTCTCCTTCTGACAGTATTTAAGTCTCCGCACTGTCGCTTAATCTTCAGATAGTTCCTGACTATGGAACTGAACTTCTCCAGACTGAGGGACTGACAACCTTAAATTCTACGACTTCAAGGGTGATGGACTGATTACATCGTCTTCACATCTCTACTGTTCCTACCTACTTTCTGTATTCGACTGAAGAGGGCCCATGTGTAGGCGAAACGTTCCGGAATAAAGTTGCCTAACTGTTGCCTATGTGTCTTACGTACCAAGAGGAAGAGGTGTTGAAGGATAACGGGGGTAAAGGAGGCACAAAGCAATAAGTGAAAAAATACTGAAGGTTAAGGAAAATAAATTTTTCCACAGAAAGCTCAGGTCAAAGCCAGGCTTCCCTGATCAACTAACTCAACCATCGCAACCTAGCCCATCAGACCTGACTGGCTTGGGTCAGTAGGTATGATTCATAGCTCCTCCCTTCTTAAGTGGATGTGAATTGGACCTGACTAGCTTAGGCTAGTAGGTAGGCCTCCTGTAGTGCTCCTTTATGTTCTCATCAAGCAACTTCTTCAGGATGCTTATTTATTGTTTCATGGACGATTTCTACGTGTACACCGGCAATAATATATCCTGGAAGAACGATAAATTATTACAAATTATTATTAAGGGCTTTTACAATTAAACCAATATTTTATTACATTCCTAAAGTCATGCTGCACTTAGGGAATAGACTATAATCAGGTTTAATCCAAGGAAGAGGAAGGCAGCTTCCCCAGATCAAGGTACCTCCCCACTGAATTATTATGATCAACTTAAGCACTAAACCCACAAGGGTCATACAGCGCTGCGGGGAGGGATGTGCGAAAGTAGAAATGCGCGAAGGTTAGTTTCACTTCCCTAGTGAAGGTCATCCTAGCGTAACATTTCTTGTATTAAAAGTTATCATAATAATCTTAATCACTGTTCTGGCATTGGCTGCATCTGCTTTGTGCCCTCTAAATTGTTATTATTATTATTATTATTATTATTACTTTTTAACCCATAGCTCAAGTGGAAGCATTTGCAGCTCACAAGGGAATGACCCGGGTTCGAATCCTGGACAAGTGTTAACGTTGAGTGTGTTTTCCTACATCTGTTGGCTCAGTTCACCTAGAAGTTGATAAGTCACCTGGGTGACTGTTATGGGTGGCATCCTGGCGAAGAGCAAACAAAATGACCTCAATGGAAATAAGCCATACTGCTTGTACCTTAAAATGGTATAAAATACCGACAGGTTGTTAGGTATGACACATATGCAACAGTTAGGTATCTTTATTTCGAAACGTTTCGCCTACACAGTAGGCTTCTTCAGTCGAGTACATCGTCTTTCAAGTCTCTTCTGCTTCTATCAACTTTTCTGTACTCGACTGAAGAAGCCTACTGTGTAGGCGAAACGTTTCGAAATAAAGATACCTAACTGTTGCATATGTGTCTTACCTAACATACTGCTTGTCTTTAGTGGGCTTTCCTGGGTTATTAACCATCAGAGTTAATAATAATCCAACTTTCCTCGCATGTGTAGGGATACTAACGCTTTAAAGTCATATATCTCGCGCTGCCAGACGTAAACCCATGGTACCATGTTTGTTTTTTTTAATTTCGTCAATGTTGCGGCTCAGTTGTTACTCGCCTCAGCTAGTACGCTGAGGGACCACTGGTACAGGTGTAAATGTCGGGCATGTTTCCTTACTTCTGCTGGGAACGCTTGGAAGCACTTGACTTGTACTCGTTGGAACGCAGGAGGGAGAGATATATCATAATCTACACTTGGAAAATCTTGGAAGGAATGGTCCCAAATCTGCACACAGAAATCACTCCCTACGAAAGTAAAAGACTGGGCAGGCGATGCAAAATGCCGCCAATAAAATGTAGGGGCGCCATTGGTACACTAAGAGAAAACACCATAAGTGTCCGGGGCCCAAAACTGTTCAACAGCCTCCCATCAAGCATTAGGGAAATTGCCAATAAACCCCTGGCTGCCTTCAAGAGAGAGCTGGACAGATACCTAAAGTCAGTGCCGGATCAGCCGGGCTGTGGCTCGTACGTCGGACTGCGTGCGGCCAGCAGTAACAGCCTAGTTGATCAGGCCCTGATCCATCGGGAGGCCTGGTCGTGGACCGGGCCGCGGGGGCGTTGATCCCCGGAATAACCTCCAGGTAACCTCCAGGTAACCAGCCCCTGTTCATCTAGCAGTACGTACTTGAGTTTGTGGATGAATGGTTCAGAGAACCGACATGTTGATAAATTAGACACATGTGCAACTCTTGGGTTTTACCTGGAGTTTACCTGGAGAGAGTTCCGGGGGTCAACACCCCCGCGGCCCGGTCTGTGACCAGGCCTCCTGGTGGATCAGAGCTTATTTAAAACTTATTTAAACCATTTCGTTGTTCTGTCTACTACTTTAAACCATTTCACTGTTCTATTCACTACTTATTTAAACCATTTCACTGTTCTATTCACTACTTATTTAAACCATTTTGTTGTTCTATCTATCTTTATTGAGGAAACGTTTCGCCACACAGTGGCTTCATCAGTCCATACGTAGGAGAAACTTGAAGAACAGGAGGAGAATGAGGTAATCAGTCCCTCAACCTTGAGTCGATGTGTTCAGTCCATCAATCTTGAATAGAATACGGCATATGAGCGGAGAAGCAGCTTATAAACCGTATGGCAGGAGAGGTGCAGCAGTCATAGGTGGTGTCACATTTGTTCAATGTGGAAGTAGGTCGTGCCCAAGAATTAGGCAAGCGAAGAATTCCTAAGTATTAAGATCCCAAGAAGTTGCAGTGTCTGACAGGTTTGTAGATGATTATTTTATTATTATTATAATCAAAAAGAAGCGCTAAGCCACAAGGACTATACAGCGCTGCAGGGCAGGAAGGAAGTGAGGGCATCAGGTGGCAAAAGGGAGATGGATGAGCAACAGGTTACGGATAACAGCGGGGCAGTGGATGGTGAAAGGGTAAAGGGCAGCAAGAGACTGAACCAGAAAGGGCTGAGGGGAGTGCGAAAAGTATCATCAGAGTTTGTGGAGTAAATCGGTCGTTGTCAAGAAGTCAATGAGAGAGTCAGGATTAAAGGAGGGTCCATCAGCAAGAAGGGAAGGTAAAGAGAGAGTAGCAGAACGAAGACGACGTTGGAGGTAAATTCTGCGTGCTCGTTGATAGAGAGGGCAGTCTAACAGAATGTGGCTAATCGATACTGGAACTTGACACTGCTCACAGAGAGGAACAGGGTGCCTCTCCATGAGATACCCATGAGTAAGACGAGTGTGGCCAATGCGAAGGCGGGAGAGAGTGGTCTCCCAACCTCGGCACTGATGACAAGAAGACGGCCAGCAACCTATGCTCGGTCTAATAGAATGAAGTTTGTTACCGAGCAGAGTTGACCAACGTTGTTGCCAACGGGTGCGAAGGTGGGCAGCTATTGCAGCAAAATAGTCCAGAAATGGAACACCTCGATAGGAAACTGGTAGGTCACATACTGCTGACCGCGCAGCAGCGTCTGCCTGCTCACCGCCCTGCACGTCGACATGACCAGGGACCCAACAAAAAACAATATCTTTATGTTTGGTAGAGATACGGCGTAGCCAAAGTTGGATACGGAGAACTAGGGGATGAGATGTATCAAATTTTTGTATAGCCTGCAGAGCACCAAGGGAGTCTGAGACTACTACAAATGATGACACAGGCACAGATGCAATACGAATAAGTGCTGCAAGAATGGCATACAGTTCAGCAGCAAAAATGCTAGCTGAAGACAGTAAATGCCCTCGCACGACGCTGTCCGGAAACACTGCTGCGAATCCGACGCCGTCTGAAGACCTAGAGCCATCTGTGTACACAGCGGTGGCATGAGAACGGGAGTGGAAGTGATCAAGAAAAAGAGAGCGGGAAGCCACCGCAGGCAGTTGAGCTCTCGAGCAAGGGAGTGAGAAAGAACAGACCCGAACAGCTGGAACTTCCCAGGGGGGCAGGGAAAAGTGAGATGCTACATGAACACATAAAGGTGGTAACTGAAGGGAAGACAAGAGTGAATGCAGGCGAAGAGAAAAGGGACGGAGCAAACAGGGGCGGCGAACGAATAAAGAATGTCCACTAATATCGGTGACCATTCTATAAATGGAAGGATTGCGTAGACCGTGAGAGCGTACACAGTAACGAAGGCAATGGGCATCACGGCGATCAGACAAGGATGGAACATTTGCTTCTGTGTAGAGGCTCTCAACAGGGGAAGAGCGAAAAGCACCAAGGCACAAACGTAAGCCTTGGTGATGGATAGAGTTAAGGCTAGAGAGAGTAGCAGGAGAGGCCGCGGAATAAATCTGGTCACCATAATCGAGTTTCGATAAAACGAGGGCTGAATGTAGGCGAAGCAGAGTTCGACGATCAGCTCCCCAGGAAAGATGAGCAAGGGTTTTAAGAAGGTTTAGCCGGCTGTGACAAGTTGCCTTCAGAGAGGTAATGTGAGGTTTCCAGGTTAACCGACGGTCAAAGAGAAGGCCTAGAAACCTGACTGTATCACGTTCGGGGATACGGGAGCCATAGAGATACAAAGGATGATCGGAGATAACAGAGCGTCTAGTGAAAGTAATTTGGTGAGTTTTGGTACTTGAAAATTTAAAACCCATGTGTGGTGGCCCAAGTGGAAACACGGTCGACCGCATGCTGGAGAGAAACTGCAATAAGGTGACAGTCAGCGCCTGCACAAGCAATAGCGAAGTCATCAACATAGAGTGATGACCAAATATTGGGTGGAAGAACAGAGGCCAAATCATTTATAGCAAGGAGAAAAAGTGTTGTGCTTAGAACACATCCCTGAGGGACACCTTCAGCTTGGACGAAGTCCGGGGAAAGAACATTATTGACTCGAACACGGAAATGTCTGTCAGTTAAAAGTTCTTAAGGAAGGATGGTAGATTGCCTCGGAGGCCTAAGGAATGGGCCTGGGCCAAAAATATTATACCTCCAAGTTGTGTCATATGCCTTCTCAAGGTCAAAAAAATATGGCAATAACTGAGTGATTATTCGCAAAGGCATTACGAACATACGTATCCAAGCGTAGTAAGGGGTCTATGTAGAACGACCCTTACGAAAGCCATATTGACTAGCGGAGAGACTGTTGTGAGTCTCTAAATACCACATTAAACGTCGATTTACGAGGCGTTCCATCACTTTGCAAACTGCACTTGTAAGTAGCGATGGGGCGATAGTGGGAGGCATCAGTCCTGTAGTACCCGGTTTGCGGAAAGGGAGAACAATGGCAGATTTCCACAGCTGGGGAAGAACTCCTTGTGCCCAAATAAGATTGAAGAGGTGTAAGAGGACTACAAGGCTGACCGATGTAAATGTTGTAACATACGAATATGAATGTCATCAGGCCCAGCTGCCGATGATCGGCAAGCTGAGAGCGTTGCCTCCAGTTCTTGAAGTGTAAAAGGCACATTATACTGTTCTTCTCCGAGAGAAGAAAAGTCCAAGGGTACTAACTCTCTGGCAGACTTTGAGGAAAGAAACGAGGGGCATAGATGGAGCCCTCGGGAAATACGGACCAGATGTGTGCCAAGTTCAAATGGCAACGTCGAGAGGGTTTGCTATATCAACACCAGTGACCCGTAGAACAGGAGCCGGGTCAGGAGAGTATTTACCACTCAATTTCCTCACTTTTTTCCAGACTGCACTCATAGAAGAAGCAGAGGTGATGGTGGAAACATAGTCTCGCCAACAAGTGCGTTTAGCTTCACGGATGACACGGCGAGCGATCGCACGCTTCTGCTTAAAATCAACAAGTCTCTCAGCGGTTCTATTTTACCGGTACCTGCCCCATGCAGCACGTTTCAAACGTACTGCACGAGCACAAGCAGGAGACCCACCAAGGCACCACTTCTGTGAATGCCTGCCTGAGGTTTGGGGTATAGAATGAGAAGCTGCGGTATAAAACTGATGTCGAGAAGATGTGTAGGAGCTCATCAATGGAGGATGAAGAAGGAACCTCACTAAAAGCAGTGAGGTGTGAGTAAAGATCCCAATTTGCCCGATCAAATTGCCAGCGAGGGCTACGGGAAGGTGGTGAATAGGAAGGAGAGTAAGAATGATCGGAAAATGAATCGCTGTCATGTAAGTCTGGTAGAACAGACCAGGTGAAGTCTAGTGCAGTGGAGGAAGAGCAGACTGATAGATCGATGCAAGAGAGAGTATGAGTACGAGGATCAAAATGGTGGGAGTACCCGTATTTAAAACATGGAGGGGGTGAGAGGCAAGAAAAGCCTCCAACTGAATGCCACGTGAGTCACAATGAGACCCCCCCCAGAGGAAATGGTGGGCATTAAAATCACCAGTAACAGAAGTGGTGGTGGTAAGGATGAAACAAGAAAGGCAAAGTCTGGGATAGAAAATGCTCGAGAAGGAGAGAGATATAAAGAACATATTGTTAAACCACTTATTCAAGTGGATACGGGCTGCAGTGTAATGCAGCGAGGTAGGACAAATAGTTGACAGTACGGAATATCATTGCGTAGAAGAAGGGCACTTTCATTAAAGGTCCCATCTGAGAAAGGATCCGAAGAATACAATAAATTATAGCCTGAGATAGGTTGGAAAACAGCCGAGTGTAATTTTGGTTCTTGTAAGCAAGCACCAACAGGGGAAAACCTGGAAAGCAACATCTGAAGCTCACCCCGATTACCCCTGAGGCCGCGGATATTCCACTGTAAATAGGCCATGATTGGCGATGAAGAAAATATCAGGAATCTGTAGGTAAAGGCACCTACGGACTAGAGGGGTTAGAAAAGTCAACGTGTGGTGGCATTGGAAGATGTTCAAGTAGCGAAGGAAGGAGCGTTGCGAAGAATGGGGTTGTGAAGATGGAGGAGAGGGAAGAGAAGGAACAGGAAGTGAATCAGTGTCCATTGAAGGTTTAGTCTCTGCAATATATTCTGAAATGTGCTTCAAGTGTTTCTGAATTCAAAGATGTATGGGAAACCATATTGGAGATAGGAGGAGGAGGGTGAGTAAAGATTGGACAGTAATGGACTGTACCAAAGTAGAGGGGGAGGGAAAAGTGTAAGGGACTGGAGATGAAGTGTGGGGGGGGACAGAAGAGGTAGAAACCTGGGAGGTGACAGAAGAGGGAGAAACTTAGGGAGGGGACGGGGGGTGGAAGGCATAGTACGAGGAGGAGGGTGAATCTCCACACTTGTAATAGAGCCAGAGAGAGGGGAAGAACTAGGTACAGAGACTGGAAAGGTAACGTGTGGAGGTGGAAGAAGGGAAGGAAGGGGCAAAGAAGATTTGAGCAATGTGGATTTTTTGGACTTCTGAGTAGAGGGGCGATTGGTATTAGGTGTCGTACGAGGTCTTGTCGATACTGGGGCTTGTGAGGAAGGACGCGAAGATGTGAGAACAGACTGAGTTTGTAGTCGGGACGTCAGAGCCAAGGACAGCAAAAGGATTAGATGCCGTAGTGGCTATGGGAGGGGTAACAACAGAGGAGGCTGCAGAAGATGGGACCCCAGAAGTGGGGGGACGTTTGGCAACACGAGAATAAGAAACACGGGGTAGTCTCCCTTGGAGGCGGAGATGAGTAACTGCCATAGCATAAGGGAGACCTTCTGCCTCTTTGAGGCAACGGATTTCACGTTCATTTAAGTAGACCTGGCAACGGCGGGAGTACGAAGGGTGAGCTTCATTACAATTAAGGCAAGATGGAGGTTGACTGCAAGATGTATTAGAATGGTTGTCGGCACCACAGACTGGGCATTCGGCCATAGATCTGCAATATTTCGCTGGGTGACCAAAACGCCAGCAATTTCTACATTGTTGCGGTGTAGGTATCACCTTTCGAACTTGTAACCGATGTCCCGCTACATATACAGAGGACGGAGTTCTCGGCTGTCAAAAGTTAAACGAGCCACATTGCAAGGGTAACGTCTCCGCCCCCGGGCAGGAAGGACATAAGTGTCTACTTTGAGGATTGGGAGATCCTGGAGTTCCAGCTGTTCAAAAATGTCATTGCCACATGACTGGAAATTCTGTTGACTATGGTATGGGGCAGAATGACAGTACCACTACAAGAATTGAGAGAAAGATGTTTTTCAATAGTGATAGGAGTAGTATCGATATTCGAAAGGAGAGAAAGATCATGAGCTTGGGTAGCATTCTGACAGTGACGATGCGTGTACCGCTCTTGAGAGCGTGAAATGAAATATCTCTTGCCAACATGACGCAGGAGCGCTTTGGCAATACTATGGTCAGAAAGGTAGGCAGAAGAAGAAGTTGGTCTTAAAGTAAAGAATTTAGTCCATTGTGTGGTCCGAAACTGAGCGTGGAGAGGGAGTGCTTGACGTGTCGGTCGTTTCCGAGTAGAATGGGAAGGTAACGACGGAGCATCATCAGGAGATTGACGTTGGCGTTTAGGAGTAGGACCGAGTTGGTCCGGCAGGAAATGGGTGGGCGATTCGAAAATTGCCGTACCGTAGAGGGAGAAGCCGGAAGCATAGTCAAAGGAGAGCGAGTTCAGACAAATCGAAGGAGTCAGTCGAAGCCCCGGTACCTGAAGCGGGTGAGGAAACAGCACCAGCAAGAGGTACAGGGGCATCAGGAGTGTCCGAAGAGTGGTCTAAACACAAGGCAGGGTCAGAATGGGGTGCGGTATCAAGAAGTGGTTTCATGGACTAGGGCTGCCATGGTTAGGTTACTCTTTGCTTTTGTTTTTAAGAAAAAAAAAGAAAGAAGAAAAGAAAATAAAAATAAAAAAAAGAATAAAAAAAGGGGGGAGCGGGGAGGAATAGTTCCCAGGAGGAATGAAAGGGCCGGAAATCCCCCTCCGCGCCCAAGAGGACTCGACACCGCTAGTAGCGCAGATGCAGCATGGAACCCGTGCCATACCCTACCCTTCATGCCAGTAAACCAGCAATCTGGGATAGCAACCTCACATCTGCCGAGCTACCTCGGTGGACAAAAGAGAGGGCGGCCGGATATCCGCCACAAAGCATACCTCCTTCAGCCACCACCCCCGGAATCCGAAAGGTGGCTTCCAGAGATACACCCGTCGCCCAAAAGACACCCAAAGCCACTCCGGGATACTGGAGAGGGATCGGGACATCCCTAGGCAATCCAGATTCCACGGCAAACTACGCCACCGCCAAGAAACCTCAACGGAATGGGATGGACCCCGGTATCCTTTCCCCTACCTAGGAACTAGCGCGCCTGTGGGAGAAATCACGAAGGCTAAAAAGAGGAAGGGCAAAAGGGAGGGGTGAGGAGGAGGAGGAGGAATGGAAAAAGGGGAGGATGGGGAGGATGGGATAGGGGAGGGGAGAATGGGGGGTAATTAGGTTCGGTCTGAGGAAGAAGACCGACAGGGCTAATTCCTCAGACCAAGAGCCTCTTCACCACGCCAAGGAGCCCCCCTTGAAGAGGAGGTTTGTAGATGAATGGTTCAGAGAACCGACATGTTGATGAAGCCACTGTGTGGCGAAACGTTTCCTCAATAAAGATACCCAAGAGTTTCACATGTGTCTAATTTATCAACACGTACTTGAGTGTTAGGCGACTGGTGTGAATCGCATCTTGGGAGAGCGACATTATGAACCCCAGTGAAAACAAGGCCTCGATGCCACACTGATTTTATTGGGTTACTAGACCTCCGGATTAATAGTTCGAACAATCTCTTATTCTTAATTCTCAAAGTGCTCCGATAAATGTCACTACTACTACTTTCCCTTTTTTTTACCTCCTCGTTCTTCTACTTAATTATACGTTAATTGAATTTAACCGAGAATAACAAATATTACATTCCATTGTATGGTAGTTCGGACAGAAATAAACGACAGGAAATTCGGACGACATTGAGCACTGTATAATAATAATAATAATAATAATAATAATAATAATAATAATAATAATAATAATAATAATAATAATAATAATAATAATATGGGGCTCGTTAGACTCCTAAGGATCACATATCGCCTGTAGAGTAGAAGGAATTCCAGTTTGATCCAAGTTAGAGGACGATACCTCCAATTCCTCGTATCAACAGCCCTCCACCATAAAATTATCTTAAGAACATAAGAACGAAGGAACACTGCAGCAGGCCTACTGGGCCATGCGAGGCAGGTCCAAGTCTCCTACCGACTTAAGCCACACAACAGGGAACCCCCCTCCCCACACTTTTCCTCTGAACAGCAACATGCCATCCTTCTTATAGCCAGTATTAATTCTGCACTTGATTTGACTTCCTTCATGTAGGCCCGCGGGCGCCAACATCAAGAGATTGCAACAGAAAAGCCTGGCCATAGTCATGTCACAGGTATTGGTATTAGTGGAGGCGTGGGAATGTTTTTAGTAAAATTGGGTACATCAGTAGTGTGGTGGGGTAAGAAGACAATGTGGAAAGGAGGTCTGGCTTCTTCACACCCTCACACAAGACAGTGTGGGAAGGAGGTCTGGCTTCTCCACACTCTCACACAAGACAGTGTGGGAAGGAGGTCTGGCTTCTCCACGCTCTCACACAAGACAGTGTGGGAAGGAGGTCTGGCTTCTCCACACCCTCACACATCACCACACATGTAATTATGGAAACTCGTGTATCGTCGACCAAAAAATTATGGGAGAAATATGGGAAAGGGAGGGAGGAAGATGGCATGGAAAGTAGGGTACAGTGGAAGAGGGAGGGTGGTAAGAAAAGAGGAAAGGTTGGAGGGGAAGGAGAGGGTGGAGTGGAAAGAAGGGAAGATGGAGGGAGAGGGAGGATGGCGTGAAATGGAGGGAGGGTGTAGGGGAAATACGAGAGGAAAATATGAGTGGAAGAGAGAAAGGATGTGAAAGAAAACTAAGAAAATTGAAAGATAGCAGGGAACGAAGGGGGAAGGACAGGATGGAAGAGGAAAGGTGAGGGGTGGAAAGGGAGCAAGATAAAAGAGGAAGAGGAAACACAGAGGAAGAGATAGGGAAGGAATGGAAGGTGGGATATAAGTAGGTAATAAAAGAGAGAGAGAGAGAGAGAGAGAGAGAGAGAGAGAGAGAGAGAGAGAGAGAGAGAGAGAGAGAGAGAGAGAGAGAGAGAGAGAGAGAGATAATTGTGGAACTCATATAAAGTAAACTAAACATTAATTTAAAAAGGGGGAAGAAAGAGAGAATGGAGGAGAGAGAGGTAAGGTAGAGGAACAGAGGAGGGGAAGAAGGATAAAATTATACAACTTGTGTAACCTGGATTTCAAAATTGGCAGTGGGAAGGGGAAAAAGGAAGATATGGGAAGGTATGGGAAACGAGGGAGCAGGAAAGAAAAGAACGGTACTGGAGGAAGAAGGAAAGGTTGGACGCTAGAGGGCAGGAGAAGCAAGGGAGAGAAGAGTAAAACTGAAGGATGGAGAAGTAAGAGAAAGGAGGAAAGTGAAGAAAGAGGAATAATGTGAGAGAAGAAATGAAAGAGGAGGGACACAAAGATGGGAGCAGCAAATATGAAGAGTGAAGGGCGAAACGGAAGGGAACACTAAGTAGAGGAGGGAGAAGGAAACAGGGGAGAAAAGGAAGAACAAAATACAGTGGGAGTAGGAAGGGGAAAGAGGATAGGAAGGAAGAGCCGAGACAGAAGATAAACTCCTGGGGAAAGGGAACAGCACTCTTTATGAAAGATGAGAGTAAAACATGACAGCAATAACACTGAAGAACACCGTGCTGAGCCTCACCAGCAAGGCAGATAAGAATTTCACTTTAGGACGCATCTATCCGACTGACAGCAGTGGCTGCAAAACTCTATACTAGACAAACACGCACGCACTCTCACCTTGTGTATGTACAACTCTCTCGAACACCCTCATCTACACCCCCATCTCTAATTTCTGAACAATATAATTATTACAATAATGATATACAATACGAACAAGATGATGAATAAGACAATGACACGTTTAGCCAACCAGCGGTTCTTTCAAGCTAATACGTATATTCTTTCTTCAAGATATATTCTCAGTATTGCGCTGAGAGCCAATGGCTGTTACAGCATCTTATCAATAGACATCCAAGTGTTGCACAAGAGGCTCATTCGTTAAGGTAATTACAGTATTATATTCACAAGGAAGAACTAAATTTGTACGGGCCTTACAACACTAGGGGTATGTATGGGTGGTAATTAAGTTTGATCAGAGAAGGGGGATGGTAGAGCCAATTCACTGTACCATGAGCCTGGTATTCTGGTATTACCTTTGTAAGGTGAAAGGACACTTTCAGGGGACTGAACAGTGACCTCACCTGGTAAAGCCTGTCATTTCAGTAAGGCCTTCAACAACGTACACTTCATTGAAAATGGTATAAAATACCGATAAGTTGAAGATTAAGACATGTGTAACAGCTGGGTATCTTTATTATTGAAACGTTTCGCCTACACAGTAGGCGAAACTACTACTACTACAACTAACCCATCTCTTTGGGTAGGACCTACTTCCACTGGGGAATCCCGCCCACCAGTGACTATGCCCTCGTCTGCTACACATCCCATTTCCACTTGTTAGTATATAAGCGCCAGGCTCCTTGCTTCTGTTTCAGAATCTCCACGACTACGGTGCTCTTCGCACCAACTCCAAGGTTGAGGGACTGATTACCTCATCTTCTGCATATAGTTCTACTGTCTTCAAGTTATGTCCTGGAATTTGTATTGATAAAGCCACTGGGTGGCGAAACGTCTACAATAAAGATATCCAGATGTTGCACATGTGTCTTAATTTCATCTTCTTTAGTCAAGTACAGAGGGGCTGAGGGACTGACCACCTCAAACACTTTTTCTCCACGGTTGATGGACTGATTACATATTTATTTAATTTCTACTGCTCCCCTTGTATTTGACTGAAGAAGCCTACTGTGTAGGAGAAATGTTTCATCAATACAGATACCCAAAAGTCCCAAACTGTTGCACATGTGTCTTAATCTGCAACGTACACTTCAACAGGGCATAACATAGAAATAGAGGAACAACGCAATAGGCCTACTGACTCACGAAATCGTAATGACACGATTGCAAACAAACCATACCACGGGCGGGGATAGAACCCGCGATCAGAGTCTCAAAACTCCAGACCGACGCGTTAGCCACTGAACCAGCTAGCCACAATAAGATTCGTCCAACTAGGTATATTTCTACACCATAGGAAGGTTAGCATAGGCACCACTGTGACCACAAATGCGGGTTCTATCCCCGCCCGTGGTATGGTTTGTTTGCAATCGTGTCATTACGATTTCGTGAGTCATGTTGGCGGCTTTGAGGGGACTTGAGCTAGAGTTCGTCACGGTCACGCTTGCTGGAGATTCGTTTCTAAAAACTTGCATTTGTGGTCACAGTGGTGCTTATGCTAACCTTCCTATGGTGCAGAAATATACCTAGTTGGACGAATCTTATTGTGGCTAGCTGGTCCAGTGGCTAACGCGACGGTCTGAGAGTTTTGAGACTCTGATCGCGGGTTCTATCCCCGCCCATGGTATGGTTTGTAGGCCTACTGGCTCACACTGCGCAGGTCCTTCTAAAACCCTTTTCACTCAGATATTTGTCCAGCCTATTTCTGAAACTACTCAAGGTAAGCCTTGACCACTCTACTTGGCAGATTGTTCCACTCGTCCACAACTCTAAACCGGAACTTTTCTTCTTAAATACTTCCTACGTCTAAATTTATCCAACCTGAATCCTGTTTAGGTTGAATATTCACAGCGCCCCATTTACATCTTCCACTTGTATATAAACTTCATTAATGTCTTCCACTCATTCTATGTCTTTCAAGAGTTAAGGTTCAGGTATCTTTCTATGAAGGATTCCTTATACAGTGATTCATTTTTGTCATTCTTCTCTATATGTTTTCCAGTGTATTCTCAAGTATCGAGACCAGAATTGCGCCGCATAATCTAAATATATAGGGCTGAAAAATAATAATTGGAGTTACATGTATGTTATATTCTTCAACCTACCGTTACTGAATACCTATTATCGAATAATATCCTCCCTTTTCTTGGATCAAACTTCATTAGGTCCCATTACCTAGGAGCTGTACGAGCCATCCGGGTATAGCGCTTCCCCATGAATATAATTAAGAAAAAAAAAAACGGATAAATGTTAGTGCTTTGCTGCTACGTACAAAATCGAAGTTATGCGAGTCTCTCACTTTACCACAAAAAAAAAAAAAACTTTAATACAACAATACAGAGTCATTACTGACATCACGTTTGGCTGTACCTTTCTCAAGGGCATATTTGGAACACCATTTTATAAGACATTACAAAGTAAAATAAATTGCCCCAATAACAACCCTGGCTCACGGATTCCTCCTACTCCCTGTTGATATAACTGTTCATATCTGTTAATGGTTCCAGGTGGGGACAAGGGGGAAGTGTCTATACGTGTGTTGCTCAAGAATAACAGAGTGAACGCTTATAAATTTACTCGAGTGAGCAGAGATGTGATAACAGCTCTTAGCTTGTTAGGTGAGACACATGCAACAGTTATGTATCTTTATTTCGAAATGTTTCGCCTACACAGTAGGCTTCTTCAGTCGAGAACATAAGAAAGAAGGAACACTGCAGCAGGCCTACTAGCGAGGCAGGTCCAAGTCGCCTACCGGCTTAAGCCAATGCCCCAACCTAGTCAGGGCAGGCAACATTCACTTAAGGGACACGACAAATGACCTAGTAGCACAAGCTAATCAGGTCCAACTCACACCCACCCACACCCACTAGCTGGATTTGAGAGGGATGTGACCTCCCAACGGCTACATTCTTACCTCTACTAGTGACCTACATCTCACCTCCTGGCGGTATATAAGGCTCCATCCTGTCACTTCAACTCCACATTGTTTCAGACTATGGAACAATACTCTTCTCCAGACTGAGGGACTGACCACCTCAAAACTTCAAAGGTGATGGACTGATTATATCGTCTTCACGTCTCTTCTGCTTCTATCAACTTTTCTGTACTCGACTGAAGAAGCCTACTGTGTAGGCGAAACGTTTCGAAATAAAGATACCTAACTGTTGCATATGTGTCTTACCTAACAACCTGTCGGTATTTATACGAATTTAATATTCAGCTCTTAGCTTGTAAATTACACTGTAGGACTGTAGGAGCCTATTCTATATCGTGCAATAGTTCTGTGGTGGCGGTTGGCAGACAGCAGCTATCCAAGGAGGTACCATTGCCTTGACAAATGAGTACGAAATGGAAACCTGATTTTTTTGTTTTTGCATTGGCAAGACTGTGGCTGTACAGGGTATGGTAACAACAATATAACGCGAAGGACATACACAAAGCTATAACATTTACTAAAGGTTTCGCCACGATTGGCTTCTTCACTCCTGAAGGATGACTGGCTTCTTCACTCCTGAAGGATGACTGGCTTCTTCAGACCTGAAGGACGAGTGGCTTCTTCAGACCTGAAGGACGAGTGGCTTCTTCAGACCTGAAGGACGAATGGCTTCTTCAGACCTGAAGGACGAATGGCTTCTTCAGACCTGAAGGACGAATGGCTTCTTCAGACCTGAAGGACGAATGGCTTCTTCAGACCTGAAGGACGAATGGCTTCTTCAGGCCTGAAGGACGAATGGCTTCTTCACACCTGAAGGACGAATGGCTTCTTCACACCTGAAGGAAGAATGACTTCTTCACTCCTGAAGGAAGAATGACTTCTTCACTCCTGAAGGAAGAATGACTTCTTCAGACCTGAAGGACGAATGGCTTCTTCAGACCTGAAGGACAAATGGCTTCTTCACACCTGAAGGACGAATGGCTTCTTCACACCTGAAGGACGAATGGCTTCTTCACACCTGAAGGAAGAATGACTTCTTCACTCCTGAAGGAAGAATGACTTCTTCACTCCTGAAGGAAGAATGACTTCTTCAGACCTGAAGGACGAATGGCTTCTTCACACCTGAAGGACGAATGGCTTCTTCACACCTGAAAGACCAAAGCCGCCACACGTAGCGAAAAGTTTCCTTTAATAAATATCGTAACTACATTTGTTTTCTTTCACCGTAGGACTGCTCATCCTTTATTTGTCTCGTGAACACGTCAGATGACTAAGTAACTCTTACAAACTTCTACCTACATATATTAAAGAGAGAGAGAGAGAGAGAGAGAGAGAGAGAGAGAGAGAGAGAGAGAGAGAGAGAGAGAGAGAGAGAGAGAGAGAGAGAGAGGAGAGAGAGAGGAGAGAAGAGAGAGAGAGAGAGAGAGAGAGAGAGAGAGAGAGAGAGAGAGAGAGAGAGAGAGAGAGAGAGAGAGAGAGAGAGAGAGAGAGAGAGAGAGAGAGAGAGGGAGAGAGAGAGAGAGCATTACACACAAGTGAATCAGTATGCTATTCAGGCTAGAATACAAAATAACACCACCATTACAACGAGCGTCGTCTCACATTCAGAATACGTCTTCACTCCATCCACACGGATCCCATCGACACATTCCTTTTGATCTTATCAATATCCATTTACCAAACACACTCAACGTTGCTTATTTTGCTTACAGGCCATTTAATATTAATTAAAACCTACGTGTTAAACAAAATACGTGTCAATTCTCATCGATTTTTCACTACGCGTTCTTTAGACTTAAGAGGTTTGATTTGGATGATACACTGAGGTTTAAATTTATATTTGACATATTTTCACTCATATTAACCTCTACAAAGAGTTAAAGGGCGTTGGTAAAGTGGCATTGTCTCTAGACAACGCCGTTTTACCATCGAAGAAGAGGATAAAATACGAATTAAGTCAACGAATGTGGCAACTAACCTTCCCTCTCTCTCCCCTAGCACCATACTCACCGCGCCCAGTCGCTTGCAATGGTTCTGGTCTTTCTACATATACATGTACACCATACGTTATATACAATGATAACCTTGACAGCACTATTATCTCCAATTTTAGCCTTCCTCACACCGCTTGGAAGGAAAAAAAAACAGATAGGGTGTGTGTACTCACCAATATGTGGCTGCAGGGGTCGATTCACAGCTCGTGTGTGTGTGTGTGTACTCACCTAGTTGTACTCACCTAGTTGAGGTTGCGGGGGTCGAGTCCGAGCTCCTGGCCCCGCCTCTTCACTGATCGCTACTAGGTCACTCTCCCTGAACCGTGAGCTTTATCATACCTCTGCTTAAAGCTATGTATGGATCCTGCCTCCACTACATCGCTTCCCAAACTATTCCACTTACTGACTACTCTGTGGCTGAAGAAATACTTCCTAACATCCCTGTGATTCATCTGTGTCTTCAACTTCCAACTGTGTCCCCTTGTTACTGTGTCCAATCTCTGGAACATCCTGTCTTTGTCCACCTTGTCAATTCCTCTCAGTATTTTGTATGTCGTTATCATGTCCCCCCTATCTCTCCTGTCCTCCAGTGTCGTCAGGTTGATTTCCCTTAACCTCTCCTCGTAGGACATACCTCTTAGCTCTGGGACTAGTCTTGTTGCAAACCTCTGCACTTTCTCTAGTTTCTTTACGTGCTTGGCTAGGTGTGGGTTCCAAACTGGTGCCGCATACTCCAATATGGGCCTAACGTACACGGTGTACAGGGTCCTGAACGATTCCTTATTAAGATGTTGGAATGCTGTTCTGAGGTTTGCTAGGCGCCCATATGCTGCAGCAGTTATTTGGTTGATGTGCGCTTCAGGAGATGTGCATGGTGTTATACTCACCCCAAGATCTTTTTCCTTGAGTGAGGTTTGTAGTCTCTGGCCCCCTAGACTGTACTCTGCGGTCTTCTTTGCCTTTCCCCAATCTTCATGACTTTGCGCTTGGTGGGATTGAACTCCAGGAGCCAATTGCTGGACCAGGTCTGCAGCCTGTCCAGATCCCTTTGTAGTTCTGCCTGGTCTTCGATCGTGTGAATTCTTCTCATCAACTTCACGTCATCTGCAAACAGAGACACCTCAAAGTCTATTCCTTCCGTCATGTCGTTCACAAATACCAGAAACAGCACTGTGTGTGTGTGTGTGTGTGTTGTGTGTGTGTGTGTGTACTCACCTAATTGTGGTTGCAGGGGTCGATTCATAGCTCTTGACACAGCCTCTTCGCTAGTGTGTGTGTACTCACCTATTTGTGGTTGCAGGGGTCGATTCACAGCTCCAGGCCCCGCCTCTTCAGTGGTCGCTTCTAGGTCTACTCTCTCCTTGCTCCAAGAGCCTTATCGTATCTCTTCTTAAAGCTATGTATGGATCCTGCCTTCACTACATCACTCTCCAGACTGTTTCACTTCCTGATAACTCTACGACTGACGAAATACTTGCTAACATCCTTGTGACTCATCCGAGTCTTTCACTTCCAGTTGTGACGCCTTGTTGCTGTGTCCCATCTCTGAAACACTGTCCCTATCCACCTTGTCAATTCTTCTCGGTATTTTATGTCGTGATCATGTCCCCCCATCCCTCCTGTGTAGTCAGGTCAATTCCCCTTAACCTCTCCTACGAGAGGTTAAGGGGAATCTTGTTGCAAACCTTTGCACTTTAATTTCTTGACGTGCTTGACCAGGTGTGGGTTCCAAACTGGTGCTGCATACTCCAATATGAGCCTGACGTACACGGTGTACAGTGTCTTGAACGATTACTAAGTTGCAAAACGCAATTCTTAAGTTTGCCAGACGACCATATGATGCAGCAGTTATTTGGTTGATGTGCGCCTCAGATGTGCTCGGTATTATACTCACCCCAAGATCCTTTTTCCTCGAGTGAGGTCTGTAGTCTTTGGACCCCTGGCCTGTACCCTGTGGTCTTTGACCTTCCCCCAATCTTTCATGACTTAGCACTTGGTGGGGTTAAACTCCAGGAGTCAGTTACGAGACCAGGCTTGCAGCCTGTCCAGATCCCTTTGTAGTCTTACCTGATCCTCATCCGACCGAATTCTTCGCATTAGCTTCACATCGTCTGCAAACAGGGGGTATGTATTCACCTAATTGAGGTTGCAGGGCTCGGGTCATAGCTCCTGGCCCTGCCTCTTCATTCGTCTCTACTAGGTCCACTCTCTCCCTGCTCCATGCGTGTGTGCGTGCGCGCGCGCGCACACACACACTCCTGTGGCTGAGAAATATTTAAGTTTAAAGGGCGGCAGGAAGATCCCGAGAAGCAGTGGATACCATAACTGTACTTGCTCTCAGGCGGGTGTTTATAATCATACTCTAGTGTTGATGTTGGGGTGTAGCCTGTAGAAATATACTTCAATGAATGAGGCCCACGCATTTGTTTGCTACCAAATTTGAGTAAACCAGTGCGGTTATTAACGATACTTTGCACACAAGGATAAGCAAAGCGTTCATATCCCACGAGAACCGATTCTCGCGCCATGAGTGATACACGTGCAGATTTGAACGCTCCCTGGAACTTTTAGCCAACGTGTTGCAGTTAAATGTAAGTTTCTATAACTTATGTAATTTACTCTAATATATCTTTTTAACATTAAATAAAAAAATAGTATTTGTAAGTTTACAAATATTAACGTTGGTATACGTGTAGACAACTCACTGAATGCCGAATATACTAGGAACAAACATTACAACGTACTATATATATTCTTCCCGGGAACGTGTGGTAATCTACTGAAAACTGACTGCCATCGTGCGACCCATCCTCTAAATACGAAGGTCGTCTTACAAATGCGTTGTTTGTATCAATTTCTGCACGATTTAAGTCGAGAACAAAAAAATATTTAATCAGTCCTTCAAACATGTGCTTTTTTTTTCTTTTGCATGCATTACATAACCTTGATTTAATCTGACCAAAATCACTACTAAAATTAATATTTATTTTCGACTATGCTAGGTGAGATTACGTTAGCATGAATTAACCCACTTTTTATGTATAGTTAATCATCAATAACGAAACAAACTGGCAGAGCGGAATACAAGTCTCTCACAACCTAGATATCCAACGCGCCCTGTTAACGTTAAGAGGACCTGCTGAAACATTAGTTACAGGGTTAGCTAACTTTACCCTTAGCCTATATTTATTTGCAGTTTTGTCAATAATTAAATTATATAAATGGAGGATTAGTGTCTGGCAGAGGAGACTACATCGTCTACGCTTAAATAGGAACTACTCTCGTAATTTACAGTGGAGAACTGACTTGAATCATGGCTTCTACGCACTAAGCAGTACCCCAGTCTTCCTCCTAAAGAGCTACAAGCTAAAATTTGTTACTGGGGACACCTGGAGGCTCAAGCACCTCGTTTAAGTTCTGGCACGAACATCGAGACTGATACTGCTTCTTAAGTGCCCTTAGACTCGTCTCTTAGTAAAAAAAAAAAAAAAAAAACCCGAAGTGTGAAATTTCCCGATTCGCGGCGAGACTAAAAAACAATGCACGTAGGCACACCTTGATGAGGCTACAATGCATAAACACATCCGTTAACTCCGACAAAATATCTTAAAACACAAGAGCTCATTCTTACATTCACCTCTGTTAGTGTTTCAACACTCATATTACACTAGTCCTTCACGAGTCTGCAAAATTATTAACAATCAGCATTAAATGAAAGAAATACAAAGCAAAATTAAATACTGAAAAAAAAAAACGAATAATATATGAAAACTACAAGCAAATGGAAAAGTACAAAAAATAAGAGATTGTGATAAAACGAGGCTGTTAGTTTGCTCCTGGTAACGCAGCCTGACCTACCATCACAACTGAGTCAAGCCTTCTTATGGTCAATTTACTCAGCTTATCATCATTTTTACTGATTTTATATACATTATCGATGCTTCGTAACCAACATGGACACAAATTTGAAAAGCAAAATTGGTCTCCACATTTCGGCCCCAAATGGAAACAATGGGGGGATTGAACTTATGAACTGGTATGAGAACAGGTCTGCTCCTCCATTCCCAATACACAAGCCCGGTTATGGGAACCGGTCTCTTACCCCCTTTCCCCACACACAAGCCCTGGTATGGAGATAATAACTAGAACTGAGTATACTACAAACTCTGATCATACAACAGTGGAAAAATAATGCGAGGGACCTGGGAGTGGTAATGTCTGAGGATCTCACTTTCACGGATCACAACAGTGCCACGATCACAACTGCAAAGAAAATGATAGGATGGATGAGAATGTTCAGAACAAGAGATACCAAGCCAATCCAGGTAACCTCCAGGTAATGATGATCCTTTTCAAGTCACTTGTTCTCTCTAGGCTGGAATATTGCTGTATTAACATCTCCGATCAAAGCAGGTGAAATTGCATATCTAGAGTGTACAAAGAACCCTTACTACACATATAAGTTCCATCAAACATCTCAACTACTGGGAACGTTGGAAGCACTTGACTTGTACTTGTTGGAATGCAGGCGAGATAGATATATCATAATCTACACTTGGAAAATCCAAGAAGGAATGGTCCCGAATCTGCACACAGAAATCACTCCCTACGAAAGTAAAAAACTGGGCAGGCGGTGCAAAATACCCCCAATGAAAAGTAGGGGCGCCATTGAAACACTAAGAGAAAATACCATAAGTGTCTGGGGCCTAAGTGTTCAACAGCCTCCCACCATGCATAAGGGGAATTACCAATAGGCCCCTGGCTGCCTTCAAGAGGGAGCTGGACAGATATTTAAAGTCGGTGCCAGATCAACCGGGCTGTGGTTCGTACGCTGGACTATGTGCGGCCAGCAGTAGCAGCCTGGTTGATTAGGCCCTGATCCACCGGGAGGCCTGGTCGTGGACCGGGCCGCGGGGGCGTTGATCCCCGGAATACCCTCCAGGTACCCAAGAAGGTATGGGAATGGGTCTGTCCTTCCCCATTCCCCAGGCAAATATGGATATAAGAACAGGTCTGCTTCTCCCCACCATCGGGTATAGGAACAAATCTGTTCTTCCCCTCCACAAATACCAGCCCGGATATGAGAATACTTCTGCCCCTCCCCCACCATCAAATATAGGAACAAAATTTACCCCTCCCATCTCTACAAATACCAACCCGGGTATGGGAACAGGTTTGCCTCTCCCTAGCACCCTACCAGCCCTGGTATGGGAACAGGTCTGCCCCTCCTTCTCTCCATCACCGGCTAACCCTTCCCCGGCGCACATTTTCTATATAATGGCGGACAAACAGGGCACCGCACCCTAGTCAATGCCGCACCAGCAACAACGCTTCCAATAACGCCGCAGTAAAACACATTAACAATTTAAAAACCACAATACGAAAAACTGTGTCAAATGTAAACAGCCATACACTGGATACAAAAATCGTTGCAACATGAGAGCTGAATATGAGGAATTAAAAAAATTAAATAATAATAAAATCAATATAACGCTTTGCCTATTCGCCCGCCCTACCACTCCCCCCACGACTCCCTCCAATATCCACTCCCGCATTCCCCTTCCCTCACGCCAACTCGCCTTCCCATTTCCTCTCCCACTGCCATCTCCCATTTCTCCTATACCTTCATGTCTTCCACTCCAATCTCCCCTTCCTCCCACCCACTCCCTCCATTCCTCCTTCTCGCACTAAAGCCTCACAATGCGAGCAGGTCAGAGGGTTACACAACACAATAGGTTATAGGGTATTATCAAGCAACAGACCCCAAGCTGAAGATATTTTGCTGCTTGTGAGGAAGAAGGAAGGGAAGGGTGATTCCGGTAGTGGTTATACCAAGGGCTCCTTGCTTCCACCAACCCTAACAATGTTTTCAATTCAAAAGACACAAGACAAGGAAGATCTGTATTTTACGAAGTTTCACTCACAGTGGGGCTTTATTACGTACGAATTACTACATATTGAAATGAGATACTTTAATGCAGCACGAAAACTGGAAAAAGCTGGCATATTAAACGAAACGTCGTCAGTGTGTGTGTGTGTAGGTAAAATTGGTCAATTACCAAGAACTCATTTAAAATTAAGTCCTTTGTAAAATTTTCTCTTATACGTTTAAAGATATATACTTTTCATATATATTAATGTAAAAAAATAATAATTTTGTACCAAAAGAACCTTAAAAAACTTATCTAACCTTATTATAGCAAGCACAATTTAATTTATAAATTAGACACATGTGCAAATCATGGGTATCTTTATTGAGGAAACGTTTCGAAACGTTTCCTCAATAAAGATACCCATGAGTTGCACATGTGTCTAATTTATCAACGTGTCGGTTCTCTGAACCATTTAATTTAGCCTAATCCAACTAAATGTTTTAGATAAATTTACAATACAATGAAATTATTTTTTTCGTTAGGCTCAGAATAATTTTTGAGAAAATAATTGCATGCACAAATTTTAGCTTGCATTATTCGGCAAGAGCATTGCTATTTAAGCCAAAATCTCAAGTTTTATATAATCGGCACGACATCATAATATAATATATATATATATATATATATATATATATATATATATATATATATATATATATATATATATATATATATATATGTAATGGATATGTGGGCAGCGGGCCTCCAGCAGCAACAGCCTGGTTGACCAGGCAAGCACCAGACGAGCCTGGCTCATGGCCGGGCTCAGAGAGTAGATAAACTCTCAAAACTCCTCAAAACAACCACTGTGAAAGAATAATGAAATTCCAAGCGCTTTCGTGACTACTCACATTATCAAGGAACAATTGTTCCTTGATAATGTGAGTAGTCACGAAAGCGCTTGGAATTTCATTATTCTTTCACAGTGGTTGTTTTGCATATTCGAAAATCACTTGTTTACTGTGATCTTTTTGGGTCACCCTACTTCGGTGGGAGACAGCCGACTTGTTAATATATATATATAATTATATATATATATATATATATATATATATATATATATATATATATATATATATATATATTAATATATATATATATATATTAATATATATATATATATATATATATATATATATATATATATATATATATATATATATATATATATATATATATATATATATATATATATATATATATATATATATATATATTATATATATATATATTATTATTATTATTATTACATACACAACTTCTTGGTTCACACCATTAGGTATCAACTCTGTACAAGAAGCAAAAACTTAGTGCGTAGATTTATAACTAACTGTTAGCCCTTAAGTTAGATGAAAGATTAGATGTGTAACTCTGGGTTTAATGACTTTAAGAGCTTCTCCATGATGATAAAATAATAATAATAATAATAATATGTTCAAAGCCTCTGAACTACACAAGGGTCATTCAGGCTGCTTGTAACCAGTACACTACCAATCCAAGATACTTCAATCACTAAAATATGAATTTAAAATCTTAGCGTAAGACAGACACACACCTCTGTGTAATCGAAGTATTTTATACACTCTATAAATGACATTAGATTACAAACGGTAGAATAAACTTGTACAATGTTTCTGAGGAATGACTACAGATGCCGTGGGCGAATATTAACTACCTTTATACCCTAACTGCCAAAGTGCGCTTGAGGGGGGGGGTCGACCATTCAGGGTGAGGTGTTAATGCCTTGAAGCCCACTAGTGAAGGAGTCTTGATCAAAGAGCTAAGAGCTATCCAGCCTTTCCACAGATCAAACCTGATTACGTCCCCAGGCGCTGTATAACTCCTATCAAGTTTGGTGCTTCCCCATGAATATATAAACAAGTTGAGCGTCACTGTATTAATTGTCTATTTGTAGTTACAGGGCTAATGTTATGCTCCAGGTGTGCCGCCTTTAATTATTGTGCATAATTTTGACATTAGTGCGTGCGTGCATGCCCAAAATTTAAAAAAAAATATATGGAAAATCCACCTGGATGAAACTTCTCGGGCGAATGGGTTGGGTGTTGTCCAAAGAGCGGATTTAATACCGGAGAAAGCGGGTCACTGGTCAAGGTCATAATTCTTGGGTGGGAGGGAAGGGGGCCGTGCTCAGATGCTAAAGTATCTTGCGCGGGGAGTGAAGGAGCCTGCTCAGATGCTAAAATATCTTAGGTGGGAGGGATGGAGGGAAGCTGTGTTCAAATGCTACAGCACCTTGGGTAGAAGGGAGGATGCGAGCGGATGGTCTGTGTTCAGTTGCTAATCTTGGGAGGGAATGGGAGACTATGCTTAGATGCTACAGCATCCTGTGATAGAGGAGGGAAGAAAGGAAGAGGCTGTGCTTAGATGCTTAAGTATATCTGAAGAGTGTGAGGGAGGCTACACTTAAATGCTACAATATCTTGGGGTGGGAAGGAAGCTGTGTAAATGCTATAGTGTCTTGGGGTGGGAGGGAGGTACATTATACTCAGGTGCTAAAGTATCTTGTGTGGGAAGAAGTGGGAGAGGCTGCTCAGATGCTAACGCATCTTGGGTGGGTGGGTGGGAGGGAGGCTATGTTAAGTATCTTGGGAGGGAGGTTGTGTTCAGATGCTAAGCCTGACAGGAAGACTACTCAGATGCTTGGGTATCTCGCATTCGGTTTAATTCGAACGTTAGTAAGGCCGTTGTTGTAAGGTAGAGGAAACAAAAGACGAGATAGGGAGGGAGGATATGATGAACTTTTTTCCAGGTAATCTACAAATTTTTATGACAGCAGTATAGCTTTATACAATGATTCTAGAGGGACACAAAATTTATCACCAGTGCATGCTTACAAAATGTGTCCCTCTAGAATCATTGAACATTTAACTTCAGATAACCCAATAAAACAAGTGCGACTCGTTGCAACCATTGGGGGTCCTGTCTGTCTCATTGAGCGCGTGTATGCCGCCTTATATATAACATATACTGGGTATAATGCTTAATATAATAAAGGCTGCACTTACAAGACATAAAACAACTGCTTGTATGTTATACATAATGTCAACACAAAAAAAATCACTCCATTTCTGAACTTTACTAATTAGGTTTGCTTAACTCTACTCTTGAACTTATTTATATACTATTACTAGTATTTTTTCTTTTGTTGTATAAAAGGTGACCACGGCCTATCAGTGTTTTCTCTCAGCTGCGCAAATTCCCAACAGCCAATCATGTGCCACGCACTAATAATTGAGGCCGCGCATATTCTCAATGATGGCAACTTAGTCGAATAGGTGACTTGCTTATATTTTGGTATACTGTAGTTTTTCATGCCGTATATTAATTCCACTTATTGCAGACCTATGGTCGATGATAATCATGGAAATTAGTTGCTAGCAATTCTGTAAACATAGTTCTGTTTTAACTGGGTCACTGCCACTTTCAACATTCGTAGTTCATTCTGACCTACATGTTCTCTTTTGACTCGCTTTCTGGATGAATGTGGGCCTTAAGATCCTTCCGGGTTTAGTGTTTCAACTGATAATAATAATAATTCAGAAATCTTCCCAATTTATTTTGAGTGATTTTTAATCTATTTTCAGCTCTTTGTTAGGGCAGAGTACTATGATGACTAGGAGTAATTTACACAATGTATATATAAGAGCCAAACAATGTCATACCTTTAGTTTTGACGAGTTTTGAGAGTTACTACTCTTGGAGCCAGGCCATGAGCCAGGCTCATCTGGTGCCATGACCAACTGTAACCAACATGACATTGTTTTGGCATGATGAGCAAGAATAACCTACATGATAGTTTTCGCACTGTTTTAGCTGAGTACCATGATAAGCAAGAGTAACCTACATGACACTGTTAGACCAGAGTACCATGACCAAGATTAACCTATATGACATTGTTTTAGCAGAGTACCAAGATGAACAAGAGTAACCTACATAACATTGTTTGAGTAGAAGTAACCTACATGACACTGTAAAAGCTAAAGGGTAATCTAGTGCCAAAAAAGTGAGGGAGTCGTCTTAATGAATGGGTCAACTAGTTAAAACAATTACAGGTTTTGGAAGCGTCCAAACTAAATGACAGTACCAATTTAAAGAGCACCAAAACGAACATTCAAATTGTCCGAGTCAGACTAAAAGTTTTGGTGTTCAAATCTGTACTCTGTACATCCCCTCAAGGAAGGTTCCTTGATGTTGGTGAGGGGCTCTTGATTTAGGGAATTGGATCTGTGCTCCAGTTCCCCGAATTAAGCCTGAATGCCTTCCACATCCCCCCCCCCAGGCGCTGTATAATCCTCCGGGTTTAGCGCTTCCCCTTGATTATAATAATAATAATAATGTACTCTGTACATACTGATATCAAGAGTAAGTAAGTAAGTTTATTCAGGTATACACAAATACAGTTACATAGAATTATCATACATAGCAGCATATGTGTAGAGAACCTAGGATAACCCAAAAAAGTCAGACAGAGTGACTTATTTCCATTGGGGTCCTTACTTATTTCCATTGTAATGCAATTCATGATATTATTGTGCCCGGTTATATAAACACTGTATACACTACATACACGTGTGTTATATCTGTTGAGGACTTGGGGATGATTACCTACACATGGCCCAGTCTCAGACAAAGCCTCCTAAACTAGAAAGGAAATATTTCAGGAGTAAGAACTATTAAGAAGTACACAAGAAGTTAAAGATGAGTATTTATATACTGAATAATTCTAAATGTAAACTGAAATAACTGATGTACTTTTGAGCTGCCGATATTAAAAAACGGGGTGAAAACAAAAAATACATGTTTAGGTAAAACTGATAAAACCATAAGGTATACCATGGGTAGAGTTGAACTTTAAATGACACTGAAGCAGGATAAAAGCTCTTAGCCTGTAAAACTGTAAAAGAATTTTATACTCAAGAGATCTATCAAGAATTCTGTACAACACTGCAGTATGTAAAAAACAAAAGGACTGGGTTCACAAGAGCTTAAGTCGGACCAGTGGTACTTTGAGGAAAAATACATCACAGGACAAATTCCAATTACAAAACAGAGCAAAAAACTAATATGAAGGACTTAAGAATGATAACATCTGCAACAGTGTCATATTCACAACTGTGAGGAAAATGATAGGATGGATAATGAGAACCTTTAAAGCAAGGGTTGCCAAACCAATGATGATCCTCTAAGTCACTTGTTCTATCTAGGGTGAAATACTCATGTATACTAACGGATCCTTTCAAGGCAGGCCAAATTGCAGATCTGGAAAATGTACAGAGGACCTTCACTGAATGTTTATGTTCAATAAAGCACCTTAATTACTGGGAATGTTTGAAGGCCCTAGACCCATACTCCTTGGAGGGCAGGTGAGAAAGGTGAAAGGTACAGAGTAATTTACACCTGGAAAATCCTAGAGACTGGTCCCAAACCTACACACACAAATCACACTTTATGAAAGCAAAAACTCAACAGATGGTACATCTGTGAGTACACCAAGAGAAAACACAAAAGTGTCAGGGCTGTCAAGGTTGTTCACCAGTATCCCATCATATATAAGGGGGATTACCAACTGACTCCCATCTGTCTTCAAGAGTCAGTGCTGGGCTGATATAAGATTGTGTGTGGCCAGCATTAACAGCCTAGTGGATCAGGCCCTGGGCCACCACGAGGCCTGGTCATGGACTGAGCTGCAGAACCATTGACCCTGGAACTCCTCTCAAGCACGTAAGGAGGTATCTATACGTGAAAAAAAAAAAAAACACTCGTGTACTCCAAGCTAGAAAGAATACTAAAAATTAATATGGTATATATGAGAAGATACTTAAAATGGTTGGAACCTGAGCAACATCATAAGTCTGGTATTGTACTATTAAAAATGTTAAGGGTCAAAGCCAAGAAAATGACACAGGAAAACTCGATTGTTGTTAAGCAAAACTGTTCCTACTGTATCCCTTGTTGCTATATGCTAAGTAACTGTTATTTTGCAGGAAATATTGTCAGGTACTCTGTGGAGGTAGTAGTGCAACAAGAAATCAGCAAGTCTCTGCTAAATACACTAAACATACCTCCCAAGGCCATTTGATGTAGGGAATGGTAGGAGCACTATCAGTTACAGGTACTGTACAAATTTATTAATACTGTCCGGTATTCTGCGGAGGCAGTAGTGTGATGAGAAATCAGCAAGTCTGCCAAATACACTAAACATACTTCCCAAAGCCATTTGATGTGGAGGATGGTAGCGAGCACTAACAACTACAGGTATTCTATAAATTTATTAATAATAAAGCAGTGAGAAAAATGATTTGTGGTGTCAGTCTTGGTGCTATGGATCAACAATTTGTGGATTTTTGCTTCACTTACTATGTTTATTCCCTAGGTTCGTGGGATGTGCAGGGTGGTCTCAGCTACACATTACATCCCAGAAATTTATTGACATGCCAAATTTTGTATTTTTGGGAAGGCAGGGCGAGTATTGTTATTATTCTAAAACATCCTTAAGGAGTACCTTACAATGTACAATTTCCAGCCTTTCTGATTCCATAAGATTAATAACAATTTTCTCAATTAAAGCTTTAGAAATCCCTCATCAGGAGCAAATCTAAAATATAGAAATTTCCTAAATCTTCACTTATGGTGTAGTAATCAGAAAATTCAGATTTTTGGATAATATTCAAACATTCTGTGCCAACTTTCAGAAAATGAGTATAAGAATTGCTAGTAAACTCTTATTAGGAACAACCCTGAATTAAAACAAATTTACCAATGAAAATTCTGAATACAATATGTATATTCAGTTATTGAGAAAATTTATTTTTCAAATTTGGGTGAATTCTAAAGAGAATCTATGTACTATAATTCTTTTTATGTACTGAAATTTTTACCATCTTCACTTTCAAAAGAATACTTTAGAATTTTATCCTTATACTGTCTTGAATCATACAAAGGCTTGTCATTAAGATGTTAAACAACCTTTTAAAAACATAAATAAAGGGGTACCTAGAGTTACGAACTTAATTTGTTCCAGAAGGCTGTTCGAGTGCTGTTACCGAATGAATTTATTCCCATAAGGAATAATGTAAATTAGATTAGTCCGTTTCAGACTCCCAAAAATATACTTACAAAAGCACTTACAAAAATACACTTACATAATTGTTTGAGTTGGGAGCTGTTTGAAACTCGAGGTACCACTGTATCTTAAACATAATCAAATAAGTTACAGTGGAACCTCTATTTGCGAGCATGTCCACGTGCGAGTTTTTCCAAATACGAGCAGTCGATGGGTCGACTTTTTGCTTCCATATGCGAGCAAAATTTCCATCAGTGAGCAGACCTCAGACAGGTTCCTTGACACTGGCGAGGGGCTCTTGCTCTTGATCTCAGGAATTGTATCTCATTTATTTGTTGGACTATCTTAATGAAACTTGGGCAATTTGTGATGGAAAGATGCTTCTTAATGTACACCAAAAATGAAAGAAATCTAAGCATAAATAATGGAGTTCACTTCTCAGCAATTAGCCACCCCTTAGTGGTATATTCGTATGGTTTTTATGGTTGTATTCTCATTTTTTTTTGGTCTCATTTGATAGAATGGAAGATATATTAGAGAAATAGATATGATTTTGATTGCTTTCACAACGAAAAGTACCTTGAAATTGAGTTCAATGTAGGAGAAATAGTCCATTGCTTGGCTATGTTTAAGAATAAACAAATTATGTCACTGTCCATTCCAATATGCAGTCGTGAATGGGTTGACATTATTTATACAATTATTGCAAGAAGAAATAACAGTAAATCTAATATTTTTTGTGTGAATAAAAATTACAAATTATTTATATAATAACAATACAGTAACAATAATAATAATATGTATAATAATAATAATAGTATAATACGATAATAATAATAATAATATGTATAATAATACATATATAATAATAATGTACTACATATAATAATTATAATAATAGACGGCTTCAAGAGGCCGTTACTAGATGACAGTGTTTACCACAACAAAGAGGGAGCGGTTCTGGCCGCCTCCACCTGTTACATAATGACATATTTTATTCATTCTAGAGTATATATCAGGTTTCTATGTGATTTATATTGTTTATTATTTCATATTAGATGAACTATGATAGATAAATAAACCATAGAGTTGATGATAGCAAAATATTCAAGGAGTATGTTGTCCTGTCTCCAGACAAACTCTCGTCAGCCGCCGACACCACCCATACCACTACATGAATGACATATTTTATTCATTCTAGAGTATATATCAGGTTTCTATGTGATTTATATTGTTTATTATTTCATATTAAAAGAACTGTGATAGATAAATAAGCTGTAGAGTTGATGATAGTGAAATATTCATGAAGCATGTTGTCCTGTCTCAAGACAAACTCCCGTCGGCTGCCGACACCGCCCATACCACTACATGAATGACGTATTTTATTCATTCTAAAGTATGTATCAGATTTCTATGTTATTTATATTGTTATGTCATATTAGATGAACTGTGATAGATAAATAAGCTGTATAGATGATATTAGTGAAATTATTCATGAAGTATTTTGCCCAGTCTCTAGACAAACTCTCTTGTCCACCACCAACAATGCCCATACCACTACATGAATGACATATTTTATTCATTCTAGAGTATATATCATGTTTCTATGTTATTTATATTGTTTATTATGTCATATTAGATGAAGTGACATGAATAAATAAGCCGTAGAGATGATATTAGCGAAATTATTGAAGTACAGAATTCCACTGGAACGGATTAATTGCATTTCAATTAATTTAAATGAGGAAAATTGACTCAGCAAACGAGCAAATCCAGTTGCGAGCAAGGTCATGGAATGGATTAAACTCGCAAGTAGAGGTTCCACTGTATTCAAAATAAGCTTAACAGTACTGTACATACAGTATCTAAACCAATAACAAGAAACAATATCACCTATAAATAATTTTTTACATAAAAATACAGTCTACAGTGAACCTTCAAGTTAATGAACCTCAGTTTAACAGACTACAAGAAATACAGAACAAAATCTGTTGGGTTAACTGATTTGGAAACAATGGACAAAGTCTGTTTGTTGCAAAATTTGTCCATTGTTGTTATGAACTTGGCAATACAGTTTTATATCTGTGCACTACAATTGCCATTACTAACCATTGTATTAGCAAGTTCAATCAAGAGTTGACTTAGCAAATTACTATCCATTAAAACTTCCTTAATTTATATTGCAATGAGAACCAAAAATGTAACTAATGTCCTACAGCCACCACAGCAATTAAAAAATGTATATACAGTGGAATCTCGGTGCCTGAACTTAATTGGTTCCTAGGTAGTGTTCAAACTGCGAAAAGTTCGATGTCTGAAACAGTATTTCCCAGGCTTTAATTATCCGCTTCACACAGTGACTGTTCCAAAGGTCTCTGAGAGTTATGTCAGAGGTCACTTCAAAGCACTTTTGAAACAAGCCAGTGTGTTTGGACTTCAGAAAAATGTTCAAAGACCAGGTCAGTTTTTTCTGAACAAAACTGTTTGGACTCCAGTTCATTCAAGGTCCAGTATGTTCAAACACTGAGGTTCAACTGTATACGAATTTAAAAATCCTAAACTTAGGACACAGGATTACAGAAATGCTTGAACATCAACACCTCATGAGGGCTTAGAATTCCCTAAAGAAAAAAACAGATGGTCTATAGATGATAAGGCACAGTGATGTAATATTTTGTGCACTACACAAAGCAAAAGACAAAGCTTTATACGGATATAAATTGGAAGTGTTCACGAAGTGTAGTTGGGTGTAAATTGGATCTGAATAGCATGGGCCAATAAACCTACTATAGTGTTCCATTGCTCTTATGTAAAAGAAAACTACACCTTAGAGGGGGTGCCATGAGGCTGGCAAAGGGCTCTTGATCCTGTGCCCACTTCTAGAGGCAAGGTGCTCTATACCTGTACTCCAATATAAACCGTTTCTCCAAGCTAAGCCTGTATCACCGTGGTAGAATAGTGATAAAGGAATAGACCCCTGGCTGTCTTCAAGAAGGCACCGGACAGGCACCTAAAGTCAGTACCTGACCAACTGGGCTGTGGTTCGTACGTCAGTTTGCGTGCGGCTGGCAGTAACAGGCTGGTTGATCAGACCCTGATTCCACCATGAGGCCTGGTCTCAGGCATTGACCTCCAGAACCCTCTCCAGGTAAGGTACATAGCTAAATTTTGTAGGTATATTTTGGTGATAAATGCTATTAAATTGAACTAAACAAACTCAGAAAAATCTTTTAAGTTACCATATTTTGTCATACAAGGCTTAAAAGCACATTAGATAAACTCCAGTTAAGTTATGTTAACCTAACCTCTCATAACACGAATGAAAACAACTTGCAAAATGGGTGAGATTCAAATCCATGGCCATTCTAAAACTAACAGGCCAATGCATGGACCACAGTACTGTACTGGCCTAGTACGTAACAATTTTTACGGAACTTGAGCCAGAACTTGTCCCAGATAGGGTGGTGGCAAGCGATTCATCTGTAAAAACTTGCCCTAGGGTCACAGTGGGGTCCATGTTAACCCTCCTAGGGTATGGCAATATACAGAACAGTACCTAGTTGGATGAATCTTCTTAAGCCAGCATGATACAGTGGTTAACATATTGGCCAGCTAGTTTTAGGACTGGATTGCCATGGGTTCCAGCCCCACTCATTCTGAATTACCTACAATAATGTCAAACCTAACCTAACTGAGAATATATATTAATATATGTACACTCAGTAGAAATGAATTAATGACAACTGAAAGGAAATTCAAGCCAAATGCCTCCCTTACAGCAGTAGTTACTTAAGAAACAAAAGTGGTGGCATGGTAAATCCCTGATATTAAGGAGTAATATTAAAAGGTACAGGATGCTGCTTTGGAGATAAAAATATTTACTGACAAGTAAAAACATAAAAATGGAGCACTGCTGCAGGAGTCTATGTTAGGGAAGTTCAGCTCTTATATGAGCAGTATCGTACCAAAAAAAATAATTAAAATAAAAAAGTTAAATGAGCAATTCTGTAAACAAGGAACTTTTCCATTGTTTACGAGTTTGTTCATCATTTCTGATGCCAATTTACCCATTTGGTCATCATAACAAGGGAGAATTCTGTGAATTATGAACTCTTTCTGCTGATTATAAATTTTAACAGTTAAATCTGAAATCCTCTAAAATGAAGTCTGTTGTTTAATCAAGGTTTTACCACATATACAGCATATGTGACCTGTGCACATAATACAGCACTTTAGTTAGAAAATAAGGTTTTGTAATGAACAATGTCAAATGTTTTTGTAGATACATTTCTGTACATAGGTATGGAAGTATTTACTGTAGATGCTTGTGGATTGTTTGTCAAATACAATACTGAATTTTTATACAGCCTGCATTGAATAAGGAACTGTGGGGAGTCAAAGGTCTGAATGGCTTTCTTGCAATGCCCTCTTCAGACTTTGAGACCACAATTAGCAAATGAGGTAAACAGAGTAGCAATATGGAAGACAGCAAAAAGAGCATACAACTCTTCTGTAAAGATACTAGTCGACTGCAGCAGTCAACCAAGGATAATATGATAAGGAAAAAAAAAAAACAGCTTTGTAGCCAGGATTTAGAGCCATCAGGCTTATACAGCAGAAATGTGTGTATCAATGAAAATATTCAAGAAAGAGTGAGCACGAGTCTACAGCAGATAAGTGAGGCTTCTGAAATTGAAGAGGTATGGGGCAGATTTTGACCACAGCAAATTCCATAGTTTTCATAGTGGCTGATAAAAGTAAGAGACAGGAAGAACAGATGAAAAAGGTACATAAAGATGACTCAGTAAGGGTCTGTAGCATAAAATGAAGGGGTGTAATAAGGAGGGGAGATAAGAGAAACTATTGTACAGTATTAGCTTTATTAATGTCTGCAATAATTCTACTGGTTTAGCATGTTGAATTTTTCATTTATGTATGTAGTAATGCAATATATGCATATATTTCTCAAATACTTTCATACTATTGTTAGGTTATAAATTTGCTTGTAGTTTTTTATACAAGCAGGATCCCCCATCTTCATGGCCTGATTTAACCCTAATTTGTCTGTTCCTGGGAATATTTTGGTGTGGAGAGTTGTTAAAATGTTTTGCAATGATGTGATAAATACATTTGCAGCTTTACTGAGCATAACTGAGGGTAATGTATTTCAGCCTAACTGCCTGCTCTAAAATGTTTTTTTGTTTTGTAAAATGTTAATTCTGAATAAGAGAATCTAATCTTGTAATTTTTTTTTTAAATTTGGTTATCAAGTTTACTTTCAAAATAAGTGGTTGGAACTTAATATGATTCAGAGCAGTTACCTGTAAAACAATTTCCATTATAGGCATGGGTGTGCAATTTAGTTTTCCTGATGATTTATCCTTAGGTTCAAAAGCTGTTGAATTTATCTACAACTTTGGTAGCTAAGATGGGTGATTCATTTTCTTTAGCAAGTATGTGATTTTTTTTTTTATTTGGACATGATACAAAGTTGTACAAAGAAATATAGTGATTGGGTGTACATGCTAAAAGCCCCTTGTATGCAGAGCATTATGGGCAGGCTTAAAATTAACTTAAGATTAACTAAGCAATGATATATTCAGTGGTAAAAATTACAGTAAACAAATTACAACATGAAGTACAAATGAGTATTTCAAATAAGAAGCATTATAGTTGTACAAATTTGTAGCATAACAATGTATAATATTCGATCAAATCGTATAAAATCAATGATTTGTAGTGCAGAAACAGGTCAAATGGTCATTAGATGAGTTACTGTGCATTCTAGAGAATGGAGTATTCTATTAGGTTACCTGGAGGTTACTTGGAGGTTATTCTGGGGATCAACGCCCCCGCGGCCCGGTCCGTGACCAGGCCTCCCGATGGATCAGGGCCTGATCAACTAGGCTGTTACTGCTGGCTGCACGCAGTCCGACGTACGAGCCACAGCCCGGCTGATCCGGCACTGACTTTAGGTATCTGTCCAGCTCTCTCTTGAAGGCAGCCAGGGGTTTATTGGCAATTCCCCTAATGCTTGATGGGAGGCTGTTGAACAGTTTTGGGCCCCGGACACTTATGGTGTTTTCTCATAGTGTACCAATGGCGCCCCTACTTTTTATTGGCGGCATTTTGCATCGCCTGCCCAGTCTTTTACTTTCGTAGGGAGTGATTTCTGTGTGCAGATTTGGGACCATTCCTTCCAAGATTTTCCAAGTGTAGATTATGATATATCTCTCCCTCCTGCGTTCCAACGAGTACTAGTCAAGTGCTTCCAAGCGTTCCCAGTAGTTAAGGTGCTTGACAGAACTTATACGTGCAGTAAAGGATCTCTGTACACTCTCTAGATCTGCGATTTCACCTGCTTTGTATGGAGATGTTAATGTACAGCAGTATTCCAGCCTAGAGAGAACAAGTGATTTGAAAAGGATCATCATGGGCTTGGCATCTCTCGTTTTGAAAGTTCTCATTATCCATCCTATCATTTTCTTTGCACGTGCGATCGTGGCACTGTTGTGATCCTTGAAAGTGAGATCCTCAGACATTACTACTCCCAGGTCCCTTACATTATTTTTCCGCTCTATTGTATGGCCGGAGTCAGTAGTATACTCTGTTCTAGTTATTATCTCCTCCAGATTTGTTAGGAAGTTGAAGATCCATCTCCCCACTTTCCCAGTTATTCCTTTAGCACGTATTTTATGGGCTATTACGCCATGATCGCATTTGTCAAATGCTTTTGCAAAGTCTGTGTATATTACATCTCCATTCTGATTTTCTTCCAGTGCATCCAAGGCCATGTCATAGTGATCCAGTAGTTGTGAGAGGCAGGAGCGACCTGCCCTAAACCCATGTTGCCCTGGATTGTGCAGATTTTGGGAATCCAGGTGATTTGAAATCCTGCTTCTTAGCACTCTTTCAAAGATTTTTATGATGTGGGATGTCAGAGCTATTGGTCTATAGTTCTTAGCTAATGCTTTGCTGCCACCTTTATGGAGTGGGGCTATATCCGTTGTTTTAAAGTGACTAGGTAATGTAATTAAAAAAAAAAAAAACAGTTTGATAGGGTCACAGGTTATATATTTATGAGATAGTTATTCATTATTTATTTAGTATATTATGTATACTGTACTTGATTCTAGAATTTGAGTGTTCTATTTTTTTTTAATATCCGTTTTTTGTTTCGTTAAATCTAAATAGTTGAGACATTTAGATTTCTTATTTATATTGGTAAATGTTGTGGAACATCGTTTTGCTTTAGTTTTAGAGGTCAGAATTAGCCTGGGGATTTCAGTCATCTATTGCATAAGTTTCTGGTTGTGATAATTCTGTTTTTTTAGGGAACTGTTTGCATTATGGAAATTTTTAATTTTATTACTGAGTCAACATCAATTTTCATAAATTTATCACACAATATATAATTTTATTATTATTCAGGAAGAAAGTCATGCTTCTTAGTACAGTAACATTTATGGAGATGGAATGCTACTTAGAAATGCTTGGTGAAAATGAGTCGGGCCTTACATGGGCATGGGGGCCTACTTCATGCTCTCTGAACCATGAAATTAAGGGAAAAAACAAACCAACGGGATGAAAAATTTAAGACAAAATGCAACACTTGCATATTTTTTGTGGGAAAAAACCTTTTTTCCCTGCACAACAGGTTTTCCTCAGCGAATATGGGTAACACAACACGGGCAGACATAAAAGCTTTTTTGAGGGTTAGGTGGGGGTTAGTCCCCCTAACCCTAAAAATGGGAATTTACTACTATCCCCAAATTTTTAAATATTAAACTGGTTCAATTTAAAAAAACCCTTTTGGGGACGTGAAATATACCCACCATTTACAATACCCAAGCGCATGTTTTATTTTTCCAATTTACCGTATATGTTTTTTATTTAAGGGAAAATCTTGCTGTTAAAGGGAAATTTGGGATGGGGCCATGGGAGGCCAATGCTGGGGTCGGAAAGGGGGTTTAAACTTGGGGTTAAAAAGCAGATAAAAGGGTTTGTAGAGGTATTTTTCTGGGTTGAGAATTTTAAAGAATTTTAATGTGATTTTGTTAAAAGGCACATCCCTGCTTAAAAAGATGGGGGTTTGTGTGAAAGGAGAGGCATGTTGGGGAAAAAGTGGTCACAATTGGCAATGCCTGGGGGTTTTTGACAAGGAGGTTTTGGGGTTTAAAAGGGAATACAACGTCCCTTAGACGTACTAAAATTTTTTTGGAGTCTGACAGTATATATTTGAGATGTTTGTTGGGGTTTGGGGGAAAAGGGATTTGTGATGGTGAGGGGGGGGAATGCAGGAAAGAAAAACCATCCCTAAAAAGACAAACATTTATGAAAGGAAAATTTAGTAAATACATTGGAGAGGGGTCAGGGGGGCAATCTAGAGTCAAGTAGAGCAGTGAGGACATGTACAAGGGGGAGGGGCTGTGTAGGGCAGGGCCACCTGACGGCAGCCCCTTGTTGGGGTTGGGAAACTTTTCCAAATTTAAAATTTTTAAGAAATTTTAAAAATTTCCCCTTTAAATTTGGTGAAAGTGTCTAAAATTGCGTCACTAAAGCTTCTAACCCCGGGCATCAAAGAAAATCATTTTTTTTGGAAGACGGTTTTCTGCCCCCCAAATTTTAATGTTTAGCTAAAGTGTGCTGTGATTTGCACACAAAAATTTGTTTTTCAACATCCCTCATGGGGGATGAAAAGAAGGCTCAGAAATTTGAAAATTTTTTCCCTTTGGAAAATTTTAATTTTTTTAAAAGCTTTTAACACTAAATATTAAAAAAAATAAAATTTTAAAAAATTTTGAAACCCAAAAAATTTTAAACTTTAAAATTCAGAAAAATTTCCACATAAAAAATAATTTTTGCTATATTTTTTTATTTCTGTAGGAGAACACTATTCAAATTTAAAAATTTTTGGGGCGAGTTTTTAAGTAAAGAGAACCCAATTTCTTTACTTAAACCCCTCCCCCAAGTTCTTGAGTTCATCAACCCTCTACATTTCACCTTAAAGTAACAAGATTAAATTAAATAACACCTCAACAAAAGGCACTTCAAAAAGTCTGAAAATGGCCCAGAAAACCTCCCCTCCCACTTCTAAAACTCCCACCTTTGCCGCCCTCTGATTTTCCCCAACCTCCCCTACCCCCCCGGCAACCAAGAACTGCCGGGTTCCCTAAAGCCCAAAAGCCCTTTCAACAACCCAAGCCCGATGCATCACAGTTTTGCTCTTCCTGTTTTCCCTCCAGTTCACCCCACGAGTGCCTAACACTATTTTAAGCCCTGACTCTTTTTCCTCGACTGTGGACACCCCCTCTCCACTCTACCTTTCGCCACCCCGTTTCCTTCCCACTAAACCCACAGGGGGTTCTTAACCAAAAAAAAATTTGATCTCGTTTAACTATAAAATTTCCCAAAAAAGGGTTAAAACCAAAGAAAATAGGCTTGCATAAATTTAACGGGTACATAGGGGGGTAACCTGGATTCTACATTCACCCACGTGGAACATAGCATAGGGTACTGAAATACGGGTTTTATTTTTTACTTTTTTTTTTTAAAGGGTATGTAGGAAGCCCCAGTTTGAAATTAAATTATTTTTTTGGGGCATTTTAAAAAGGGTTTAACCCTTTAAACGGCCAAAACGTAATAAACGTTTTTTCAACATTTAAAAGTATGAAAAAAAAAAGTAGATCTTTTTGGTTTTTTACTTTTTGAAAATGGAAAAAAAAAACTTTGATTACTTTTTTTTTTGTTTTTTTTTGAAATGTAAAAAAAAAAAAAAAAAAAAAAAATTTAATCAAACTTTTGTACACTACCACTTTGGGAACAAGATCTGTTTTGACCGTTTAAAAGGGGTTAAACTAAAAAATAGGAAATTTTTTTTTAACCGTGCCAAAAATTTCACAGTTTTTCCAAATTTGTGGGTGTTTTTGGAAACCCAAAAACCCCCACAAATTTAGGGGGACTACTTTATTTATACATATGTACGGGAAAGTGGGGTTGGTAACAGCAACCACCCAGGGAAATACCCGCCCCTTCCAGAAACTGTGAAAAAAAAAACCGTAACGTTTTGCATGATGGAGGATTGCTGTTTCTTTTCTTCTCAAAACACGCAAAGGGAAACAGGGGTATCTTTTCTACTCCCACTTACACTTTGGTCACACTTTACAGACACGCACATGCCTATATAAAATACATACATCTAGGTTTTTTTCCCCCTTTTTCTAAATACTTTTTGTTCTTTTTTTTTTTCTTTTAAATTTTCCCCTGGGGAAATGGAAAAGAATCTTTCCTCCGAAGCCATGCGTGTCGAAGAGGGGCCCCAAAATGCCGGGAGGGAATGGGGTAGTAAAACCCTCCTCCTGTATACAATTTTTTAAAAAAGAGGGAAAAGAAAAAATTTTTAAAAAAAAGGTTTGCTTAAAAGTGCGTGGGTGTAGTGTGGGTGACAAGAAACAAAGATTTCTGATGTTATGAATGAAAAGAATTGGGTGTCCGGGCCCCAAGCGAAACAAAAACTGAAGGGGGGAGGAGAGTTTCAGTGGGGGGGAAAAAAAAAGGGATTAAAAAAATGGAAATAAACTTTAGGAGTTAAAAGCAAAGGGAAAGGGGGGGCAGTAATGTTTAAAAGATCAGTTAAGGAAGGAGAAAAGAGAAAATGAATTTTTTAAATTCAAGAAATTTTGTGGATTAAAATAAAGGGGATGCGAGAAGTGGGTTTAAAATAAACCCGGGGAAAACACCCGGGGAAAGAGGGAAAGCAGAGGAAAAAAGAGAGATTTTGGGAAAATTTTTTAAATGAATGTATAGGGGCCTTTGAACCCAATGAGAGAGTAATTGGGGGTAAAGGGGGCTTGAATTTCTAAAGTAGGGGAAAAATTAAAGAGGGGGTGGGAAAGGGAAGTTTGGGGTTTCCCCCGGTGTAAAAGATAATGGGAAACCCTTTTTTTGAACTTTGGGATAGAAAGGGGTTTGTTATAGGTAAAAAAACATTTTTTAAAAAAAAAGAGGGTAAAAAAAATACACGATATTATGTAAAGGGGGAAATGACAGTAGTTTGTTGGATTATGTATTTGGGAGATAAAAGCTGTTGAGTAACTTCAGGATGTACAATTTTTTTTAGAGGGGCCCCAATATATCAATCACTTTTTAGTTGTAGCCACCTGAGAGTAAAAAGGGAGATGGGATCAAGGGAATAGAAGCATCAGGGAAGAGAGAGGTGAAAAGGGTTTTTAAACTAAAAAAAAGGGGGCAGTTAGGGGAAGAATAAACAGCTAAAGGGGGATAAATGGGCTTTAAGAGAAACATAGGGAATGGGGTCAAAAGGGATGGGGTAGGTTTTTAAAAAAGTATGTTAAGTGTTTACCCGAAGTTTTTGGTTACAGGAAAGTGGGGCGGGGGGAAAGGAGCGATTGGTGGAATGATGATGTAAAGGGGAGTAGGGAAGGGGAAAAAGTTAGCATATGAGAAGTTTTTTTCAAAAAATAGAAGTGAAGAAAAAGGGGAAAAGTATATGGGAAAAAGAGAGAATTTTAAAAAGGTGGTGAAACAATGTAAAAAAAAAAGCAAAAAGAGAGAGTGGGGGAGATGTTTTCAACAAATTTTGTTGAAAAAAAGAAAAAGTTTTTGGGGGTGAGATTAAAAATTAAAAAAGCCCCAGAAACAAATGGAATTTTTTCAAATTAAAAAAAGGAAGGAGAGTTTATTTAAAAGGAGAGATAGAGGTATTGGGAAATGGGAAAGGGAAAATTTTGGGGGAATTGTTTAAATTTTTAAGAAGAAAAGGGAAGCCCGTGAAATTTTGGGGTATAGGGCAAGAGGAAAAAAACATCTTGTAGGATGAGGAAGGGCCATTTTGAGTTTTGGGGGGGGGTTCGTGAGGCAGTAGGTAAAATGAAAGGGGGAAAGGGAGCCGGGGTTGATGGGTAAAGATAGAAATGTTTAAAAAAAAGGGGGGATATATTTTTTGGGGTGGGTTTGGGGCAATTATTTAATAAATGTTGGAAGAAGGGAAAAGGGACCTAGGGGTTGGCAAGAGGGATGGGATTTTCCTTTTTTTTAAAGGAAAAAGGGGTTTAAAAAAGAGGCAAAAAAAAAAGGGGATAATCTGTTTGGGGGTACCTGGTAAATGAAAGGTAGAGTTATAAATTTAAAAATTAAGGGGGTAAGACGGAAATAGGTTTGGGAATTTAACAAGGAGGGTTTAAAGGGAAAAGGGAGGGGGGTGTGGGCCCGGGGTTTTACATGAAACATATTTAAATGAACAGATTTGTTGGGTTTTTTGGGGGGGGGGGGGGGGGGGGGGGGGGGGGGTTTTTTTAGGGGGAATTTAAAGAAAAGGAAAAGGGTTTTTGGAATATTTTAAAAGGGGTAAGTTTGGGTATTGGGAAAAAAAGGGAAATTTTTTTTGTGTAGGGTTAAAAGGGGGTGTATGAAACCCCGGTGAAATTTTTAAGAATGGGGTTTAAAAGAAGTAAAAGAGGGTTTTAACCCCAAATTTTAAAAAATAAAAAACCACAAAATTTGGGGGTTTTCCCCCGTGGTTTTTAAGAATTTTATTGGGGGGTTGAAGAAAAAGTTTCGAGGGTTTGAATTTTTGGGGTGTGCAAAGAAGAAAATTAAAGGTGAATACAGGAAAGAGTAAGTTATGAGGATAACAAAAAGATTAGGTGATGAAAGATTGAATATCAGATTGGAGGGAGAGAGTATGGAGGAGGTGAACGTATTCAGATATTTGGGAGTGGACGTGTCAGCAGATGGGTCTATGAAAGATGAGGTGAATCATAGAATTGATGAGGAAAAAGAGTGAGTGGTGCACTTAGGAGTCTGTGGAGACAAAGAACTTTGTCCTTGGAGGCAAAGAGGGGAATGTATGAGAGTATAGTTTTTACCACGCTCTTATATGGGTGTGAAGCGTGGGTGATGAATGTTGCAGCGAGGAGAAGGCTGGAGGCAGTGGAGATGTCCATGTCTGAGGGCAATGTGTGGTGTGAATATAATGCAGAGAATTCGTAGTTTGGAAGTTAGGAGGAGGTGCGGGATTACCAAAACTGTTGTCCAGAGGGCTGAGGAAGGGTTGTTGAGGTGGTTCGGACATGTAGAGAGAATGGAGCGAAACAGAATGACTTCAAGAGTGTATCAGTCTGTAGTGGAAGGAAGGCGGGGTAGGGTCGGCCTAGGAAGGGTTGGAGGGAGGGGTAAAAGGAGGTTTTGTGTGCGAGGGGCTTGGACTTCCAGCAGGCATGCGTGAGCGGTTTGATAGGAGTGAATGGAGACAAATGGTTTTTAATACTTGACGTGCTGTTGGAGTGTGAGCAAAGTAACATTTATGAAGGGATTCAGGGAAACCGGCAGGCCGGACTTGAGTCCTGGAGATGGGAAGTACAGTGCCTGCACTCTGAAGGAGGGGTGTTAATGTTGCAGTTTAAAAACTGTAGTGTAAAGCACCCTTCTGGCAAGACAGTGATGGAGTGAATGATGGTGAAAGTTTTTCTTTTTCGGGCCACCCTGCCTTGGTGGGAATCGGCCGGTGTGATAATAAAAAAAAAAAATGTACATGTATATATATACAGGTACCATCCGACTTACGACCGAGTTCGGTTCCGACAAACAGGTCGTAAGTCGAAATGGACATAAGTTGAACCTTACTACTGAATATCAACATCATATTATTGCAATGACTTTATTTTATTGTTTTATTTTGGTATTTCATTTTATACTTTACTTTTTATGCTGTTAGTACTGTATTTTATACTCTAAGGTTTAGGATAAACACTGTGTACAACACAAACAGTTGTTTATTTAACAGAAATTTGGCATACAAAACATGGTCATAAGTCGAATGGTCGAATGTCGAGCAGGTTGTAAGTCGGATGGTAGGTGTGTGTGTGTGGTGTGTGTGTGTGTGTGTGTGTGTGTGGTTGTGTGTGTGGTGTGTGATATATATATATATATATATAATAATATAATATTAAATATATATATATATATATATATATATATATATATATATATATATAACACACACATACATACATACATACATACATATACAGTGGTACCTCGGTATATGTCCTTAATCCGTTCCAGGACCTTGGATAAATATCAAACAGGATGTATACCAAACAAATTTTCCCATAAGAAATATAGGGAAAATGATTAATCCATTCCCATGAAAAAATCCTATTGTTATTGGCATATTATACATTGATGGGGTTGTATAAAATAATTTAAACAGTGCTTAATACAGTGGACCCTCGGTTGTCAGGCGTTCCAGATATCGGCCAATTCGGATTTTGGCCGCTTTTTGGGCTAAAATTCTATCCTGGATTTCAGCCATCAACTCGGAAATTGGCCATATAAGATGCGTCTGCCCGCCACTTTGCCACGTTTGTGAGTCAGTCTGGCTGTGTCCCTGGGCGAGTGAGCAAGACTCCGCGCATTCATCTAAACATTTTGTTATAATCCATTGGTTTTTGTGGTTGTTTGTTGAGTGCAACTGCAAAATAAGCCACCATGGGCCCAAAGAAAGTTCCTAGTGGCAGCCCTTTGGTAAAGAAAGTGAGAAACATGTGTAGACAGCCTGTACTGTCTGCACAGACAGCCCATGCTGTCTGCCAGCTTAGTTCATATTTCGCACCACTCAGGTGCTGCCCTCTGTAGCCAGGCCTTTAGGTAGGCACGCCAGCCTGCCGGCCCATGCCTCGCTCTCACTCACACAGCGGCCTAGCAGCAACACACAAGGCCTCCCAGCTCTCTCTCGTGGGCATGGCCCTCCCGGGCCATGGGCACAACACAAGCCTGTAACCCACCTACGACTTAACAATAAACGAAGAAGCCTCCGAGTACGTTTATCCTTAACTCCCCGCTACCAGAATACCAAACAAGCCCGTTATAATGGTGACAGCGGTCCTCGCAGCAGTTGTTTGCCTGGAGAGAGGGAGGAAGAGGTATGAAGTCATCTTCACTTCATCACCCTACACAAGAAGCATCCGTCTCTCAACGAGTTATCCTGATGTCGTGTCTGCACGTTTGAGCATCCAGACACAGGTACAAGCAGGATCCAGCCGAAATTTGCCGAAATTCTCCGAGAATTGTAAGTGACCCCACGCTACAGCGTCCCACGCTGTTTCTCAAGTCACGTGTTCAGCGTCACTTGTATGCTGTTGTTGTTGTTCAGCTCAGCACAGCTGTTTCAGCAAGCCAGAGGTGAGTTTTGTGGTGATTTCTGCGTCCAGTGTGAGATTCTCCACGTGTTTGTGGGTGGGGGAGGAGAGGAGAGGAAGTGGCTGTTCCTCACCTTGCCCATGCTCACCCTACTCACGCTCACCCGTCTACCATACACCACTCACCACTGCCCACTCCCTCTGCTGTGTTTTCTGCTGTTTTCCATGTGAATTCATTGCCAGAGCTGTGTATCCGAGTGCCCGAGGCCACTCAAAGCTACGTGTATCAGCATGCCACATAGATCACGACACCACGTACATCACGACGCCACATGGGTGTGGGCGATGTCACGTGGATCTACCAGCCACGTGAGTTACCAGATGTCCCAAGGCCACATGCTGTGGTCTGCTGCCCGCATCACATTGACGTCACCCACGATGCTGCCCGACTTCATGACGTCATGATGTCTGCCTGACGTTACCTCGAGATGTCTGCTGACGTCACCTCGAGATGTCTGCTGACGTCACCTCGAGATGTCTGCTGACGTCACCTCATGATGTCTGCCTGACGTCACCTCAAGATGTCTGCTGACGTCACAGTGCTGCTGATGTCACCTCGTGACATCACGCCTGACATCACATGATGTCATCATCGAGTGTTAGTAATTATTTTAGTATTGTCGAGAAGATTGAGAGAAAATATATGTCGTGTGTTAATTAATTCCTCTCAGTCAGTGTTCTCACATGTTGTACCGCGGTGTGTTTTTAAAGTTTCCGTGTGTCCAGTGAGGTCTGAGCCAGACCTGAGTAGCACCACTGTGCTAAGTCACCCGTGTGACCAGTACGTTTGACAGCTGATGTCAAGACAGCTCCGAGTGACCGAGCCCTCTTGTACAGAAAGCTTTTATGCTCGTCGCTCGTGTTGTTCTGCAGAATCGTACCTGCTACGATTCCCATCGAGATTTGTTTCACTTCACCTCCAGACCGTCAGAGTGCAGTTATATGTAGAGAAACAAGTCTGGGGACGCTTAGACTAACCTCTGCTATAACTCCAACTGTCGAGAGAATGACACACTGTGTCAGCCTCGTGTCACAAGCTTCAGTGAGCAGCCTGCACATAGAAGATGTCACTTTGACTGCTAGCTCTCTCACTGCAGTCTGGTGTATGATGTTACGACTCCCAGATGTTTCGCCCAGTCGTCTCTGCCATGACTCGCTCCACAACTCGCTCCACGCTCGCCGGCAGTGACAGCCCAGCGACAGTACCAGTCAAGAAGTGTCCTCCTGAGTCGCTTGCCAGAAGTCCTGCCCAGTTGCCGAGTTTTGTCAACGCCTCACTCGAGGGCACCAGCATGTTGTGCCCCAGGTTGAGTGAAACCTGCAGCGACTCCTACGATGTCTGCTTCACCGTTCCAGAGGAGACCGTACCCTGTTACGTCACAGCTCAGCCGCAGCGATGTCTCCTGTGTTGCAGTATCTGTCCAGACGCAGGAAGGCATGCAGTGAGGCCCTTCGACGCTCAATGCCTTTGACCACGATGTTTAGCACACCCCACATGTTTTTTCTTCCCTCCCTGTAGGAAGTTTTTTTTTCCATGTCCATATGTATATATATATGTTTTTATTTTGTGTTCTGTTCCCTGTTCCTACGAGAGAGAGACCGAGTTTCTTTTACCACCAGTATTGTCGCGTCGGCACAACGCGCGGTAGGTGGCCGAGCGTATGTAGACAGCCTGTACTGTCTGCACAGACAGCCCATGCTGTCTGCCAGCTTAGTTCATATTTCGCGCCACTCAGGTGCTGCCCTCTGTAGCCAGGCCTCTAGGTAGGCACGCCAGCCTGCCAGCCCATGCCTCGCTCTCACTCACACAGTGGCCTAGCAGCAACACACAAGGCCTCCCAGCTCTCTCTCGTGGGCATGGCCCTCCCGGGCCATGGGCACAACACAAGCCTGTAACCCACCTACGACTTAACAATAAACGAAGAAGCCTCCGAAGAAGAAGTCTATCATTAACCACTCGCTTACAGCACCTACCAAACAAACCCATTATACATGATAGAATTCAATAAAGAAATTGTAGCAAAGTACAAGTGGTGTACATGTCCTGGAGCTTGCCAGGAGGTTTGGGAAATTCAGATCAACAATCACTTCCATCCTGGCAAAGAAAGTAGAAATCAAGGAAGGTAATGTTGCAAAAGGGGTAAATATGTTAATAAAACAAAGATCACCAATAATCAAAGATGTGGATATGTTAATGTTGGTGTGGATCAACGATAAACAATTAGCGGGAGATACTGTTGTGGAATCAATCATTTGTGAAAAGGTAAGGCAGTTGCATGTAGATCTCGTAAAGAAAATGCCTGGAACGGGTGCTGCTGTTAGTGAATTTAAGGCCTGCAAAGGCTAGTTTGAGAGATTTAAGAAGCATAGTGGCATACACAGTGTGGTAAGGCATGGTGAGGCTACAAGTTCAGACAAACATGTGACTGAAGAATTTGTGCATGAATTCAAGGAGTACATAGAGGCTGAAGGATTCCTCCCCTATCAAGTGTTCATTTGTGACAAAACAGGACTCTTTTGGAAGAAAATGCCAAAAAGGATCTATATTACACAGGAGGAAAAGGCACTGCCAGGACACATGCCTATGAGGGATAGGCTTACGCTTTTGTTCTGTGGTAACGCTAGTGGGGATTTCAAAGTGAGGCCTTTACTGGTGTATCACTCTGAAAATCCCAGTGTTTTCAAGAAAAACAATGTCGTCAAGAGTAAACTGTGTGTGTTGTGAAAAGCTAATAATAAGGCATGGGTCACATTGACTAGGTCCATGAACTGTTAGGCCTGAGTGTGAAAAAATACCTCCAGGAAAATAAATTGCCACTCAAGTGCCTCCTGGTACTGGACAATGCTCCTGTTCATCCTCCAAACTTGGTAGACCAATTGTCTGTGGAGTTAAGCTCAAACAAGCCATATCTGCAACATGTTCAGAGGCAAAACTTTGTCCCACTTCAGGCAAATCTTAGAGAGACCCAAGAAACAGACCTCTCTGGACAGTGTTTTTGTGCAACAGGGGTACAGTGGCTCTCAAGCTGGTCCTAGTGGCAGTAAAAGACAAAGAAGGAAAGTAACCCCAGAGAGGGCTGATACCTGAAGTCCTTATGGAGGGTGATTTCTCTTCCAAACAATAAACTCTCCCCTCCTTGCCTTTTTCCATATGCCAACAAGAGTATTCAATAAAGGTATGTAATGTTCATTTATTAGTAAAATTAGTGCATTATATTTCTTTCTCATTGTTTTGTGTATGTAAAACTATAGTTAATCTTTAAAAAAGATGTATTTTTCGTTAATATTTTTGGGTGTCTGGAACGGATTAATTGTATTTACATTAATTCTTATGGGAAATATTATTTCGGTTTTCGACTTTTTCGGATTTAGGTCGACCTTTTGGAACGGATTACGGCCAATAACCAAAGGTCCACTGTACTAAAATATATAATTTAAACACTGCTTAATACTAAAATACATAAATACTAAAGAATTAGATGAAATAAATGCAAATTTAACCTCACTTTACTTTGCTGAAGAGTTGAGTGCCTACTAGGATAGTGCTGAGAAGGGAGGAGGAGGAAATGTTATTGTCTGGAAGGAGAGTCCCCTTCTCTTTTCCCTATTTGGACCTGGTTGAAGCTCACCAGGTTTGACTTTTACTAAAAATCTGTCCAAAGAACTCTGCTTCTGCCTTCTTCTCAGGATGTTGCAGAAATGTGACATTATCTGGTCATTCCAGACAATGCTATTACGGCTTGTTTGGGCTTTGTTGAGGTAGTACATGTACTTCTTTGCAAAGTTTTTGATGTCCATCCATTTGGCAAAGATTTCCTTGATTAATGAAGTAGGAGCTTCCTCTATCTCCTCTTCCAAGCCTGAGGAGAGTGCATCCAACTTGTTGGGGAACAAAACCCTCAGCCTTCACAAATTCCCCAAACCCTGTAACTAAATCATTGGCAGCATCTTTATCAGCATTGGCTCCCTCTCCATGCCTCACAACACTGTGGATGCCAGTCCTCTTCATAAAATTATCAAACCAGCCATGGCTGACTTTAAACACTTCACTTTCTTGGCTTGTTCCTGCCGTGTTTTTCAAAAGATCGGCATGCATCAGTTTTGCCTTTTCGCAAATCACTGCCTCTGATATGCTATCGCTGGCACACTGTTTTTCTGTTATCCAGATCAAAAGCAATTTTTCAACATGCTCTAATGTCCCTGATCTTTGTTTGGTAATCGATTTCACCCCCTTCGCAATGTTAGCCGATTAATAACATTTGTTTTTCACAATCGTAGATACCATTGTTCTCAGCATATGGTATGCAGCAGCCAAATCCCGGATGTCCATGCCACCTTCACACTTTTCAACAATATCTTTTTTCACCGCCATGGTGATCCTAACCATTTTCTTCATTGCTTGGCTCTTCTCATTAACTTTCTCAGCACTCATGGTTAATAAATTTACTAAATTTTTTATGAAAAAACACAAAATCATGCGAAAATTCACAGAGAGTTAGAGTGCGGGTTGGTCACTGAATTTTAGCAACGGGTGTACTGATGCTACTGGGCAGTCGTGGCTTTGTCTCAAGAGACGTAAACAAGGGTAGCACACGGTGTCATGACTAATTTTGATGCATACAAGTTCTAGCATGAGAGTCGTATTCCAACCAAAGGTCATATACCAAGCAAATTTTTTGCATCCAAACAGGACGTACATATACCAAGTTGGACTCATTGCAAAGCGGACGTATACCGAGGTACCACTGTACATATATACGTGCTTCAGGTTTGGTCTCAAGGTGATGGCTGGTTCTGGCTTAACCAGGTCTCTGATGGTGTCTGTGGAATTGGTTGCTATTTTCATGACTGCCTGTGAGCAATGAAGAAATACTGTCTACCATGTTGTTGATTGGGAGGACAACTGACCTGGTGGAAATTCTCTCTATGGTTGTCGTTGCTGTCTCTGATGATATGGAGGGCCTGCCTTCTACACCTGTACACCTCTTCAAGAAAGTTTGGCCTGGAGATCCTATAGGCCCTTATGCCTATACTGTAAAAGGCTAGGGTATAATATTGCCAGTTGACCTATCATTTAGAGAACATAATTAAGGCTAGAATGACAGGATGGATAATGAGAACTTTTAAAACAAGAGAAATAAAGCCAATTATGACATTATTCAAATCACTTGACCTCTCACACAGAATACTATACAGTGTTGACTGCTTTGTTCAATACAGGAGATATCAGAACTGGTGAAGTTACACAGAACATGTACTGTCCACATAGCCAACAAAACACTACTGGGCAACACCTAAAAAAATTGAGGATGTACTCACTGGAGCGAAGAAGAGATACCTGATAGTACAGTACACTTGAGGGCCTAGTCCCAAACCTACACACTATGATAACAATGTATTGAAGTGAGAAAGACATAGGAGGAAGTGTAAAACAGACCAAGTGAAAAAGCAGGAGACACTGGGCACATCAGGAGAACACCATTAACATCCTTGGTCCCTGATTATTTGTCTAGAAACAGCCTAGTTCCAGGCCAGGATGCACATAAAAGAAGCTCTTGAAACCAGTCACAGGTATTAATTAATACATACCGCACACACACACACACATATATATATATTTTATTTTATTATTTTTTTATTATCACACTGGCCGATTCCCACCAAGGCAGGGTGGCCCGAAAAAGAAAAACTTTCACCATCATTCACTCCATCACTGTCTTGCCAGAAGGGTGCTTTACACTACAGTTTTTAAACTGCAACATTAACACCCCTCCTTCAGAGTGCAGGCACTTACTTCCCATCTCCAGGACTCAAGTCCGGCATGCTGGTTTCCCTGAACCCCTTCATAAATGTTACTTTGCTCACACTCCAACAGCACGTCAAGTATTAAAACCATTTGTCTCCATTCATCCTATCAAACACGCTCACGCATGCCTGCCCGGAAGTCCAAGCCCCGCACACAAAAACCTCCTTACCCCTCCCTCCAACCTTTCCTAGGCCGACCCTACCCTGCCTTCCTTCCACTACAGACTGATACACTCTTGAAGTCTTTCTGTTTTGCTCCATTCTCTCTACATGTCCGAACCACCTCAACAACCCTTCCTCAGCCCTCTGGACAACAGTTTTGGTAATCCCGCACCTCCTCCTAACTTCCAAACTACGAATTCTCTGCATTATATTCACACCACACATTGCCCTCAGACATGACATCTCCACTGCCTCCAGCCTTCTCCTCGCTGCAACATTCATCACCCATGCTTCACACCCATATAAGAGCGTTGGTAAAACTATACTCTCATACATTCCCCTCTTTGCCTCCAAGGACAAAGTTCTTTGTCTCCACAGACTCCCAAGTGCACCACTCACCCTTTTCCCCTCATCAATTCTATGATTCACCTCATCTTTCATAGACCCATCCGCTGACATGTCCACTCCCAAATATCTGAATACATTCACCTCCTCCATACCCTCTCCCTCCAATCTGATATCCAATCTTTCATCACCTAATCTTTTTGTTATCCTCATAACCTTACTCTTTCCTGTATTCACTTTTAATTTTCTTCTTTTGCATACCCTACCAAATTCATCCACCAATCTCTGCAACTTCTCTTCAGAATCTCCAAAGAGCACAGTGTCATCAGCAAAGAGCAACTGTGACAACTCCCACTTTATGTGTGATTCTTTATCTTTTAACTCCACGCCTCTTGCCAAGACCCTAGCATTTACTTCTCTTACAACCCCATCTATAAATATATTAAACAACCATGGTGACATCACACATCCTTGTCTAAGGCCTACTTTTACTGGGAAATAATTTCCCTCTTTCCTACATACTCTAACTTGAGCCTCACTATCCTTGTAAAAACTCTTCACTGCTTTCAGTAACCTACCTCCTACACCATACACCTGCAACATCTGCCACATTGCCCCCTTATCCACCGTCATACGCCTTTTCCAAATCCATAAATGCCACAAAGACCTCTTTAGCCTTATCTAAAATATGTTCACTTATGTGTTTCACTGTAAACACCTGGTCCACACACCCCCTACCTTTCCTAAAGCCTCCTTGTTCATCTGCTATCCTATTCTCCGTCTTACACTAATTCTTTCAATAATAACTCTACCATACACTTTACCAGGTACACTCAACAAACTTATCACCCTATAATTTTTTGCACTCTCTTTTGTCCCTTTGCCTTTATACAAAGGAACTATGCATGCTCTCTGCCAATCCCTAGGTACCTTACCCTCTTCCATACATTTATTAAATAATTGCACCAACCACTCCAAAACTATATCCCCACCTGCTTTTAACATTTCTATCTTTATCCCATCAATCCCGGCTGCCTTACCCCCTTTCATTTTACCTACTGCCTCACGAACTTCCCCACACTCACAATGGCTCTTCCTCACTCCTACAAGATGTTATTCCTTCTTGCCCTATACACGAAATCACAGCTTCCCTATCTTCATCAACATTTAACAATTCCTCAAAATATTCCCTCCATTTTCCCAATACCTCTAACTCTCCATTTAATAACTCTCCTCTTCTATTTTTAACTGACAAATCCATTTGTTCTCTAGGCTTCCTTAACTTGTTAATCTCACTCCAAAACTTTTTCTTATTTTCAACAAAATTTGTTGATAACATCTCACCCACTCTCTCATTTGCTCTCTTTATACATTGCTTCACCACTCTCTTAACCTCTCTCTTTTTCTCCATATACTCTTCCTCCTTACATCACTTGTACTTGTAAAAACTTCTCATATGCTAACTTTTTTCTCCCTTACTACTCTCTTTACATCATCATTCCACCAATCACTTCCTCTTCCCTCCTGCACCCACCTTCCTGTAACCACAAAACTTCTGCTGAACACTCCAACACTACATTTTTAAACCTACCCCATACCTCTTCGACCCCATTGCCTATGCTCTCATTAGCCCATCTATCCTCCAATAGTGTTTATATCTTACCCTAACTGCCTCCTCTTTAGTTTATAAACCTTCACCTCTCTCTTCCTGATGCTTCTATTCTCCTTGTATCCCATTTACCTTTTACTCTCAGTGTAGCTACAACTAAAAAGTGATCTGATATATCTGTGGCCCCTCTATAAACATGTACATCCTGAAGTCTACTCAACAGTCTTTTATTACCAATACATAATCCAACAAACTACTGTCATTTCGCCCTACATCATATCTTGTATACTTATTTATCCTCTTTTTCTTAAAATATGTATTACCTATAACTAAACCCCTTTCTATACAAAGTTCAATCAAAGGGCTCCCATTATCATTTCACCTGGCACCCCAAACTTACCTACCACACCCTCTCTAAAAGTTTCTCCTACTTTAGCATTCAGGTCCCCTACCACAATTACTCTCTCACTTGGTTCAAAGGCTCCTATACATTCACTTAACATCTCCCAAAATCTCTCTCTCTCCTCTACATTCCTCTCTTCTCCAGGTGCATACACGCTTATTATGACCCACTTTTCGCATCCAACCTTTACTTAAATCCACATAATTCTTGAATTTACACATTCATATTCTCTTTTCTCCTTCCATAACTGATCCTTCAACATTACTGCTACCCCTTCCTTTGCTCTAACTCTCTCAGATACTCCAGATTTAATCCCATTTATTTCCCCCCACCGGAACTCCCCTACCCCCTTCAGCTTTGTTTCGCTTAGGGCCAGGACATCCAACTTCTTTTCATTCATAACATCAGCAATCATCTGTTTCTTGTCATCCACACTACATCCACGCACATTCAAGCATCCCAGTTTTATAAAGTTTTTCTTCTTCTCTTTTTTATTAAATGTCTACAGGAGAAGGGGTTACTAGCCCATTGCTCCCGGCATTTTAGTCGCCTCATACGACACGCATGGCTTACGGAGGAAAGATTCTTTTCCACTTCCCCATGGACAATAGAAGAAATAAAGAAGAACAAGAGCTATTTAGAAAAAGGAGAAAAACCTAGATGTATGTATATATATATATATATATGCATGTGCGTGTCTGTGAAGTGTGACCAAAGTGTAAGTAGGAGTAGCAAGATATCCCTGTTATCTAGAGTGTTTATGAGACAGAAAAAAGAAACCAGCAATCCTACCATCATGCACAACAGTTACAGGTTTCTGTTTCACAGTCATCTGGCAGGACGGTAGTACTTCCCTGGGTGGTTGCTGTCTACCAACCTACTACCTACAATATATATATATTATATATATATATATATATATATACACACACACACACTGCATGTCTTTGTTCCTTATACATACACTTGTCTGTACTAGTTCTACTTAAATCTATATTAGTGATGTCAATGTCACTCATGAAGAACTACGTTGTAAGCAGTGCCCTCAAATAGGCTGTGAGCACTAAATTTTGGCCTGTACATGAGCCAATGGGTCTGTGCAGTGTGTTTGCACACACTAAGGTCCAGAGTTCAAATCTCCAGTACGGCTGGAAAACATTAGGACATCGTTTCCATAAGACACCTGCTGTCCGTGTTCAACTATCAGTATAAAATGGGTGCTAGTTGACTGGTGTGGGTCACATCCTGGGACAAAACTGACCTAATTTGCCCGAAATACTCTGCATAACAAGCGGCTTTCTATATATACTGTAGTAGTACGTCATTGATGTCAGCTAGGCCTGTATACCTTGTACATGTACAGTGGTACCTCAGGATATGAACTTGAACAATTATGTAAGTGTATTTTTGTAAGTGTATTTTTGGGGGTCTGAAACAGATTATTCTACTTTACATTATTCCTTATGGGAACAAATTCGTTCGGTACTCGAACAGCTTTTTGGAACGAATTAGGTTCGTATCTCGAGGTACCACTGTACTCGTAGAAATAAAGATATATTATTATTATAAAAAGTGTCCTGTCCCATGCAGTGCATGATGAGAAAAGCAAACCTCAATTCAGGATTGTTTTTTAAAACAGTTTGTGACAGAACCAACTAGAGTAAATAATCTGCTTGGCTTGGTTCTTGCCAGCAGGGAATCATTAATTAATAACCTTGAGGTTAATGATGAGCTTCGGGAAAGTGATCACAAATCACTCAGTTTTCATACATCATGGAATTACCCTAATAATGGCAATCAAGTCTCTGTCCCTGACTTCTGCTTGGCTGATTTCATAGGACTGAAAAATTACCTGGGTTGGCTGAACTGGAAAGACCTGACTATGGGTCAGGTAGGTGATGTTTGCCGATATGGAGTTTTCCAGAGCATAGTTCTAGCTGCTCAGACAACTTTATGTTCCAAATAGGGAAATCAGATCAAACAAAAATGATCCTAAATGGATGAACAATAGATTAAAAATCTCATTGGTCAAAAGAGAGGCATATATAGGCAAATCAAAAGAGGAGAGGGCAATTAAGAAATCAATATATTCACTTAGAGAAATAAAAAAAGGGAAAAAGAAAAGCAGAGAGAGATTATGAGGTTAAAGTTGCAAGAGAATCGAAGACTAACCCAAAAGGATTCTTTCAGGTATACAGAAGTAAGATTAGGGACAAGATAGGCCCACTCAAAAGTTACTTGGGTCAGCCCATGGACAGTGATAAGGAAATGTGTAAAGTTTTCAATACCTACTTCCTCTCAGTTTTTACACAGGAAGATACTAGCAATATTCCTGAAATAATAAATTATGTAGAACAGGACGATAGTAAACTATGCATGATTAGGGTCACAAGTGACATGGTCCTTAGACAAATACATAAATTAAAACCTAATAAGTCCCCAGGCCCTGATGAACTGTACACAAGGGTTCTAAAGGAATGCAAAGAGGAGCTTAGCAAACCTTTGGCTAATCTCTTCAACATATCACTACAAACTGGCATGGTGCCAAATAAGTGGAAAATGGCAAATGTGATACCTATTTTCAAAGCAGGTGGCAGGTCCTTAGCTTCGAACTACAGACCAATAAGCCTAACCTCCATAGTGGGAAAATTTATGGAATTAATAATTGTCGAGGCAATTCGTAGCCATCTTGAAAAGCATAAACTAATCGATGAATCTCAGCATGGTTTTACAAAAGCGCGTTCCTGCCTTACAAATTTATTAGCTTTATTCACTAAGGTATTTGAGGAGGTAGATCATGGTAATGAATATGATATTGTGCATATGGACTTCAATAAGCCTTTTAATAGTCCCACATCAGAGACTATTGAGGAAAATTAAGGCACACAGAATAGGAGAAATTTTTTCCTGGATAGAGGCATGGTTGATAAATAGGCAGCACCGGGTTTGCATAAATTGGGAGAAATCAGAGTGGGGAAACGTCACGAGCAGTGTTCCACAGGGGTCAGTGTTGGGCCCCTTGATATTCACAATCTACATAAACAACATAGATGAGGGAATAAATAGTGACATAAGCAAGTTTGCCGATGACACCAAAATAGGCCGTCGATTTCATTCTGACGAGGACATTAGAGCACTCCAGGAAGATTTGAACAGACTGATGCAGTGGTCGGAGAAGTGGCAGATGCAGTTTAATGTAGACAAATGCAAAGTTCTAAACATTAGACAGGAAAATAACCATGCCACATATAAACTAAATAATGTACATATTATTACTGATTGCAAAAAGGGCTTAGAAGATCTGGTTAGCAGTAATTTAAAACCAAGACAACAGTGCATAAGTGTTCGCAATAAAGCAAACAGAATCCTTGGCTTCATATCAAGAAGCATAAATAATAGGAGTCCTCAGGCTGTTCTTCAATTCTATATATCCTTGGTTAGGCCTCATCTAGATTATGCTGCACAGTTTTGGTCACTGTATTACAGAATGGATACAAATGCTCTGGAAAACATACAAAGGAGGATGACAAAGTTGATCCTATGCATCAGAAATCTTCCCTATGAGGATAGACTGAGGGCCCTGAATCTGCACTCTCTGGAAAGGCATAGAGTTAGGGGGATATGATTGAGGTGTATAAATGGAAGACAGGAATAAATAAAGGGGATGTAAATAGCGTGCTAAAAATATCTAACCTAGAAAGGGCTCGCAGCAATGGCTTTAAGTTGAAAAAATTCAGATTCAGGAAGGATATAGGAAAGCACTGATTTGGTAATAGAGTTGTGGATGAGTGGAACAAACTCCCGAGTACAGTTATAGAGGCTAAAACGTTTTGTAGTTTTAAAAATAGGTTAGATAAATACATGGGTGGGTGCAGTGGGGCATGAGTTGGACCTGACTAGCTTGTGCTACTAGGTCTGATGCTGTGCTCCTTCCTTAAGTGAATGTGACCTGACCTGACTAGGTTGGGGAATTGGCTTAAGCCGGCAGGAAACTTGGACCTGCCTCGCATGGCCCAGTAGGCCTGCTGCAGTGTTCCTCCTTTCTTATGTTCTCTGACCTTGTGTATGCTTTATAAAATAGCAAATATGAGTATTTTTAGTGCAGTTCCTATGCTTTACGAGCTACTTCTCAGTATCAGTTGACAGAATGGAAGCCATACTAGTAAAACAGTATCAGACTAGTTTCAGACTAGGAGCAGCTTGAAATAGACCTCACAGTGGCTCACGAAATCGTAATGACACATTTGCAAACAAACCACGTTATGGTGAGTTTTATGACTCACTTGCCATGATTCAATCCCAACCCATACTGTGGTTAGACTTCAAAGTGATGGAAATATGTATTCAATTTTGGCAATTTTCCTGTGGACGAGAGGGCCCCCTTACTCCCCCCAGTCTGCTTTATGGGTTTTTACTGGGTCTGCTTCAATTATTGGGATGGCTTAAATCAGGGGTTCCCAACCTGGGGTGTATGCACCCCAGGGGGCAAGAGATGACATTTCAGGGGGCGTGACAAAGAATCCTAATGAAAAGCACAATTCACTGTATTTTACCAAAAGCTTTTCTAATTGCTGAAATTATATTTGCATTTTATGCACTGAATTAGAAGCTTATTTTTTTAGTTCATTTGTTCACTTGCAGTACTGTATTTGGTTCAACTTGTGATTAAAAAATTATTAATCTGACTTCACCTTCAAATGTGATATTACTTTTGTAGGGGGGGGGGGAACATTATCAAACATTTCCTAGGGGTGCAGGGCATAGAAAAGGTTGGGAACCCCTGGCCTAAATCATAACCAATCACTTTTGGTTATATTTTATCATCAGGAAAATAGGGTAAACTTTTTATTTTTGTGTGTGATGAATTCAAAATAGAGCATAAGTGCTGTATAGACAAGGTCTGAGTGCATGATTAATGAACAGAGGAAAGGTTGCTTTAGCAGATGGAATGCCTACAGTGTTTATCTTGGATAATTTTTAAATTGGAATTTGTTGAATTTTGTGTAAAACTGGCCAAATTATTAACTTCTGTGTACTTATAAAGTGTTCTGATAGTTGAATAGGCAGTTTCTTCTTACACTTACTCAATAAAACATAAGGCATATTACCGAAATACCTGGGAACTGGGTTGATGTGATGAATGCCTTTTTTGCAACACAGTATATATCTTAAGTAGACAGGTAAGTAAGTAAGTAAGTAAGTTTATTCAGGTATACACAAATACAGTTACATAGAATTATCATACATAGCAGCATATGTGTAGAGAACCTAGGGGCATGCCTCTTCAATTGAGTCAAGACCTGCTGACTTAAGATCTTTGAATGATGTGAACAATCAGCACTAATTTCTAGACCTGGTGAGATCACTTACATTAATCAGCTTTGGGTACAAGGTCACTGACCTCTTGCAGACCATGTGTTATGGTTAAGGGAAGAAGTTGATTAAGTTAGTAATGGCTGGGGACAAAGGCAGAGCAGTCATCTCCTGGCTGATGAGGACACTGGTGGAAACAAGATACAGGGGTGTCTTCGGGAGTAGGAGTGAGAGCTCATCATGTGAAGTAAAGGTATAATACCCAGACTTGTGGTGGAGTATTTTATCAGTCAGAGAAACACAGCCAAACTGAACTTAACCTGTAAGTGTGATCTATAAATATACAGTTTCCATAATTTTATTTTAATAACAGACATAATGTACGCAATTTATTTAATGTTACTGCTGTTATAGTTTGTTTTCTACAGTCAATTAAATACGTAAATGTTTTGCATGCAAAACTTACATATAGTTTAGTAGACCAAATGGTAATAGAAACCATTTTGAGAGAAGACATATGGGAATATGTATAATGGAATAGACCAAATGAGAAGTAGATCAGTTGGAAGTAAACTAACCAAGGTGTTACCTACAGTACTCTCACCCAACCATTTCTTAACTACAACATCAGGTCCTTAAGCAAACACTATGATGACCTCCTGGCACTCCTTGAGTCACTAAAGACACCCTTCTCCTGCATTATTCTTACTGAGACCTGGCTTAAGCAGGACACAATTGATATCTACCCACTACCAGGATACACAGCAATCCACAACTGCAGACCATACCAAGTTGGGGGTGGTACTGTAATCTATTACTCTAACCAACTATCTTGTATTAGCACTAATTGCTTTAGTGATGAATATGGGGAATACATTTTTGCTTATTTTACTGTAAAAAACCTCAAGACGCCTATAACAATCGGTGCCATATACCGGATACCCCACACAAACATCCCAAACTTCAGCGAGAATCTAAAAGTCACTAATAACAAACAGACAAATGAACAAGCACCACCTTCTCTTAGCTGGAGACTTCAATATCAACCTTGGCTTACCAGATGATCAGACTGTAACTGATTTCATCAACAATATGAGAAAACGCACTTCTCATACCAACAATAACTAAACCAACCAAGCTGACTGAGACAAGTGCAACCATAATAGACCACATATGGACCAATATACTAGCCCCCCTTAAATTAGGGATAATCACAGACAGCACTACTGACCACTACCCAACCTTCCTCTTAACAAACATTAGCAGCCACCACTCGAATACAACAAAGTTTCATTTAGACTCCATGACGAGGCCTCAATAAGGAATTTCACAGCAGACCTAGAGACTGCTGACTGGCCAACAGAATTCTCCAATGCCAATGGTACTGACGGTTGGACAGACATTTTTCTTAACAAAATACAGTGGACCCCCGGTTAACGATATTTTTTCACTCCATAAGTATGTTCAGGTGCCAGTACTGACCGAATTTATTCCCATAAGGAATATTGTGAAGTAGATTATTCCTTTCAGACCCCCAAACATACACGTACAAACGCACTTACATAAATACACTTACATAATTGGTCGCATTTGGAGGTAATCGTTATGCGGGGGTCCACTGTACTTAGACTATACAACAAACATTGCCCTATAAAAACGAAACAGATCACGAATAAATGGCTTGGTTGCCCATGGCTAACCAGCAGCATTCTGAAATCCATTGATAAGAAACACTAATATGAAAAGCAATATAGACAGGGCTTAATACACAAAGATATTCTTAAACAATATTCAACAGTTCTCACCAAATTAATAAAGAAAGCCAAACAACTGTACTACTCCAGCAGATTCACTGACACAAGAGGAGATATAAAAAAGACCTGGAAAACACTTTCCCAGATTCTGGGGACCCACAAACTGAAAAAAACCAAGAATATTGTTCTAACTAAACCTCATGAAACACCACTGCATCCCACTGATACAGCTAACAAGATAAACGACTTCTTCTCAAATATAGGATCTAATCTCGCCAGTAAAATCCCACGTACCAATGCCCGTGCTGGGGACTACCTAGATGGAAATTTCCCAAATTCCTTCTATCTTGTACCAACTGAGCCCACGGAAGTCACCACGATCATAAAGTCACTTAAAAATAACTCGGGGAATCTGTCTCACGTCCCACCATTATTGTACAAGCGAGCGGCCCATGTCCTTTCGCATGCTATTACATTACTTTTTAACAAGTCACTAGAAACTAGCACTTTCCCAACACTACTCAAGACACCAAGGGTTACACCAATACATAAAGGTGGTGACCCTACAGACATAAACAACTATAGGCCAATATCAAACTACCATTGCTATCCAAAATCTTCGAGAAACTCGTGCACAGGAGACTATATTCATTTATAAACGTCACAAAACATACTCAACCCCTGCCAATTTGGATTCAGGAAAAATAAAAGCACTAATGATGCAATTATAAAAACGCTAGACCTGCTTTACAAAGCATTGGAAAATAAGGAATATCCGCTAGGAATTTTTATTGACCTAAGAAAAGCGTTTGACACAGTAGACCACGGCATCCTACTCCACAAACTTGACCACTATGGTATAAGAGGCCATGCGCTTGCATATTTTAAATCCTACCTTTCTAATAGGTATCAGTATGTCACCATTAAAGACAGCCTCATCAATACGGCCACTTGATACTGGAGTTCTGCAGGGAAGTGTCCTTGGACCCCTGCTCTTCCTCATTTACATCAATGATCTTCCAAACATATCCCAACACCTGAAACCATTCTCTTTGCTGACAACACGACTTATGTCATCTCCCACCCTAATCTTGCCACCCTCAACACCATTGTTAATGAGGAGCTGCTCAAAATATTGACTTGGATGACAGCCAATAAACTTACACTTAACACTGGCAAAACCTACTATATTATGTTTGGTAGCAGAGCAGGTGTTGCGCAACTTAACATTAAGATCAACAACACTCTAATTGCCAAATATAAGGAGGGCAAATTCCTTGGCCTATACCTCAACAACAACCTAAATTTCAGCACCCATATCCAACACATTACAAAAAAAAAGTATCCAAAACGGTGGGAATCCTCTCCAAGATACGATACTACGTACCGCAAATTGCCCTTCTCACACTATACCATTCACTTATATATCCATACTTCACCTATGCTATCTGTGCTTGGGGTTCAACTGCAGCAACACACCTAAAGCCAATAATAACCCAACAAAAAGCCACAGTAAGAATAATCACTAAATCCCATCCCTGGCAACACACCCCCCCACTCTTCATAGATCTAAACTTACTCCCTGTTCAGAACATCCACACTTACTACTATGCAATCTATATCTACAGGACCTTAAATTCCAATATTAACCTTGACCTAAAACGCTTTCTTGAAGTTGTGACAGGATCCACAGCATAACACCAGACACAAACATCTCTATGACATTCCCCGTGTTCGACTAAACCTTTACAAAAATTCAATGTATTCCAAAGGACCTAAAATCTGGAACAAACCCTACCTGAAAAACTCTAGAACTGCAGACACATTCATCACTTTCAAAACTACAGTCAGAAAACATCTTATCTCCCTGATCCACCTCAACAACTAACTACATGATAACCACCTGGTGGTTCAAAATTACACTCACTCACCCACTGACTATAAACCCAGAAATACTAATCTTAATCTTAAAATAATAAATCCTAACTAGTCATAAGTTTGCCTATGATACTCAAATATAGACACCTTGTATTGTGCCAAAACAAAAGCATTCACATTGCTAAACTCACAAATTATGATGTAGTCACTTAGCCTTAATACTATAATCTGTAAGGATTTAATGTTAAGAATTAATCTAAGTCTGCTCGAAATGCCTAGCCATGCTAGGTGTCCTAGTGGCCCCCTCTGTAATTAGTATTTTATAACATGTAAACCACAAAATACCCAAAACCTGTAAACCCCACATTGTAACCATTATAGAGAATAAACTTGAATTGAACTGAATTACATGTTATTACTCAAACCCAACCATTCCCACAAGTACCTGTCCAACCTAGCTTACTATTATTCATATTCTAGGCAAATGAACACATACAACTAACAAGACACTTGCTACAGCCATATATATCGTATATCTGCTGGTATTAGTACTTTGTTAAGTCTAGGTCCATGGATGTAGTGTCCTCATATTGTGCCTGTGGCTTCCCTGCTTTCGATAGGTCTGTTGTACAATTACATTTCTCCCACTCTAGTGTGTTATGGTTGTGGGTAGATTTGGGACCAGATCCTCCAGTACCTTCCATGTTACATATATCGCTTGCCTTGTTTCCAATGGCAGTAGAACAGTAGTTGTAACAATCTTATACAATAACACCAACTGATGGTGGAGCTGGAGAAATGTGTTGGAGTGGATTTAAGGATCACTTTTTCTGCTAGGCAATATAGTAAAACCTAGAAATGATCATAAGAGATTAATACTATTACTACGAGGCCTGGTCAAGGACCGGACCAGGGGGGCACTGACCCCCGGAACATCCTCTGGGTATGCTACGACCTGCTCAAATGCAACTCCTAACTTCAAGAATTCCCTGCCTTCTTGGACCCCTCCACTTACTCCCCTTATATACCCTGTGTCCATGAAATGTAGCAATTTTTTGTACTGACTAAACAACACTCCTGGTGAGTGACAAGCAGCCCTGAGTAAATGTCTTTTATAGCAGTTACAAATATGTCCATTTACCTAGGCTAATTTACTATAATCTCTATCTCAGAGATGAAAGAATTCTTGGCTGGAAATGTACAGGTGAGCCACGAAGTGGCATTAAACTTGACAAACCAGCCATCAGTTTTTGAGATGAGTGAGAGCTCATAGACCATCTCTTTCATTAAGTTTACTGAGGTACAGGTACAAATAAGTACAGTATTTATCAGCTAATATGTGAAGGAATGAACCAACCTATTTATTTATGTGAGAGGGAGGTGAGGAGTGAGGAGGGGTGTATGCCACAAGCGCAGAGTGAGGTGAGGAGATAAGCTACTAGCGGGGAGGGGGTGCGAGCCACTGGCTGGGTGTGAGGAGTGGTGTAATCCACTAGCTGGGAGTGAGGGTTTAATTCACTGGCTAGGAGTGAGGTGTTTAATCCACTAGTTTGGAGAGAGGATGGATGTAATCCACTAGCTGGGAGTGAGAAGGGATGTAATCCACTAGCTGGGAATGAGGAGGGATGTAATCCATTAGCTGGGAGTGAGGAGGGATGTAATCCACTAGCTGAGAGTGGAGAGGGAAGGGTGTAAACCACTAGCTGGGAGTGAGGAAGGGATCTAGCCACTAGCTGGGATGAGGAGATGATGGAGAAAGGGGGTAGGAGCCACTAGCTGGGTTTGAGGAGGAGTGTAAGCCACTAGCTTACCCGGGGAGGTAATCCACTAGCTTACCCGGGGAGGTAATCCACTAGCTAACCTGGGGAGGTAATCCACTAGTTAACCTAGGGAGGTAATCTACTAAATAACAAAAAAAATGGCACAATGCCGTGACTGGAACAATACACAAATAATCTATTAGCTTATCCGAGTGTAATCCACTAGCTTACTCAACTCTTGAAGAATACCAACTTATTACTAAGGCAACCTATCCTTAACATCATCTTACTTCATTAACTTCCTATACTAGTATTATCCCCATGTTGATGTGTTAACGCTCCCTGCGAACTTACGGCCACAACACTGACAACGGGATGGGCAAGTAACACCCGGAAACGTGTAAACCTGCACTCGTACACCCGTGCTGCGTGAATGGACTGTGTGTGGACAGGTGAACCAGCTGTGCTTCAACAGAAACACCAGAATGTGTCTCATTCACGGCCTGGGTCATCCGTTCTTTTGCCAGGGATGAATGAGTCTCCTCATGGGTAAGCTAATTCACAAGTGAAAGGAGTTAGATAATATTAGTCTCGGGGGTCATTCCTCACAAACCCATTCTCCCAGCATATCTTCATTTTCACGGCGTCACGAACTTTTAACCGCAAATAAGCAAAATAAACAAGGCTGCAATGCATCTGGCAACGGGGTAGCCGGAGAAAGCCTGGAAACGTTCAATATGGACGTTCATCACTCGTAGTGATGAGAAAAGTCTATTTTCGCACTACTCCCTACGAAGGCCGACGGCTGATGGTGCAAAATACCTCCAATGAAAAGGAGGGGTGCAATAAGCAAGCGTAAAGAGACCAAGACTCTTCAGTACCTTCCCTTTATACATAAGGGGAATTACCAACAAATCCACTGCTGTCTTGAGAGACAACATAAGTCCTTCAAATCAGTTCATGATAAGCGGCTGTGGTATGTAAGCCGGACTTAGGGATGGAACGATACCAAAATTTTTTGCCGATACAGATACTCAATTTTAGGACAATACCGATACTACTTAAAATAACCTATACCCACCGATGCCATCAAAATTAATCAAACCCGATACTAAGGCACAACCCTAGACCTGGACTGCATGCGGCTAGCACAAATGGCCTGGTCGATCAAACCAGCAACCTATCAGGACCTGCCTAGCACGGGACACTAAGCCTACTGCAATTATCATTCATATGCTCTTATGGTCTAGGACTGGACCGAGGGGGTGATGATCCCCTGAAATCGTCTTCAGGAAAAGGGTAATAATTGTGCAGTTTTGATTTTTTCATAGGCCGGACATCATGTTGCCAGGTGACGTTGAATACCTGGTATGCGATTACGCAGTAAAATGCGAATGGATGGATTGACAATAGTCCAAATGGGACCGAATTATTATAATAATCAAGGGGGAAGCGCTAAACCCGTAGGATTAATGTGACCGAAACGTTGTCACAAGTTTCAGTCTCCTGTGTGGGTTATTTGTGTATTGTAATAAAGTTGGTAGAATTACCGACAATATGTAAAGTAAAAGGACACAAGTGCAACTAATGTGACATTTTATTGTGGCAACGTTTTCGCGCTCCTGGAGAGCGAAACGTTGCCACAATAAAATGTCACATTAGTTGCACTTGTGTCCTTTTACTTTACATATTTGTGTATTGTTCCAGTTACGGTACTGTGCTTTAGTCTTCAGAAATGTTCGGAAAACTATTCATTGATGAGGTGGGCTAACTTTGTCCTAAGACTGTGAGCAAACCCATTCATGAAGGCTGAAATCATTCATGGGGGGATTATTCCATTCGTGTGAGGGAAAAATAGCCCGTTTGTGAGGGGATGACCTAACTTATTCAGTGGGAAACAAACTCATCCATGAGGGGGTAACTTAACCCACTCATGAGGCGGTGGATTAACATTTATGTAGGAGTAAACTCATTTATGAGTAAGCTAACCCACTCCTACAAACAGGTGGAGAAATACTTTATTTTCATTTGGATAGGTCGGGTAACCGAGTCGTAAGGCGTGGGCTTCCCCATTCATTGTAGAGATGTCATCCACTGCATTTGAGGGGCAAACTGACCTCATCCACGAGGGAAGACTATCCTTGTCATTCATGAGGGGTGGAACGACTTTCAGGAAAGGACTGAGTACTTTGTTATTCATAGTCATTCATGATGGGATGTACTGACCCTCATGAGACTACTGTCCATATCATTCTTGAGAGGGTGGACTGACCTTGCCATTCACGAGGGTAAATTGTCCTTATCATTCATTAGTTTGTAGACTGACCTCATTTGTTAGTGGAATGACCTCATTCATGAAGAGGTAAACTGACCTCAATGGTAAACTAACTTGTATTGAGACAAACTAACCCAACCATTCATGAGTGAGTGGGTGGGTGAGTCTTGAATTGCCAAGCAGCCACTGGTGAGGTGAGTAACCCCATTAAGTGATTCATGGGCACTGGGTCACCTTGTACTTCTCCAAGGGACATCAGCCGACTATTCGTAGATGAGTAACACCTCGTACATTCCGCTTACTTTTCATCCGTAAAGGATGGGTTAACATACCACTATACAGAAATTAGGTCAATCCATTACCAATTTGCAAAAAAAAAAAAAAAAAAAAAAAAAAAAAAAAAAAAAAAAAAAAAAAAAAAAAAAAACTGGGTCAGCCTATTACCCATTTACAGCAAATGGCTCATCCTATATTTACAGGAATTAGGTCAACCTATTATCACTTTAAAGGAACTGGGTCAATGATAATAGACAATCTATCAACACGCAGGAACTGGGTCAAATTAATACCAATTTACAGAAACTGAGTCAGCTTATTATTAATTGGCAAGTACTGAATCAACCAGCCCACTCCGTTCACAAGAACTTGATTACAAGTCTTACAAATTTACTGATATACTGTACCAGATGATCCTACCTACCTATGCATACTGAATCACTCAAATACTATCCAGATAATTTGATCAATCAAAAATACGATCCAGTCATATAATGGATCACTTGATCCTATCCATTCACATTGGATCAACTCACCATTCTATAAGTACTTATTATCAATTCACATATACTGGATATGCTTATCCAACTATCTATTAGCATACTTTATGAGCTAATTGGATAAATTTTAATTTAGAAAGGATATTGGAAAGCACTGGCTTAGCGACAGAGTTATAGAAGAGTAGAACAAACTCCCAAGTAGTGTCACTGAAGCTTGAATCCTGGATAACTTTAAACTAGGTTCGACAGGTGCACGAGTGGATGTGAGTTGACCCTTCCTAGCATGGGCCAGTAGGCCTGCTGCAATGTTACTCTCGTCTTGTGTTCTTGTGAATCAGTGACACACTATTAAATTCAGAGACTAGATCAATTCTGCCTGCAATCCACTCGGAGGGATTAAGGTGGTATTACATTCACAGGGATGGAATCGGTTGACCGCACTGTTCTCTGACAAGAGCTGAATTAGCTGGTCATTTAATCAGATTATAGCAACAAACTTTATTAACACTTCATAGCCACTAAACCACCTGATCCCACAATCCATTTCATGAGACTGGATAAGCTGATCTTACTAGCCAATCACTAGAATCGGATTGACAATCCTATCCACTCATAGGGATTGGATCTGCTGAGTTTATCACAAGATCAAAAGCAGTTTTAAAAATCGGTTGAACAGATACACGAGTACGTGTAGGTGGGAGTGATCATTGTATAAATACTTCAGAGAACCGACAAGTTAATGAATGGGACAATGGTGCAACACTTTGGTATCTTTACTGTGGAAACGTTTCGCCAACCAGTGGCTTCATCAGTCTTACAGAAAAGAACAGTGGGTGTGATTTAGACTTGCCTAACACGGAACAGTAGGCCTCCTGCAGTGCTCTTCCATTCTTATTTTCCTAAAAATACAGTACTGGAATAGGCCACCGGTCCATGCTAAGTAGGTCCTATTCACACCCAACCAGGATCAGCTAACCCCGCTATCCATTCACGCATTTGGATCAGCTGATCCATTCACGGAGGCTGGATCAGCTGATCCATTCACGGAGGCTGGATCAGCTGATCCATTCACGGAGGCTGGATCAGCTGATCCATTCACGGAGGCTGGATCAGCTGATCCATTCACGGAGGCTGGATCAGCTGATCCCACTATCCACTGTGAAGGTATATCTGCATCTGCCTGCGTAAATAACTTATCTCTAACTCGGTGAAAGAACTGACTAAGCAATACTAGCCAGACAAGAACTGTACTAGTCACGTGGTTGGCGAGGGACGTAGAACTAACTTACTAGTGGTATGTGGAGAGACGGAAAGAGATAGAGAGCGAGAGACGGGGAGAGGGAAAGAGAGAGAGGTGAAAGAGAGAGAAAGGAGTTAGCACAAACTTTTCTGTTAGAAACACATTCTAAATCAACGTTAACTACTAACATTTTCACCCAAATGAGGGCACACTCACCTCAGGTTGTCGGTCCTGTGAGGATATTTGTGTGTTGAAGGAGAGGCAGGAGAAGAAGGGGAGAGAATTATTCCCAGTTTTGTATTTCAGTGTCTGGCGAAGTAGGTTTAGGCTGAGGTTATGCATAACACTGGTGTAGGGGTGGCCAGGGCTTCCCAGAAGTGCTAGTAGCGTGGGGGTTCACCTATCCCTTACCCACAACCCCCCACACCAAGTTATTTTTAGTCAAATTTTGGCTTTTGAAATTTTTCCGACGAGCGCCACACACACACACACTAATGCACTTGTATCCACTAGCACGCAATGACAGGTCCACATACCTTTGGAGACATAAATAGCGAAGAGAACTGATCCACTGCTGCGGTCCGACCCGACCTAAGACTCCCTCAAATTCGATTAACGTCGACTGCTTTCATTTTCCTGTTTTTCGTTTTTGGGTCGAAAGAGTTAGGAGGGTCACCCACCGCCCTCTTTTTCAAACGCTGATTACACCGTTAATATCACTAGCTTCCCAGCTTCAATCACACCCACACCAGCCGAAATTACTCCGACATCCTCCGCTTACCTTGAACCCAGTCACTATGGCGCCTTTCGAATTTTATTTAGATAATTTTTTGCTCAAAAATATTCCGACCGACCGTCCCTCTGACGGCCACCAGTGCAACTAAGTCCCACCCCTCCCGGCCACACGCATGATTATTCACCGCAAACTTCCTGCATACGCACAAACTTTTCTTTATTTCACATACGGCCGATAACAAATATATCACGTAAGTATATATGATGTTCTAGTGGAGGTTAACCACACTCTGAAAGTTTTATTAAAATTTCTCAAGCGACCGACACGTTTTCCTAATGTGGGCAGCAACATGCGGCCACCCAGCTGATCTGAGTGAACGATGGAGAACTCCGTCAAATATCACTAAACTGAGGGAACCTGGACACGCTTGGTCACTCCAGTGCTCACAAGCAACACGCATACGTCTCCAGGGAACTCCTCGTACACACCTACGCCCGCGCAAACAGGCGTAATAATGCGTAAGATAAAGATGAACTGGTTACTGTGAGCTCTTTGCGGAAGGGGGGAGGATGGGGGGATGAGGGACGGAGGGGGATGGGGGGAATAATAAATTTTTATATGGCCTCTGTGCCTCAGATAATGGAGAACGCCGGCATTCCGTATCAGGTGGGATGGTTAGCCTCGCTCCGTCTAGCCACAACCTTCTGATGGTGCAAACTAGATGAAAAAAAAATATATATATATAAATATAATAGCCTCGCGGCAATCTGATTGTTTATAAAAAAAAAATGGTTGTGTGTGTGTATTACTCATTCCGTATTCAAGTCAGGGTTACTGAGAATTACAAGAGGCTTTGTATTGGGGATATCAACTTGGCCGGTTATTACCGACTCTATTTCGGAGGTAGAAAGTTCATATAGGGTGTCCAGGACAGCATTACCGGGTAAATATCATAGCTGCTACCCTCGTCAATACACAGCCGGGCCAGGGAAGCTGCTTTATTCTCACCACCGCTAAAATTAACCATAATTTGAAACAAAAAAACAAACCCCCTTGGACCCGTTTCTGGGGAGCTGCCAACGCTACTTCTTTGTGAATTTTGGCCGGCGTGGTGGCGTGTATATGGCGTGCGGGGCCAGGTTACCCTCTTGCAGCATACATACTACCTTCTATAATGTTGCTTGGTAATGCATTTCCACCCATGTGGCTTATCCCACCCTAACCATTAACACCCATGTTGCTATACCCATGGTAACGTGGTAACCCACACACCACCACCACCATACCAGTTAGAGAAGGAGGGAAAGGGGAAGGGGGGTAAAAATTAATCAATATCGACCCTGGGAGTCCATAATTACTCGCAAAAGTCAGCAATTGTAGATGAAGGTTGGCTGCCCTGCCGCCGCCGCCTCCTCCCCTACTTTTGACGGGGGTTGGTAGCCCTGAAATTATTTTTCTCACCTCAATTTCGGGTTGAAACGGAAACACCTGTCAAGCCTCGGGCGCTTACTTTAAATGGTGGTGTTAGTCGCTCCATTATGCCACTTTCCTCCCCTTCAAAGAAAGCCTGAGCTTGGAGGGGCTCTTCTTCCACTAAACTGGAGTCCCCCCCCCCCGCAAGGGAAAAAAATTTAAATTCTTGACTTTTTTGCTTTATCTTAATAACAATCACGTGTTAATACACGGCAACTTAATAAACCCAAAAAGAAAAATGTGATTGTACCCAAATGAACAAACCCTTTCCTTGGGATTAACCCCCATTACACCCATTTCCCAACCCCCGTAAAAACCCCATGATTTTACGTTTTCCCCCCATAAATAAATGCTCCGTTAGTCCTTTTCTCTCTCTCCCTCGCTCTAGGGAAAAATTTTCAATTTCCCCGGCTATTTGACTCAGGTATTAATGTATTTTATTACAAAAAATTGGCACCCTTGGAATTCTCTCGCATATACAAATAAATCCACCGCAAATCCATATGTTTTTTTTTTCGTTAGGGGGAAAATTTATGCTGGATATTTTGTTTGAAGGGTTTTTTCCCTGTGAAAATTTTCCGTGATGTGCGCGGGGGGCTGGATTGTTTATTAAGGGTAGTGTTTTTGAGAGTGAACAGACCGCTGTGAACGATGTTTTCAGGCTCATGCAATATTCCCTTATTCCCCCCTCCCTTCCTCCCTCCCCTTCCTCCTCTCTCCTCTCTCCTCGGTCCATCATACTGCTCTCCTTTTTACGCTTTTCTCACATTCCGTTCCCACATTGTTCTTTTTCTCCTTACGTTCTCCCTTACATTGCCTCCCCGCTCAAATTTGTTTTACTGTTCTCTCCCCACACTTTATTTTTTACCTCAAACTGTTCCCTCCAACATTTCACTTTTTCCCCCCATACTTTCTCCATCACGCCTAACTTTCACCTCAACTGTTCTCTCCCCTACCTACCTACCCTCCGCTTAACCCTTTTTCCCCATACGTTCCCTCCCCCTCAAAACGATTCTTTCTCCCCTCACGTTTTCTCCCTCACATTACTCCTCCCCCTTTATACGTTTCTCCCTCCTTTCCCTACCTTCCCCTCATGTCATTTTTTATACGTTTTTTTCCTCTTCCCTCCTGATTTTAAGGATTTATTTCTAGCCCTTTTGATTTTCGGGGTTTGCTTCATCTCCTTTGTTCAAATTTTTTCCCCAGTTCCCTTTTCTCCAGTGCTGCCCCCATTCATTGCTTATTAAACGGGGGACTCCTCTTTTCATACATATCCCGGGTTCTGGTTTTCTCTCAACTTTGTCTTCTTTTTATGTACGGAAAAACAATTTATCATATTTCGTGACCTTCCATTAAAATTTCCCTTTACTCCCCCTTTGAACTTAAAATAAAATAAATTTATATTACCTTTCGTTTTGGGTTTATCGTTGTATTTATGGGTAAAGTCATACACGTTTTGTCTTCGTTTTTTTAAAACCCTCGTTGTATTCATGAAATTAACTTTTTTTTTTTTAAACCCCTTTTTGTATTTTTGATAAAGTTTCATGAGCACGTCCTTTTTTTTACCCTTTTTTGTATTATGGGTAATCTTTTTTCACGTTATTTTTTCCCTTTCCCTTTACTCTCTTTTAATTTTTAACTTGATTTCTGAAAGGAATTATCACATTTGCCATATCTTAAAAGGTCGGGCGAAAGTGCAAGGATTTTAGGGAAACCCGAAGCATTTTTCGAGGGGCATCGCCCCCGTGGTCCGTTCCTTTAACCAGCCTAGTTGATCAATCCTTTATCCTAATGG
>NC_069450.1:24847661-24937661 GCF_026875155.1 Cherax quadricarinatus
GAAATCGGTGGAAAGGAACCATAAACAAGTGGGGCCAACCAATAACCAGGTCATTTTTTTTGGGGAATACCAACTAACAGAATTTAACAGGTAAATTTTAAAAAAAATGCGGGAAAACTTCAGGGCGCAAAAGAGATAAACAATTAGGGGAAAGGTTGGGTTTTAACGTACCCCAAGAAAGGAGGAGGAAAGGATTTAAAACCCGGAAATCTAAAAGGGTAGTACCGAACTTGAAGAAAATCATATACGAAGAAAAATGGAGACATGACCTCCCCTAAGAAACAGGGTTTTAAGTAAGAGACATAAATAAGTGTGGGGCCCATTTTCCCCCCCCAAAAAAGGGGTTTCAACCCCGGAGTCTTAAGTGGTTTAAAGGGTTTAAAAATTTTATGGTTGTGGTTTTGTTCGGTTTAAAAAAGCTGGTATGCTTATAGGTAGCTTTTTCCGGGGGGGGCGTTGCCCGAATTTTTCGAAATATAATGAAATTTTTTCCTTGTTATTTTTTTATTTTTCTTAGTTCTTTTTAAATTTTTTGGGTAAATTATTGATATTAGTTTGAATTATGGAGTACCTGTATTTTGGGTTTTATTAAGTTTTGGTTTTTCCTAGCCCCCGGGTTTCTGCCAGCTGTTATCCCCCAAAAGGTTTACCTATTAGTTTTTTATGCATTTTAATAAAAATATTAAATTAATAAATAAAAATAAATTAAAAATTAATTTAAACCAATTGACTTCTAATCTCTTAAAAGCCGTTGTCGGCTTTCAATTACCAATGCCAACCCACCCCATCGAAACCCCAAACCTTTTCCCTAAACCCTCCCCCGGCCCCCCCAAATTTTCCCCCCTTCCCAACCACCCCAAACACGAGGGCTCCAACGACTACGGGCCCCCCTCCACCTTCCTCCGACCCTCCCATTCCCCTTTGGGGGGCCCCCTCTTTTTACAACGTCCTTTGTTTTAACTGTTTCCCCCCCTCTTCGCACCTTCTTCCCTTTTTTCCCCCCTCCCTCTCCTTCTTCCCTTCCTTCCCCAATCCCCCCCTTTCCCCTTTGGGGTTTTCCACTTTAAACAGAGAGGGGGAAGGGGGTGGGTGGAGGGGAAGTGGGGGTAAGGAGGGGAAAAGGGGTTTAAGAAGGGGGGAGGTAGGGTCGGGGGGGGGGGAAAGGTGGAAAGTGGTTTGTTTGAGAAAGACCGGCTTTGAAAAGGGGCCAGTGGGCCTTTGCTGCGGGTGTTCGGGCCCATTTTATGATCTTATGACGTAGATAAATAAGCGGCGTATTTCAGTATTGCTTTTTAAAAAAGCACTGAAATTTTAAAAATAGCCCCCCCCTTTCCCCCCCCTTTTTTTTTTCAAAGGGTTTTACAAAATTTTAAAGGGTCCCCAGCTTTTTTTAAAAAAGCTATTTACAGGTTAAGGATTCCCAACTTTATTTTGGGAAGCTAAGAGCTTTTTCCTTTCTAAACTCATTTTAAAGCATTTTTTTTTGCTAGAGAAAATACAAGTAGGGAAAAAGGATGGGAATTTGGGGCCCTCTGTGGGGGCCCGCATTTCCCTTTTATTTAACTGACTTTATCTCTTGACATCCCTTATGCGTAGAATGTGTTCCCGACTCGATAAACCTGGGAAAAATAGATCTCAGTGGAGTGATGTTTTTGGGAAGGGGACAAGGCCCCCCCTCTTTTCTCTCTCTCTCTCCCCTTCTCTTCCCCCTCTCTCCCCCCCTCTCTCTCTCTCTCTTCCCTCTCTCCCCTCTCTCTTTTTTTTCATTTCCCGTCATATGGAGGCTGGTAAGGGAAAAGTAACACCCGCTACGACCCAATAATGGCAATCAAAAGGGAAAAAGGGGCCAGTGAAGACTGTTTCCCAAAAAGTGGTAGACCCCCAGAGAGAGCGAGAGAGAGAGGATTAGAGAGAGGGGAGGAGAGAGAGAGAGAGGAAAGTTTTTAACAGAGCGAGGTAGGCAAAAATTTTCCTTACCATGTAAATAATAAAGGCAACAACCTTTACAAAAACCTTGTGAAAAAACTCTTTTTTTTAAACCCTCTACACACACGTGATAAACCCTCTTGGAGCGGGGAAAGTGTAAACCTACACGCCCAGTGAAAGCCCGGGGCCAGGGTGTGAATAAACCCCCTTTAAAACCCATTACGAGTAACACACAAGGTTTTTTTTCCTTAAAACGGGAAGCACCACAGAATTTTCTGTCGGGAAAACCAGGGGTAGGGGTGGGTTCAAACACACGGTGGGTCGAAAAACTCCAGGTGGGTGCGAAAACCACTGAGCCAGGGGGCTACAATAAGATTCATCCAACCACAAACATTTATGCCCCATAGGAAGGTTAACTTTGGGCCCACCACTGGACCAAAAATCCCAAATTTTTTACAGATGAATCTCCCGCCAGCGGGGGCCGGGGCGAACCTAGCTCGTGCCCCCTAAAACCCCTAATCAGGGACTCACAAAAATCGTAATAACACGAATGCCCCCAAACCCCCCCAAAACCCCCCAGTGGTTACCCCCGAGGGACTGGGAAAATTTTTGACACACTTGCCCCCGAGTTCGAACCCCACACGTACCCGATTTGGTGGTTTATATCTGGGCAGGAAATGTATTAAAATTCAAGCGCTGGTTCTTTTCTGGGAAACACACAAGAAAAACCCAACATTTAAAAAAAAACCCTTGGGAATTTTCCACACCCTTAAATTTTTCCCTTTATTTATATATATATAATTATATTTTATATAAATATTTATATAATAAATATATAAATATAATATATTTTATAAATATATATATATAGGGAGGTTTCCAATAAACTGTCCCGGGACAGGGCCCGGTAACCCGCTAACGAGATGTAAAATCATTTTGGGCGTTCGCCCCCTTGGGTTTTTTTGAGGGTGATTTTTGAAAGGGGAGAAAAGAGAGAAGGGCATGTATGCTTTTCTTTACCATCACACATGGGCTTACATACCACACAGTACATATAAAAACCCCTTTTTCCCTTTCCCTTCCCCCCCCTCCCCCCCCTAAAGCCCCCCCTTCTCCCCTCTCCCCTCACGTTCCTCTCAACCCCTTCCCCCTTTACCTTTCCCCCCCCCCACCTAGACAAACCAAAAGAACCTCAAAAGCGGCTTTTAAGGGCTTCACTGTGTTGGGCCCATCCTCCCCCTCCCCCCCCCCCCACCCCTTCCATTTTCAATCTCCCCCCCTTTTTTCCCCTTTCCCAAAACCCCCCTTTACTAACAAAAAACACCCTTTTTCTCCCCCCGGTTTTTAAAAACCCGGGGTTTTGTTGTTTGAGGTAGGTGGTGTTGCTGGGGTGCTGCTGCTGCTGATTAGGTGAAGTAGGTGATCCCTTTCTGCTTTGATGAACTACTCCCCCTGCTGCCCAAGTGAAGTAGGTGGGCGTCCTCCTTTTGTCTAGATGAAGTAGGTGACGTCTCCTGCTCAAGTGAAGTAGGTGAAGCAGGCTGGAATACTGCTGTACACTAACATCTCCACTCAAGGCAGGTGAAATTACAGAACTAGAGAATGTACAGAGAACCTTTACTGCACGTGTAAGTTCCATCAAACACCTTAACTACTGGGAGCGCCTGGAAGCACTTCACTTGTACTCACTAGAGCGCAGGCGAGAGAGATATATCATAATCTACACCTGGAAGATTCTGGAGGGACTGGTCCCTAATATGCACACAGCAATCACTCCATACGAAAGCAAAAGACTTGGCAGGCGATGCAACATACCCCCAGTGAAAAGTAGGGGCGCCACTGGTACACTAAGAGAAAATGCAATAAGTGTCCGGGGCCCAAGACTGTTCAACAACCTCCCACCAGCAACAAGGGGCATTACTGGAAGACCCCTGGTTGTCTTCAAGAGGAAGCTGGACAGATGCCTAAAGACGGTGCCGGATCAGCCGGAAGTGGGTTCGTACGTTGGACTGCGTGCGGCCAGCAGTAAACAGCACAGGGTTGATCAGGCCCTGTTTTCTCGGGAGGCCTGGTCGTGGACCGGGCCGCGGGGGCGTTGATCCCCGGAATGCCCTCCAGGTTGACTCCAGGCAGGAAGGGACATTGAAAATTCTACTCGCCTACTAGGTGGCAGGTGAGCATTATTAGCATCAAGGGTAGAGTATAGGTGCTTCCTTGAGTGCTGATGCCACCTAGGTGAACTTAGGTGCTAAGACATTTAGGTTCCAGAAGTCCTTAGGTGGTGTAAGAGAAAGTAAATGCTGGCACACGTAGGTGCTAGGTGAATCTGTTTTCAAAACCCACGCCACCCCATCAACCAACCCCACCCCATCAACCAACCCCACCCCATCAACCCAAGCCACCCCATCAACTCAACCCAACATCAACACCCACCTCACACACCAACCCATCCCACACCAACCCATCCCACTCCAACCCACCCCATCAACCCACCTCACACCAACCCACCGTTGCCCAATGGGCAACGAAGAACAATATGATGTTCAATGAAGACAAATTCCAACTACTCCGTTATGAAAAACTGGAGGAAATAATAACCAGGACTACAACTACAACTAGGACTACAAACTCAAATCATACAATAAAGCGGAAAAGTAATGTGAAGGACCTGGGAGTGGTAATGTCTGAGGATCTCACCTTCAAGGACCACAACAATGCCACTACCACATCCGTGAAGAAACTGATGGGATGGATAATGAGAACATTCAAGACAAGAGATGCTAAGCTAATGATAATCCTTTTTAAATCACTTTTCTCTAGGCTGGAATACAGCTGTACATTAACATTCCCATTCAAGGCAGGTGAAATTGCTGATCTAGAGAGTATACAAAGAACTTTTACTGCACGTATAAGTTCCATCAAACACCTTAACTATTGGGAATGCCTGGAAGCACTTGACTTGTACTCACTGGAACTCAGGCGAGAGAAATACATCATAATATACACCTGGAAGATTCTGGAGGGACTGGTCCCTAATATGCACACAGCAATCACTCCATACAAAAGCAAAAGACTTGGCAGGCGATGCAACATACCCCCAGTGAAAAGTAGGGGCGCCACTGGTACACTAAGAGAAAACACAATAAGTGTCCGGGACCCAAGACTGTTCAACAGCCTCCCACCAGCAATAAGGGACATTACGGGAAGACCCCTGGTTGTCTTCAAGAGGGAGCTGAACAGATGCCTAAAGACGGTGCCGGATCAGCCGGGCTGTGGTTCGTACGTTGGACTACGTGCGGCCAGCAGTAACAGCCTCGTTGACCAGGTCCTGATCCACCAGGAGGCCTGGTCATGGACCGGGCCGCTGGGGCGTTGATCCCCGGAATACCCTCCAGGTAGACTCCAGGTAGGTAGACTTCACACCAACCAACCCCACCTACACTGTTCCAGAAACCCACCTCACCGATCAACCCGCTTCACCCACCCCACCTACACTGCTCCACAAACCCACCCCATCCACCCACCAACCCACCCACCCACCAACCCACCTCACAATATATTTTCCAGGATGCTGTAAGAATCTCGGTGAACCTGTTTGTTCAGGTTAGAAAAAAAAATGGAGACTGAATTCCTGTATCTCTGACGAATATTAAATATAGATGGAAGTGGGAGGGAGAGGGAGGGAGGGAGGGAGGGAGAGGGAGGGAATGGAGGATTGGAGGAGGGAGGAAGGGAGGGAAGGAGGGAAGGAAGGGAGGGAAGGAGGGAAGGAAGGGAGGGAGGGAAGGAGGGAGGGAATAGAGGGATCGTGGGAGGGAGAGAGAGTAGGAAGAGGAGGGAGCAGATGGGAGAGAGTGATATACAAAGTGGCCAATATGTTGTAGTAATAATAATAACAATAATAATAATAACGATGATGATAATGATTATTATGAGAAGAAGAAGAAAAAGAAGAAGAGGGGGAGGAGGAGGAGATTAAGACAAGTGCGATAAAGATACCAAGATATAACTAGGACTAATACAAAACGGATAGTACACATGTGGACAGCTGCAAGTGTTGTCTGTGTGTGAACACACACATGCAAGAATTTGCATACGCACACACACACACACACACACACACACAACACACACACACACACACACACACACACACACACTGGAGCAATAAACTGAACCCAGCAAACAGAACTAGGCAAGTTCACCCCCATCCCATCCCCCTCCTTTCTTCCCCCCTCATTTCTCTCACACAGTTCTTAATATATTTGAGCATATTCACCACTTGAACATTCTTGCAACTATCAACCAAGCAGACAATCCAAAAAAGATCAGTCAGAAGCGAAAATATAAGGGGAAACTAGCGCAAATACGTGGCACCAGAGGAAAGAAAAACTGTAAACGAGGGCCACAAAGTTGCCACAGTTGAGGAGAGTTCGACTGGGGAGAGGAAATATCCACAGCCGCAGAGGGGACACACCGTGCGATGATGACAAGTTTAAGTTAGATAATCACTTTTCAAGGCTCGTTAAGCAGTTATCCAGTTGACTGTTATTGCAACAGTGCGATGCTGTATCAGTAAGAGGATGAACTGCATAAAGCAGGCAGTGTGATGATCAGCCGCAGCTCAGTGTACGACAGCAGTCACACAGTGCAAGACAATGATGATGTAATGAGAAATTGGTCTCTGATTGTGGTCGTGGGTTGGTCCCTGGTTGTGGTCGTGGGTTGGTCCCTGGCTGCGGTCGTGGGTTGGTTCCTGGTTGTGGTCGCGTTACTTGTGAATTATTCCAGCCAAGCTATTGTGCCTTTTATTCATCTTCTAAACAGAAAGAATCGTTGATATCACAGAAGGAGCAAGGTTGATAGGACGAAGACTGATTTCTTGTGGGCAGACAGATATTGACAGGACAAGAAATGCCCAGTCTGGTTAGTTTTTCTGGCACCTCCATCACCAGTGTGATGACTGGTGCAAAAAAGCAGCTCTCAAGACCTCAGACAAGTCCACCTGTGTTTACCTGGCTCGGGACAGGGCAATGACTGACAGGGAACAGTAACTTGCATGCATCAAACGGCAGCATGCAGCGGGGATGGAAGTAGGAGGGAGAACCAGCTTTTCGGCGTCACTATTAGTCTTCTCCATCATTCTTCTTCCTCTCTCTCTCTCTCTCTCTCTCTCTCTCTCTCTACTCAACCCACAACTTGCCTTTCCCTCCTTCCCTATACCTGTATGTAAACATCCAGTACAATAAGTGTCAAATATCTACCACATCATTCCCCAGCTAATCACCATACCATGGTCTCCGACTCTTCCACTTGACCCCCAACACCACCCCATCTTCAGCCACCATCCCCCTCCTCACCTCCAACCTAGTCACAGAAACTCCTTCCCTCCTACCGTTCCCATTCTAAATGCCACAATCTGTCCGCTTGAGATTCCTCCCTATTTCACAAAACAAGATCTGATGTTAGATTGACTGTTCTGTCGTTCCACAATATACATATTGGTCAGCATAAAATCTTCCTGGAGCAGGAATCGAATCACACCCGACCACATGGGATCTGTTCTTTCTTACTGGAGGAATGAACAAACTCGGTGGAGTGGATGACTCTGTCAGCATAGTTGCTGATCCCCGTACATGTGTTGTATAGGTCATCTGAGTATCATAGTACCATCCATATGTTTTATATAGACGATCCCTACTAGGCCTAGTGACTGTGTGACGTCACGGGATGTGCATGTGTGCGCGAGTACCTCTGTAACTTCCTCAGTCCACGCAGAGACCTACCAGGCAGCTACAGGCAGGTTGGGCTTCCTTACCACAGTCTGACAATATATAGTGTTACCATCCACAAGTGTGTTTATCTTCAACCATCATATCTCCTTACGAACCCCCACGACATATTCCCTTCATCAGTACATCCCTCCAAACAACAGTAGTAGTAAATAAAGAAACACATCCGGCACTTGGGTAGCTCTACTGTCGAAACGTTTCGCGTGCACAGCAGGTTTCTTCAGTAGAATACAAGCGGATATAACAATGGAAACAGTATTAGTAATTTTGTGGTGAGGAGTCCCTCAGCCTTGATAGCAGGTGGCTAACCCCGCAGCATAGAGCCAAGGCAATGCGCCGTACCCAAGTGTTGCATATATGCCTTAATCATCAACCAGTACGAAACAAGAGTGAAACATCGTACCCTTCCACCCCTCACGAAGGTACAACAAGCTAAGACACTAATAACCAAAAATTTGTGCGGAGAATACTGTTGACGGAATCACAAAAAATGAGCAGCGAACTGTAGGAGAAAACAGGAGAGATCTAACCGGGTGACAAAGCTCTCACAGAGACAGTATCGAATGGGGGATACCAAAAAATAAGGCAACAAGCAGTGGAGAAATTTACAGCAGCTACGGTAGTCTCAATTACTTGGGGGGGGAACAATTATGAGTATATTCATGCGTTAGGTTAGGTAAGGTTTGTCAGGAAACAGGATAAGTGTTTCCTGACGCGGGTCTTAAGTCATTTGACGACCCGCAGCTGGAGCTTTTGGTCATTGAAGTGGTGAACGCATAAATGAAAAGTAGCGAAGCCAACAAGTGCTGGAGACAGGGCACTCATCTTCAAGCTGAAAAAATACAGCAAGTGTAACAGTAATGTATTAATACAGTAAATGTTGTCTTGCTGGTTTAAGGAATATCTTAGGAAAAATGTGAAGATAAATGGTTCAGAGAACCGACAAGTTGATAAATTAGACACATGTGCAACACTTGGGTATCTTTACTGAGGAAACATTTCGCCACACAGTGGCTTCATCAGTCCATACAAAGAAGAATGGTGAAGATCAGAAGTAGTTTGAGGTCAGCAGTCCCTCAGCATAGGGTCAATGTACTCAGTCCATCAATCTTGAAAAGAATACTGCATATGCGCGGAGTGACTTAAATTCTGTAGCTAGGCGAGGTGAAGTGTGATGGTTTTGGAAGAGGTATCGGGAAGGCAGATAGTGGTTTGTTGATTGAGCACCTTATACTACTACTACTACTACTATTACTACTGCTACTACTACTACTAATAATAATAATAATAATCCTCATTTCTACAAGTACATGATTTAACTTATACAGACCATAGATGACATCAGTGGCATACTATGCAGAGCATTTCGTGCAAATTAAGTAAATTTTGTCCCCAGGATGCGACCCACACCAGTCGGCTAACACCCAGGTACCTATTTTTACTGACAGGTGACCAGGGACAGCAGACGTCTTAAGGAAACGCCCTAATGTGTCCACCCGTACCGGGAACCGAACCACAGACACTCAATGTGTGACCCGAGTGCTCTACCAACTGAGCTACGGGAGAGTAGCTCAATATGGATACACAAAGGGTCTAGAAATTAGGTTCTAGAAGGCAATAAATGAAACAGCGTGGAAAATAATTCATCAGATTCAACTCCTCAAAGTAACTTGTTTTCGAAGAGATTCCTGGCAGTTCCTCTTATCACAATTTTGATAAGATCTTGCTTAAACCCCCGTTAAACTGGCTCTTAGTGGAAAACAGGAGCGATGAACCTTCCTGTGGGTTCAACACGACGATGGAGTGAGAGCATCAGAGTGTCTCGTTGGAACTCCCTATCCACGCTGCACGAGAGGATCCAAGACGACATCACAGGAGGATCTGCGCCTCAAGTAGGGCACCGAATATTTTATATTTTGATCTCGTTTCTGTGTACGCTCCACTGTGATAAACTTATCTACGTGAAAAATTCATGGCTAGCCGTCGATAAGTTGTAAAAAAAAATTGTATCTATGAATTTGATTCTCATGCGGAGCTGTTGGTGGACGAACATTTAATAAAGAGTAGGACGAAATTAATGTTTGTATCACCTAAGTGTTCTTTCTGTATCATTCAGATTGAAAAAATAAGTCAATAAACCCTATATTTCATCTGTATTTATTGAGATTTGCCTTAAATTGAGTAATTTGATTGATGGAATGAGCCGCGATAGGAGAGATACAATACACATACGTATAGTTATGTGTACATGTACTTAAATAAACTTACTGACAATTACACTTCATAAGCGGCGAGATATCGAAAGAAAGGCCGCGGGTTGACGGAGAAAAACGCAACAAAAAAAATCCTCGGGAAATCTCACCCTGTTCTCTTGTTTCTTACGAATTGTTCTTTGTATCTAATCAACGCATGTAAAAAAAATAGTATTTTTACGCATACGCCTTCAAATTACACACTCCTTGCATCTCTTAGCTATACAACTATACAAAGAGGAGGGATCTAGCTTTTAGGTAACTTTAACTGTTATTAACCTCGTCTCAAAGTCTCTTATTAATTACACACGTGTGTTTGGTACCTTACTATGTACTGGTTAGTTAAGGGACCAACTTAGACTCCATTAATAAGAGAATTGAAACGAAAGTCTAACAATGTAGTTAACTTAGTCGATACTTGGGGATAATCCCAGCTTAAAACTCTGCGAGACAACGAAGATTAATGACCGTCACAGATCACCCAGATCATACATTATGAATGAAGAGTGAGCGATGTTTCCATCCGTCCTGGACCACGAGATCATACATTATGAATGAAGAGTAGACGATGTTTCGGTCCGTCCTGGACCACAAGATCATACATTATGAATGAAGAGTGGACGACGTTTTGCTCTGTCTTGAACCACAAGACCATATATGACGATTAAAGAGTGGACGACGTTTCGGCCCATCCTGGACCATAATAAAGGTGTCAATTTTATTTGGTATTCTGTTTTTTTTTTTTCATTTTGACGTCTTAAGAAGAAAATCTCAAGTCATTACGTTTCAATTTGTAATTTTTTCTCCATTACGGTCGTGTCAAGGAACAAGACATATTAAAGACAATGTATCAACTCATGCAGTTTACAATATAATTTTCTTGACTTTGCTGATCTTGAAAAAACAAACCATACCACTGGTGGGGTTTGAACCCGCGGTCAGAGAGTCTCAAAACTCCAGACCGTCGGCTTTGAGGGGACTTGAGCTAGAGTTCGTCATGGCCATGCCAGCGGGAGATTCGTCTGTAAAAACTTGTATTTGTGGTCACAGTGGTGCCTATGCTAACCTTTCTATGGTGTAGAAATATACTTAGTTGGATGAATCTTATTGGAACTAGCTGACCCAGTGGCTAACGCGACGGTCTGGAATTTTGAGACACTCTGACCGCGGGTTCAAAACCCCCCAAATCAGTAAGTTAGCATACGACGCTTGGGACATGAGAGGAAATCAGGTTCGATTCGAGGGAGGGTTCAGCTTTAATTCCTTGAATTAAGAGCCATTTACTAGCAGTAAGGAACCCCTCCTTCCATTCTACATCCTTACCCTACCTAAGGTCGTCAAGGTCACTACACAAAGGACGGGATGGCGTCTTTCTGACGTGTCAAGGGCATTGTTAAGGAAAATTTCTGTGTATCTCAAGCGTCTAAATATAAACGTTATATATAGATCTCTGTGGAAGGTGAAGGGGGAAGAGTAAGTCCTGTTGAGGAGTTGTGGGATGTATGTGTGTGTGTGTGTGTGTGTGTGTGTGTGTGTGTGTGTGTGTGTGTGTGTGTGTGTGTGTGTGTGTATTCACCAACTTGGGGTTGCAGGGGTCGAATCACAGGTCCTGGCCCCGCATCTTCGCTACTAAGTCTATTCTCTCTTCCTGCTTCAAGAGTTGAATTTAAGAGCTTCTTAAAGCTATGTATGGATCCTGCCTCCACTACCTTACTCTCCAGATAAGTGTGTGTGTGTGTGTGTGTGTGTGTGTGTGTGTGTGTGTGTAGGCATTATAACTGTTATAATACTGGCCTATTTGCGCCTACATGGCCTAAACTTGTAGGCTGCAACTCTTCTCATAAGACACGCCAGTCATTAAGGGAGGACGTCGTTCAGACGAACCGTAGTCAACATCAGGGGAAAAATATTCCTTTCTAGAAAACAACACTGACAAATAGGTACCCGTTATACATTCTAGTAGCAACTCCATCTTTCTAAGTAAGACCCAACGGTGTTGAAAGTTTGAAGTCGATCCGAAGAGGCTTTCTGGAGTTATCACAGAAACCAAAACAGGTATTGGCCCATGTAAACACCGGCCAGAGGGCACCTCCACGTGCTAGCAGTCACCACCAGTGCTGCAAATTTGAAGCCGATCGGATGAGGCGTTCTCAGGTTCCAAACAAAAACTTGGAAGGACGAAAAAATAAAAAAAAAAAAAGTTAAAAGTATCCTTGAAGGGATACCTAACTTAATAATAGCAACTAACTGGGTAATTACAACTAGGCAATTACAATACAGATATATTTTATTCCAGGAAAAAAAAAAACCATAGATTTATATATATATATATATATATATTATATATATAATAATATATATATATATATATATATATATATATATTATATATATATTATATATATGTCGTGGCCGAATATGTAAAACTGGTCAATTAGCAAGAACTCATTTAAAATTAAGTCCTTTCTAAAATTTTCTCTTATACGTTTAAAGATATATTTTTTTCATTAATTTTTAATGTAAAAAATTTTAATTTTGCTCCAAAAGAATTTTAGAAAACTTACCTAACCTTATTTAACAAGAGCAATTTATTTTTAGCCTAACCCAACAAAATTATATTTTAGATTTGTTTACAATAATTTGATACTAAGCAAACACAGGAAATATATTTTTTTTCGTTAGGTTTTAGAATGATAGGGGGGAAATTATTGCATACACAAATTTTCACTTGTCCATATGGCAAGATGAGCGTTTCTATTAAGCCAAGATCGCAAGTTCTGCCTATTCGGCCGACTAATTTATTATATATATATATATATTATATTTATTATATATATTATATAATTTTTATATATATTATAAATATATAAATGAAGGAAAATGAAAAATAGAAAGAGGAAAACAAGGTAAGAGAGGTAAGAAAAGCTAAATAAGAAACTAGCCTTAAGAACAAACTAACCCCCAACCCTTTCCCCCCCATCCCTTCCACCCCCCCTCCCTTCCCCCTCCCATCCCTTCCACCTCCCCTCCCCCTTCCCCCCCCCATCCCTTCCACCTCCCCTCCCTTCCCACTCCCCTCCCTTCCACCTCCCTCCCTTCCCCTCCCATCCCTTCCACCTCCCCTCCCTTCCCCTCCCTCCTTCCACCTCCCCTCCCTTCCCCTCCCATCCCTTCCACCTCCCCTCCCCTTTCCCCCTCCCATCCCTTCACCTCCCTCCCTTCCCCCTCCTCCCCTTCCACCTCCCCTCCCTTCCCCTCCCACCCTTCCCACCCCTCCCTTCCCCCCCCCCTTTCCCTTTCCCCCTCCCCTCCCTTCCCCCTCCCATCCCTTCCACCTCCCCTCCCTTCCCCCTCCCATCCCTTCCACCTCCCCTCCCTTCCCCCTCCCCCCTTCCACCTCCCCTCCCTTCCCCCTCCCATCCCTTCCACCTCCCCTCCCTTCCCCTCCCATCCCTTCCACCTCCCCTCCCTTCCCCCTCCATCCCTTCCACCTCCCCTCCCTTCCCCCTCCCATCCCTTCCACCTCCCCTCCCTTCCCCCTCCCATCCCTTCCACCTCCCCTCCCTTCCCCCTCCCCCCTAAATGACAAAGGATCACTTAGAATTACTGTTTTGTTTCCGCTGTGCAACGTATAGCAACTCATTACATGTCTGGTGAAGATGATAATCTGCCGAGGAGTCAATTATCCCTCGTCAAGGATGATGTTCGACTGAGACTTCCTTGATGACAGCTCTTACTGTCAGCATGTGGGACCGCATGAGGGACTGCATGAGGGACTGCATGTGGAACTGCATGAAGGACTGCATGAGAAACTGCACGAGGGACTGCATGAGGGACTGCATGAGGGACTGCATGAGGGACTGCATGTGGGACTGCATGTGGGACTGCACGAGGGACTGCATGAGGGACTGCATGTGGGACTGCATGAGGGACTGCATGTGGGACTGCATGAGGGACTGCATGAGGGACTGCATGTGGGACTGCACGAGGGACTGCATGTGGGACTGCATGAGGGACTGCATGAGGGACTGCATGTGGGACTGCATGTGGGACTGCACGAGGACTCACGAGGACTGCACGAGGGACTGCATGAGGGACTGCATGAGGGACTGCATGAGGGACTGCATGTGGGACTGCATGTGGGACTGCACGAGGGACTGCATGAGGGACTGCATGTGGGACTGCATGAGGGACTGCATGTGGGACTGCATGAGGGACTGCATGAGGGACTGCATGTGGGACTGCACGAGGGACTGCATGTGGGACTGCATGAGGGACTGCATGAGGGACTGCATGTGGGACTGCATGTGGGACTGCACGAGGGACTACACGAGGGACTGCACGAGGGACTGCATGTGGGACTGCACGAGGGACTGCATGAGGGACTGCACGAGGGACTGCACGAGGGTCTGCACGAGGGACTGCATGAGGGACTGCATGAGGGACTGCATGTGGGACTGCACGAGGGACTGCATGAGGGACTGCATGTGGACTGAATGAGGTCTGCACGAGGGACTGCATGAGGGACTGCATGTGGGACTGCACGAGGGACTGCATGAGGGACTGCATGTGGGACTGAATGAGGGACTGCACGAGGGACTGCATGAGGGACTGCATGTGGGACTGCACGAGGGACTGCATGTGGGACTGCATGTGGGACTGCACGAGGGCCTACATCAAGGACTGCATGAGAGACCGCATCAAGGACTGCATCAATGACTACATCAAGGACTGCATCAAGACCCTAGTAGGCTCAGACATTTCAAAGTAGTAGTAACATTAGTTTCGAGGCACGAATGATTAGACGAAATGACTCGTTAGTGCTTCAGTGATGTAGGTGTTTTAGACGTCAACAAACAGGACAGGTGTTTCCTGACACATGTTTGGGTGGTAGCAGTCTGCTCGTCAGGAAACGGGACAGGTGTTTCCTGACACACGTTTCGTTGGTGGTGTTTTATTCATCAGGAAACAGTACAGGTGTTTCCTGACGCGGGTCTAAGTCATACGACGACCTGGCTAGTTGGAACAATTGGTCCCAAGACCGAGCCCTTCCACTGGCGTACCGGCTTACTAGTCCACCTCATCACGTCCCCCAAGGAACATTTATTGACAGCCAAGTTAAAACTGCCCTGTATCCAACAGCAACTTCACAAGTAAACAGAAGGGCAAGACAAGGCAGCCTCAGACGCTGTACATTATTTGTTTTCACTTCGTAATTTGGCAACGAAATCAATTCAGCCGTGCCAACGAGAGAAAATATTATTGGAAGTGAATATCTGATGAAAACGAGATAGTTTAATGTCATGTTTACATAAAGATTAAAGCGAGGACAGAACGGAAGTTGGTGGTTTGTAGCGACAATTTCAACTAGACATTCACGGTTGTGGGAAGAATCTAAGCAAGTTAGGCAATGTTTCGTTAGGGAAGAAACTGGAGATGTTAGTCAGTGTGTGGTTAGAAAAAATGGACCAGTTAGTTAATGTTTGGTTAGAAAAAAACTGGACCAGTTAATCAATGTTTGGTTGGAAAAAAAAAAAACTGGACCAGTTAATGTTTGCTTAGAATAAACCTGGACCAATTAGTCAATATTTCGTCAGGGAAAAAGCCAGAACCAATCAACATCTGGTCAGAAAGAATCTAAGCTAAACAAGATTAAGCAAGAGAGCGTAACACAGCATCAACAAGAGGTCCATCACCTAGAAAGTGTTAAATAACCTGTGAAGATAGACTAAAATCCTCCCGAGTGGCTGGCATATCTTCCCAGTAATTTTCTCCTTAAATCTCCACACCACAATTACACTTATTATTGCGACGTAGTTTTTCCTGGACTGATTAAACTCGAAGAATCTAATAACCCAGGAAAACCCGGGATAACCCAGGAAAACACAGGAAAAAACCCAAGCGTTGTGGCTTACACTGATTTTTCCATTCGTAATGAACAAAAAAAGGCACAATACCGTGACTGGAACAATACACATATAACCCGCACATAGGAGAGAAAAGGTTACAAAGGTGTTTCGGTCCGATTTGGACCATTTACAAAGGTCACACTGACTTTGTAAATGGTCTAAGTTGGACCGAAACGTAGCTATTTGTGCAATCTTCCGTCATCGTGAATTATGCGTCCTAAAACAGTCGATTTTAAAACTTAGCTATGCACTGCTAGGTTAAGCGGGCAACAGGTGTTAGGAGACTTGCCCATACGTCCCATCACGCCTGGGCATCGAACCCTAGCCCTCTCTATTGTGTACTAGAGGCTCTAGAGGTAAGCTACCAGTACCACTCTTCAATAGTTAAGTACAAACAAAAGTTCTGTAACAATAGTAATCTCCTAGTCGTCCTTATTTTATTACAGAACTTAAAGTTCACTATTTACCCTGAGTTCAGTACGTGTCACACAGAGGTCACTGCTGCAGTGTCCACTACAGTGACACTGGTTGTCGTACCATCACGTGTCGTACCATCACGTGTCGTACCATCACGTGTTGCTGATGATAGTGTGAGAGTGTTGGGAAAGTGTGTGTTGGGGAGAGTGTGTGTTGGGGAGAGTTTGAGTGTGTTGGGGAGTGTGTGTGTTGGGGAGAGTGTATGTTGAGGAGAGTGTGAGTGTGTTGGGGAGAGTGTGAGTGTGTTGGGGAGAGTGAGTGTGTTGGGGAGAGTGAGAGTGTGTTGGGGAGAGTAAGAGTATGTTGGGGAGAGTGTGAGTATGTTGGGGAGAGTGAGAGTGTGTTGGGGAGTGTGTGTGTTGGGGAGAGTGTATGTTGAGGAGAGTGTGAGTGTGTTGGGGAGAGTAAGAGTGTGTTGGGGAGAGTAAGAGTGTGTTGGGGAGAGTGAGAGTGTGTTGGGGAGAGTAAGAGTATGTTGGGGAGAGTGTGAGTATGTTGGGGAGAGTGAGAGTGTGTTGGGGAGTGTGTGTGTTGGGGAGAGTGTATGTTGAGGAGAGTGTGAGTGTGTTGGGGAGAGTAAGAGTGTGTTGGGGAGAGTAAGAGTGTGTTGGGGAGAGTAAGAGTGTGTTGGGGAGAGTGAGAGTGTGTTGGGGAGAGTGTGTTGGTGAGAGTGTGAGACTGGAAGTGTTGGGGAGAATGTTTAGGAGAGTCTGAGAAGGGGGGAGGAGGGAATAAGATTAAACGTAGATAAGAGGAAATGAATTAAGACGGGAAGAAAGTGGTTGGGAAATGAAAGACATAGAGAGAGGACTGAACAAGAAAAGGGGATAGGGACAGTGGAATGAGCAAGGTAGATGAAAATGAAAGATTGAGGTTAGAATGGGAGAGAGAGAGAGAGAGAGAGAGAGAGAGAGAGAGAGAGGAGAGAGAGGAGAGAGAGGAGAGAGAGAGAGAGAGAGAGAGAGTGTTGATATAGATAATAGATCTTAGCTTGTAAACAAAGTTAGGAATCCTTAACCTAACCTTGTAAAACCCTGTGTAAGAGAGAGAGAGAGAGAGAGAGAGGGAGTGTTGATATAGATAATAGATCTTAGCTTGTAAACAAAGTTAGGAATCCTTAACCTAACCTTGTAAAACCCTGTGTAAGAGAGAGAGAGAGAGAGAGAGAGAGAGGGAGGTAGATTATCTCCCTGCTTCCCTCTCTCTCTCCCTCACGCAGGAAGTCACCCTTCCCTCCCGTCATGCTATAAGGAAGCAGACACACAATTTCCTCTGTGTCAACTGCTTAAAAAACAATCCACGCTTAACGCCAGGCTTTTGCATGCGGTTAGGACGCGCGCGCGCGCGCGTGTGTGTGTGTGTGTGTGTGTGTGTGTGTGTGTGTGTGTGTGTGTGTGTGTGTGTGGTGTGTGTGTGTGTGTGTGTGTACTCACCTAGTTGAGGTTGCAGGGGTCGAATCCAAGCTCCTGGCCCCGCCTCTTCACTGGTCGCTACTAGGTCACTCTCCCTGAACCATGAGCTTTATCGTACCTCTGCTTAAAGCTATGTATGGATCCTGACTCCACTACATCGCTTCCCAAACTATTCCACTTCCTGACTACTCTGTGGCTGAAGAAATACTTCCTAAACATCCCCTTTGATTCATCTGTGTCTTCAACTTCCAACTGTGTCCCCTTGTTACTGTGTCCAGTCTCTGGAACATCCTGTCTTTGTCCACCTTGTCAATTCCTCTCAGTATTTTGTAAGTCGTTATCATGTCCCCCCCTATCTCTCCTGTCCTCCAGTGTCGTCAGGTTGATTTCCCTTAACCTCTCCTCATAGGACATACCTCTTAGCTCTGGGACTAGTCTTGTTGCAAACCTTTGCACTTTCTCTAGTTTCTTTACATGCTTGCTAGGTGTGGGTTCCAAATTGGTGCCGCATACTCCAATATGGGCCTAACGTACACGGTGTATAGGGTCCTGAACGATTCCTTATTAAGATGTCGGAATGCTGTTCTGAGGTTTGCCAGGCGCCCATATGCTGCAGCAGTTATTTGGTTGATGTGCGCTTCAGGAGATGTGCCTGGTGTTATACTCACCCCAAGATCTTTTTCCTTGAGTGATGTTTGTAGTCTCTGACCCCCTAGACTGTACTCCATCTGCGGTCTTCTTTGCCCTTCCCCAATCCTCATGACTTTGCACTTGGTGGGATTGAACTCCAGGAGCCAGTTGCTGGACCAGGTCTGCAGCCTGTCCAGATCCCTTTGTATTTCTGCCTGGTCTTCGATCGAATGAACTCTTCTCATCAACTTCACGTCATCTGCAAACAGTGACACCTCGGAGTTCATTCCTTCCGTCATGTCGTTCACAAATACCAGAAACAGCACTGGTCCTAGGACTGACCCCTGTGGGACCCCGCTGGTCACAGGTGCCCACTCTGACACCTCACCTCGTACCATTACTCGCTGCTGTGTGTGTGTGTGTGTGTGTGTGTGTGTGTGTGTGGTGTGTGTGTGGTGTGTGTGTGTGTGTGTGCGCGCGTGCGTATGCGTGCATGCGTCCAATTTCTATGATCAAGAGCCTCTCACCAGCATCAAGGCACGTGCATTGTGCAGAAAATGTGAAAATGGTGAATGATATCAGCTTGAGAGCCCAGGAGCGGATACTCGACCCCTGCGACCCCAAATAGTCGAGTACATAATTTTAAAATAATGGCTTGAGAGCTGGAGCTCAACGCCCCGGCCTTCCCCAGCAAACTGAGATAGATAATTGATAATACAAAATACACACACACACACACACACACACACACACACACACCTTAATACAAACAGATAAATACACATACACTCACCACACTAGTACACACAAAAGAACATTAATACACACACAGGGCCAGAAGCTATGAATCGACCCCTGCAACCATAATTAGGGGAGTACACAAACACACACATGGCGATGATAACGACATACAAAATACTGAGAGGAATTGACAAGGTGGACAAAGACAGGATGTTCCAGAGATGGGACACAGCAACAAGGGGACACAGTTGGAAGTTGAAGACATAGATGAATCACAAGGATGTTAGGAAGTATTTCTTCAGCCATAGTCAGGAAGTGGAATAGTTTGGGAAGCGATGTAGTGGAGGCAGAATCCATACATAGCTTTAAGCAGAGGTATGATAAAGCTCACGGTTCAGGGAGAGTGACCTAGTAGCGACCAGTGATGAGGTGGGGCCAGGAGCTAGGACTCGACCCCTGCAACCTCAACTACGTGAGTACAACTAGGTGAGTACACACACACACACACACACACACACACATACATAGCTTTAAGCAGAGGTATGATAAAGCTCACGGTTCAGGGAGAGTGACCTAGTAGCGACCAGTGATGAGGTGGGGCCAGGAGCTAGGACTCGACCCCCGCAACCTCAACTAGGTGAGTACACACACAGACACAGACAAAATTACTGTTGTGACAAATTTAGTTAAAACCTGAGTCTTTAAACGCCGAGAAAACCCGTGTAAACTCAGCGTAAACTTAAGAAATTGCCATGAATGACGCCCTCAGTCCCATAATTACCAGGAACTGACTCCAGCAGCAGATGCTAGAAGGCCCAAAACAGCCATAAAAAATAAAGCCTTCTAACAGGCAATCGAGCCCACAGCTTATAATTCACCACTTCAACGACGTAAAGAGAGAGAGAGAGAGAGAGAGAGAGAGAGGAGAGAAGAGAGAGAGAGAGAGAGAGAGAGAGAGAGAGAGAGAGAGAAAAGAGAGAGAGAGAGAGAGAGAGAGAGAGAGAGAGAGAGCGAGAGAGAGAGAGAGAGAGAGAGCTCATTACTTAATGTTGAAAAAAAACAGAGGTAAATAAAGATGAGGAGCGGTGATTGGCCGGCTAAGTGACGCATCCGTGACGAAACTATGACGTGTCACGACGTCATGTAAACAAACGCTGCTATTGGCTGACGAGCACGCCAGCCATCATTTCAGCTGATTGAGGCGGCTGTGATATTCATTATTTTCCTGTCTTATCCCGCCAAGCAAGAGCCTCTCACGCATATAATAATGATGACTATCCAGTAACTCCTGCCAGTGCGTGAGATTAGCGAACTGGTAATCTCGCTGCAGTGTAAAAAACGCTCTTATCGCCAAATTAAGACACTGGGGTAGAGGATGCCGCTAAAGGCTGCCTCTGTAATCACTGGAAGACGTCTTTGTTATGATCCTCCAAGACGTCTTGTGATGTCGCTGACTTCCTGCCTCAGAGCTTCAGTTTCACATATCTTTCTAGCTTATCAAATATTTTCTTCTAATGGGGCTTTTACATGGTGACCTGCTTTATTTAGATGCCCTGGCTATTATATATATATATATATATATATATATATATATATATATATATATATATATATATATATATATATATATATATATATATATATATGTCATGCAGAATATGTAAAACTGGTCAATTAGCAAGAACTCGTTTAAAATTAAGCTCTAAAAATTTCTCTTATACGTTTAAAGATATATTTTTTTCATTTATGTTAATGTAAAAATTTATAATTTTGCACCAAAAGAATCTTAGAAAACTTACCTAACCTTATTCTAACAAGCGCAATTTATTTTAGCCTAATCCTACTAAATATATTTTAAAAACGTTTACAGTAATTTAATACTAAACAAACATAATGAAATATATTTTTCTTGTTAGGTTCAGAATGATTTTGGCGAAATTATTGCATACACAAATTTTCGCTTGTCCTATATGGCAAGATGAACGTTGCTATTTAAGCCAAGATCGCAAGTTCTGCCTATTCGGCACGACATACATATATATATATATATATATATATATATATATATATATATATATATATATATATATATATATATATATATATATATATAATATATAAGATCACAATAAGATCACAGTAAACAGGTGATTTCAGAATATGCAAAACAACCACTGTGGAAGAACAGAGAAATTCCAAACGCTTTCGTGACTACTCACATTATCAAGGAACATTAAAAGTAATGCATCAAAGGAAGGCATATAAAGGGTCTAGCCCACACCTCACCATCACATCCCACAACAAAGCAACACCTGACGCGCAACTCATAAGAAAGGGAACACTGCAGCAGGTCCGCTGGCCCAACTAGACAGGTCTTTCACACAACCCACCAACAAACTATTCTACCCAAGAATTAAGAATTTTAAAATTTATTATTTGTCCAATGTATTAAATTCTTCCGAAATTCTATTAATTATAAGTGGATCTAATCTATATAAACATTTGTTGTGGGATGTGATAGTGAGGTGTGGGCTAGACCCTTTATATGCCTTCCTTTGATGCATTACTTTTATTGTTCCTTGATAATGTGAGTAGTCACGAAAGCGCTTGGAATTTCTCTGTTCTTCCACAGTGGTTGTTTATATATATATATATATATATATATATATATATATATATAAATATATATATATATATGTCGTGCCGAATATGTAAAACTGGTCAATTAGCAAGAACTCATTTAAAATTAAGTCCTTTCTGAAATTTTCTCTTATACGTTTAAAGATATATTTTTTTCATTAATGTTAATGTAAAAATTTTTAATTTTGCTCTAAAAGAATCTTAGAAAACTTACCTAACCTTATTATAACAAGAGCAATTTATTTTAGCCTAACCCAACTAAATATATTTTAGATTTGTTTACAATAATTTAATACTAAACAAACACAGTGAAATATATTTTTTTTCGTTAGGTTCAGAATGATTTTCGCGAAATTATTGCATACACAAATTTTCACTTGTCCTATATTGCAAGATGAGCGTTGCTATTTAAGCCAAGATCGCAAGTTCTGCCTATTCGGCACGACATATATTATATATATATATATATATATATATATATATATATATATATATATGATGGAGTGAATGATGGTGAAAGTTTTTCTTTTTCGGGCCACCCTGCCTTGTGGGGAATCGGCCAGTGTGATAATAATAATAATAATAATATATATATATATGTATATATATAATATATAAAATATATATATATATTTATATATATATATATATATATATATATAATATTATATATACATATATATATATATATATATATACATATATATACAATGATTTTTTCCTAGTTGCTATTAATATTGTTAATCTCTAATTCTTTAAATTCGCTTTATTAATAATATATTTACGTAAAAGTCTCTATCCTTGTGTAGTATTAATACGTAATAATAATAATAATAATATAAATAAAAAAGTGGGCTTCAATGAGCGGCCTAAAGTCGGTGCCGGATCAGCCGGGCTGTGGTTCATACGTTGGACTACGTGCGGCCAGCAGTAACAGCCTCGTTGATCTGGCCTTGATCCACCAGGAGGCCTGGTCATGGACCGGGCCGCGGGACCGTTGATCCCCGGAATGCCCTCCAGGTAGACTCCTGGTAGACCCTGCACCTAGTACTGAATGATCCATAATGGTTTGGCGCTCAAGGCGAAAGCAATCAAAGAGGCAACTTCAATGGCAACATTGTAGCGGAAAATTATTATTACCGAAAAAACACAGGAATAAAACACCGTAAGAAAAAAACATGGACGAAATTGCTTCCTCATCCAGCCATGTTTAGCAGTTCCGGTGTTTATGTCCTCTTGAAAGTCCTTAAAACACACACACACACACACACACACACACACACACACACACACACACACACACACACACAGGGTGGATCTAGCAGCTACCAGCGAAGAGGGTCCAGGAGCTGTACCTCGACCCCTGCAACCACATATAGGCGAGTGCACACACATACACACACAGCGCCTTTATCTGTAAGTAAATGAAATTCCACGCCACTTGGAGAAGAGTTGGTAGTGGTTGTGCGTGCGTCCGTCCGTCCAGTACCATTCCAGAAACTTATATAGGTTCTAGCCGTCCTAATGTACCCAAAAAGGACTCTTCAATGGACTCTTTGGGGTCGTGATTAAGCTAAACAGGACCCTATATGGGTTCTCTGGGGTCGTGATGAAGCTAGACAATGTAAGATTGCTAGACAATGTAAGATTGTTCGATTCCCGGTGGGTGGAAACATTTCGACACGTTTCCTTACACCTGTTGTCCTGTTCACCTAGCAGCAAATAGGTACCTGGGTGTTAGTCGACTGGTGTGGGTCGCATCCTGGGGGACAAGATTAAGGACCCCAATGGAAATAAGTCAGACAGTCCTCGATGACGCACTGACTTTCTTGGGTTATCCTGGGTGGCTAACCCTCCGGGGTTAAAAATCCGAACGAAATCTTATCTTATCTTATCTAACAGTCTCCCAGTATACATAAGAGGGGATTACCAACAGACCTGGTTGTCTTCAAGACCCCTGGTTGTCCTCAAGACCCCTGGCTGTCTTCAAGACCCCTGGCTGTCTTCAAAACCCCTGGTTGTCTTCAAGACCCCTGGCTGTCTTCAAGACCCCTGGCTGTCTTCAAGACCCCTGGCTGTCTTCAAGACCCCTGGCTGTCTTCAAGACCCCTGGCTGTCTTCAAGAGGGAACTGGACAAATTCTTTAAGTCAGTAACTGACCAGCCGGGCTGTGGTTCGTACGCTGGACTGCGTTGAGAAAACAGCAGTAACAGCCTGGTTGATCAGGCCTTGATCCACCAGGAGGCCTGGCCATGGACCAAGCCAGGGGGGGCGTTGACCCCCGGAACACCCCGGAACACCCTCCAGGTAGACTAAGTAGGTACCCCACCTAATTGCAGGGGTTGATTTCTAACGCCTGGTCCAGCCTGTCAATTCTATCATATGACTCGACCCCCGTCCCCTCATACGCAAGCCAAACCATGGAAATAAGTCACTTTGACTTTGGGTCACCCTAGGTAATTTACACCATGATAATTGTACTTAGGTACACAAATAACCAGCACATAGGGGGGCGAAACGTCGTCTCCGCTTCTCTCTCCCATGCTCGGGTTATTTCTGTATTGTTCCTGTCATGGTATTATGCCGTTTTATTCTTAATTGCACTTACGTGTACCTGTGTCTATTATTATAATAATCATAACCAAGCTCTAAACCCGTGAGTGGTCATACAGCGCTGCATACCTGTGCCTAAACAAGCCTACTTGATATTATTATTATTATGGGGGGAGCGCTAAACCCTACTTGATATAAAGCAGACAAGACGCATCCAGCTAGAGGCACCCGCTACACACTTCTAAGAAAGACTTTCAAACGAACACTAATATTTGCACGCATTGCAAGGCAGACCCGCACGCCTACCCACACCCGACTTTCACCTAATGTTTACCCGCGAAGGCAAGCCATGGGGGACCCAAAATCCTTCATAATGTTGCACCCAGTTCGAAAACCAAAAGTGAAAAAAATATTACGAATCCTCAAGATATTTTTTATTTCTAATATTAATGAGAGTTCAAGATTTCTCCTGAAAATGCTATATAGAGAGCAAATTTAGAGAGGAAATTTGATGTAGTGAGGGTAGTGTGGAACAGAGGATGGCGCATCAGGAATGGATTTTGAGGATATCAAAAATTGATTATGAATAGCGATATGGATAATAATAATAATAATAATAATAATAATAATAATAATAATAATAATAATAATCTTCATTTTTACCAGTACATGAAGCAACTTATTGAGACCACAGCTAACATCTATGGCATACAGGAGGGCCCCGCTTATACAGCAGGTTATGTTCCAGGCTACTGCTGTAAAGCGAAACATAGCCTTATTTAGCTTTCAAATGCATATAAAAATCTCATGTTTACATTATCATATATAGTAATATAGCTAGGCCTGAAATGCGCATATAGGGTATACTTACCTAAAATATTTTCGAACTTAGAATATGGCGAGTTGTGAATATATTATAGGAAGTCTGAATGATGGATAAAACTGGAAACAGTTGTATTAGAGAAACGCTGTAAAGCGAAGCACTGTAAAATGGAGTCCTCCTGTGTTATATAGAAGCCCCTGGTTATACAGAGCATTTCGGGCAATTTAGGTTAATTTTTGTCCCCAGGATGCGACCCCACACCAGTCAGACAGCAGGTGTCTTAAGAAAATACGCCCAATGTGTCCACTCGTACCGGAGATCGAACCACGGATTCTCAATGTGTGATCTGAGTGCGCTACCAACCGAGCTACGGGAAGTCGGAGCAAAATATATAAATATTATAAACAGGCTTAAAAACTAATTTTGAGTAAAAAAACAACGCCTACCCTTACAGATTTTAATGAGCTTTTTATATTTAATAACAAAAATATAGTGAAATATCATATATTAGAACACGGGAAAAATAATTTTTGCAGTGAATGGGGAATGGGTGGTAATCAGGTTTCGTCAAAGTAGGGAAATGGGGCTGCTGTATTTCCAACGAAGAGTCTTTCACTATTACCTTGGCAACCGTCTTCAAGGATATAGGATACCCCTTCCTTCAAGGATATAGGATACCCCTTCCTTCAAGGATATAGGATACTCCTTCCTTCAAGGATATAGGATACTCCTTCCTTCAAGGATATAGGATACTCCTTCCTTCAAGGATATAGGATACCCCTTCCTTCAAGGATATAGGATACCCCTTCCTTCAAGGATACAGGATACCCCTTCCTTCAAGGATACAGGATACCCCTTCCTTCAAGGATATAGGATACTTCAAGGATATAGGATACTCCTTCCTTCAAGGATATAGGATACTCCTTCCTTCAAGGATATAGGATACTCCTTCCTTCACGGATATAGGATACTCCTTTCTTCACGGATATAGGATACTCCTTCACGGATATAGGATACTCCTTCCTTCAAGGAAGGTGCCCAGATACCCTGGAGGCTGTGGGAAGGTTGATAACGATTATTAAGAGTGCAAGTAAGCCTTTATCTGTGACCAGTACAACCAGTGTGAGAGTGTTGCCAGTACAACCAGTGTGAATGTGTGGCCAGTACAACCAGTGTGAGTGTGTGGCCAGTACAACCAGTGTGAGTGTGTGGCCAGTACAACAAGTGTAAGTGTGTGACCAGTACAACCAGTGTGAGTGACCAGTACAACCAGTGTGAGTGTGTGACCAGTACAACCAGTGTGAGTGTGTGACCAGTACAACCAGTGTGGGTGTGTGACCAGTACAACCAGTGTGGGTGTGTGACCAGTACAGCCAGTGTGAGTGTGTGGCCAGTACAACCAGTGTGTGTGACCATTACAACCAGTGTGAGTGTGTGACCAGTACAACCAGTGTGAGTGTGTGACCAGTACAACCAGTGTGTGACCAGTACAACCAGTGTGAGTGTGTGACCAGTACAACCAGTGTGTGTGTGTGACCAGTACAACCAGTGTGAGTGTGTGACCAGTACAACCAGTGTGTGTGACCAGTACAACCAGTGTGAGTGTGTGACAAGTACAACCAGTGTGTGTGACCAGTACAACCAGTGTGTGTGACCAGTACAACCAGTGTGAGTGTGTGACCAGTACAACCAGTGTGAGTGTGTGACCAGTACAACCAGTGTGTGTGACCAGTACAACCAGTGTGAGTGTGTGACCAGTACAACCAGTGTGAGTGTGTGACCAGTACAACCAGTGTGAGTGTGTGACCAGTACAACCAGTGTGAGTGTGTGACCAGTACAACCAGTGTGAGTGTGTGTGACCAGTACAACCAGTGTGAGTGTGTGTGACCAGTACAACCAGTGTGAGTGTGTGACCAGTGCAACCAGTGTGAGTGTGCGACCAGTACAACCAGTGTGTGTGACCAGTACAACCAGTGCGTGTGACCAGTACAACCAGTGTGAATGTGTGACCAGTACAACCAGTTTGAATGTGTGACCAGTACAACCAGTGTGAGTGTGTGGCCAGTACAACCAGTGTGTGTGACCAGTACAACCAGTGTGTGTGACCAGTACAACCAGTGTGTGTGACCAGTACAACCAGTGTGTGTGACCAGTACAACCAGTGTGTGTGACCAGTACAACCAGTGTGTGTGACCAGTACAACCAGTGTGAGTGTGTGACCAGTACAACCAGTGTGAGTGTGTGACCAGTACAACCAGTGTGTGACCAGTACAACCAGTGTGTGTGACCAGTACAACCAGTGTGAGTGTGTGACCAGTACAACCAGTGTGTGTGTGTGACCAGTACAACCAGTGTGAGTGTGACCAGTACAACCAGTGTGTGTGACCAGTACAACCAGTGTGAGTGTGTGACCAGTACAACCAGTGTGTGTGACCAGTACAACCAGTGTGAGTGTGTGACCAGTACAACCAGTGTGAGTGTGTGACCAGTACAACCAGTGTGAGTGTGTGACCAGTACAACCAGTGTGTTGTGACCAGTACAACCAGTGTGAGTGTGTGACCAGTACAACCAGTGTGAGTGTGTGACCAGTACAACCAGTGTGAGTGTGTGACCAGTACAACCAGTGTGAGTGTGTGACCAGTACAACCAGTGTGTGTGACCAGTACAACCAGTGTGAGTGTGTGACCAGTACAACCAGTGTGAGTGTGTGACCAGTACAACCAGTGTGTGTGACCAGTACAACCAGTGTGTGTGACCAGTACAACCAGTGTGTGTGACCAGTACAACCAGTGTGAGTGTGTGACCAGTACAACCAGTGTGAGTGTGTGACCAGTACAACCAGTGTGAGTGTGTGACCAGTACAACCAGTGTGTGTGACCAGTACAACCAGTGTGTGTGACCAGTACAACCAGTGTGAGTGTGTGACCAGTACAACCAGTGTGTGTGACCAGTACAACCAGTGTGAGTGTGTGACCAGTACAACCAGTGTGAGTGTGTGACCAGTACAACCAGTGTGTGTGACCAGTACAACCAGTGTGAGTGTGTGACCAGTACAACCAGTGTGAGTGTGTGACCAGTACAACCAGTGTGAGTGTGTGACCAGTACAACCAGTGTGAGTGTGTGACCAGTACAACCAGTGTGAGTGACCAGTACAACCAGTGTGAGTGGTTCTGCGACTTGCTCTCATTGTAAAAAGAAAAAAAAAGAGTTAAAAGTGGGCAAACAATGTAGAAACACACACATTTTCTGTAGCTTGGAACTGCTTAGATTCAGGGAACATGACGCGAAGGTAGATGAGATTTGCTTAAACAATGTTAGGAAGTAACAGATACCTAGTAAGGAGGTACAGGTCATCGTGGACATAGTTCCCACGATGAATCAAACCTACGATGTCTAAACCAGAAGGAAACAGAGGAAGGAACACTGTGGTCGCGGTGATGATAATGATGATGATAATAATAATAATAATAATATAATGGTATTTTATTTCTAAAAATATATGATGCAACTTATACAGACCATAGCTGACCTCAGTGACATACTATATAGAAAGCTCCTTGTTATGCAGAGCAATTCGTGGCAACTTTGGTTAATTTTCTCCCCAGAGTGCGACCCACACCAGTCGACTAACACCCAGGTACCTACTTACTGCTAGGTGAACAGAGACAGCAGGTGTCTTAAACACGCCCAATGTTTCCACCCGTACCGGAGATCGACCCACGGACACTCAATTTGTGAAATGACTGCGCTCCCAACCGAGCTACGGGACACCACACAACCCCGTCAACACTAAGAATGTGACGATCCGTCATCTCTTGCTTCTAGGAAACTTGCTCACTACTCTGACGGGTTTGTAAAACGATCTTAGAACTACGAAAACTCTGAATGTTCCTAAGGTCTTAGCGGATGATGAACACTCTGGTGGACATCTGATGAACACTCTGGTGGACACCTGATGAACACCCCTCATATATATATATATATATATATATATATATTATATATATATATATATATATTATATATATATATATATATATATATGCTCTTTTGATTCCCTCTTTCCCTCATCATTTGTTTCCCCTCTTCCCTATCACCTCATTATCTTCCCCTCGTCCCATCCCTTCTTTTACACCCTCACCCCTCCCTCATTTACTTCTTCCCCTCTTCTATTTCCCTCATTCGCCTTTGTTTACCCCGTGTACGCAGCTGGGAACATATAATAAATTCTCCATTAAATGATTCCCCCTCACTAATTTATTAAAAAAATTGGATTCCGAGTTTAAAAAATGAGAGTGAGGCAGTGTTTCTGAACTTCCAGGGAGCCCTTGACAAGGCTTCTCATACAAGGTGTATAATGTCTTCTGGTATTCTGTTTACTCTCAGTCGTGGCAATGATAATGGCCCAGATTGGTGGCGAAACATCGACCAAAGTCTCTTTTACATAGTTACTAACGAAAGGCATCAAAATAACCAATGTCAGTTTACAATAGGTTAGTTTAGATTATGTTAGTTAAAGTTCGTGTGATTAATGTTGGTATCCCACTTCACCTATATCTTGCGATTTTGGTTTAAATAGGAACGCTCTTCCTGTCGAATATGGTAAGCGAAAATTTGTGTATGAAATAATTTCGCAAAAATCATTCTGAACCTAACAAAAAACATATTTAATTGTGTTTATAATTAAATTACTGTAAACTTATCTAAAATATATTAAGATGGATTAGGCTGAATTAAATTGCGCTTGTTATAAGGTTAGGTAAGTTTCCTAAGGTTCTTTTGGTACAAAATTATTAATTTTTACATTAACATAAATGAAAAATATATATCTTTAAAAGTATAAGAGAAAATTTTAAATGAGTTCTTACTAATTGACCAGTTTTACCTAATCGGCACTTATATATATATAATATATATATATATATATATTATATATATATATATATATATATATATATATATATATATATATATATATATATATATAATGTCGTGCCGAATAGGCAGAACTTGCGATCTTGTCTTAAATAGCAACGTTCATCTTGCCATATAGGACAAGTGAAAATTTGTGTATGCAATAATTTCGCCAAAATTATTCTGAACCTAACGAAAAAAATATATTTGATTGTGTTTGTTTAGTATTACATTATTGTAAACGTATTTAAAATATATTTAGTTGAGTTAGGCTAAAATAAATTGCTCATGTTATAATAAGGTTAGGTAAGTTTTCTAAGATTCTTTTGGTGCAAAATTAAAAATTTTTACATTAACATTAATGAATAAAATATATCATTAAACGTATAAGAGAAAATTTCAGAAAGGACTTAATTTTAAATGAGTTCTTGCTAATTGACCAGTTTTACATATTCGGCACGACATATATATATATATATATATATATATATATTATATATATATATATATATATATATAATATATATATATATATATATATGATAATTGTCCCCTGTCACTCCCCTCATTCATTTTCTCATATATCACAAATTTTCTTTCCACCTTCTCTTCCACTCCCTCCTTTCCTCATACACCTCCACTCACCCTCTCTTCCCCTCACCTCTTCTCCTCGTCCCCTCGCGGGAATCGAACCTGGGGAAGGGGAGGAGGAGGGCGGATCGAGTCAGAAAATCATTAATGATCTTGGAGCCTCGACACTGGTGGAGCCTCCACACTGGTGGAGCCTCCAGCTAGAGTCACTATATCTGTCATTGATTTTCCACCCCCTCGAGAGTGTTCTTAGTGCTCCAAGCTTCATGATGGGGAGGGAAGAAGGGAAAGAGGGGAGAAGGGAAAGGAGGAGGGAGGGAAGAGAAGAAATGGCAGAAAGGGGAGGAGTGTAGAGCCAGTAAGAGCTGTAAAACAGAAAGTGGATCAGGTTTGAGTGAAGCATTACAGGGGCATTTTAAAGAGTGCAGTAGCCCAGGTGTGAGGTGACACCTGTGTCTTGATTGATAGCTCAAGACAAGTGTCAAAATGGTTGTCACTTTTGATTGATGGGCGAAGACAGGTGTTGTTCCCTCACAGGCGTTGTGTGTGTGTATGTATGTATGTGTGTGTGTGTGTGTGTGTGTGTGTGTGTGTGTGTGTGTGTGTGTGTGTGTGTGTGTGTTAAAACCTTAATTTAGCAACAGTGTGAAAAAAAGTCTTTTGGAGACAGAGGTTCGGGTCCATTCATTGATTTTCCTTACTGGTACATGAACCGGTTCATGTTAGTCTGAGTGTTGAAGTGTGTTGCTGTTAGATTCTCTGCTGGATCCTGTTACTTTGTGAGTGTTGGGTCCTTTTTGTGAGTACTGGATCTTGTTTGTGAGTGTTGGATCCCATTGGTCTGTTTATGAGTGTTGAATGATGTTATTCCGTTTTTGAGCGCTGGATTCTGTTAGTCTGTGAGTACTGGATCCTGTTAGTCTGTGAGTACTGGATCCTGTTAGTCTGAGTACTGGATCCTGTTAGTCTGAGAGTACTGAGAGTTCCTGTTAATTTTTCTGAGAAACCAGGATCTGTTGGCAAACAGATCATGTCTGTAAACAGGTGACCTAGATAAATATGGATAAAAATCTAACATGTCTAGTAAAAACATCTAATTACGTAAGCCAACTAGCTAACCTAACGAAAGAGCCAATCAGAGTCCCTCTTCGTAATACGGTAGCCAATCGCCTCCCTTCTTTTCCCCCACTGGTTAATGTTATGGTAGTGAAGCGAAGCATTTATCTCCCCTAACTATTCCCAAACTAGTTAATGGCCCTGCGCAGCTAGTGGAACGAGCTTACTAACTGCCAATTAGGGGCAATTACTCTTAATTGCAAGCGGATGACTCACGCTATGCGCATATAGCTTGTTTTGTTCTCTGACGTCATTGTAATGGATGCTCGTATATGTCATTAATAATAATAAATCGATATGAGTAGCAATAATGACACTTGAAGGATTTTTCGGGGGTCAGCGCCCCCACGACACGGTCCTTGACCAGGCCCCCTGGTGGATGAAAACATGATCAACCAGGCTGTTGCTGCTGGTCGCACGCAGTCCGACGTAGAGAGAACAACCGGGTGGTCAGACTTGAGGAATCCGTCAAGTCCTTTCTTGAAGGGATCTGTTGGTAACCGCCCTTATACATCACGAGAGGTTCTTAACAGCTATGGGTCCCTTACACTCATTGTGCTATGTCAATGTACGCGCGGCCTCTCTGATTTTCAAGGGACGGGAAAGGTTATCCTGCCAAGTATCTTGCTTCCATATAGAGTAATTTCTGTGTGAACATTAGGAACCAATCCCTTTAAGATTTTCCACGTGTAAATTATAATGTGTTGTTCTCGCCTGCGCTCCAAGGAGTACAGGTCGAGGGACTTCAAACGTTTCCAGTATATTAGGTGCTTGAATGAATTTATACATGCAGTAAAGGTTTTCTGTACATTATCTAGGTCAGCAAGTTTGCCTGCCTTAAAAAGAGGCTGTTAGTGTATTCCAGCCAAGAGAGAACAAGTGACTTAAAGATCATCACTGTCTTGGCATCTCTTGCACTGAAAGTTCTAGTTATCCATTCTATTATATTTCTCGCAGCTGTGATAATAACACTGTGATCTTTGAAAGCGAGATTCTTCAGCATTATCACTCCTATGTCCAAGTTTTCTTGCTCTGTTGTGTGGTTAGACAGGTCGTATACTTCGTTCTAGTTTTAATTTCACATTTTTTTCGATAATGGAGTAACTAAAATTTGTCCTCTTTGAACATTATATTGTCCTCGGTGGCCCACTGGAAGACTTGGTGTATATCTGCTTGGAGATTCACAGTGTCCTCAATGGATACTACTCTCATATAAATTCCAGTATCGTCTGCAAAGTATTAATTACACAGTGCTATGATTTGTGTTCCTATTTCAGATACAAGGATAAGGAGCAAGGATGAAGGGACGAGGACTGTATCTGGGGGACTGGAGATTTTCACAATGGCAGCCTCGGACTTCAATCTGTCAACTATTGCCCTTTGCGCTTTGGGCACTATATGACTTTTTTCGTATTCGGGGTAGGTTATGGTTGTGTTGGCAAGGCTTTGTGTATCATTCATGAAAAATTCATTCGTAATCTTTACTTTGAGCAACGACTCACTGAACAGAGCTATATTGAGACTTAAGAATTTTACTCATTTCTTTTTAGTCGTAAGTGTAAGTTCCACCTTGTTTGAGGAAGGGTCCGGTATTGGATCTGGTTTTTGAACTAGATTTTCCATGTTTAAAGAAGTATTTTGCATTTCCTATATTTTCATTAATTGCTCTCTTCTCTCTCTCTCTCTCTCTCTCTCTCTCTCTCTCTCTCTCTTAGACTCTATGATCTGAGTTCAGCATTTCTCTAGCCAGTGCTTTCATCCACACCTCAAAAAAAGTCTGGCACCTCTGAGAAGTTCTACGATTCTTCCTCTGCATCTGTAGAGGTACTGCCCTTCTCTTCCTAGTTTACATCTTATCTTCATATTTCCTTAGTGGTATGTGCCTTGTGCAACAGTTACTCTATAAACACTGGTTTGGATCCTTTGTATTGAACACAGCTTCCCAGCATAATGTGATCCCAGTTCTGAATATTCTGTGTTGCACTGTTCAGGACCGTGTGCGTGAGGGTCTTAACGTCAGTTAGGTTGTGATCGAAATTTACCGTCTTCAGCACCGTTATATTCCGTACCAGCTCATCATTATTCGTGAATTTAAAGTCAAGGATATTTTCTAGTTGTGTCGGTTCCGCTGTTCGCTAGTTTAATGAAGATTAAACAATGTCAGCAGTTCATTTGTGTGACACTGCTCACCTGAGCTGCCTCCTGGGATCTCTCTCTCACTTGTCACGAGTTCAAAACCCACCCGTTACGTGTTTGTCTGTTTTTTAAAATATTTATCAGTCTTACATTATAACTACATTAAACTGAAATCACCAAGAGGATGTTAGAGGCTGGAGTTAAAAGATTTTCTAAACAGTATTCAGTTTTCCATGGCTGGTGTTTGAACTAAAGGAAAGTTGTACCCGGTGGCTTATATACAAGTACAATAAATAGGTTTTAGTTCTCAATTATTGCATCCAAAACTTTAGCTACGTCATTTGTGGCGTTAAGTAATCCAGTGTAAGTGCCTCTTAGACACACAGACCAACCCTCCTCACTGATTTGTCAGTTCTTTCCGTCACAACCACATTTGTCCCCAGATATCCATATGCCGTTATCAAAGGGGCCATTTACGTGGGTCTCTGTGAAAGCTGCCAACACTGCATCCGACTCCCTGAGGAGTCCACTAATAAACATCGTGTTGCTGTTGCTGGATGGTTAGACATGGTAGTGAATTACAAAAAAAAAAATATGCTTGTCTGTTGGGGGAATTTGTTAGCACTAATAGCTGTGGTTCTGGAGTGGAGGCCACTGACTGCCTCCAGTCTGAAAAAGTTCCTAGATGGTTCGACAATTTTACTCATTTCCTGCCATTCAAGTTTTACCTTTAGTTTTATATTACTCTTACACGTAGTGTGAGATATATATGTATATATATATATATATATATATATATATATATATATATATATATATTATATATATATATATATATATATTATTCGGAAATTCAGCGCATCATTCGTCGGATTATACATAGTACGCAATGCGTTATTTAAGGCAACGTACCAATGTCTTCTCAAGGTTATACATCGTGTGAGGGGTGCATCTCTCAGTATACACTCGGAAATGTGTATATCTCTCAGTATATATACGTTGAGAGGTGTATATCTCTCAGCTGTTTACTTTATATCGTGTTTTAGGAAATAAAAGTGTCCTTGACGGACAATGTATGACGACATACAGCCTTAATGACCCTCGTGTAGTCAATAGGCCTTAAATACAATAGACCCAACAATCTAATGTGTGTGTGTGTGTGTAGAACACACATTCCTGTTATCTAAAGTACAATAACAAAAAAAGATATACTTAAAGGTATCAACCGTGTGTGATATCACACATTCTTACACCCCGATCTTCTTCTGTCTTACTGAGAGAGATAAGAGAGGGGGATTTTCAGTTGGCTACCTGGCACTCTATGCCCTATTCCCTAATTCATCTTCGTTACCATTTTGTTAGAGTCCTTTTTCACTTTTTGCTGGAGTCTAACGGCTGAGTAGTGCGGTTGGTGGTTTCCGGTGTTACGACGCTTAGAAGTTGGCATGGTTGGCAACAAGTGTGCAGACGAGCGCCGGATTGTGCCACCTGCTGATTAAGGGTCATTATGCTTACCGGTTCGGTCGAGATTGGAGTGGAGGATGGGCGGTAGGGAGAGGAGATAGGGAGGGTTGTGGCAGGGTTAGGAGAGAGAGTAGGAGGGCAGGTGGGATTAGGGGTAGAGGGAGTTGTGGCAGGGCTTAGGGAGGGAATTGCGAAGGGTTGAGAGGGATTGTGGCAGGGTTAGGGAGAGGATTGTGGCAGGGTTAGGGAGAGGGTTTGTGGGTAGGGATTGGGAGAGAAGGGATTGTGGAGAGTTAGGAAGAGGGATTGTGGCAGGGTTAGGGAGAGGGTTTGTGGCAGGGTTAGGGAGAGGGATTGTGGCAGGGTTAGGGAGGGAATCTGGTGATTATAGTCCTTAACGTAAAATCTGTACATTTTCTGTTTTACAAAGAGATTTGGCCTTATCTGCACAGTCAATATTTTCAAGGTCCCTCGTGTACGCAACTGCTCTCACATTTATGGGGACCCGCTAAACCCGCATGAGTTTAGCGGATGGAACGGGAGGTAATCACGTTCGATCCAAGGAGAAGGTAGCTTTAATTCCTGGGATCAAGAGCCTTTTGCTGGTATCAAGGTAGTCCCTTTAAAGGTCTTGTGGAAAAACCATTCTGAGTGATGGAATATGACAGTGAAACACCATCCTGTGTGATGGAATATGACAGTGAAACACCATCCTGTGTGATGGAATATGACAGTGAAACACCATCCAGTGTGTGATGGAATATGACAGTGAAACACCATCCTGTGTGATGGAATATGACAGTGAAACACCATCCTGTGCGATAGAATATGACAGTGAAACATAACTAGCTTTTGTTCCACTATGTAACTACCATATATTGTAGCATCACACTGCAGGTGTTCCCATAATGTAACTACGATCCAGAACAGAACAGCCAAAACACTACGGTTGTTCCCACAGTGTAAATATAGAGACTAGCGTGGCTACACGCTGTGGCTCGTCCTACAATATAACTATCATATAGGATAGGGAGACAAGAGAGTCTGAGCATACCTACAATCAACAACACCTCTATTACACCCCCATTTTAAGGAATAATCACTTTATGGTTGGCGCCCCTTGCTCGAAGCACAGGGGTGAATGCCTCCTTAAACTCTCTTCTCAGACTATTAGCGCCTTCCAAATCCTCAAAATGCCACTATTTTCTGGTTTTATCCCCTAGTCTTTCCATTTTTTGCCTAATTCCCGACCCAGAGGAGCGCGAGGATGAGGAAGGCGAACAAACAGGAAATAGCAAGACCGAGAGAGAGATAATTCAGTGATTGTTGGCGTTCGTGTTGAGAATCTGACTCCACCAGACCAGAATCCGGATTGGGCAATATGGCGCATACTGCTAGTAGTGATTGTTGTTGCTGGGTGTTGGTTGTGACTGTTGTTCGTTTAGTTGATTGTTGCTGGCTGTGGTGATTGTTGTTGCTGTTTGTTAGCTGTGATTGTTGCTGGTTATAAATGTTGCTGGGTGTTTAGTTGTGACTTGCTGGGTGTTGTAATTGTTGTTGGTTAGTCGCGATTGCTGTTGCTGGTTGTAACTGTTGTTAGTTGTGATTGTTGTCGTGATTGTAGTTTCGCTCCGCGCTTGCCTAACACTTTTCCCACGCTAGCACTTTCACACATTAGCACTTCTCACAACGCTTAAGCTCCGTAATCTCTTTCGCGCACGCTTATCTGGCCTAATTGACATCTGCACTTTCGACCATTTACCCAAAGTTACACATTTCGCACACTTATCCGCCGTAACTAAGAGGACAGGGAGAGAGTGAAGAGGGCGAAAAGAGGAAGGTATATAATCTCGTTATATCTCTGGGAGCAAAACGTCGTACCTTCAGTTAGGCCTATGATCCGAGCCTATGTTTCAACATTCCCCGCTGGACTAGCTTCGCCTGGCGATCTCACACCGGGCGAAACGTGTGCTCCCGTACCTATATAAAGATGTTACCGATATAAAGAGATTATTAATGACAATAAATATGATAATTAGGGAATAATTTTAATTAATAATTATAAATTAATAAAATAATAATTAATAAAAATAATAAATTAATAAAAATAAAATTATAAAATAAAAATTATGAAAAAATAATAAAATTATAATTAATAAAAATTATAATAAATTAATAAAAATAAAATTAATAATAAAATTATAAAATAAAAAATAAAAATTAAAAATAATAAAAATTTTAATAAATAAAAATTATAATAATCATAATGAATTATTGACAATATTTATTACTATTAAATAATAAAATTAATAATAATCAGTAAAATGACAAAAAGTCAATGAGAGAGAGAGAGAGAGAGAGAGAGAGAGAGAGAGAGAGAGAGAGAGAGAGAGAGAGAGAGAGAGAGAGAGAGAGAGAGAGAGAAGTATCGTAAGCGCAACAATCTATCTTCCTTCACTTCATCTTCCTTTTCACTCTTTTCCTTCTCTCCTTTATTCTCTTTCCCACTTGCTCCTCCCTCTCGCTCTCCCCCATCTTCCCACTTTCCCCTTCATCATATATCCACGTTCTCTCCCCCTCTCCCTTCATCCTCTTGTACACCCCCATAATCAGAGATAAATCAATAACACCCCGTAAATCATATATTTTCCCTCTTCTCCTTCCCTCTCCCATCTCTCTCTTCTTCCATCTATTCTTCGTTCCTTCTCCCCATTTTTCTTTCACTCGCCCTCTTCTCCCATCTCCTTTTCCTTCCCTCTCTCTTCTCACTTCCCTCTCCCATCTCTTCCTTCTCCTTCTTTCCCTTTTTTCTTCACTCTCCATCTTCTCCCTTCCCTCTCCCTTTTTCCCCTCCCTTCTTCTCTTTCCACTCCTTTCATCTCCCATCTCCCTCTTTCCACTCCCTTCCATTACCACTCGTTCCCTCTCCCATCTTTACCTTCCCCTGAATGTATACCCACCGAGTTGCTTGTGAAGGTCGAAACTCAGCTCCTGGTCCCGCCTAAGCTACTTTAGTCCCTATCATCATAGCTACTCTCGAAGCTGTGTATTAAGTTCACCTCCACAACTGCTTCATGCATCTCAACCACCCTGAGGCTAAAGAAATACTTCCTGATATCCCTCATATGTCTTCAGCTTCCACCTGCGTCCCCGTGATCCTGGTCCTCTAAATTCAGTTTCTATCAGCTCTGTTAATTCCTGTTAAGATTTTATACGTATTAATCATGTCTCCCCTCTTGTCTTTCTCTATTCTGGGGTAGTCAGGGTCAGTTCCTTCACCCCTAGCCTGGCTGTAACCCTGTGTGTGTGTGTACTCATCTAGTTGTGGTTGCAGGGGTCGACTCACAGCTCCTGGCCCCCGCCTCTTCACTGGCCGTTACTGGGTGTATGTGTGTGTGAGAGAATGGGAGAGTTAGTGTGAATATGTGTGCTTGAGTGTGAACAGAAGAGTGTGTTAGAGGGGTTTTGGGAATGTAACCGGTTAAAAGTGAAGATTAAAATGTGCTAGAGAGTGTGAGCTAAAGTGTGTTAAAGTGTGAGCATAAGATACATCTGGACGCACTCAACCACAGGAAGACCTTATCAGCGACCACCTCTCTAAGCCGCGCTGGCTATTACGTCAAAAAACCAGATAAGCTATCCACCCTATCTGTCACTGTGTCAAAGACTGATACAGCTGCTCCGGCTTACAATCCAGGGACCCGGGAGCGATCCCGGCACAAGTTGAAACGCTGGGCAAGCCTAAAGATACCTGCTGCCTCTGTTCACCTTACAGTAAATAGGTACCTAGCTAAACATACTAACTGCTCCGCATACAGCTAGGCGAGTACAGTTAAGGCTGGATAATCCATGCGGATTTACAGCTTCATATAAATATATTCAAAGGGGTTTCATGGACCGGGAGATAGCGCACCGACTCCCTAGCCCCAGGGGCTATGTTATACGTCAATGGCCTCCAATGTGCGGACCCGCAGGTCACAGTATGCGGACCCGCAGGTCACAGTATGCAGACCCGCAGGTCACAGTATGCGGATCACTTCTTAGATTTTCTGAAATTTGTTTTAAGCCTAATAGGCTAGCATCCGTGATCTACCAGTACACTACACACCAGTGATCTACCAGTACACTACACACCAGTGATCTACCAGTACACTACACACCAGTGATCTACCAGTACACTACACACCAGTGATCTACCAGTACACTACACACCAGTGATCTACCAGTACACTACACACCAGTGATCTACCAGTACAACACACACCAGTGATCTACCAGTACACTACACACCAGTGATCTACCAGTACACTACACACCAGTGATCTACCAGTACACTACACACCAGTGATCTACCAGTACACAACACACCAGTGATCTACCAGTACACAACACACCAGTGATCTACCAGTACACAACACACCCAGTGATTACCAGTACACAACACACCAGTGATCTACCAGTACACAACACACCAGTGATTTACCAGTACACAACACACCAGTGATCTACCAGTACACAACACACCAGTGATCTACCAGTACACAACACACCAGTGATCTACCAGTACACAACACACCAGTGATCTACCAGTACACAACACACCAGTGATCTACCAGTACACAACACACCAGTGATCTACAGTACACAACACACACGTGATCTACCAGTACACAATACACAGTGATCTACCAATACACTACACACCAGTGATCTACCAGTACACAACAACACCAGTGATCTACCAGTACACAACACACAGTGATCTACCAGTACATAACACACCAGTGATCTACCAGTACACAACACACCAGTGATCTACCAGTACACAACACACCAGTGATCTACCAGTACACTACACACCAGTGATCTACCAGTACACAACACACCAGTGATCTACCAGTACACAACACACCAGTGATCTACCAGTACACAACACACCAGTGATCTACCAGTACAATGTAATTTCTCCATAAAACTGATGTCAGCTGTGAGCCACCTCAGTAATGTCAGCCAGGAATCACAGCTGACATGTAATCATCTGCTGATAATGACCTCTTAGTAATTACTATGTCTAATTACCTACAAGAGATGAGCTATGCTAGTAACCTTTTCATTTACATATATTTACACTCATATATATATATATTATTTATATTATATATATATATATTATATATATATATATATATTATATTTATATATATATATATATATATATATAACTATATATAAATCTTTCAATAGCATTGAACAATTATAATACTTATCATAATTACACAATTGCCACTAGCTAAGGTTCGAACACATGCTGCTTGGCCTGCCTCATGGTGGGCGTTTTAACTCATGACGCTTAATAAATGTATGGTCATGAATTATAGGCGCCTTTAGTTTTCGCCACATAGCAGCTCAAAGACAGCATGTTTCGAGTCCTTATTTAGTGGACAGTTTGTTATTGATAGATTTTAATGTTCAATCTTATTGATAGATTATATTATATAATATATATATATATATATATATATATATATATATATATATATTTATATATTTATATATATATATATATCACACTGGCCGATTCCCACCAAGGCAGGGTGGCCCGAGAAAGAAAACTTTCACCATCATTCACTCCATCACTGTCTTGCCAGAAGGTGACTTTACACTACAGTTTTTAAACTGCAACATTAACACCCCTCCTTCAGAGTGACAGACACTGTACTCCCATCTCCAGACTCAAGTCCGGCCTGCGGTTTCCCTGAACCCCTTCATAAATATTACTTTGCTCACACTCCAACAGCACGTCAAGTATTAAAAACCATTTGTCTCCATTCACTCTCTATCAAACCGCTCACACATGCCTGCTGGAAGTCCAAGCCCCTCGCACACAAAACCTCCTTTACCCCCTCCCTCCAACCTTTCCTAGGCCGACCCCTACCCCGCCTTCCTTCCACAACAGACTGATACACTCTTGAAGTCACTCTGTTTCGCTCCATTCTCTCCACATGTCCGAACCACCTCAACAACCCTTCCTCAGCCCTCTGGACAACAGTTTTGGTAATCCCGCACCTCCTCCTAACTTCCAAACTACGAATTCTCTGCATTATATTCACACCACACATTGCCCTCAGACATACATATATATATATATATATATATCAAGAGGTTACATGATGTTGCAGATGACGTATATCTGTTTTGCAATGTTGAAAAAAAGGAATAAATTAATTTTAATCTCTGTAAGAATGAGAATATTGCGAAGGTGAATTGATGATTGGCGTTAATGTTGATGAGAATGTTGATGTTTTGCAATTGTCGAAGGGATGAATCAGATCTGCAACACCTGGATATTTTTTTTTATTATTATGGAGACGTTTCGCACACTTTTTTTTTGCAAGAGAGATGGTAATAGGAGATGAGGTAGTCAGTCCCTCAGGTTGATATGAGGTATTCGGTCCTTTACCCTTGATCAGTCTGAGGGACTTAACTACCTCACCTTCCACTCTCTCCAGCACATCATCTCTGTACTGGATTACAAAAGCCACTGGTGGGCGAAACGTCTGCAAATATAAAGATTCCCAGGTGTTGCACATGTGACTGTTTCATCAACTTGTAGGTGTTGTGTATCATTACAATACACACACACACACACACACACACACACACACACACACACACACACACACACACACACACACACACACACACACACAAGCAGAGGTATGATAAAGCTCATGGTTCAGGGAGAGTGACCCAGTAGCGACCAGTGAAGAGGCGGGACCAGGAGCTATGACTCGGCCCTTGCAACCACAACTAGACGAGTACATACATACACACACATACACACAAGACTAGTCCTGAAGTTAAAGGGTATGTCCTACGAGGAGAGGTTAAGGGAACTCAACCTGACAACACTGGAGGGCAGGAAGGGGAGGGGGATTAAAAAAGCATATAAAAAAACTGAGACGAAAGAAAAAAAGGAGAACACGGTAGGTTTTTTTTCCCTGGAACAAGGAATCCCGACCCCCCAATTCACAACATACAATTCCTGAATATAAAACACTGCCAGGCCATCCCATAAAAAAAGAAAAATTACAAAGTTGCAACAAAACCGGGCAAAAAAAAAGGAAATAAAACAACAAAAAAAGAATATTGCCAAAATTTAGTTGGCTATTTAAAAGAGTGAAATCCAAAGCAGAAACAACCAACACCAAAACCCAAAAAAGAGACCCACAACACCAAAAAAGGAAAAAAAAAAGGGCAGCACACACCGGAAGAAACCCTTTACCCACAAAAACCCCAACACACTCACCCACCCTCAGCACACACACGAAAACAACAACCAACCGAGGCAACACCAAAAAAAGACCCAAAAGGGGCCAATACCCACAACGAGAAAACAACAAACACCACACCACACACAACACCAACACACCACACACAAACACCAACACCACACCCCACAACACGCAAAGGGGGAAAAAGCACGTCAGGGAAAAACCCAGTAGCACCAAAAGCAGGAAACCAACCAAAAACCGGCCCAACACACTTAAGAGGTATAAAATACCCACTAAAGACATATCAAGTTAGGATTTTTATTAGAAATTGCCTAACGAGGCTACTAGAAGGGGAGGGGATATAACAATCGTACATTAAAATTACTTAACGAATTTGAAAAGGAGGAGTCACGCTGTAAGGCCTGTTTTACTAGGCAGGTCTTACAATCACCCCAATAAGATTTTCCAACCCAATTATCATGCTTCCCAAAAATAAATTATAGACAAGGGGACAGGCGATGTTCCAGAGATGGGACCAGCAACAAGGGGTCAACTGGAAGCTGAAAATCAAGATCACAAGGATTTGGAAGAGATTTCTTTGACAGAGTTATCAGGAAGTGGATACAATCTGGAGGGATGATTGAAGAACAGGATCCATTACATAGCTTAAGTAGTAGTTCAAACTAGGGCAGAAAAAGGGTCTAGTAAGACCAGCGAATAGGCGAATGCAAAGGAAAGTACCAACAGACACACCCAACACTTAACAACAACAAACACGCTTCACACTCACACACACACGTACACAACACGTACCAACGCAGTGTTTTCCAATTTTCACATATAATGAACCATTAAGTTGAATATTTCACGAAGAACGAAAGGGAACACACAACTCACGAAGCTCACACGCTAAAGATAACAACAATTCATATAACATACATCTTCCTCTCTCCCTCTACTTCCACTCTCCCACCACTCCTCTCTCCCCTCTCTCTCTCACTCTCTCCGAAGTAGGAGGCGTCGGGAATGGGCTTTAAAAGGGAGAACAGAAAGGAATGGGGTCAAGTTAAGGCGAGGAGAAAATAATGGGACTTTATGAGGTTTTTAGTACGATGGTTACAACAAGGAATAAAGCGAAAAGACAGGCAGCACACGGAAGCATATACATGAGAACATAAGAAGGAACACTGCAGCAGGCTACTGGCCCATACAACAAAAGAGACAGCACACACACAACAACCAGATAGCACACACACACAACACGCAGACCACACACAACAACACACAGCAGCACACACAAACACGCAACAGCACACACACACAACACGCAGACAGCACACACACCAACACGCAGACGGCACACACACAACAGCAGAAAGCACATACACAACTCGCAGATACACACACACAACTCGCAGATAGCACACACACAACACGCAGACAACACACACACACAAAAACCAGACAAACACACACACACAACACGCAGACCAAAACACCAACAACCACACACAAACACGCAACACAAAACACAACAACCGCAGACACACACACACACACACCAGACACACCACACACAACCGCAGACAAACACACACAAACACAGACAACACCACACACACAACACAGACAACACACACACACACAACACCAGACAACACACACACAACAACAGCAGACAGCACAACACACACAGAGATAGCAATACAACAAACACGCAGACAGCACACACCACAAACACGCAGACAGCACACACACACAACACGCAGACAGCACACACACACAACACGCAGACAGCACACACACACACAACACGCAGACAGCACACACACACAACACGCAGACAGCAACACACACCAACACGCAGACAGACCACACAACACGCAGACAGCACACACACACACACACGCAGCACACACACACACACACACGCACGACACACACACCACAACACGAGACAGACAACACACACACAACACGCAGATAGCACACACACATAACACGCAGACAGCACACACACACACAACACGCAGATAGGCAAAATATTTAAATTTATTGAGACGAGTTCATTTCCGCATTAGCTTGAACATAAGAATGCCGCGTACGAGTGGGTGTGAATCAGGCCTGCTTAGCACAGACCAGTAGACCTACCGCAGTGTTCCACTGTTCTTCTAACGCTATGTAACACCAGCGTAAATTTCTCACTAGTGTGAGAAACGAAAATTAAAATTTACAAGGATACAGAAAAGAAAATGACGCAAACTACGTTTGTGTTGATGACTGAAGGAAGTCTGGAATATTTAGCTATCTTCATTCTGGAAACGAAGCCAGTGACTTCAGTCTAATACGGAGAACAATAAATGGTTATAACTGTAAGCCAGCGGAAGGCTTCGGTCAGATGACCAATAGTTCCAGCGGGGGTCATCATCTAAGACCTGAGTCAGGAAACACTTGTTCTGTTTCCTGATGAACCTTACCTTACCTAACCTGACCTACCTAATACATGTAAGAATAAACAAATGCATTATATCATTAACGTTGGTAGAATTACCGACATATCAAGCCGTTACGTAAAAGTTCCTGAAGAGCGAAACGTTGCCACAATAAAAATGTCACATTAGTTTCACTTGTGTCCTTTTACTTAAATGCAGTATAATGCGATCCTTTATTGACTACGTTTCGCCCACACAATGGACTTCCCTATCACCAACCAATTCTTTCCCCTATCACCACTTTTCTCTGCACCCCACAAGGGTTTGTAGATGAATGGTTCAGAGAACCGACATGTTGATAAATTAGACACATGTGCAACTCTTGGGTATCTTTATTGAGGACGTTCGCCACACAGTGGCTTCATCAGTCCAACATCAGGGAGAAACTTGAAGCATGGAGTAGATGAGGTAATAGTCCCTCAAATCGACTCAAGGTTGAGGGACTGATTACCTCATTTCTCTGTCTTCAAGTTTCTAACTCAGTGTATGGACTGATGAGTCCACTGTGTAGCGAACGTTATCCTCATAAAGATACCCAATGAGTTGGCACATGTGTCAAATTTGGTCACCCCACAAGGTCTTGCCTCAACTCCAGTACAAAGATTAAGTCGTTATTGTCTGTCATATTGTCAAAAACTCTAATATTACCGAAATGCTTGAAGATTCGGACACATTGTAATAAAGTTGGTAGTCAATATACCGAATATGTAAAGAATAAGGACACAAGTTGCAACTAATGTGACATTTATTGTGGCAACGTTTACGTACTTCCAGGAAGCTTGTATCAATTTGTATAAAGCTCTGGAGCGAAACGTTGCACATCAATATATGTCAACATTAGTTGGGTGGGTGTAGGTTAGACCGTAGCTTGTGCTAAACAGGTCGGTCTGCGGTTCCTCCCTTAAGTCAAAGTGACCTGACCTGGGCTAGGTTGAGGTGCTTTGGCTTAAGCGGTAGGAGATTGGACTGCCCCGCTGGGCCCGTAGGCCCTTTGCAGTGTTCTTTGTTTTTTTTTTTATTTTTTTTAGTAAATTTGGCCCCATGTTGCAAACAGTTGAGTATTGTATTTATGAAACGTTTGCCCACAGCAGGCTTTTTTTAGTCAAATATTAAGTTGCGCAGAAATAAAGACCTAATTGACTAATGTGACCCATTGACCAAGGACCCAATTTACCACCGGGTGGTCAATTATTTTTTTTTCCAAGGTTGGTGACCTGATTACCTGAAATTTTACATAAATTTGGGATTACGTACCCTTGTGTGCAAAAGGAATGGTACGTAATCCAATTATGTACAATTTTTCAGACACTAATTTTTCATCTTATCGGTATTACCATTTATGTACACCTAGTAGTTGTACTTTGCTTAGCTGAAATAGACTCTTGTCAGGCTGAGTTAGGTTAGGCCAAGCTAGGCTGGTCCTAAATAGGTTCCGAAAGCCGCTAGTTTACGTTCGCTCCTCAGTTGCGACTAGTAAAGTGATGGTGTCCAGCTAGTTCTTGGATTATTGTATTGTCTTTCGCTTACAATTAGCTGGTAGTTTATTCCATTCAGTTATAATTCTAACTGCACACACACACACACACACAAAAAAAAAAAAACTTCCATGCGTTCGTGTTGTATCTTTTGCCTCGTAGTTTTACTCCGTTTCCAGTTATGAACTCATTCAGCGCTTCACACAGTTCTTCATGCTTAAGAGAGAGAGAGAGAGAGAGAGAGAGAGAGAGAGAGAGAGAGAGAGAGAATGGCTCTAATTTCATCCTGTTCCATACTTGTATGTCTCACAACAATTAAAAAACTTTCAAATGAGCTGATGTAGGTAACAGCTCTTAGCTTGTAAATAAAGTTAAGAACTTTAACTTAATCTTGCAAAAAAAGAGACAGAGATAGAGAGCATTAAAGAGAAAGATAAAGTTAAAATACGTCTAGAATAGACAGGGAAGCTGTCTATCCGGAAGAGGGACACACCGCTCTAGAGCGACTAAGAACCAGTCTAACTGGTTGAAACACAGACCCGTTAGGGCTAGTTGACCGAAACCTTGTAGCTCGCATCCACGCATCCATCCTCAAAGACCTACAGTCATCCACACACATGCGTCACATCTGTACGTCTAGTCGACGCGTACGTTCACCCACATGATTCTCTTTAGTCATCCATTTTACGACTCGCCCATCTATACACGTCTACTTACCTAGTTGTGGTTGCGGGGGTCGATTCAAAGCTCCTGGCCCCGCCTCTTCAACTGTGTGTGTGCACTCACCTATTTGTAGTTGCAGGGGTCGATTCACAGCTCCTGTGTGTGTGTGTGTGTGTGTGTGTGTGTGTGTGTGTGTGTGTGTGTGTGTGTGTGAGTGTGTGTGTGTGTATCTTTGGAACCTGGCAAATGGCGTACTGCCGAAACTATCATCGCATCAAGGTTTCGCTCGGTGTAGAGCTTTGTCAAGCTATTGTAAAGCATTAAAAGGCGAAACATCGTTACAAGCAAAGCATGTTTTCAAAACCGTGCTCTCTTCCTTCAAAACACATGACGCTTGTCTGCTTAGAAGAGACGAGAGGAGACGTGATAGCAGAGAGAGAGAGAGAGAGAAGAGAGAGGAGAGAGATAAAGCAGCAGGTTAAGGCACGCACCAAAATTATTCTCCCCAAAAAATCCCATCATGCATCAGTGCGTGCGTGCGTGCGCGCCGTTGTTGTATCGATTAACTAGAGTATAATTAGCGAGAGGCTGATTCCGAGGGAGGGGAGGGGGAAGAGGGGTGGGGGAGGAAGGGGAGTTAAGTGGGGGTGAGAGAGGGAGAGAGGAGAGTTTTTTTTCTCTAATTCGCAAAACTAGATACATCAGCAGTGTGCTGCTAGGATATTCTATACGATAGTTACACAGTGGGAACTGAAGCTTACTGTGTTCCACTGTCATATTCCATCACACAGGATGGTGTTTCACTGTCATATTCCATCACACAGGATGGTGTTTCACTGTCATATTCCATCACACAGGATGGTGTTTCACTATCATATTCCATCACACAGGATGGTGTTTCACTATCATATTCCATCACACAGGATGGTGTTTCACTGTCATACTCCATCACACAGGATGGTGTTTCACTGTCATACTCCATCACACAGGATGGTGTTTCACTATCATATTCCATCACACAGGATGGTGTTTCACTGTCATATTCCATCACACAGGATGGTGTTTCACTGTCATATTCCATCACACTGGATGGTGTTTCACTGTCATATTCCATCACACAGGATGGTATTTCACTGTCATATTCCATCACACTGGATGGTGTTTCACTGTCATATTCCACCACACTGGATGGTGTTTCACTGTCATATTCCATCACACTGGATGGTGTTTCACTGTCATATTCCATCACACTGGATGGTGTTTCACTGTCATATTCCATCACACTGGATGGTGTTTCACTGTCATATTCCATCACACAGGATGGTGTTTCACTGTCATATTCCATCACACAGGATGGTGTTTCACTGTCATATTCCATCACACTGGATGGTGTTTCACTGTCAATATTCCATCACACTGGATGGTGTTTCACTGTCATATTCCATCACACTGGATGGTGTTTCACTGTCATATTCCATCACACTGGATGGTGTTTCACTGTCATATTCCATCACACTGGATGGTGTTTCACTGTCATATTCCATCACACTGGATGGTGTTTCACTGTCATATTCCATCACACTGGATGGTGTTTCACTGTCATATTCCATCACACTGGATGGTGTTTCACTGTCATATTCCATCACACTGGATGGTGTTTCACTGTCATATTCCATCACACTGGATGGTGTTTCACTGTCAATTCCATCCTGATGGTGTTCACTGCATCCAACAGGATGGTGTTTCACTGTCATATTCCATCACACAGGATGGTGTTTCACTGTCATATTCCATCACACAGGATGGTGTTTCACTGTCATATTCCATCACTCAGGATGGTGTTTCACTGTCATATTCCATCACACAGGATGGTGTTTCACTGTCATATTCCATCACACAGGATGGTGTTTCACTGTCATATTCCATCACACAGGATGGTGTTTCACTGTCATATTCCATCACACAGGATGGTGTTTCACTGTCATATTCCATCACACAGGATGGTGTTTCACTGTCATATTCCATCACACAGGATGGTGTTTCACTGTCATATTCCATCACACAGGATGGTGTTTCACTGTCATATTCCATCACACAGGATGGTGTTTCACTGTCATATTCCATCACACAGGATGGTGTTTCACTGTCATATTCCATCACACAGGATGGTGTTTCACTGTCATATTCCATCACACAGGATGGTGTTTCACTATCATATTCCATCACACGGGATGGTGTTTCACTGTCATATTCCACCACACAGGATGGTGTTTCACTGTCATATTCCATCACACAGGATGGTGTTTCACTATCATATTCCATCACACAGGATGGTGTTTCACTATCATATTCCATCACACAGGATGGTGTTTCACTATCATATTCCATCACACAGGATGGTGTTTCACTGTCATATTCCATCACACAGGATGGTGTTTCACTGTCATATTCCATCACACAGGATGGTGTTTCACTATCATATTCCATCACACAGGATGGTGTTTCACTGTCATATTCCATCACACAGGATGTGTTTCACTTCATATTCCATCACACAGGATGGTGTTTCACTATCATATCATCACACAGGATGTTTCACTATCTATTCCACACACGGATGGTGTTTCACTGTCATATTCCATCACACAGGATGGTGTTTCACTATCATATTCCATCACACAGGATGGTGTTTCACTGTCATATTCCATCACACAGGATGGCGTTTCACTGTCATATTCCATCACACAGGATGGTGTTTCACTGTCATATTCCATCACACAGGATGGTGTTTCACTATCATATTCCATCACACGGGATGGTGTTTCACTGTCATATTCCATCACACAGGATGGTGTTTCACTGTCATATTCCATCACACAGGATGGTGTTTCACTATCATATTCCATCACACAGGATGGTGTTTCACTATCATATTCCATCACACAGGATGGTGTTTCACTATCATATTCCATCACACAGGATGGTGTTTCACTGTCATATTCCATCACACAGGATGGTGTTTCACTGTCATATTCCATCACACAGGATGGTGTTTCACTATCATATTCCATCACACAGGATGGTGTTTCACTATCATATTCCATCACACAGGATGGTGTTTCACTGTCATATTCCATCACACAGGATGGTGTTTCACTATCATATTCCATCACACAGGATGGTGTTTCACTATCATATTCCATCACACAGGATGGTGTTTCACTGTCATATTCCATCACACAGGATGGTGTTTCACTATCATATTCCATCACACAGGATGGTGTTTCACTGTCATATTCCATCACACAGGATGGCGTTTCACTGTCATATTCCATCACACAGGATGGTGTTTCACTGTCATATTCCATCACACAGGATGGTGTTTCACTGTCATATTCCATCACACAGGATGGTGTTTCACTGTCATATTCCATCACACAGGATGGTGTTTCACTGTCATATTCCATCACACAGGATGGTGTTTCACTATCACACAGGATGGGGCACAGCGTTGAAATCTATCAACTTAACCTGGGAGACTTCAGCAGGACAACGAGGACATCTTCAAGTATTCCATTAAAGGGTAATCAGCTACGACAGAGTCAAAGATATCCTTCCAGCAGAGCTGCAGTTGCCACTGAAGTCCAAAAGTACAAGATAATACAATGAGGAATTCATGTTTTTTTTTTTTAGCTTATACCTGCGTTCTTGATGTTTCTCTGCAAGGTAGAACGCATCCAGATCTTAAGAAATCGAACTCGGAGAACCGTCACTGAGGAATTTACTAGACTACGTCCAAACCTTGAGACGATAATACTCAGCTGTGTCGACAAGACTGAATCAGTTCAGCGAAACGGAGTATAAAGTTGATAAATGATGTTAGTGGACCTCCGAGGAAATGCACCCATGATGACACAAGTACCACCATCCCACCCATGATGACTACCACCATCCACCCATGATAATACAAGTACCACCATCCCACCCATGATGATTACCACCATCCCACCAATGATGACTACCACCATCACGCCCATGATAATACAAGTACCACCATCCCACCCATGATGATTACCACCATCCCACCAATGATGACTACCACCATCCACCCATGATGACACAAGTACCACCATCCCACCCATGATGATTACCACCATCCCACCAATGATGACTACCACCATCCACCCATGATAATACAAGTACCACCATCCCACCCATGATGATTACCACCATCCCACCAATGATGACTACCACCATCCACCCATGATAATACAAGTACCACCATCCCACCCATGATGATTACCACCATCCCACCAATGATGACTACCACCATCCGCCCATGATGACACAAGTACCACCATCCCACCCATGATGATTACCACCATCCCACCAATGATGACTACCACCATCCACCCATGATGACACAAGTACCACCATCCCACCCATGATGATTACCACCATCCCACCAATGATGACTACCACCATCCACCCATGATAACAAGTACCACCATCCCACCCATGATGATTACCACCATCCCACCAATGATGACTACCACCATCCACCCATGATAATACAAGTACCACCATCCCACCCATGATGATTACCACCATCCCACCCATGATGACTACCACCATCCACCCAAGAGAATACAAGTACCAACATCCCATCCATGATGACTACCACCATCCACCCATGATGACAACTACCACCAGATATAAACGTGTAGCTATCTCATTACCACTGTAACTTTCTCAGTCATCCAGAACTTTGGGGGCCCAGTCCCTGGACCCATCACGTACCGTTGTAATATTGTGACTACCGCTCACGGGATGGGGATAATGTTTATGATAAATACACTAAACTTTGAACATTACGGTAGATGGTGAACAAAAGAATATCAGAAAGAAATTTCTGAGAAACTTGAGTTTCGTTCATTATATATATCCATCTTCCTGTTCTTTATGGAACAGCACGTTCCTCAATCCTTCAAGGAACAGCAACTCCTTCGGACACACATCCCCATCTAAGGAACAGTACATCCACATCCTTCAAGGAACAGCCAACATCCTCCACATCCTTCAAGGAACAGTAACATCCCACATCCTTCAAACAGCAACATCCCCACCTCTTTCAAGGAACAGCAACATCTCCACATCCTTCAAGGAACAGTAAATCCAATCCTCAAGAAACATACATCCCACACTTCAAGGAACAGTAACATCCTCCACATCCTTCAAGGAACAGCAACATCCTCCACATCCTTCAAGGAACAGTAACATCCTCCACATCCTTCAAGGAACAGCAACATCCTCCACATCCTTCAAGGAACAGCAACATCCTCCACAACCTTCAAGGAACAGTAACATCCTCCACATCCTTCAAGGAACAGTAACATCCTCCACATCCTTCAAGGAACAGTAACATCCTCCACATCCTTCAAGGAACAGCCACATCCTTCACATCCTTCAAGGAACAGTAACATCCTCCACATCCTTCAAGGAACAGTAACATCCTCCACATCCTTCAAGGAACAGTAACATCCTCCACATCCTTCAAGGAACAGTAACATCCTCCACATCCTTCAAGGAACAGTAACATCCTCCACATCCTTCAAGGAACAGTAACATCCTCCACATCCTTCAAGGAACAGCAACATCCTCCACATCCTTCAAGGAACAGTAACATCCTCCACATCCTTCAAGGAACAGCAACATCCTCCACATCCTTCAAGGAACAGTAACATCCTCCACATCCTTCAAGGAACAGCAACATCCTCATCCTAAATTTACAAATTTTCTCCTTCACGCCACTAATAATTTTTAACCTCTATTTTTTCCTACAGAATTAAAACAATTATAGAACTATTAATAATAGAAATTAATAAGAGTTATACTAAATAGTAATAATAGCAATAATAGGTAAGTAATAATTCTATAATAATAATTTTATAATAATAGTAATAAATTACAGTAATAATTTTATAATAGTAAAATGAGTATTGGAATTTAACTGAAAAGATAATTGGCTCTCATATCCATAAGGAAGCGCTAAACACGCAGGAGCCATACAGCAACTATGGGGGGGGCGGGGGGAGGAATTGGAGATAATCAGGATCTGATCCATGGATGGGAGGGAGGGAGGGAGGGGGTAAAGGGAGGGACACTCCACCTCCCTCGGATCAAGAGCCCTTCACCAGCATCAAAACACGGTTGCTGATACACACACAGGACTCTTCTCTTTGATCATAGATCACTTTATTTAATAAGGTAATTAGTGTTTGATAACGCTGTAATTACCGCTTAATGACTATGTAATTAAAGTGTCCTGTGCTAACAGATTTTTTTCCCCTTATAATGAGGCTAATTATTACCCTTTGATTGGAGGAATATTGCGATGTTGCGGGTGACGTCATTCGCCAGCACGATACGTGCACGACGTGCATCCGTGACGTCACTAGTCAGCATGATATGTGTGGGCCAATTAACGACGTGCATCGGTGACGTCACGAATCAACATGATACCAGTGGACCAATGAGCAGAAGTTCCACTGGTGACGTCACAAGCCATCATTTGTGTTGCATTTGCAACACCGAGATCGCTCTCATCTCAACCCAGTGAACTCCCTCACTCCCCAAATACTTAACATTCATTTTTAACTACTTCTCTGTACACCACTAACTATTCCCCCGTACACCACTAACTACTTCCCCGTACACCACTAACTACTCTCCCGTACACCACTAACTACTCTCCCGTACACCACTAACTACTCTCCCGTACGCCACTAAATACTTCCCCGTACACCACTACTCCCCCGTACACCAGCACCACCACTAACGAGTGGTGTCACTGACTCCAACTTTAAATGTGTATATTATGTACAATAGGCGAGTGTGCCTTGCCTCACAATCTTGTATGTTACGCCTTATCAGAAATCACCCAGTCAGCCAATCAACCAAACTTATCAACTAGTAAGCCAATGAGTTAGTCATCCAATCAACTGGTAAGAAAATCAACTAATAAGTCAAGCAATTAGTCAGCCAATCAGAACATTGCTGGAGATGCCAGGGACCAGAGGTTAGTGAACTCCTTACAATGGTACAATCCTATAATTTGTCTCTTCCTCCTGCTTCTTCTCTTCTTTCCCCTCCTCCTCCCTCTCTTCCTACTCCGACTTCTTCTCGTCCTCTTCCTACTCCTACCCCTCGTCTTCCTCCTCCATCTCCTACCCCTCATCCTACCTCTCCTGCCCTCTCCTCCTGCTGCTCCTCCTCTGTTTCTTCACTCACTGTAAACAAAAAAAACTTTCTATTTCCGGGTCACATCACGACGTCAGGGCAAAACATAATTACTACAACATTAAAGCAGGTCCTATGGAGAGAGAGAGAGAGAGAGAGAGAGAGAGAGAGAGAGAGAGAGAGAGAGAGAGAGAGAGATTGCAACCTACAGTTCAACAAGTATCTTTGCAACACAAGACACATTGTACTGGGTCATGCAGAAACAAGAATGAGTCAGTCTGAAGGTCCCACCACAGTGCAGTGTTTCACTGATAATTCAGTGAATCCTCAGATAGCAGTTGAATCCACTACGATAAGAGAGTGCACAGGGGTGAGGGGATTCCCTCGCCACTACTCGGTACAAGCCGAGATGATGGCAAGTAAAACATGCAATATCAAGCTCTACAGCAGACTATGCAGCATGCAGCATGCTGTTCTTCACATTGACTTCATATCTACTCTCCAACACAGCTGCGGGACAACACAACCTCAGGACAACCTCAGGACAACACTCAGGACAACACAACCTCAGGACAGAACCTCAGATCACAGCCCCACAACACAACCTCAGGAGAACCTAGGACTCATTACATCCATACTATTTAATAGGACCTAGAAGTTCAGCGAAATTACTTCCCTACTTCCACCGTCCTCAGAATTCACTCTCTATATTGCACTAATAATCCACTGGAGGGTGACACACCTCAATCAGTCAAGACACACGGGCCCTACACGTACATCGTTCAGCTTGTCGGTGCTGTACATCATTTAAGTAGAGATGTACAGGAAAGGTTGAGCCACGAGCAACTGGATACCAAGCCACAAGATACAATAAGGAACTTGTCATTGCAATCAACCTGTGACAGATCAAACAAATGGTTCAAATCATTGCAAGATATGCACGAAAACGCACCATTTTTGCAGCAAGATTAGAATCATAGTACGAAATATCTTCATAGCGTTGACACAACCACCAGACAGCATCATATAGACAGCATCACACATACAGCATCACAGTGTAATAAGAAGGCAGTGACTGCCGACACCTAGAACAGAAACGCGCACTAATATATTCACCTAGCAAACCTCTATAGAAGACGTTACGGCCCTTGGATCCTGATCACCTCAAATACTTCCACCCAAAGCACAATGATTACAATGGCCGAGGAAGAACGGTGCCAATAGCGCCACACGATCATTAATAAATTACCTGGTAGACTGCCAGGCGAAATTTTCATTCTGTTCCTTTCAACAGTAATGGCGAAAAATCCCTAACATTCACATGGTCTCAAAAATATAACAAAAGTATATCATATCCCTAGATAATTATTGAGACCTTGTTAGCCAATCAAGTCTAATACAGTTTTAAATAATGGTACGAGGGAAGAAACACAGGTTGAAGCGCAGCATACAGGCGCCAGAAAAACACCTGTTGTAACTCCTCTCACTGCGTATTACACCCAGGTATTAGACTTTAGGGTTTCCAAGGGAGTGTACCAAGCTGTGGTTTTACCAGAGACGGGATCGGTAATACAATACAACGAAGAATGAGCGAAACCTATAGCTTCACTCAGCTAACACTCAACTATGACTGTCTACACTGAGGGTAGCCACACTGTGCGCCGAGTCCAAGTGACGCACTTTACACAAAACAAATGAAATACTGAGGACTGGGCAGGTAAGCCAGTGGAAGGCCTCGGTCAAATGACCAAAAACTCCAGTGGCAGGTCAACATTTGACTAAGACCCGCATCAGGAAACATTTGTCCTGTTTCCTTATAAATCTAACCTGTTTTTATTAGCCTAATAAAATTTTGTTCTGCAGTGTGTGTGTGTGTGTGTGTGTGTGTGTGTGTGTGTGTGTGTGTGTGTGTTTACTTCATGGGAGTGGCGAGACCACAGTGAGAATATCATGATGGCAAATAAGATGGCAGGAATTTAGTGTAAAGCTTTAATCACAAGTAGAAACACTGGCACGTTTCCTCTGTACCTGCTGCAAGTAGGTACCAGGGTGCTAGCTGACTATTGTGGGTGGCATACTGGGAGAGAGGATTAGAGGACTCCGTTGGAAATAATCCAGTCTTATGACGTGGTTTTATTGCGTTATCCGGGGCTAACAACACGAACAGAATCACCTATGGACACACTGACACACTAATGATCCGTAGCGTAGGAAATGCAAATTGTAATAACCTCTGACACCATAACTTTTGACACCATTGTGATGTTATTGTAGCCAGCTGGCCCAGTGGCCAGCGCGTCGGCCTAGAGTTTTAGGACTCTCTGACCGCGGGTTCTATCCCACCCGTGGTATGTCTGTTCATATAGTGTCTTCACCCGCAGAGTGTCGAGGTAGACTCGACACTCAGTTCCAATACACTCTTGTCTACATCATTTACCCTTTAGGGAAGGTGCCTTGATGCTGGTGAAGTGCTCTTGATTCGAGGACTCTTGAGCTACCTTCCCTTGCCTTAAGTCAAAATCGACTTAATATCAGTCTTTCTGTACACACACACAGGAGCTGTGACTCGACCCCTGCAACCACAACTAGGTGAGTATACACACACACACACACACACACACACACACACACACACACACACACACACACGATGTGTGCAGGTGGTCACCAGCTGTTTAACAAATTCGCCACAATGTTCATTCCGTCCCATGTTGAACATTATACTCCTCCACCCTCCCCCTACCACAACCACTACTACAACCACCACCACCACACCACCACCATACCACCACTGCTTTGTTTCCGTCATTCCAGTAACATTTACAACCAGACAAGCGTAATTCTAACAGAACATAACGAGTGGTAAATTACCCACGTTCTCCATGAACTACTGTTATCACAGAACGCACTCCCACTGAACACTCCCACTGAACATTATTATTATTCTTATGACTGAAATGAAAACGAAAAGCTTTTATTTCAATCTTCGAAGAACACAACAACAATAATAATAATAATAATAATAATAATAATAATAATAATAATAATAAATAATTACTGGAAATGCCTAAAAGATATGAGACTGTATGAGAGAGAGAGAGAGAATGATAACACATGGAAAATACTAGAAGGCCTGGTTTCAAACCTACACGGTGCCACAAGAACGTGCTAGAGTGAGAGATATGATAAAACTAGAACAAATCAAATGAAAAGCAGGGAAGACGTGGGCACCATAAGAGAATAATATATCAACATCCGTAGACCTAGACCAGGGGTGAGCATTTGTTTTAAGTGGTGGGCCACATCACCAGTTTAGATAAGCTTTAGTCTATATGGAACTGTTAATAGCTTAAATTCATGTCTACGATCATTCTGAAGTCTTGGAATCAACGAACAGATCGATAAATCTAACGAGAAATTTTATTTAAGCTGAATTGGTAGCGCACTCAGCTCACACACCAAGGTCCGGGGATCGATCCCCGGTACGGGTGGAAATATTAAGACGTGTTTTCTTAAGACACCTATCAGTAAAATAGGTACCTGGGTGTTAGTCGACTGGTGTGGGTCGCATCCTGGGGACAAAATTGACCTAGTTTGCCAGAAATGCTCTGCATAACAAGGGACTTTCTATATAGCAGTATGTCACTGATGTCAGCTATGGTCTGTATACCTTGTACATGTACTTGTAGAAATAAAGATTATTATCATACAAACATTAATCTGCAGAAAAGCGAGAGAATTTAGTGACAGTGCCTTGATAGTGAAATATAAGTCACGCCTAAAGGATCCATTTCCCTTGTAGTTTTTAACTGAGTTCGTTCATGCTTGGTGATACCGACGACAAATGCGACTTCAGAGAACCGATTTAGATCTTTCAGCTGTGGGAAATCCATATTTTTTTGTCACATGGTCAAAAACTTATGAATCTCTTTGCTCTCATTTCCCATACTCTTTACCTTTGTTGACATAAAACATCCGTGTGTGCTGACCAGATACTTACAGAATCAGGTGGGAGGCGATAGACGAAGCAACTCCAGTGAAAGATAGTAGATAAGGTAACCCAAGTAGACATCATAACCTCCCTGGACCAGAAGTAAACAACAAACCCAAGAGAAGAAACAAATTTAGTATTCCTTGAGGTCATATAAAGCTACGAACGCTGGATCACAGATGGCGTTGACTTGCACTCACAACGGGTTGGTCTATTTCTTCATGAGATACAAAATAATGCAGCTAACAGCAATTAATACTGTTGATTAATGGGATTTAACAGGCTATCCACTACTCAGAGGGTTATTCAGTCTTCATGTCACCCGTTCACCACCAGACAAGAATACTTTAATCCTTAAAAGGGGGATTTAAAACTACTTCTCACCGTATGTAATACACTGGAGAAATTTCCTATATAGTTAACATTCGTGTGCCTATTATTGTAAGCTTATTTTCTCTAGTTAATGTTCTTATAAATAACTCAGTTCAGTTTATTCTTATCTTACCTCTTTTAATTTTAATGATTTTCACGCAGTTGAGTTACGTAGATGTTTTAATTTTTAAGATTATAATCATAATTAATTTATGATGTATCTTATAGCTAAGCTTTAAATAATAAGATATTACTTTGGCCTTTTTTCTGGGTTATCCTCGACAATTTACACATATGTTACTATGCAATGAAGATCACAGTAAACCACTGTGAAAAACTAGTGAACTTCCAAGCGCTTTCGTGATTTCTCACATTATCAAGGACCTGTTCTTTCTTACTATGCATTATTAATACAGTATTATAATAAAAAAAGAAACGCTAAACCCACTAGGGTTTGTTACTATGCGTAATTGTAATCACCTAATTTTTTATAACTGTACTTATGTATACCTGTGCCTAGACCTCACGGTGTATGTATATCAGGCAGACCATGAAGCTGAACTCTTCTCCAGGCTGAGGGACTGACCCCCTCATATCTCCAAGATTGATGGACTGATTACATCTTAATTTCATTACTACACCTGCTGTAGGCCTGCTGCAGTGCTCCTTCCTTCTTATGTTGTTAATAAAGATACCTAACTGTTGCACATGTGTCTGAATCATCAACTTGTCAGTATTTTATACCATTTTCGATACATCAGGCGGTACTGGAAATAAATGGTATAAAATGCCGACACAATGGAATATAAACACATAAACAGTAGATTGTAATTCTTTATTGTCAGTAAAGGATCACATTATACTGCTTATGTGGCAGTGAACATCAAAATGGTATACAATACCGACAGGTTGTTAGGTAAGACACATATGCAACAGTTAGACAACTTTATTCCGAAACGTTTCGCCTACACAGTAGGCTTCTTCAGTCGAATACAGAAAATAGGCAGGAACAGTAGAGATGTGAAGACGATGTGATCAGTCCATCACCCTTGTAGTCGTAGAATTTGAGGTTGTCAGTCCCTCGGCCTGGAGAAGTTCAGTTCCATAGTCAGGAACTGGCAGTACCTGGGTTGTTGACACTGCTCAACAACCACTCCTGGTTACGACATAATCAAATCAAAATCAGTTATTTTTTCATCTGGAAAAAGAACAACATTACCCTAACTTGTTGAACACGTTGGCAAGCGAGACAAAATTCCGTGGCCGTATTTTGGCCACCCCTGGCCCAACCTTCCCAACATTCTATCGGAAGATATTAGACATATTGCCGGGGCGAGTTGTAGGTGTCTCCAAGAAGACACGTCACTACCTCCGCCAAGTGCCCGATCAACCAGGCTGTGATGGATAAGTGGGCCAGCGAGCCGCCAGCAGCAACAGCCTGGTTGACCAGGTAAGCACCAGACGAGCCTGGCCCAGGGCCGGGCTGAAGGAGTAGGACATCTCTCGAAATCTGTAACAGGTATATAACAGGTATAATAATAATAATAATAATAATAATAATAATAATAATATATTCGGAATTAATAATATTCGTAGCAGTAACAGAGGTAGTAGCAGTGTTAATAGTAGTTGTGTAGTAGTATTAGTGGTAGTACTATTAGCAGTAGTATTAGTAGTAGTAGTTACAGTAGCATTAACAGTATAAGCAGTAGCAGTATTAGTACCATAAGGAAGCAGTAAACCCGTATGGTTAGTGAAAAAAATCCGTTCTGACCCAAGGAAGGGCAAGGCGCCTCCAATTCCTAGGATCCAGAGCCCTTCCCTCGTCCATTACGTCCCATTATTCTGTATCTCTACCTCCTCCCCAAATCCCATTTTTTTCCTTTCTTCCCTCACTTCCCCTTCTTTCCCCTCCCCCTTCAAACCAATGCTTCCCCTCTCTTGAAAGGAGGGGAAGTAATGGATAACAGGAATAAATAAAGGTGATATAAATACCGGGCTGAAAATATCTAACCAAGACAGGACTCGCAACACTGGATTTAAGTTAGATAAATTTAGATTTAAAAAGGGCACAGGAAAGCACTGCCTTGACGCTAGAGCTGGTTAGAAAAGCTGTGTAGAACAAGGCTCTAGAGCACGTCTCGCTCTAGGCGTAGAGCTTTGCACCAAGTAATAATAATAATAATAATAATAATAATAATAATACACAAATAACCCGCACATAAAAGAGGAAGCTTACGACGACGTTTCGGTCCGACTTGGACCGTCGTAAGCTTCTCTCTTTTATGTGCGGGTTATTTGTGTATCGTTCCAGTCACGGTATTGTGCCTTTTTGTTATTTAATAATAATAATAATAATCTTTATTTCTATAAGCACATGATACAACTTATACAGACCATAGATCATATCAGTGACATACATATAGAAAAACTCTTGTTATGAAGAGCATTGAGGGGAAAATTACATCTGCGAGGAAACAGAACAAGAGATGCTAAGCCAATGACGATCCTTTTAAAATCACTTATTCTCTCTAGGCTGGAATACTGCTGTAAGCTAACATCTCCACTCAAGGCAGGTGAAATTGCAGAGCTAGAGAATGTACAGAGAACCTTTACTGCACGTATAAGTTCCATCAAACACCTTAACTACTGGGAGCGCCTGGAAGCACTTCACTTGTACTCACTAGAGCGCAGGCGAGAGAGATATATCATAATATACACCTGGAAGATTCTGGAGGGACTGGTCCCTAATATGCACACAGCAATCACTCCATACGAAAGCAAAAGACTTGGCAGGCGATGCAACATACCCCCAGTGAAAAGTAGGGGCGCCACTGGTACACTAAGAGAAAATGCAATAAGTATCCGGGGCCCAAGACTGTTCAATAGCCTCCCACCAGCAACAAGGGGCATTACCGGAAGACCCCTGGTTGTCTTCAAGAGGGAGCTGGACAGATGCCTAAAGACGGTGCCGGATCAGCCGGGCTGTGGTTCGTACGTTGCATTGCGTGCGGCCAATAGTAACAGCCTCGTTGATCATGCCCTGATCCACCGGGAGGCCTGGTCGTGGACCGGGCCGCGGGGGCGTTGATCCCCGGAATGCCCTCCAGGTAGCCTCCAGGTAGGGTGCGACCCAGGTACCTGGGTGTTAGCTAGGGGAACACGGACAGTAGGTGTCTTAAGGAAACATGTCCTAATTTTTCCATCCGTACCGGAGATCAAACCACGGACCTCAGTGTGTGAGTAACGAGTTACGGGACAACTTGTCTGACTACGGTACAATACTGACAAACTGAAGAGTGAAACACTTGTACAATAGCTAGCAGTTCTTATTGTTGAAACGTTTCGCTAGCCAGTGACTTCTTCAGTCCAATACAGAGAAGAACGGTGGAAGATGAGAAGTTCGAAGTAATCATTCCCTCAGCCTGGAGTCGATCAGCATGGGTTCAAACCCCACCCGTGGCATGGTTTGTGAGTTAGAGCTGCTTAGCATGAACCAGTAGGCCTACTGGTTCTCATTATGTTCTTTTCACCCAACCCGTAAAAAAAATAATATATCCTAAGAATACAAAAACAGAGGAGCACTGTGTTAGGCCTAAAGGCCCATGTTAAGCAGGTCACCCTCACAATGACTCTCGTACCTAGCCAGCTTATTTCTGAAGCTACACAAAGTTCTGGCTCCACTGACGCTACTAAAATAATATTTATTTATACAGGTATTACCTGGAGGTTACCTGGAGGTTATTCCGGGGATCAACGCCCCCGCGGCCCGGTCCACGACCAGGCCTCCCGATGGATCAGGGCCTGATCAACTAGGCTGTTACTGCTGGCCGCACGCAGTATGTAGGTAGACATGATACAACTTATACAGACCATAGCTGACATCAGTGACGTACTATATAGAAATGCAGAGCATTTCGGGCAAATTAGGTCAATTTTGTCCCCAGGATGCGACCCACGCCAGTAGACTAACACCCAGGTACCTATTGACTGCTAGGTGAACAGGGACAGCAGGTGTCTTAGGGAAACAGGCCCTAATGTTTCCAACCGTACCGGGGATCGAACCACGGACCTCAGTGTGTGAGCTGAGTGTGCTACCAACATGAACTTCACATCATTCACATGATGTGATGTTCATGGATGTTTTAGCACATCAAGGTCCCTTATGGATATCAGTCACGTTGTCTGACCTTTTTTTTAATTATCAATGATAATTTACACTATGTATGATAATTATACTTAGTATACCTGTACCTAAATACACTTAAACAGCATCAAGATGTTTTAATTACCTGGCGATAAACCTCTCATATCCCCCCGCTATAACCTTTGTGTTCCATCATACTCCTGTTCGCCACTGTACTCTTTTCCCAACCCTTTCCTGCCTTTCCCACCCTCCCTCTCTGCAACCAACCCTTTCCCTATATTATTCCCCCCTCCTTTCTCCCCTCCACCTCTCCTTACCCTCTCCCCCTTCCTATTCTCGTCCCTTCCTCTCCCCTCCTATCATCCCATACATCCTTCCCCTACTTACCTTCCTCTTCTGCCCCATTTCTCTCCTTACCTCCGCCTCTTTCTCTGCTACCTCCCTCACCCCTAGTACCCCCAATTCTTCTCTATCTCCATTCCACCCTTTCCATTGAGGCGCGTCTATGCTTTGCCACCCGAAAATGACGATAATATAGTTGGGGAATTAGACAGAGATTTAGGTGAGCTGGAACAGCGAATAGTGACAGCCCACGCAAGGGTAGGTGGGGCCTACCACCACTACCACTACCCAGTACCACCACCACCACTACAACTACCCACTACCACCACTACCTACCAGTACCCCACACATACCATACCACTACCACTACCCTACATACCACACACCACTACCACTACCACCACTACCACTACCCACTACCACCACTGCCACTACCCACTACCACCACTACCACTACCCACTACCACCACTACCACCACACCTACCCACTACCACCACTACCACTACCCACTACCACCACCACTACCCATACCACCCACTGCCCACTACCACCACCACCACTACCCACTACCATCCACACACCCACCACTACCCACTACCACCATCACTACCCACTACCTCCACCCTACCACAACCACCACCACTACCCGTTTCCACCACCATTACCACCTCCACCATCACTACCCTCTACCACCACTACCACCATCACTACTGCTACCACCACTACCCCACCACTAGTACCACCACTACTACCACCACCACAACTATCCTCTTCACCACCACCACACAATACACAAGAAGAAACAGAAAGAGCCCTTCAAGGTTAAGCAAAGAGGTGGGGATGAAGGAAGGATGGGAGGTGAGGGAGGGGAAGTGGAGAGAGGGAAGAGGAAGGGGGGATATAGGTGGGGGGAGGGGAACTAGCATGGAAGAGGTAGGTAGTGTTGGGGTAGGTTCGTATAGTTGGTGGTAGTGGTGGTAGTGTTGTGTGGTTGTAGTAGTGGTAGTGGTGGTGGTGATGGTACTGATAGTGGTGGTGATGGGTAGTAGTAATGGTCGCAGTGGTGATGGTAGTTGTGGTAGTAGTGGCAGTGGTGGTAGTAGTGGTGGTCGCAATAGTTTGTAGTAGTGGTGGTGGTAGTAGTAGTAGTAGTAGTAGTGGTTGCAATAGTTGGTGGTAGTGGTTGTAGTAGTGGTAGTGGTGGTGGTCGTCGTAGTGATGGTAGTGGTGGTAGTAGTGGCAGTGGTGGTTGTAGTGGCAGTAATGGTCACAATAGTTGATAGTAATGATGGTAGTAGTAGAGGTCGCAATAGTTGGTGGTAGTGGTTGTGGTGGTTGTAGTATGGTAGTGGTGGTGGTGGTCATAGTGGTGATGGTAATGGTGGTAGTAGTGGTGATCGCAATAGTTGGTGGTAGTAGTATGGTCGCAATAGTTGGTGGTAGAGGTAGTAGAGGTGGTGATGGTGGTAGTGGTGGTGGTAGCAGTAGTGGTGGTGGTAGCAGTAGTGATGGTGGTAGTGACAGTGGTAGTGGTGGTCGCAGTAGTGTTAATAGTGGTAGTGGTGGTAATAGTGGTAATGGTGGTAATAATGGTAGGTGGTGGTAATAGTGGTAGTGGTGGTAATAATGGTAGTGGTGGTAATAGTGGTAGTGGTGGTAATAATGTTGGTGGTTAGTGGTGTGGTGGTAATAGTGGTAGTGGTGGTATGTGGTAGTGGTGGTATAATGGTAGTGGTGGTAATAGTGGTAGTGGTGGTAATAATGGTAGGTGGTAATAGTGGTAGTGGTGGTAATAGTGGTAGTGGTGGTAATAGTGGTAGTGGTGGTAATAATGGTAGTGGTGGTAATAGTGGTAGTGGTGGTAATAATGGTAGTGGTGGTAATAGTGGTAGTGGTGGTAATAGTGGTAGTGGTGGTAATACTGGTAGTGGTGGTAATAGTGGTAGTGGTGGAGTAGATATATTTTGGGATGGGGATGTTTGGAGGCGGGATAAGATAACAAAAGATAAGATAAGCTTTACCCAGGGGCCGCCACTTAACGATTATAAATGAAAACCCGGGTGGTAAATTGTTATAGGCCTATCTGGGAGTCAATTATAGACCTACACTAGTGGTAAATTATGCAGATTTAACCTACGATAACCCAACGAAGTCAGTATGAATGATAACCAATACTGTGTTAAGTTAACCTGGTTGAACAGAGAGAAGAAAGATGTGGGAAGACGAGAGGAAGAGGAGGAGGAAGAGGAGGAAGAAGAGGAGGAGGAGGAAGAAGAGGAGGAGGAGGAGGATATAGAAGATGGCAGGAAGATCACAATGCGTCATTTTCAGAAAACATCTGCAGAGCGCACGACACTCCTCCCCTCCCCCCTTCACCCCCTTCCCTTCCCCCTCACCCCCTCTCCCCCATTAACTGGCTCACAAGCCAAAATAATAATAATAATAATAATAATAATAATAATAATAATAATAATAATACTGTTTTTGCTATTATTATTATTATTATTATTATTATTATTATTATTATTATTATTAGTTATTATTATTTTATTAGTATTATTATTATTGATGAGGTTGAATCAGAGGAGAGAGGCAGCCAATACCTGACTGACGGTACTGAAGCCAATACCAGATGAAAAAATAATTGAGTTTGATCGATGCTGCTAAAGTAGAGAGAGAGAGAGGAGAGAGAGAGAGAGAGAGAGAGGAGAGAGAGAGAGAAGAGAGAGAGAGAGAGAGAGAGAGAGAGAGAGAGACAGACAGACAGACAGAGACAGAGAGAGAGAGAGACAGAGAGAGAGGCAGACAGAGACAGAATAAATCGCAAGTTTCTCCAACCATCTTAGTAAAGGGGGGGGGTACTACTCTGTTTTCAGCTTGGAATTTTCAAGGCGGCGTCGGAGAAATATAAGCCTTGATTCTTTTTTTTTTAGGGGTCTAGAACCAGAGTTGCCATTGCTGACTTTTCCTAACCCGCCTTCGACTAAGCTTCCCCCGCCCCCTTATGAAAAAACCCATCATTACCCATGGAATCCACCATAAAACCAGACACAGGAAAGGACCCCCTGAATTTCCAAAATCTGAGAAATAGGGGGATAGGGGATAGTTGTAAAATGAGATAGAGTGTCAACTGGCAACCGCGTATATTGCCTGAGGCCGGAGCTAATATGATTTCTAATGGCGCCCGTCCTTAGAGCCCAGTATAGAATATTTTATTTCGTCTGCGCGGGTTACCAGCTCTGTCTATCTCTCTAATTTACATAAACACGGAGCTGCCTCCCAACCCCAGCACTACGTAAAATGTAAACCATTTACGCGCGAGCGTTAGACGCAGCCTGGTCAATGTTTATATACTATTTTTGGCGGGAATGTACGCTTTTTGGCGGTAAAAAAAAAATTAAGGTGGATTTAAGTTCGCGAGGTGAATATTGCCCACTTGTTATACGAACTTCCCTTTTTTTCGGTTCTCAGTATCAACATTCCACCAATTTACGCTTCTACGCTTTATTATTCCCCCCTCTGCGTTAGTCGTTTCGCCTACCCCACTAACCATCGATTTATTGACGCGAGGGGGGGTTTTATTTTCGCGGTTCCAAAACCTCCGCCTGAAACACACTCGTCTCTTTCAGTCCCAAAAAACGTTAAATTTAGAGCCACTTGAATTTTTTGGCAACCCTCTGTTTTCGGTTCGATAAATAGAACGTCCTAACTCAAGTCAATGACCTAGGGGACCGGGGGTTGAGGGGGGTGATTTAGGGGTTTAGGGGGGAGGGGAGGGAAAGGGGGAGAAAGGGAAGGGGGAGAAATAAAAAAAGAAGGAGAAGCAATGTGTTATATGGGGGGAAGGGGGTAGCAGGTGCCATTTTAAGAGGAAAATGGAGGTTAATTTCAAAGGGTAAAGGGGTAAAACGCGTTTTAAGGGGGAGGACAGATCGATTAACCTTCATGGAGATGATGGGCGAGAAGGAATGGGGCCCCTATTAAGGATCCCATTTTTAAATGGGGTAGGGAAGGGCACGCTACCCATGAATATTCATAAGGTGAACTTCACCCCTACAACCAGGCGATAGTCTGAGGTAGGATATATCTCCCCCATTCACTTTCTGGCCTCCCGATCTACCAGACTGTTGATACCTTTACTTCCCTTACTTGTCGCATTGCGTTTTTTTTTTTTTTTAGTACAGCTGCGCAACACATGCAAAGTCTAGTGTTGTTGTACTATCAAATTTGATAGTTATGCTGAGGGAACACATAGTGTACTACTACTACTTACTACTACTACTACTACTACTATTTTCTGCGTGATAGTTATACTATTACATGTTACATTGTTCAGCTACCTTGTTCTCAGCGATTTTTACACCGAGGGACACCCGCAATGCGTGGCTACCCTGTTCTTGTGACAGTTATACCCTGGGAACGATAGCCAGCTATGTTTTCCTGTCTTGTTCCATCATGGAGGGTAGCTTACGTACATGAGTTAGTGGAATGTGTCAGGCTGAGCTGGAAGACTTCAGTGGTGTCAGGCTGAGCTGGGAGACTTCATGACTGTATTTGTAAACATGACTGTATTTGTGTATACCTGAATAAACTTACTTACTTACTTACTTACTAATGTCAGCCTGAGCTGGGACACTCCAGTAGTGTCAGCCTGAGCTGGGACACTCCAGTAGTGTCAGCCTGAGCTGGGACACTCCAGTAGTGTCAACCTGAGCTGGGAGACTTCAGTAGGGCGATAAGGATATCGTCAAGGATTCCACTATGAATTAAAAGTACACATAGACGTCTAAACGCTTCGCTTCAGCAGAATTGAAGTGACACAGTCCACTGTGACTCTTGGAGTAACACAGACTTTGCTGATCCTAAACTCAATCTCCACAACTATTCAGGTTAGATAAGGTTTGTCAGGAAACAGGACGTGGGGGTAAACATGACAATGACGTGGTGGTGGATTAACATGAGAATGACGTAGAGGTTAACATGTTAATGTTAATAAATCAAGGACCCCAATGGAAATAAGTCACTTAGTCTGGCTTTTTTTGGGTTATCCTAGGTAATCTACACATATGCTGCTAGGTATGATAATTTATGTAACTGTATTTATGTGTACCTGTACCTGAATAAACTTACTTACCAGTTGTTGATGTTTCTACATATAACTTGCTGTGACGGCTGAAAATATACGTCAAAACTGGCATAGTTTACATCCGGTTCCGGCTGCACCCAGAGCCGTTAAGTCACTCCGTTAGCCAATCAGAGGCGGCCCAGTGGCGCCCACTAGGCCTACAAGCCTCGTGGTCCTACTTAACGAGGCTCCCAGTGGCACTCAGGCCTACAAGCCTCGTGGTCCTACTCAAGAAGGCTCCCAGTGGCACTCAATAGGTCTACAAGCCTCGTGGTCCTACTCAAGAAGGCTCCCAGTGGCACTCAATTGGATTGCAAGCCTCGTGATCCTATTCAAGGAGGCTCCCAGTGGCACCCACAAGGCCTACAAGCCTCCCAGTGCCAGTATAGTTCCTCTCAGAAAACTTCATTCAGGTCCCTACATAAGTTCAGCTGCTTTACCGTTGTCTTCCATAATTTGGTTAATTCTGATACGTCCATGGCTAGACCTGGTTGATCAGAGCCTGATCAACGAGGCTGTTACTGCTGGCCGCACGTAGTCCAACGTACGAACCAGAGCCCGGCTGATCCGGCACTGACTTTAGATATCCAGGGGTCTATGGCTGGTGGGAGGCTGTTGAACAGTCTTGGGCCCCGGACACTTACTGTGTACACATTTGTATTATATATCACCAACATTTTTATCAGAAAACACAACTGAATTCTCATTTGAGAGTTCATATAGTTGAAAAAACTTAACATGTACAGAACATGCTCAAAAGAATATACATAAATCATTTGAAAGTTCATACAGCGTCATAGTACAGGGTGAAATATACTGCTTTGAAACTGGGCCCATCTCTCTGAAACACCCTGTATTTCATATTGTGACTTGGGCCCAGTAGGTGACTTGGAAGGATGCCTCTGCTAGTGGCTCACATGTGAGTGGCTCGTGACGTCACAGCTATTATTATTATTCTAATCAAGGGGGAAGCGCTAAACCCGTAGGATTATACAGCGCCCAGGGGAGGGGGGATGTGGAAGGCATTCAGGCTTAATTCGGGGAACTGGAGCACAGATCCAATTCCCTAAATCAAGAGCCCCTCACCAACATCAAGGAACCTTCCATGAGGGGGACGTCACAGCTAGCCAGGGAGCCTATCTATAAAAGCTGGAATTATCTAAGTATGCTACACAAGTAATCAGTGACACAGTACTGACACTGCCTATCATGGGCCAGTAGGCCTTCTGCAGTGCTCCTTCTTTATGTTCTTATATGATCTAATTTTTTCCTCATAAATTCCGTCTCCAAAACTCATGCAAACTGTGTAGAAGTAAACAAATCAAATTAGGTGTCCCTTAGCTCGGTTGGTAGCGGATTCAGCTCACACGTTGAGGTAAGCGGTTCGATGCTCGATACGGGTGGAAACATTAGGGCTTGTTTGCTTAAGATACCTGCTGACCCTGTTTACTTAGCAGTAAGTAGGTACCTGGGTGTTAGTCGACTGGTGTGGGTCGCATCCTGGGGACAAAATTAACCTAAGCTGCCCAAATTGCTGTGCATAACAAGGGGCTTTCTATACAGTAGTATGTCATTGATGTCAGCTATGGTCTGTGTAAGTTGCATCATGTACTTGTAGAAACAGAGATTATTATTATTATTATTATTATTATTATTATTATTATTATTATTATTATTATTATTATTATTATTAAGAATGAACACAGCAGTAGGCCTATTAGCCCATGCTAGGCAGGTCTAACTCAACTGCATTTCCTAGTAGGTACAGCAGGTAATGAGCCAACCAATACATAACTAACACATGTGAAAAGAGTGAATAAACAGAGTAAATTAACAACGTTTCGTTAAGCGAATGTCGTAAACAATGAAGATTCTTACATGGTCTCGCACAGTGACGGATCCACATTTTTGGGTTAGTGGAGTGGACTACAGTCTCCTCTGGAGCCCCTCCGGGAGTAGGGGCCCCTCAAGCTTTTAAGTATCATTAGATTCATAGTAGATACGCCGCTGGTCTTACGTACCTCCTCCGTTCCATTTCCTACATGAACTGTGCTGTATAGCCCTTGTGGCTTAGCGCTTCTTTTTGATTATAATAATAATAATAATAATAATAATAATAATACATGAACTATACCACTACAGACAATAACAAGTTACCCTTCCGTGGGATACGTGGCTACATCATCTTACTCAAAGGACCCCCAAAAAAGTGTATTATTATTATTGCTAAATGGTTGAGCGTAGGCGAGTGTCACAATGTACACACGTCTCCAAACCCATGTGTGGTAGAGAGAGAGAGAGAGAGAGAGAGAGAGAGAGAGAGAGAGAGAGAGAGAGAGAGAGAGAGAGAGAGAGAGAGAGAGAGAGAGAGAGAGAGAGAGAGAGAGGTGGGAAGATAGTGTGGTGGAGAAAGAATTAAGAGAGACAGTGTGGTGAAGAGTTAGTGAGGAGAGAGAGACAGCATGAGGAGAGACTTCCTCAGATAAGAATTATGAGAACCTCGTCGAATTAGACACAATAATGAAAGGTTGAATCTTTACATTATAATCTGAATTTGTTCTGCCATTGAACGTGCGTGGAACTTAACATGACACTGACGTGAAAGTTAACATGATAATGACGTGGAGGTTAACATGATAATGACGTGGAGGTTAACATGATAATGACGTGGCGGTTAACATGATAATGACGTGGAGGTTAACATGATAATGACGTGGCGGTTAACATGATAATGACGTGGAGGTTAACATGATAATGACGTGGAGGTTAACATGATAATGACGTGGAGGTTAACCTACGCTCAGTCCTTCAACTTGGTCGCGCAGTCATCGTCAGGTCAGCGATTGCCGCGAGGGTCGCAAGCTGCGATTTAATAGCGCTCAGCGATAGCGAGTTTAGCGATTCTGAAGTAGCAGAGGGGGAAAACAGCCAGACCAGTAAAACACAGCTAACGTAAAGCTAATAAAAACAGGCAAAGTAGCTTGGTAAAGCACTAAATCCACTAAAACACAGTTAACGCAACCCAATAAAACACAGCTAACGCAGCCCAATAAAACAGTTTCCTGTGTTTTTTCTTCCCCAAGACAATAGAAATTAATTATAATCTCTAATGTGAAAAAAATCGAATCGCTATTAATTAAATGATTGTGGAAAAGGTTATACACACAGAGATGTATATCTCTGTGAATATACAACGAGAGGTGTATACCTCTGTATATATACTGAGAGAGGTGTGTCTACGTGTATATACACCGAGAGGTGTGTATCCCTCACTGTATATACGCAATAAGCTAATTTTAATTCCCATTTCGTCCGGTGGTGTACAGGTGACATGTTGTTGCAGCCTTCAATCACCTTCACACAATCGACAGACTTTAAACCTAATAACCCAGCTGATTAGCAGCACTCAAGTAGCACCCAAATAGCACTCAAGTAGCATCCAGGTAGCAATGGAACTTGCAGGAGGGTTGATCCCACTCTCATTGCAGTGACTGTTCAACCCGAGAACCTAATCGACATTCAAGACACCGTAAACCAGCGATACCGTAAACCAGCGATACCATGTATAGTCAACCGTAGTGTTGCTAGTGTCTTTAACTTGTGTTGCTGGAGGTTTTAACGAGAGTGTTGTTTCGTTTTTTAGCTTGCGATACTATCGGTTTTTACGAGTGTTGGTTTTGTTTTTACAATAGTCGTGCTATTGTTCTTTGCAAGTGTTGAATATCGTTTTTTTTTGTCCTCGGAATGTTTACATTGCTACTTGCCAGCGGGTTACAGCTAGCAAGTAGCAACCTTAGCAGAAATGCACATTTCAGAGCGGACGGAAGTAGTCACTTTCGTAGCTCTACAGCAGCTACAGGAAAAAAGTGGCAACGGCTATGTAGCAAAGCAGAATTCCCAGCACTGAGAGGCAACGCATCAGTACCATAAGAATATTTAGCTAAGTATAGCGATTTTTTTTTTTCATCCCGTGGGCCGCTGCTGTTAGCGGACTGAGGAACGTGATTTCTTCGCTAGGCGCTGTGGCTCCCTACGGGTTTAAGCTCCACTATGAATGATGTAATATTAGTTAGATGCCATAAACCGTTTAGGTACCTGAGTGGTCAGCACCTGAGTGGTCAAGCATTACACAGAAACAATCAGTAATTAATACAACACGCAATTCACAGTATTGATACTGTATGACCCCTACGATTTTAAAGTTTTTTGTCTAATATACTGCTACGACTACGACTACTACTAGTAATAATAATAATAATAATAATAATAATAATAATAATAATAATAATAATAATAATAATAACAATAAAAGCCTGAATGCTTGGATTAAATTTTCAGCCATTATCTTTATTATTGCTATTATTATTATTATTATTATTATTATTATTATTATTATTATTATTATTATTATTATTATTATTATTATTATTATTATTATTATTATTATTGGCAATGCTACTATCAATACCAATATTACTACTACTGGTCCTGCTTCTACTCTACTGGTTCTGGTATTACTGTTGATGTTACTATTACTACTACCACTGCTACTGCCTCCGCTGCTACTGCTACAACAACTACTACTACTAACCACCATTTCTCCAACATCCACCACTACTACTACTTTTCATATGCCAAAAACAAGGCAAATACCACATCTAGTATCGGGCCCTTACTCAGACAGGATGGGACTTACACAGATGACAACAAGGAAATGAGTGAAATATTGAAATCCCAGTACGACTCTGTGTTTAGTGAACCACTAATCAGTCTGAGGATCGACGACCCAAATGATTTCTTCATGAATGAGCCTCAAAACTCCATAAATGTATGCCAGATTTCCGACATTACCCTAACTCCGATAGATTTCGAAAAAGCCATTGACAACATGCCTATGCACTCAGCCCCGGGCCCAGACTCGTGGAACTCTGTTCTCATTAATAACTGCAAGAAACCCCTCTCGCGTGCCCTAAGTACACTATGGAGGAGGAGCTTGGACATGGGTGAAATTCCACAGTCACTTAAAACAACGGATATAGCCCCACTCCATAAAGGTGGCAGCAAAGCATTAGCTAAGAACTATAGACCAATAGCTCTGACGTCCCACATCATAAAAATCTTTGAAAGAGTGCTAAGAAGCAGGATTGCAAATCACCTGGATTCCCCAAATCTGCACAATCCAGGGCAACATGGGTTCAGGGCAGGTCGCTCCTGCCTCTCACAACTACTGGATCACTATGACATGGCCTTGGATGCACTGGAAGAAATTCAGAATGCAGATGTAATATACACAGACTTTGCAAAAGCATTTGACAAATGCGATCATGGCGTAATAGCCCATAAAATACGTGCTAAAGGAATAACTGGGAAAGTGGGGAGATGGATCTTCAACTTCCTAACAAATCGAACACAAAGAGTAGTGGTCAACAGTTAAATCGGAGGCTGCCATAGTGAAGAGCTCTGTTCCACAAGGCACAGTACTCGCCCCCATCTTATTCCTTATCCTCATATCAGACATAAACAGAGATATACACCACAGCACCGTATCATCCTTTGCGGATGATACTAGGATCTGCATGAGGCTGTCATCTGCTGAGGACGCGGTTAACCTCCAAGAAGATATAAACAAAGTTTTCCAGTGGGCAATGGTAAACAATATGATGTTCAATGAGGACAAATTCCAACTACTCCGTTATGGAAAACTGGAGGAGATAATAACTAGAACAGAGTATACTACTGACTCCGGCCATACAATAGAGCGGAAAAATAATGTAAGGGACCTGGAGTAGTAATGTCTGAGGATCTCACTTTCAAGGATCACAACAGTGCTACGATCGCACGTGCAAAGAAAATGATAGGATGGATAATGAGAACTTTCAAAACGAGAGATGCCAAGCCCATGATGATCCTTTTCAAATCACTTGTTCTCTCTAGGCTGGAATACTGCTGTACATTAACATCTCCATTCAAAGCAGGTGAAATCGCAGATCTAGAGAGTGTACAGAGATCCTTTACTGCACGTATAAGTTCTGTCAAGCACCTTAACTACTGGGAACGCTTGGAAGCACTTGACTTGTACTCGTTGGAACGCAGGAGGGAGAGATATATCATAATCTACACTTGGAAAATCTTGGAAGGAATGGTCCTAAATCTGCACACAGAAATCACTCCCTACGAAAGTAAAAGACTGGGCAGGCGATGCAAAATGCCCCCAATAAAAAGTAGTGGCGCCATTGGTACACTAAGAGAAAACACCATAAGTGTCCGGGGCCCAAAACTGTTCAACAGCCTCCCATCAAGCATTAGGGGAATTGCCAATAAACCCCTGGCTGCCTTCAAGAGAGAGCTGGACAGATACCTAAAGTCAGTGCCGGATCAGCCGGGCTGTGGCTCGTACGTTGGACTGCGTGCGGCCAGCAGTAACAGCCTAGTTGATCAGGCCCTGATCCATCGGGAGGCCTGGTCATGGACCGGGCCGCGGGGGCGTTGATCCCCGGAATAACCTCCAGGTAACCTCCAGGTAACTACAACAACTAGTGTACAGCTGTCACTACTCTACGTTCATTGTGTTTTAACAAGCTCTAAGACCAGGCAAACTTGTCTCTTTCCTTCTGTTGTTAGTGAGGGCGACCTGACGTGGCGGTGAGAGTAGCCTCAGGCAGTAATTGTACACACTGCTTGACTCAATATATCAGAACCAGAACTTCCCCGTCTCACCAGCATCCCCATTCCCGTCCGTCCCTCCATCCCCATCCCTCACAACCCTCTATCCTACCACCCGCATTCCTCACAGCCCCTGTCTTGCCACTCCCCATCACTTACAACCCTCCCGTCCTTCACAAACCTACCACCTCGCCTCATGTCTTTCCCAAACTTGCTAAACCCTTCGTAAAATTTTAATTTCCCCATCCTACTCATCCCTCACAATTCTCCCATTCCCCCCCCACCTTGCCATAACCCCCAATCCTTCTATTCCCCCTTCCCCCACTATATCCCATTCTAGACGTCCCATTCGTTGTCCATAATCTACAGAGTCTGCGTGTACTGAGTTAGCACCTGCTACCCAGCATGTACGTCTGATGGCTGCTACGCATCATCTATGGCGCATTTGTTTACGGTACCGCGAGTGTACTCAGCTCCTACGAAAGTAACGTTTGTATATGTATTTTGTGACGTTTTCACGTTCATTTCATTTTGTATTTATAAATGTATCGTTTATTCCTCCTCTTTATTAAGCAGTCTGACGTGAACCTTCGTCTGACGTGATTTTTTTTTTATTCGCCGGTATTCTCCCGGCCCGGGTCTTTTCCAAGTAGTGGTGACCCGGCCTTGACTCCCTATCTGGGGAGTGTCTCGAGACCTAAGTCTCCCATGGGAGGAGGTACAAGTACCTCCTCATCTTTGGGACCAACTGTCCCCAGGCCTAGCCACATTCCCCGTCCTCACGGGGCTCGTAGGGAGAAGCTAGGCCTCTGGTCTGCCATCTGCCCCGCCCCAAAGGGGCTCGTGGGGATGGCAGTCTTATGAGCTGCAGATGGTAGCAAGCTGCATAGATTATCATACATAGCGGCATATGTATAAAGTACTTAGGATAACCCCCCAAAAAAGTCAGAGTGACTTATTTCCAATGAGATCCTTTAAACTAGCCAAACTAACCAAAATTTGTTAGTACTATCAGTTAACTGGAACACACGGTGTATCAGCTCGTGACAAGGATGTGGAAGGGGGAAGGAAGGCGGTGAAGGTAGGGGAAGATGAAGGTAGGGGAGAGTTGCTGGAGAGGCAAGGGAGGAGAAATGGAGGGAAGAAATGATGGTAGTAAGAGGAGACTGATTGATGTGCTCAAACTCACTCCATCTTATCAAAATGATGTTCACTCTCCCCAGGCCCCGCCCTCCATTCCTCAAACATCCCTCCATTCCTCAAACATCCCTCCATTCCTCAAACATCCGTCCGTCGTTCTTATGTAACCAAATACCTCTTCTTTCTCCTTCATCACCTCAAACACCCTCCCCCTTTCCTCTATCACCTCAAACACCCTCCCCCTTTCCTCTATCACCCGAACACTCTCTCCTTCCTCTATCATAACACCCTCCCCTTTCCTCCATCACCCAAAAAACACTCACCCCTTCTTCTATCACTCCAAACACCTTCCCCACTTCTACTATCACACAAAAAACTCATCCCCCCCCTTTCTCCGTCACCCAAAACATCCCTTCTTCCACTCTACATCAACGACACACCCTCCCTCCATCACCCAAACACACCACCCAGGCTCATAGACTGATGAATCAATAACACCAGTTGCTACCAGTCTTCCAAAAGGACGATTACAGTCTACTGCTGTGACAAACCCCGGCCACCTCGCTTGTTCCAGCTCGCTTAAAAAAATAAAAATGTGTAGCTAACTAATTCTGGGACGCAGAATTCAAATCTGAACTTTAGTTCTGTACTACATGAACAGATTTTATGAAACAGAATACTCCAATTCCTACGGTGAATGATTCCACCATGGAGACGAGATAGCAGGGAAACCTGACCGTCAGTCTAATGGTTGACTCCTGCTGGACACTGGTGCGAAAGAGCCAGGCTAAACACTAAGTAAAAAAGCCTGAAAACTGTGATGTAAATATGTTTGTATGAGTGCATATGAAAAAAATGTGATTTTTCACATGTCCTTGATAACGTGAGAAATCACGAAAGCGCTTGGAAGTTAACTGCATTTTTCACAAAGGCTATTTTACATGTTGCTATATCTGTTTATATATATATATATATATATAATATATATATATATATATATATATATATATATATATATATATATATATATATAATATATATATATATATATATATATATATATACTGAATTTATATTAACTTTTGTCAGTGCATGTAACACTTAATTTCTATATCTAAGATAAAAGCTATGACTGTTAGGTAACATGAAGTATATAATGTACTTAATTAACCTTAGATAACCAAAATATTGATCAAAAGATTTGAAGAAAACTTTACGTGGCAGACTATGTAAGTTCAACTTCGTGAACTTGGAGAAGATGAATAGCGACAAGAAACGGGAGATTGTGCATGAGAAAATGAATGGAGGACGCACAGGGGGAGATAACTGGAGAGACAGAGGAGGAGGAGGAGGAGGAGGAGGGAGAGAACTGGAGAAGAGACAGAGATAACTAGGAGAGACACAGGGAGATATGACAAGGTTTGAAGACACCAATTTGGCTTTTAAATTGGAGAAAAAGTTCAATATTCTTGGAAGGAGTGTGTAACAGCCAAGTCTGTTAACGGAAGTGGCTAGTTTATGGTGCACTCTATATCCATCCTGTTAATGGAAGTGGCTAGTTTATGGTGCACTCTATATCCATCCTGTTAACGGAAGTGGCTAGTTTATGGTGCACTCTATATCCATCCTGTTAATGGAAGTGGCTAGTTTATGGTGCACTCTATATCCATCCTGTTAACGGAAGTGGCTAGTTTATGGTGCACTCTATATCCATCCTGTTAACGGAAGTGGCTAGTTTATGGTGCACTCTATATCCATCCTGTTAATGGAAGTGGCTAGTTTATGGTGCACTCTATATCCATCCTGTTAATGGAAGTGGCTAGTTTATGGTGCACTCTATATCCATCCTGTTAACGGAAGTGGCTAGTTTATGGTGCACTCTATATCCATCCTGTTAATGGAAGTGGCTAGTTTATGGTGCACTCTATATACATCCTGTGGATGGTAGTGGCTAGTTTATTGTGCACCTCCTGTCTATACTAATAATAATAATTAATTATAATTAATAATAATAATAATAATAATAATAATAATAATAATAATAATAATAATAATAATAATAATAATAATAATAATAATAATAATAATCTGGGGTACAGACAAATAGTCAACACAGGATATTTATTAAGGAAAAAAGAAAACAGTGGGAGAGAGAGAGAGAGAGAGAGAGAGAGAGAGAGAGAGATAGAGACAGAGAGAGAGAGAGAGATTAGACAGAAGAAAGGGATAGGAAGAAAGAGAAAGTAGAAAGCTGAAGAAGATAAACAACGACAAGAAATGGGAGATGGGGCATGGGAAAATGAATGGTGGATGCACAGGGTGAGATAACTGCAGGGATGGAGAGATAACTGGAGGAGAGGAAGAGGGAGAGATAACTGAAGGAGAGACGGGGTGAGATAACTGGAAGATAGACAGGGATATATAACTGCAGGATAGAGGGAGAGATAACTGGAGAGGAGGGAGAAATAATTGAAAGAGAGACATGGAGAGATAGGGAGAGATAACTGGGAGAGAGACAGGGAAAGAGAACTGGTTGAGAGACAGAAAGAGATAACTGGAAGAGGGACAAGGAGAGATAAATGGAAGAGGGACAGGGAAAGATAATTGGAAGAGAGACAAAGAGAGAGATAGCTTTGAGAGACAGGGAGAGATAACTGGAAGAGCGACAGGGAGAGATAATTGGAAGAGAGACAAAGGGAGAGATAAATGGAAGACAAAGGGAAAGATAACTGAAAGACAAAGGGAGAGATGACTGGAAGAGAGACAGGGAGATATAATTGGAAGAGACAAAAGGAGAGATAACTGGAAGATAAAGATAACTGGGAGAGATAACTGAGAGACAAAAGAAGAGATAATTCGCTCAAAAATTAATATTAAATAAATTTGTTGGTGGTTTTATTATTATTATTATTATTATTATTATTATTATTATTATTATTATTATTATTATTATTATTATTATATTATTATTATTATTATTATTAGTGTAATGTGGGAGCACTAAATCAGTACGGGGTCATGCAGCGCCTGGGGAGCGGAGCGTTAATCAGGTTTGATCCAAGGATAGAGAGGGTAGCTCCAATTCTTTGGACCAAGCATTTACCACGCATATAGAGCGATACAAATATAACGCTGATTTTTTTTCCCCTACATTGCGCACTGCGCATTTAGCGCGGAAAGGCAAACAGATTTTTGGACAAATGAGAAGCGTTACCCCGAGGCAGAGCTCTCTCTCTCTCTCTCTCTCTCTCTCTCTCTCTCTCTCTCTCTCTCCTCTCTCTCTCTCTCTCTCTCTCTCTCTCTCTCTCTCTCTCTCTCTCTCTCTCTTTGTCACTATCTCTTTATTTCTCTCTTCCCCTCTCTCATGTTTTTTGTATTTAGTAAACTAGATATATCAGCAGTGTGCTGCTAGGATATTCTATACGATAGTTACACAGTGGGAACTGAAGCTTACTGTGTTCCACTGTCATATTCCATCACACAGGATGGTGTTTCACTGTCATATTCCATCACATAGGATGGTGTTTCACTGTCATATTCCATCACACAGGATGGTGTTTCACTGTCATATTCCATCACACAGGATGGTGTTTCACTGTCATATTCCATCACACAGGATGGTGTTTCACTGTCATATTCCATCACACAGGATGGTGTTTCACTGTCATATTCCATCACACAGGATGGTGTTTCATTGTCATATTCCATCACACAGGATGGTGTTTCACTGTCATATTCCATCACACAGGATGGTGTTTCACTGTCATATTCCATCACACAGGATGGTGTTCCACTGTCATATTCCATCACACAGGATGGTGTTTCACTGTCACATTCCATCACACAGGATGGTGTTTCACTGTCATATTCCATCACACAGGATGGTGTTTCACTGTCATATTCCATCACACAGGATGGTGTTTCACTGTCATATTCCATCACACAGGATGGTGTTCCACTGTCATATTCCATCACACAGGATGGTGTTTCACTGTCATATTCCATCACACAGGATGGTGTTTCACTGTCATATTCCATCACACAGGATGGTGTTTCACTGTCATATTCCATCACACAGGATGGTGTTTCACTGTCATATTCCATCACACAGGATGGTGTTTCACTGTCATATTCCATCACACAGGAAGGTGTTTCACTGTCATATTCCATCACACAGGATGGTGTTTCACTGTCATATTCCATCACACAGGATGGTGTTTCACTGTCATATTCCATCACACAGGATGGTGTTTCACTGTCATATTCCATCACACAGGATGGTGTTTCACTGGCATATTCCATCACACAGGATGGTGTTTCACTGTCATATTCCATCACACAGGATGGCGTTTCACTGTCATATTCCATCACACTGGATGGTGTTTCACTGTCATATTCCATCACACAGGATGGTGTTTCACTGTCATATTCCATCACACAGGATGGTGTTTCACTGTCATATTCCATCACACAGGATGGTGTTTCACTGTCATATTCCATCACACTGGATGGTGTTTCACTGTCATATTCCATCACACAGGATGGTGTTTCACTGTCATATTCCATCACACAGGATGGCGTTTCACTGTCATATTCCATCACACAGGATGGTATTTCACTGTCATATTCCATCACACAGGATGGTGTTTCACTGTCATATTCCATCACACAGGATGGTGTTTCACTGTCATATTCCATCACACAGGATGGTGTTTCCCTCTCATATTCCATCACACTGGATGGTGTTTCACTGTCATATTCCATCACACAGGATGGTGTTTCACTGTCATATTCCATCACACAGGATGGTGTTTCCCTCTCATATTCCATCACACTGGATGGTGTTTCACTGTCATATTCCATCACACAGGATGGTGTTTCACTGTCATATTCCATCACACAGGATGGTGTTTCCCTCTCATATTCCATCACACTGGATGGTGTTTCACTGTCATATTCCATCACACAGGATGGTGTTTCACTGTCATATTCCATCACACAGGATGGTGTTTCACTGTCATATTCCATCACACAGGATGGTGTTTCACTGTCATATTCCATCACACAGGATGGTGTTTCACTGTCATATTCCATCACACAGGATGGGGCACATAGTGTTGAAATCTGTCAACTTAAGCTGGGAGATTTCACTAGGACAACAATATCGTCAAGCCTCGACAGCTTCTGAGGTTTACTTCCAACAGAGCTGGAGTTACTATCACTTGGGAATTACCATCTCTCAGGAAGGCCTGTCTCATTACTATCTCACAGGAAGGCCTATCCCATCACTATCCCATAGGAAGGAATATCTCATTACTATCCCACAGGAAGGCCTATCCCATCACTATCCCACAGGAAGGCCTATCCCATCACTATCCCATAGGAAGAAATATCTCATCACTATCCCACAGACAGGCCTATCCCATCACTGTCCCACAGGAAGGCCTATCCCATTACTATCCCATAGGAATGTCTATCCCATCACTATCTCATAGGATTGGCTATCCCATTACTACCTACAGGAAGGCCTATCCCATTACTATCCCACAGGAAGGCCTATCAAATCGCTATCCCATAAGAAGACCTATCCCATCACTATCCCATAGGAAGGCCTATCCCTTCACTATCACATAGGAAGGCCTATCCCATCACTATCCCATAGGAAGACCTATCTCATTACTATCCTACAGGAAGGCCTATCTCATCACTATCCCACAGGAAGGCTTATCCATCGCTATCCCATAGGAAGGAATATCCCATCACTATCCCATACGAAGGTCTATCCCATCACTATCCCACAGGAAGGCGTATCCCATCACTATCCCATAAGATCTATCCCATCACTATCCCACAGGAAGGCCTATCCCATCACTATCCCACAGGAAGGCCTATCCCATCGTTATCCCATAGGAAGGAATATCCCATCACTATCCCATAAGAAGGTCTATCCCATCACTATCTCACAGGAAGGTCTCTCCCATCACTATCCCATAAGAAGATCTATCCCATCACTGTCCAACAGGAAGGCCTATCACATCACTATCCCACAGGAAGGCCTATCCCATCGCTATCCTATAGGAAGGAATATCCAATCACTATCCCATACGAAGGTCTATCCCATCACTATCCCACAGGAAGGCCTATCCCATCACTATCCCATAAGAAGATCTATCCCATCACTATCCCACAGGAAGGCCTATCCCATCATTATCCCACAGGAAGGCCTATCCCGTCACTATCCCACAGGAAGACCTATCCCATCACTATCCCACAGGAAGGCCTATCCCATCACTATCCCATAAGAAGATCTATCCCATCATTATCCCACAGGAAGGCCTATCCCATCACTATCCCACAGGAAGGCCTATCCCATCTCATTACGAAGATATCTCCAAAATCACAGAGCGTGGCACCAAAAATTACAGAAAGGAAAAAAAAAAGAAAGGGGGGGAGAAAGAGAACGGGGGGGGGAGGAAATGTAAGGGGAAGAGGAGGCATAAAGGGGAGGTGAGGGGGAAGAGGAAAGGGGAAGGGGAGGGAGAGGAGGGGAGGAGAATGGCGTAAGAGGAGCCTGTTCCTAGCTCTCTTGTAACCCGGGCTCAGTGACCCTGATTTGGAAGATCCCGTTAGCCTGAACTTACTCCTGGCTCGGGGGGGGGGGAGGTAGGGGCAAGGGGGGAAGGGGGTCGAGAGAGACTGCGTCAGTTTAAGGTTACGGGAGCAGGTTTGTAGCGTTTTTGGAGGGGGTTCCAGGCACCGGAAGCACGTCCAGCCTCTTTTCGCTGGTTGCTACTAGGTCCACTCCCTCCCTCTTCTTAAAACTATGTATGGATCCTGCCTCCACTACATCACTTTCCAGACTATTCCACTTCCTGATAACTCTGTGGCTGAAGAAATACTTCCTAACATCCCTGTGATTCATCTGTGTCTTCAGCTTCCAACTGTGACCCCTTGTTGCTGTGTCCCATCTCTGGAACATCCTGTCTTTGTCCACCTTGTCGATTCTCTCAGTATTTTATATGTCGTTATCATATCCCCCTATCTCTCCTGTCTTCCAGTGTCGTCAGGTAGATTTCCCTTAGCCTCTCCTCGTAGCACATGCCCCTTAGCTCCGGGACTAGTCTTGTTGCAAACCTTTGCACTTTCTGTGTGTGTGTGTGTGTGTGTGTGTGTGTGTGTGTGTGTGTGTGTGTGTACTCACCTAGTTACTCACCTAGTTGAGGTTGCGGGGGTCGAGTCCGAGCTCCTGGCCCCGCCTCTTCACTGATCGCTACTAGGTCACTCTCCCTGAGCCGTGAGCTTTATCATACCTCTGCTTAAAGCTATGTATGGATCCTGCCTCCACTACATCGCTTCCCAAACTATTCCACTTACTGACTACTCTGTGGCTGAAGAAATACTTCCTAACATCCCTGTGATTCATCTGTGTCTTCAACTTCCAACTGTGTCCCTTGTTACTGTGTCCAATCTCTGGAACATCCTGTCTTTGTCCACCTTGTCAATTCCTCTCAGTATTTTGTATGTCGTTATCATGTCCCCCCTATCTCTCCTGTCCTCCAGTGTCGTCAGGTTGATTTTCCTTAACCTCTCCTCGTAGGACATACCTCTTAGCTCTGGGACTAGTCTTGTTGCAAACCTTTGCACTTTCTCTAGTTTCTTTACGTGCTTGGCTAGGTGTGGGTTCCAAACTGGTGCCGCATACTCCAATATGGGCCTAACGTACACGGTGTACAGGGTCCTGAATGATTCCTTATTAAGATGTCGGAATGCTGTTCTGAGGTTTGCTAGGCGCCCATATGCTGCAGCAGTTATTTGGTTGATGTGCGCTTCAGGAGATGTGCCTGGTGTTATACTCACCCCAAGATCTTTTCCTTGAGTGAGGTTTGTAGTCTCTGGCCCCCTAGACTGTACTCCGTCTGCGGTCTTCTTTGCCCTTTCCCAATCTTCATGACTTTGCACTTGGTGGGATTGAACTCCAGGAGCCAATTGCTGGACCAGGTCTGCAGCCTGTCCAGATCCCTTTGTAGTTCTGCCTGGTCTTCGATCGAGTGAATTCTTCTCATCAACTTCACGTCATCTGCAAACAGGGACACATCAGAGTCTATTCCTTCCGTCATGTCGTTCACAAATACCAGAAACAGCACTGGTCCTAGGACTGACCCCTGTGGGACCCCGCTGGTCACAGGTGCCCACTCTGACACCTCGCCACGTACCATGACTCGCTGCTGTCTTCCTGACAAGTATTCCCTGATCCATTGTAGTGCCTTCCCTGTTATCCCTGCTTGGTCCTCCAGGTTTTGCACCAATCTCTTGTGTGGAACTGTGTCAAACGCCTTCTTGCAGTCCAAGAAAATGCAATCCACCCACCCCTCTCTCTCTTGTCTTACTGCTGTCACCATGTCATAGAACTCCAGTAGGTTTGTAACACAGGATTTCCCGTCCCTGAAACCATGTTGGCTGGACTGAAAAACCACTTCCTAACATCTACGTGAATAATCTGCTTTTCTAACCACCTTTTAACTCACCCTCTCAGTGCAGTCCATACTTATTTGACCTGTCAGCTCCTCCGAGTATCTTTTACGTCGTAATCATGTTATCCCTCCCATTCTTCCTGTCTTTCTTCATACGGTAAACCTCTCACTTCAGGGACAAGTCTGGTTACAAATATGGTGCTGCATATTCTAAGGTGGGCAACATCTTCATGACTCACGAAATCGTAATAATACGATTGCAAATAAACCAGGGAACGGGTGGGGTTTGAATCCATGGTGAGTAAGTTGTAAAACTCAAGGCCAGTGCATAACCTACTAGGCCATGGGGTCAAACCCCACCCGTACCGTGGTTTATCATGTTTATTATGAAGAGAGCCTTAAAGAGGTCTAAGATTTGATAGCCTCGCACAGGATGCTGACATCATACGGGTAATGTGCTCTTCCGGGGATATGTTCGGTGTAGTGCTCACTCTTAGATCCTTTTCCTTCATCGGTACTTGTAGTTTGTCACCTCCTAGACTGTATACCGCTCCAAGGCTCCCCAGCCCTTCCCCGAAATTCATAATATTGCAATTATTTGACCACCTGTGTAGCCCGTCTCATTCTCCCTGGAGACACTTATCGTCCTGTCCTCTTCGTATTCTCAGTAGCTTAAAACAATCTGCAGAGATACAAAGAATTCGACCTCCATCTGTCTGGTAACTTCCATGTATCAAAGAAATTGGTCTTGGTATTGATCCTTGGGAAACCCCACTTGTTACCCAAATACAAATGCATGTTGTCACTCTGTCTTTTGTCTTTTAGATACTCCTTGATCCACTGAATGACATTCCCTTTCCAGTGTTGCTTGCTCGACCAGCTTGTGGATCAGACTTGGGTGGAGACTCGTCTAGTGTTTCTTGCAGTCCAGAAGGATGCAGTCAGCTTGCAAGTTATCTATATGCTTTTAGCATTACCTCAGTGTCTCTGTCACAGAACTCCAGTAGTCTGGTCAGACAGGATCTCCCAGCTCTGAATGCAGGTGTTGGGGTGGGTCCCATCCTCCTGGTCTTATTACCTCACAGGTGTTGGGTGGGTCCCTCCGTGGCTGGAACAGTTCACATATAACCCACAATACCGTGGCTGGAACAATTCACAAGTAACCCTTACGTTCTAAGGCGTACAGTTCTAGGGACTTCAGGCGCTCCCAGTAATTTAAGTGCTTCACTGAGTTTATACGAGCTGTGAAGGTTCTCTGTATGTTTTCGAGCTCAGTAATTTTGCCTGCCTTGAAGGGGGACTTAGTGAATCCGTTTCCCTACTCATTTACGAGTGCCAGGAAAAGGTGTGTTCACTATTCATTTACGAGCACAAAGAAGAAGAGTGTGTTTACTATTTGTTTACGAGCACAGGGAAGAGGAGTGTGTTCACCATTCATTTACGTGCACCAGGAACAGGAGGAGTTCCAGCAGACATCCTTGAGGGAGCCAACTGCTTACATTACCATGACTATGAGTGTTTCCTCTCTCCTTAACTCTGTTGGAGAGAGAAAGAGAGGACCTTGTAGCGATCAGTGAAGAGGCGGGGCCAGGAGCTGAGTATCGACCCTTGCAACCACAATTAGGTGAGTACACAGACACACGCACACACACACTGTGACAGTCGGCAACTCTCACAGGCGATCATTGGCAACCCCTTCCTTAGTGGGCGTGGTCTTGATACTTGCTTTACTTGGTATATTACCAGAGGAAACTATACACACACACACACACACACACACACACACACACACACACACACACACACACACACAAACACACACACACACACACACACAAGCAGGAGCTGTGAATCGACCCCTGCTAGTAATTGAAGAAATTTGTTGCTGCTTTTGTTTGTGTTCTTTTTATCGAGCGAGCGAGCGAGAGAGAGAGAGAGAGAGAGAGAGAGAGAGAGAGAGAGAGAGAGAGAGAGAGAGAGAGAGAGAGAGAGAGAGAGAGAGAGAGAGAGAGAGAGAGAGAGAACGAATGAGAGAGTGTTGATACTTTGCCACGAAGTTGATATCCTTTGAGTGAAATTTGACTCCAAATTAAACATGAAGAACTACGTTGTAAATCTTGCAAACATGGCGAAAGAAGCTTACAGCACTTCGATATATTTTGTATGCATCTGCTCGAGAGTAGAGGTTACAAAGTTCTGTATGAGGCACAAGTACGCTCACACCTTGAGGATGCTCCACTTTCTTGGTTTGCCTGCGCTCCGTCACATCTACGATTTCTTGACAGAACGGAAAACAGAACAAGACTAACTCATCTCTCGCCTGGACCCAACCTGAATAGATCTATCATTTCAGCAGATCCTTCAACACTGGAGAGATGTGGGCGGCCTTATTCTTCTGTACAAGGCCAATATTGTCAAGGTACCACACTTGGCTCCACTCTGAGAACAAGGAAAAGTGAGCTACTACACCACAAGACGGGCAGCAAGTAGCAACTCTGGCTGTAACCTTCTCCGGAACATCACTTCATCTGAGATCATTTATTCCCAGGATGACTCGAGTCTGGAACATGTTCGTAAACATAATGATATCAACGAAATAGAGTCAGTTAAACAAATGAAATCACTGGCCCACAGATGGCTCCAACTTCATCCTGTTCCCTACTTGTATGTTTCATAACAATAAATACGCTTTCAAATGAGCTGATGTAGGTAACAGCTCTTAGCTTGTCAATAAAGTTAGGAATCCTTAATCTAACCTTGTAAAACAGTGTAAAGAGAGAGAGAGAGAGAGAGAGAGAGAGAGAGAGAGAGAGAGAGAGAGAGAGAGAGAGAGAGAGAGAGAGAGAGAGAGAGAGAGAGAGAGAGAGAGAGAGAGAGGCCAATATTGTCAAAGTACCACACTTGGATCCACTTCGAGGACAGCGTGAAACAAGCTTTTATGCCACAAGACGGGCAGAAAGCAGCAACTTCACTCTGGCTGTACCCTTCTCCAGAACATCACTCCATCTGAGATCATACATACCCAGGATGACTCGAGTATGGAACACATTCGTACAGCATAATGATGTCAACGAGATAAAATCAGTTGATCAAATGAAAATGCTGGCCCACAGATGGCTCCAACTTCATCCTGTTCCCTACTTGTATGTCTCATAACAATAAAAATGCTTTCAAATGAGCTGATGTAGGTAACAGCTCTTAGCTTGTCAATAAAGTTAGGAATCCTTAACTTGTAAATAGCTTGTCATTAAAGCTAGGGATCCTTAACCTTGTCAAACCCTGTGTAAAACAGAGAGAGAGAGAGAGAGAGAGAGAGAGAGAGAGAGAGAGAGAGAGAGAGAGAGAGAGAGAGAGAGAGAGAGAGAGAGAGAGAGAGAGAGAGAGAGAGAGAGAGAGAGAGAGAGAATTACCTCCTCACACAACTGCTTTGCGAATTCCCCTTGAGCGCTCACAGCTCATATTTACTGGGTACCTTGGGAGAGCCGGGACTCAACCCCCGGCGAACACAAATCGGCGAGTACATTTACCACCTCTCCTCTTCCCCCTCATCATTATCTCTTCCTCTGCCATTCCTACGAGTTTCTGTTCTTGCTTTCTTCCCTGGCTGCCTCTTTCCCCTCGTCCTGCTCATTCTCTGCTCCCCTCGCCCCTTCTCTTTTATTATCGTCCCCTCCTCCATTTCGCTTTCCACCATCACAACAACTATCTTCTTCCCCTCTCCCTCTCCCTCTTTACTAACACCCTTCCATTACTCTTCCATTTTTACCCAATCTCCTCTTCTCCTTCCCTTCCCTTTCATTCTTCCTCTGTCTCTGTCTCTCTGTCTGCCTGCCTGTCTGTCTGTCTGTCTGTCTGTCTGTCTGTCTCTCTCTCTCTCTCTCTCTCTCTCTCTCTCTCTCTTTCTATCTCTCTTTCTCTCCCCCTCTCTCCATATTTCCTCTTTACCTCACCATCAAAATCTTCATCCCATATTTCAATTCAAACTAACCTCCCTAACCTAACTTAAACCTAGCCTAGTTTAACCTAACCTAACCTAACCTAACCTAACTTAAACCTAGCCTAGTTATAACGGGTTTGTTTGGTAGGTGCTGCAAGCGGGTGGTTAATGATACGTCTTCGGAGGCTTCTTTGTTTATTGTTAAGTCGTTGTGGGTACACAGGCTTGTGTTGTGCCCATGGCCGGGCAGGGCCATCCCACGAGAGAGAGCTACTAGTACTTGTGTCTTCCTGCTAGGCCGCTGTGTGAGTGAGGATGAGGCAAGTCTCGGCATACTGAAGTGGCAAGGCCTATAGGTGGCAGCACCAGCATGGCGCGAAATATGAACTAAGCTGGCAGACAGCATGGGCTGTCTGTGCAGACAGTACAGGCTGTCTACATAGTTTAACCTACCCTAACCTAACCTAACCTAACCTAACCTAACCTAACCTAACCTAACCTAACCTAACCTAACCTAACTTAAACCTAGCCTAGTTTAACCTAGCTTAACCTAACCTAAGCTAACCTAACCTAACCTAACCTAACCTAACCTAACCTCCCTAACTTAACTTAAACCTAGCCTCGCCTAACCTAACCTAACTTAAACCTAGCCTAGCCTAATCTAACCTAGCCTAGTCAGTGTTTTCACTGTTATTCGGCTGGAGAAGCCTGGTATGCAGGCGAAACGTTTAGGCGATAATGATACGACGGTGTTACATATGTGTCTTGGGTTGTGCGGGTCATGTCGGTCACAGTTCTTGGGCCAGGAGGCTAGACAGCGGCAAGAACCGACATGTGGAATTTCTAGCAGATAATCCTTTTACACCCAACGTTTCGCCCAAGACTGGGCAGAAACTCTTACTGAAGAGGACAAACGCTACCCGCATCTTAGTATTTCCTCTTAAAACAACAGGTGGAGTGTATTTCTAACACATTTCCTAAGTTAGGTTGCGCTAAGAGTTTCGTAGATAGTATCTAAGCTGAGGAGAAAAATCTTAGAAACTAGAAACTTGATAACGCCTCACAAGGACCAACTTCCATGTGTAAAAAGGTAATTCTCCTCCGTAATGACGTGAACATTACCTTCGGCAGATTGATTCTCTTTAAGACTTTCGTAAAAAGAAAGAAAGTAGGTCAACAAGACTGACCCACATATCACTTACCCACGTGTCACTTACCCACGTGTCATTACCCACGTGTCACTTACCCACATGAGTAACACTTGGGTATCTTTACTGTGGATATGCTCA
>NC_069450.1:24940161-24987661 GCF_026875155.1 Cherax quadricarinatus
GCAGCAACATACAACGGAGGACAATAAGTGAATCAGGGGCCAATTTCGATGGGGGAGGGGGAAGGTGGGTTAAAGTTGGGGGGAGGGGTTATTGAGATAGTGGTTGCCTTGGTTGGGGGCGGCATGTTGGGGTAGGAGAATAGCGTTATCATGCTCATTGTAGGGGAGAGGGAGGTGGAGGAGGGGGGGAGGGCTGTTTCCGGGTGTGTACTTACCAAGCTCTCTGTGGGGGAGGTGGGGGAGGTATGGGAAGATGGGGGGGGGGAGAGGGTGTTGCAAGTAATCAGAAAATCAATACAGGGAACTAGGGCGAAGCTATCCTCCATAAAATAACAGTAACAGAAACGTCAACACACAGATCAATCGCCACAGAAATAAATCTGTGGAAACGTAACGTAAAAAGGGATCAATGAACCTAGAAAAAAAAACGATAATTAACCAACAAATGCATCAGCGAATAAAAGACAGAAACGCACATGGAGAGAAACGCACAGTGAATCTTTATGTATATATTTCGACCTCTAGTTGAGGCCCTCTTCAGTTGAGAGTGCATACATCCTGTATTCAGAGTTTCTCTCAGCAAGTTCGCTCATGTCACTGACAGGTGTTCAATTGCACTTTTTTTTATTATAACATGAGCGAATGTTGATATTATAGTGGGGTTTTAAGGTTAACTCACAGACTTACCTCATTCTGCAACGATCGTATCTGGCAAATAACCTGAGCTCAAATTCGCCGTTGAAATATCTGCATGAAAATCACTGTGAACGGCAAATTAATAAATTTTAAAGATTCCATAGTCCTTTAAATATATTAATAAGAAAACTACACTGTTCATAGCATTTTACTGAGACGTTTCGCTCACCAGGTATGAAACGTCTCGATACAATGCCATAGATCCCATATTGCGTTTAACGTAATTATTATATCTGTCGATACATAACGCAAAGTGACACCCACAGTCATGGGAGGGGGGAGGGTGCCTCCATGCATTGGAAACGCTCTTGATTCAAGAAACTGGAGCCACTCCTCTCCTTCCCCACATTAATTAAACCAAATCATCTCCCATTGTCCATGGCATCTACGGGTTTTCAACGCCCTCATACATATGATAACACTTAATTTAGGCTGACCTAAGATAACATCCATCACAGTAAACTCAAAATACGTATAATTAGGGAGTAAAATACGTATAATTAGGGAGCAAAATACGTATAATTAGGGAGTAAAATACGTATAATTAGTGAGAAAAATACGTATAATTAGGGAGCAAAATACGTATAATTAGGGAGTAAAATACGTATAATTAAGGAGTAAAATACGTATAATTAGGGAGCAAAATACGTATAATTAGGGAGTAAAATACGTATAATTAGTGAGAAAAATACGTATAATTAGGGAGCAAATTACGTATAATTAGGGAGTAAAATACGTATAATTAGGGAGTAAAATACGTATAATTAGGGAGCAAAATACGTATAATTAGGGAGCAAAATACGTATAATTAGGGAGCAAAATACGTATAATTAGGGAGTAAAATACGTATAATTAGGGAGCAAAATACGTATAATTAGGGAGTAAAATACGTATAATTAGGGAGCAAAATACGTATAATTAGGGAGTAAAATACGTATAATTAGTGAGAAAAATACGTATAATTAGGGAGCAAATTACGTATAATTAGGGAGTAAAATACGTATAATTAGGGAGTAAAATACGTATAATTAGGGAGCAAAATACGTATAATTAGGGAGCAAAATACGTATAATTAGGGAGTAAAATACGTATAATTAGGGAGTAAAATACACATTTAGAGAAAGGAAAAGAAAATCAGGTAATACGATACATGAAGACATATGCATAAATAAGCTACAATAATAAGGCAGTAAAGGGGAAAAGTAAAACTGTTATATTAATAAGTGAGGTCAAAGTTAAGCAAGGGGGGGAAAGTAACATGTTTGGTGTGACCTCTGACCTCTGACCTCCACCACTCCCCCTTTGTCTTGATGAGAAATAAATCTCTCATTATGTATCAGTATGCATGTTTGTGTGTGTGTGTGTGTGTGTACTCACCTATATATGGTTGCAGGGGTCGAGTCATAGCTCCTGGCCCCGCCTCTTCATTGGTCGATACTTGTTCACTCTCTCCCTGTGTTTGTTTGTGTGTGTGTGTGTGTACTCACCTCACCTCACCTATTTGTGGTTGCAGGGGTCGAGTCATAGCTCCTGGCCCCGCCTCTTCGCTGATTGCTACTAGGTCCTCTCTCTCCCTGCCCCATGAGCTTTATCATACCTCGCCTTAAAACTACGTATGGTTCCCGCCACTACGTCACTTTCTAGGCTATTCCACGGCCTGACTACTCTATGACTGAAGAAATACTTCCTAACATCCCTTTGATTCATCTGAGTCTTCAACTTCCAATTGTGACCTCTTGTGTGTGTGTGTGTGTGTGTTGTGTGTGTGTGTGTGTGTGTGTGTGTGTGTGTGTGTGTACTCACCTAGTACTCACCTAGTTGAGGTTGCGGGGGCCGAGTCCGAGCTCCTGTGTGTTGTGTGTGTGTGTGTGTGTGTGTGTGTGTGTGTGTGTGTGTGTGTGTGTGTGTGTGTGTGTGTGTGTGTGTGTGTGTGTGTGTGTGTGTGATGTGTGTGTGTGTGTGTGTGTGTGTGTATGTGTGTGTGTGTGTGTGTGTGTGCGTGTGTGTGTGTGTGTGTGTGTGTGTGTGTGTGTGTGTGTGTGTGTGTATGTGTGTGTGTGTGTGTGCGTGTGTGTGTGTGTGTGTGTGTGTGTGTGTGTGTGTGTATGTGTGTGTGTGTGTATGTGTGTATGTGTGTGTGTGTCAATATTCTCCAACTCATTCCCCAACCAATCTTTGCACTCTTACATTCGTGCAGAATTGAACGTTTCCTGGGGATGGGGGTAATAAGCTTTCGATTCATGGGGAAGTCCATCCCATTTCCCCCTGGATGAAGAGCCCTTCACCCACTATCAAGGCCCACCCCTTCCCCATTCCTTGAAAGTCTGGGAACACGATCCTCTCGGTATATAGACGATATCTCAACACTATCGTAAAGTCGATAATGTACTCCCTCCCACCTCCCTCTCCTCCTCCTCCATATCTACTCAGTTTATGGGTGAAATTATTAAGAATAATGAGACAGAACACTGTTAATAACAATTTGTGTTCAATTATATTTCCACGCTGCTCGTCTTAGGCAACAGGCAAGGCAAAGTTATTATTTTTGTGCGTTGTTAGTGTTATTTGTTATTCTCGTATGTTTCTGTTGGCGTTAGTGTTTCTGTTGTGTTGTTGTTAGTGTTTGTTGCTGTGATCAGTGTTTATTTTGTAAGTGTTAGTGTTTAATGTTGTTATCTGGTATGTTTTTATTCAGTTCTGTGGTGGTCTTGGCGACCAGATTTGGTATGGTCTTGACGACCAGCTCTCAGCGGTCGTGACGACCTGGTATACACTGTCCCTCCAGACTACGTATATCACTTCCAGTAACTTATCACCGAACACGTAAAGGTAATTACTGCACTTACATTACTGTACTCATCAAGGTAACTTCCATCGTGCCACATATAACATCCCAACTCTCAATGTAATCTGATTCTGCTAGCACCATAAATTCCATTATCACTTCTTGTACTCAGTAGTACTCAACCAGGACTTCTACGTCTGCTAATACTAATAGAACCATTAATTAAAGCCTGGGTCTCTAATTACTAAGTTATTAACACTTTTAACATAAGTAATTATTGGGAAGGATAAACCACTATCACTATTTAACTTAAACCATTGTTAGTTTTAATGCTAGCTGTTAACATTAACATAAAACTGGTGATGCGTCATTACAAGATATAAAGATAATTAGTAATTAAGAAACGTAGGAAATTAATTAGTCAATAAGACGGGCGAGGGATTAAGTTGGTAAATATTGGGGGGGGGGGAATAAGTTCACTGTTTGTGCTAAACTTCTTCAACTTGATAATTGTAAGTTCGAGCAGGTTCAGCGTAATGGTTGACTGCTTGTGTCGACATTGTGGGGTAGGGGGAAAGGGAAGGGGGGAGATAGAGGGGGAAGAGATACGTGGGTAGTGGAGGGGTTGGCTGGAGAGGGATTGACGGAGGGGGAAGAGGAGAGGGAAGAAGAGGATAGAGGAAGGATAGGAGGGGCGAGAATTCACTTAGAGAACGTGAGAAAACCAACGCTCTGAGCAGGGATGATGCGACCCTTGCTGCCAGACACAAGACGCTCGTTTGTTGCTTCGTTATTATCGAAATAAACGAGTAAATGTATATAATTGAATGTTAGGGTATCGTTACCTAACCTGACCTAGATTGAGTTAGTTTAACCAAACCTAACCTGGCCTAGAATAATTTTTTTTCTGTTTATATCGTACAGAAACTGACAAGAATGAAGACACAGTGGACAATGTTTCGCTCTGGAGCGAAACATTCACAGAAAGCTTCCACAAGGACCTTATTTAAAGACCGTAAGAAGGACCACACGTAACAAATGAGAAACACACAGCAAGACTTATCTCAAACGATGTTTCGCCCAATCTGGTTGTTATTAAGGGTGCGAGTATGGGTGAGTATCCGCTAATTTTAATGGTATCGATAAGGGCTAAAAACTGAATATCGTTATCGGAAATTTTGTTTCTGATATTGTTCCATCCGTCAACACGACACGTCGTCCCCACTGGACGATGAGTCGTGTCTCAATTAAGCCTTTGTGTCGTCGATGTAACAATACACTTGACGGTTCTTCCCTTTTCACGGTGTATTTTCCTCTTCACTGACTCGTGCTGTGTTATTTGTACCCGCTCAAGCCACTGACACACCACCTAAGCCAATAGTGCGCGGCCCAAGCCACTCTCCCTTCACTTAAACCACTAACACTCGACCTAAACCACTGACACCCCACTCCAGCTACTAGAACGTCGAAGTTCGACGTTTCTGTCACGTACGTCTTTCCTGGGTTCAACCAGGCGGTGCGTATCCCAGCTTGAAAAAAAGTTAGCGTCTTCACCCATGCGTACCGAATTGTGTATGCGTAACATGGGTCTTTTTCTTAGGTTGTATTGTATTCAGCTACACCTCTTGCGTAAGGCCTCTGGGGCTACTCCAGCCACTTGAGTAGCTCCTTTAGGTTATGCAGTCTCTGTAGTTTGTGTAGCCTCTGTAGGTTGTGTAGCCTCTGTAGTTTGTGTAGCCTCTGTAGGTTGTGTAGCCTCTGTAGTTTGTGTAGCCTCTGTAGGTTGTGTAGCCTCTGTACTTCGCGTATTCTCTTTAGTCTGTGTAGTCTCTTTAGTTAGTGTATCCTTTCAAGTTATTGTTGCGTCTCTACAGTAGTTTTTGTAGTCTCTGTATTGCAGCTTCTCTAGTTGGTGTAGCTTCTTTAATCTGTGTGGCCTATCTGGATAATATAGCCTCCATTCATTCGAAGAATCTTTAGAAGACATCAGCAGTGATAAGACAAAGATTTGGACTTCAAGTGAGGTACACGAACGCTATTAATGAAAGTCATCGCGCAATGATAAAAAAATGAAGCATAGATGTCTTATGCAAGACCACAGTTGCAGTTTAATGAGAAATTGTTTTTCTCTGTTTCAGATCCCTCCGATCTTCTAGTGATGCTGTGCCTGGTGTGCTCCGACGATGATGTACCAATTACAACTAACCCATGAAAAGTCTTGTGAGTGCAGAGAATTGGTGCCTAATAAAGACAAATCCGTTTAGGGAAGATTTGCGTTGAGAAAAATCTTTCAGTCACAAGTACACACTTGAGTTGAGACGTCTAGGCAACCCTTTTCAGGAGAGATGAAAGATATTTTGTTTACGAGTCAACAGCCTTCACCGTAGCTTGCTATGGTCAGAAGTGTGAAGTCGGAGAAACAATATGTCCGATGCTGTTTGGTTCTCATGGGCAAGGCGAAAAGGTTCCTGTATTCTGACAAAGCCTAAAGATTCATCTCTGACTGCTGAAACGAAAACCCAAAGAGGGAATTTTTTTTTCAGGCTGCTGTGGATGAGGAACTTCCAGATCTAGAGATAAAGAAATCTGTGTGAAAGAAGAACAAGTTCAAGACTCTGTGACGTCCCTTTACCTCAGGATGTTCAGGCTACACCACGACAGGTCCTGAAATTGATCCACTGCAACTGCAGCAGTGATCAGCCCAGCTGATCTTAGACGTGGATGTACAGCTGAGCATCTTCTTCCCTTTATATTTCGCAACTGTGGAAGATCTGATAGTTGTTCAAACCTTATGGCGAAGGACAATTTGGAAGGTGATGCTTAGGAGGAAACACATGAAAATAACAATGAAAATGAAAGGAATGATGACATCATGACGCATATAGTTTGTTAGTATCTTAGTTATTAGTTTAATGTTGGGTAAAGTTTAATGTTAGGGTGTCAGTATTTAGGGTAACTTGTAGTTTGATTCTCGGTTTGATCTCGCGACATTGGCGTGGTATTAGAAGAGACAATCTTATCTGTGAGTAGATATATTTATCTGCCTTATTATAAACTTATAAACAGAGGTTTTTTGGTAAGAATGATGAATAGTGTAATAGTAATAATCGAATGTGTGAAATATTCTGCTACTTACAAATAAATAACACTGTTTACTATATTACATTATCCAGTTAAATGGTTTCTAGTGGTGTGTGGTAAAATGTTTGACTAATGTCCTCTGAATCTGATCTAAAATAGATGTATAATCTATGGAACTATACATGTTCGGTTCACGTATGTATATATAATGTTCGCCAAGACCGGAGTCCTGCACGGGTCTTAATCTTGCGATGGCCCGTCTCTGGCTCCTGAAGGAGAAAGGGTTGTGCAATGATGCAACGTATGCTGCTCAAGCACTCATGCACTCAAGCACTCTTCTGTTCGGTTCACTCGCGTGTCTGACGGAAAGGACGCTGAGAAGGCGAGTGTCTCCCAATGAATCTAGACATTGGCATAGAGGTTAGCCATTTTGGATACGAGTCTCTCTCAATGACTAAACTCTATGGTATAGAAGACAGCCAATTTGGATATCCAATTTGTATGAATATATCCTATCAGCATTCCTATCATCACGAAAACCACACAAAAAAAGACTTCCTTTACGCAAAAAAAATGTTACTGTGACTCACGAAATCGTAATGACACGATTGCGGGTTCAAATCCCGCCCGTGGTATGGTTTTAAAAAAAATGTTGTTAGCAAAAATTTGATAATACTCGATATTCACTTTGATCTGTATGTTCTTAGCACACCTGGATAGTCGTGCACCACCTTGGCAGCCATTTAGGTATTCCATGTGTGTCAAGGATGACAGAGTGACGCCCTCTGGATTATCAGCCCTGACACCTCTGAGGTTTAGTATCAGCTAAGAGTTACAGTGAACCATAAAATCCCAGGTTCAACCATCTTACCACCAGGATACGGGCTCGACACACCGTTCAGAGGAGTTGATCACTTGCTGGTAGTATACTTGAGATGAAGGAACATAAAAAGGGGTATAATGATGCATGTATAGAGGTATATTGGTATATATCAAAGTATTCTGATACATATCAAGGTATGTACACTCATGAAAAAGTATTAATTTCCTTGTTTGCAAATACAACTGAATAAGACAATAAATTTTCCTGCTCGAGGATGTTCATTAGGAAAAAATTATCCTCCAACAGAGAGATAAATTATTCGCCAGTTAATCGCAAGGACGATTGAAGTGAATTATTGTGGAGGGGAATTCCGGATTATTGCTAGGGGGAAAAGATCCAAAATTTCCCTAACATAGGGGAGACATATATTATAAAATAAATTCAGCTTAGAGTTTGGAGTCTTCTTATCCTTCTCGTTGTTTTATAGTTCCTTTGGATGTAGGATTTAATGGAGGAATCCGTTACGGGGGCCTCTCTGAAATTTATTATATATATAGAAATAGACGTAAAAAGCGTATAGTTATTTATTTTCTAACGCACACAAAATCTTTAATTCCCGATCGCTGTGTACGCTATCTCTGAGGCAAGGAGAGATGCGTAGCTCTCACTCTGGAGAATCTAATCCCAGTTTTAGACGTTAAGGTATTCTTGACTGGTAGTGATAAATGGTTCAGAAACCCAACAGGTTGAAGAATAAGACACCTGTCTAACACTTGCACAAGTGCCCTGATTGGCAGTGCACAAGTGATAACCAACCTTAACGACCCTCGTGTAGACGATCGAGTTTAAACTCAATTAAGAAAATAAGTGTTTAAGAAGAATGGCTTGAAGAAGAAATTGAATAAACAAACCATACCACGGGCGGGGATAGAATCCGCGATAAGAGTCTCAAAACTCCAGAATGAACACTGTCAGCTTTCTAGAAGTGCAGTGATGGGACTGTCACTTTTGTGACAATTATCTTAGCTAACTGACCACTCGGGAAATAGTGGTAATAGTAGCAGTGGTAACAGTAGTAGTAGTGGTTATAGTAGTGGCAACCGTGGTAGTGGTAATAGTATTAGTGGTAACAATAGTATTAGTGGTAACAACAGTAGTGGTAATAGTATTAGTGGTAACAATAGTAGTGGTAATAGTATTATTGGTAACAATAGTATTAGTGGTAACAATAGTATTAGTGGTAACAATAGTAGTGGTAATAGTATTAGTGGTAACAATAGTAGTGGTAATAGTATTAGTGGTAACAATAATAGTGGTAATAGCATTAGTGGTAACAATAGTAGTGTTAATAGTATTAGTGGTAACAGTAGTAGTGGTAATAGTATTAGTGGTACCAATAGTAGTGGTAATAGTATTAGTGGTAACAGTAGTAGTGGTAATGGTATTAGTGGTACCAATAGTAGTGGTAATAGTATTAGTGGTAACAGTATTAGTGGTAACAGTAGTAGTGGTAATAGTATTAGTGGTACCAATAGTAGTGGTAGTAGTATTAGTGGTAACAGTAGTAAGTGGTAATGGTAGTATTGCTAAGAATAGTAGTTATAAATATTGGCAACTGTAGTGGTGGTAATATAAATAGTTGTAGTTATAATACTAATAGTAACAGTAGTAGATGCTTTTGCATTAATAGCGGATATCGTAGAAGTTTCCAATTTCTACTCTGATTCTCCTAGTAATAATGTCGCATGTTTCTTTCCATATGACATGGTGTTCGATTCACCCAATTTATCATGGCGGTGTTGTGGCTGAAGGGTGGGGAGAGAGCCTTCTGCTATTCTCTTCTTATAACAAATAATCTAGACAGGCAGCTAGACGGCTATTAGTCCTCAGCATATAGCCAATATAGACTTTAAAGTCTGTTGCTATTTGCTTTTCCTCATGTACAACCTCTCTGTCTCTGTCTGTCTGTCTGACTGTCTCTCTCTCTCTCTCTGTCTCTCTCTCTCTCTCTCTCTCTTCTCTCTCTCTCTCTCTCTCTCTCATCATTTCCCCTGTTTCATTTCTTAAATCCTTACATCCGCCCTTCTAAATTATGGATTCTCCCCTCTCCCTTTCCTCCTTTCTTTCTCTATTATTTTTTATTCCCTCCATTCCTCCCCTCTCTTTCTCCTTTCCTCCCCTCTCTCTCTGCCTTCCTTCCCTAGTTATTCCCTTATCTCACCCATGGCTTTCATTGGAGGATTTCTTCTTCAATTCTTCGACGAGATGAATAACCTTGCATTGTTAATTTAGTTAGTTTGTTAAGTTAGGCTAGGTTATATTAGATTAGATTATGTTAGATTAGATTAAGTTAGGTTTGATGGCACACAATTACTTGTGGGTAATTAAGAGAGCAAATGGAATTTAAACTCTAAAAGAGGGACTAAACTAAATTCTCTGGGTATATACACCTGTGTGTATACCAAGAGAGACATGGACCTATCAGTGTATATACATTGAGAAAAAATATACCTTTTGGTGTATATTTAAGTTAGGAGGATGGTAAGTTAGGAGGGTGCTAAGTTAGGAGGGTGCTAAGTTAGGAGAGTGCTAAGTTAGAAGGTTGCTAAGTTAGGAGGGTACTAAGTTAGGAGGGTGCTAGGTTAGGAGGGTGTTAAGTTAGGAGGCTGGTAAGTTAGGAGGTTGGTAAGTTAGGAGGGTACTAAGTTAAGAGGGTGCTAAGTTAGAAGGGTGTTAAGTTAAAGTGGTGCTAAGTTAGGAGGGCACTAAGTTAGGAAGGTACTAAGTTTGGAGGGTGCTAAGGTAGGAGGGTACTAAGTTAGGAGGGTGGTAAGTAAGAAGGGTGGTAAGTTAAGAGGGTGCTAAGTTAGAAGGTTGGTATGTTAGGAGGGTACTAAGTTAGGAGGGTGCCAAGTTAGGAGGGTGCTAAGTTAGGAGGGTGTTAAGTTAGGATGACACTAAGTTAGGAGGGTACTAAGTTAGGAGGGTGCTAAGTTAGGAGGGTGTTAAGTTAGGAGGGTGCTAAGTTAGGAGGGTGCTAAGTTAGGATGGTACTAAGTTAGGATGGTACTAAGTTAGGTTGGTACTAAGTTAGGAGGATGCTAAGTTAGAAGGGTACTACGTTAGGAAGGTGCTAAGTTAGGAGGGTGCTAAGTTAGGAGAGTGCTAAGTTAGGAGGGTGCTAAGTTAGGAGGGTGCTAAGTTAGGAAGGTACTACGTTAGGAGGGTACTAAGTTTGGAGGGTGCTAAGGTAGGAGGGTACTAAGTTAGGAGGGTGGTAAGTTAGGAGGGTGGTGAGTTAGGAGGGTGCTAAGTTAGAAGGTTGGTATGTTAGGAGGGTACTAAGTTAGGAGGCTGCCAAGTTAGGAGGGTGCTAAGTTAGGAGGGTGTTAAGTTAGGATGGCACTAAATTAGGAGGGTACTAAGTTAGGAGGGTGCTAAGTTAGGAGAGTGCTAAGTTAAGAGGGTGCTAAGTTAGGATGGTACTAAGTTAGGATGGTACTAAGTTAGGATGGTACTAAGTTAGGAGGGTGCTAAGTTAGAAGGGTACTACGTTACGAAGGTGCTAAGTTAGGAGGGTGCTAAGTTAGGAGGGTGCTAAGTTAGGAGGGTGCTAAGTTAGGAGGGTGCTAAGTTAGGAGGGTGCTAAGTTAGGAGGGTGCTAAGTTAGGAGGGTACTACGTTAGGAGGGTACTAAGTTTGGAGGGTGCTAAGGTAGGAGGATACTAAGTTAGGAGGGTGGTAAGTTAGGAGGGTGGTAAGTTAGGAGGGTGCTAAGTTAGAAGGTTGGTATGTTAGGAGGGTACTAAGTTAGGAGGGTGCCAAGTCAGGAGGGTGCTAAGTTAGGAGGGTGTTAAGTTAGGATGGCACTAAGTTAGGAGGGTACAAAGTTAGGAGGGTTCTAAGTTAGGAGGGTGCTAAGTTAGGAGGGTGCTAAGTTAGGAGGGTGCTAAGTTAGGATGGTACTAAATTAGGATGGTACTAAGTTAGGATAGTACTAAGTTAGGAGGATGCTAAGTTAGAAGGGTACTACGTTAGGAAGGTGCTAAGTTAGGAGGGTGCTAAGTTAGGAGGGTGCTAAGTTAAGTTCATCTATTCCCTCTCTTTAATCTACTTTGCTATTCTTGACTAGCACATCTAGATAATATACGATAGTCCTTAATCTAGACAGGAGTAGATACAGTTCTACTCAACAAACAGTACTGTCTTTCATATGTACTCTCTCATTCTCCTGCCTGTATATTTGAACTGTTCTCCATCTTTTCATCCATTATTCCTTCTCCCCTGTTCCTTCAGCTCTTCGCCTTAATACATTATCGTCTTCCCCTTCGTTTAATTGATTACTCTGTATCCCCGTCGGATGTCTTTTGAAGGTGCCTGCATTCTTATCTCTCTCTCTCTCTTATCTGTTTCCTTCCTTATGTCTGTAAGTCCTATTTCCTTCCTTCCCTCTCTCTCTCTCTCTCTCTTTACCTCCCTCCTTACCTCTCCCTCTCTGTTTCCTCCATCCTTTCTCTGTCTCCCCTTTTCTCTCTCTCTTATAAACATGGTCTAAATTTTTCTTGAGACTCCCCTTAAAAAGAAAACAGTAAAAACACTTCAAAGAAAACGGAAACTAATTATGCGAACAATAGCATGAATGCAAAGAACCCAAAAAAAAAAAAAAAAAAAAAAATAAGAATGAAGTTTTCCTATACATTCTGCTAAATTCCATCAAAAAATCTGACCAGTAGGCTGTGAAGACAATGCGCAGGGAATAGGGGGGGGGGGGGGATGAGAGATGAAGTGGTATTTCAGAAAGTTTAACCCTTGACATTAAAAAATCAATGATCAGGTTAAGAACACAAAGAATCTCGTAGCTATGACTCAGAGGGAAGTTTTGTAGTAAATACAATATATATATATATATATATATATATATATATATATATATATATATATATATATATATATATATATATATATATATATATATATATATATATATACATATATAATCATGGCAGTAATCCCATTTAGGTGCAGCTGCAGACAAGGATACAGTGACTGTAATCAGTGATTGCAGTATGATAACTGCAACAGGGTTAGGCTGTTAGGTAGTGATAAAGGATAATCGGAAAATTCACGAAGAATCTGGTTATTAGGTCATAAAGAATAATCGGACTACTAAGAAATATTCATGAATAACCAAGAAAGTCATAATAACTTATATTGAGAATGTATCGTAAAGCAGTATTTAGGAATGTATGAAGAGATTCTTCATAACATTCTAAAATCTTCCTGGACGTACGGCGGTTTAAGCTGACAAATGAGTATATTCGACTCTTGTATTAATCAGGTTTACATACATCATTGTTTTGTATGTGCACCTTCCTATTACGATGTAATCTCTCATGTCACGTGATTTGTTGAAGGCGTTTGGATGTAGCTTTGGGTTGGCTATTAAGTTTCCTATTACTCTCTTTCCGTTTTCTGTAAACCTTAGAGTCCCTCTCTAACTTACTTCTAATGTGGAGTAGTGAGGGGACGGGATGGCTGGTTTAGCGCACCAAACAGGGAGTAGAATGAAATTAGCTCAGAGACATCCACACCATCGTATGTCCCCGATGACGGCAAAACACCTAGCTTGGCTGGGTGCGTCATTCTTGTAGGATTGCGTGGTCCTGTGTGTTAGAGCGTCATGTGTTTTCGCTCACCATGAGGCGGGCCAAAGCAGCATAGGTTCGAGTCCTTGGCATGTCACAGTGTTGTTATTGATATATATATATATATATATATATATATATATATATATATATAATATATATATATATATATATATATATATAATGTCGTGCCGAATAGGTAAAATTGGTCAATTAGCAAGAACTCATTTAAAATTAAGTCCTTTCTAAAGTTTCCTCTTATACGTTTAAAGATATATTTTTTCCATTTATGCTAATGCAAAAAATTGATAATTTTGTACCAAAAGAACCTTAGAAAACTTACCAAACCTTATTGTAACAAGCGTAATTTAATTTATCCTAATCCAACTAGATATATTTTAGATAAATTTACAATAATTTAACAATAAACACAATGAAATATACATTTTTCGTTAGGTTCAGAATGATTTTTGCGAAATTATTACATACACAAGAAGAACGTTGCTATTTAAGCCAAAATCGCAAGTTTTATCTATTCGGCACGACACACACACACACACACACACACACACACACACACACACCACACACACACACACACACATATATATATATAATATATATATATATATATATATATATATATATATATATATATATGTCGTGCTGAATATGTAAAACTGGTCAATTAGCCAATTAGCAAACTCATTTAAAATTAAGTCCTATCGAAAATTTTCTCTTATACGTTTAAAGATATATTTTTTTCATTAATGTTAATGTAAAATTTTTAATTTTGCACCAAAAGAATCTTAGAAAACTTACCTAACCTTATTATAACAAGAACAATTTATTTTGGCCTAACCCAACTAAATATATTTTAGATTTGTTTACAATAATTTAATACTAAACAAACACAGTGAAATATATTTTTTTTCGTTAGGTTCAGAATGATTTTGGCGAAATTATTGCATACACAAATTTTCACTTGTCTTATATGGCAAGATGAGCGTTGCTATTTAAGCCAAGATCGCAAGTTCTGCCTATTCGGCACGACATATATATATTATATATATTATTATATATTATATATATATATATATATATATATATATATATATATATATATTATATATGAAACTGCACTTGTGAAGGTGGAGAGGTCAATACATTCAACACATTAAGAAACTTAGGAAGGGTAATGTTTTATTCACATTCCGGTCGTAAAACCCGAGTACATTTTGCTTTATCATTAATTTAAGAGCGACCAGAATTACGAGGACACGACACGAGGGCTGCCAGAGCCGCCGCCTCAGTCCTGAAACTCGACTCATTCTCGTAACACCAGTTATGACTCTTCACCACCAGTCCTGAATGTTCACATCTGTATATTTCTGTTTATTTTTCCCGTTTTACCTCTTTGCCAGACGTATCGAGGCGTTTTTTATCCTCTTAATTCTTTTATCCGTGTTTTTTTTTTGTATAGATTTGTTTGACTGACCTAGTCTAACCTAGCGTTTTCTGATCTAAACTAAAAACCTAGAATAACTTAACAGAACTTTATCTAAGTTATTCTAACTTAATTTAAAATACAGAAAGGAACATTTGTAAATTTGGGGACTACGTTCAGAGACCAAACTTCGTCTACATGCCTGGTCTAATTGCTTTGCTTACAAGCTTGGTCTACAAGTTTAGTCTACAAGCCTGGTCTACAAGCCTGGCCTACAAGCTTAGTCTACAAGCCTGGTCTACAAGCTTAGTCTACAAGCCTGGTCTACAAGCTTAGTCTACAAGCCTGACCTACAAGATTAGTCTACAAGCCTAGTCTGCAAGATTAGTCTACAAGCCTTGCCTACAAGCTTAGTCTACAAGCCTTGCCTACAAGCTTAGTCTACAAGCCTTGCCTACAAGCTTAGACTACAAGCCTTGCATACAAGCTTAGTCTACAAGCCTGGCCTACAAGCTTAGTCTACAAGCCTTGCCTACAAGCTTAGTCTACAAGCCTTGCCTACAAGCTTAGTCTACAAGCCTTGCCTACAAGCTTAGACTACAAGCCTTGCCTACACGCTTAGTCTACAAGCCTGGCCTACAAGCTTAGTCTACAAGCCTTGCCTACAAGCTTAGTCTACAAGCCTAGTCTACAAACTTAGTCTACAAGCCTGGTCTACAAGTTTAGTCTACAAGCCTGGTCTACAAGCTTAGCCTACAAGCCTTGCCTACAAGTTTAGTGTAAAAGCTTGGTCTCCAAGCTTACCCTACAATCCTAGTCTACAAGTTTAGCCTACAAGCCTGGCCTACAAGCTTCATCTCCAAGCTTGGTCTCCGGGCGAAACGTCGTCTTAAATGTTACCATTCTGCTTAGGGACTAGTACCGAACTTGCACACGAAAATCACTCACTACGAAAGCAAAGACTTGCATACAAGACTAGCACAATCCCGCCATGAAAAGCATGTCTACTAGCACTTAGACCATACAATAGTCTACAGCTTGCCACAGCTTGTCACAGCCTGCCCAGCAGACACAAGCTGGCTACATTATCCACAACCCCTAGAAGCTTAGTCTACAAGCTGCCTACAAGCACTACAAGTCTAGTTACAACTGAGTTACAGCCTGGTCAAAGTTGCTCGTACAGTTGGTTTTGCTGCAGCCAGCACAAGTAGCAACACCCTGGTTCTCAAGCTACCACAGGAGGCCTAGTCACAGACCTAGCTCATCTCGGGGCTTGGACCCCGGAAACTCTCTCTAAGTATAACTTCCGGTTAATAGTCTGTGTAAGCGCTCTTACACACCTAAAACTTCCTGTAATTTCCCAGATGATGATACGTTGTGAGGCTCGTCAAGGTGTGAGCGATAACGCATTATTATAATTAAATTATACAACTCGTTCTCTCTCTTAATTGCCATTAACTCTCATTATTCTCATTGCTATAATGTTATCAGTGATAATTCCAAAATAATTCCATTGATATTTAAAAAATATTTTCGTCAAGATTACCAAAAAAAAAAAAAAAAAAAAAATCTGAGATTTTCAGGTTAATTCTGGGTATTAATACCTACTAATGCATTACAGGAGATATAATATTTCTATGATTGATATCGCAGCTGGTATTAATATGTTACTAATATTTACAGTTGGTAAGGATATTAAAATTGTTATAAATATTGATGTAATTAATATTACACTTTGTATTGTTGTTATTATTATTGATATTTTATTAATATTACAATTGGTCTTAATCCTATTATAAATTATATTAATAATACTATTATCAGTATTATAATTGATATTAATACTAACATCAATATTATAATTGATATTAATACTATTAACAATATTATAATTGATATTAATACTATATTATTACAGTATTAATAATGATATTAATAATATTATCAATTGTTATAATGATATTAATACTATTATATTACCACCGGTATTAATAATGCTATTAATATTACACTTTTGATTGATAATGATTTACCTTACTACCGTTAATATCACCACAAATACCTTAAAAACGAGGTCGTGTGTGGCACTTACGTCCTTGTGCTTCCCAACACTCAGAATGAATAACTCTTTAATTCATCCAAGGCCAAAAAAATATTGAAAAATCGATGAAAGAACAAAGGTTTGTTATTCACGGCTGAGTTAGTGGCGAGGATCCATTAAGCGCGTCGATGAAGGCAGCAGCCTGGCTTAAGGGGGATTTTAAGGGACGCACGACAGTTTGAATTTTAAGGGACGCACGACAGTTAGTATTTTAAGGGACGCACGACAGTTAGAATTTTAAGGACGCGCAACAATTGTAATTTTAAGGGACGTGCTACAATTCTAATTTTAAGGGACGCACAAACATTATAATTTTAAGGGATGCACAGCAATTATAATTTTAAGGGACACACAACGATTATAATTTTAAGGGACGCACAACAATTATAATTTTAAGGGACATGCAACAATTATAATTTTAAGGGACGCACAACAATTATAATCTAAAGGGATTCACAACAATTATAATTTTAAGGAACATTGATATCTGAATGTACTCGGTGCAGGAATATCACTAACGTTGCACAGTCATTTTTTTAAGACGATTCATACCTTAAACATTTCATGGAACATTCATACGGAAACATTCCGCAGTGTTTATTAGCATTATGCCACAAATATTTCAAGGACCACATAAAAACAAACATTTCACAGAACATCGACGCCGCTGCACTGTTGGCACCATCGTCTCGGGTCAAGCTTGACTGACCGAGTATAGATATTCACGGGAGGACGCAATATGACTTCTGCTGGTACAGGTTATGATGGTGGAGGCGTGCACTCCTCCTCTGGCAGGTCAGTTCCATGTACTAACAATCATGGTGTGGGTAGCAGCTTTCCATTGCATCGACCATGGTGTTATTTGTGGAATGATCATGTCTCCGCCTGCAAGCTGAGGAGATGCTGTTCTTTGTGAGAGTTTCTTTGTTGATACAGGATTTTGTTCATTGTTAAAGAGTTTATGCATTTAATTCTGTTCTTGAGAGCAGGAAGCTGAACTTCTGGCCTCATTGAGGTTGGTTTAGTCCATTAAGGTGCTCGAAGAATAGTTCACATTGCATGAATCTGTATTTCTCTATTTTCTTTTTGTTTACATGTGAATCAACTCTGCACCGCAGTCATCGAGGATTTCATGGCCTGTTGTCATTTCAAGAACCAAGAAATGGGTAACAATCAGTCCACTTCAGTTCGACGTTTCGTATTTGAAGTCTGACATCTGGGTCCGTTGGTTAGTTGGTTCCAAGCCATTGGAAGCCTATTCTCCAGATTTTGTTTATAACAGCCAAGACTGCTGCTTCTCCTCTTTCACCTTGTGATATGATAATTTAAGATTTGCTTGGATTTTTAACCCGGAAGGTTAGCCACCCATGAAAGTCAGTGCATCATCGATGACTGTTTGTCTTATTTCCATTGGGGTCCTTCAATCTAGCCCCCCCCCCCCATCCCTCAGGATCCGATCCACACCAGTCTACTAACACCCAGGTACCTACTTACTGATAACTGAAGTGGGACAAGGAAACATGCCCAACATTTCCACCCGACCGGGGACTGAACCACGGAAACTAAGTGTGAGGCGAGAGCTCTGCTACTCTAGCATGGAGTTAATCATTCCACCATTACCAGGAGCCATGTCCTGTCTTGGCTTTCTTTAGCTCTTGTATGGTGAGTCAAGTGTCTGTCAGGTCAGCTCTGTCTCACATGCAATTCTGTTTTTTTTTCTTGGCGTTGTGGCAGGAAGTTTTAACCGAAAATCTTGGATGCCCTGAGGAAGTTGTCTGGATGCTTCTTGGGTACTAAAGAGTGTGGGGTGATATGCTACTATTTTTTTGAGCTCTCTTGCTGGTGGCTGTTTTAAGCAAGAATCATATTTCAGACAAAGTGGTATTTTGATCGAATCAGACACACCCTTTCATGGCATTTATTCTTCTTGGCCTTCCTGGAGACGTGACTTGCATGGCGCAACACTTCCCTTAGTAATGAGACCTACTTACATCTCTTGAATACCGTCTGCACTACTCACGGTGTATGTAGATTCTTTGCCTATGTTCTCGTACAACTACACTGTAGAACCACCCGTCTCTTCCATACATTTTTTTTTTTAGATTCCAGTCTCAGTAAACTACAGGATTGTTGTGGCAAGTTCTACAACATTATGATCTCATGCTGTGTGATGTGTCCCCCAGGGGTCCATGTTGGACTGAAAAACCTCCCATCTGGTGTTTTTACTCTAATTTGGAGGCACAGTTGATGATGGTTTGTGGGCATCGTATAGTGACTGCCACGTGGCAACTACCGCAAAGTGGCAGCTGGAGAGATAGATAGATAGAGAAAGAGATAGATAGATAGATAGATAGATAGATAGAGAGAGAGAGAGAGAGAGAGAGAGAGAGAGAGAGAGAGAGAGAGAGAGAGAGAGAGAGAGAGAGAGAGAGAGAGAGAGAGAGAGAGAGAGAGAGTGGGATGTATTTCTAAATGCGTTTGGTCAGTAAGGTTCTTGTTCCAAGGGTAAAATCCAGCCTACCCTCTAGGATGTGAGTAGACTCACTGTTGTTAAGGAGCACACTTTCGCCTTCTTCATCTAGAACTGTGACAGCATGACTCCCTGATGAATAAAACACATGCGCAGCACCTAGGTATCCTTATCAGATGATACACATATGTTTTATTTATCAACTTGTTAGCACTGCATACCATCAGTGCGATATTCGTCTACCTGTTTCGTAGTGTTGGAAAAAACTGCAGTATGAGTAATACAAACTGAGATCATCTGCTGCAATGATGCCGTCAGCGGATGTCAGTGAGAGGAGTTCCTATACATTTATTGCTTTTCCCTTGCGACCTCTACTGTAAATAATTAATGAAGTGTCAGGTTAGTTTACTGAAGTGTGAATATTCCTGTTTTAACTATCGTTATTTGTTATTGCTGTTGTTTCTTTATTTTTACCGAGAGCAGCAACACGAATTCTTATAAATTTTCCTCACCTTTCTCATCGCTTTTATTTTTGGTAGCTCGAAGTTATTCTTGGATCCCCTGAGGCCATGTGTATATATTGCTTGTTTCCTTCCACGTAAGCAATGTGGAGCCTCGAAGGATGTCTGATCTTTCCTTGTCCACTTCTAACAATAGAGAATAATTAATTGGCAGTATGAATCGTAAGTCAAGAATAGGTTGAAGTCGCTTGCTAAAACTTAAGTGTTTTGCCTCGAGACGTTCATTACTCGCGAACGTCTCGTCTGATTTTTGTGTTTTTTCTCGTTTTATAATAAGCATACAAGAAATGTAGTGATTTTTTTGGTAGGTTTAAATGGGGTACCGCCGATGATAGTGAAGATGAATGATTTGTAATTAACTTGCATTGGGACAATGTTTCGGTCTGTGTAGAGCGAAACGTTATCCCAATAATCAGGAACAGGTGAGGAAAGAGAGGGTCGCTTTTTGGTAAGGTCTTTGATATAAGTAGTGGCTACAGTAGCCACGATGATGTTGCTCAAAGTGAAAGTCAGGGTAATACTGTCGGCCGAGTCACCACACGGGAAAAGTAAATTGTAAGTGGTCGTAACAACGGCAGTGACGTGTAGCATAGTCTGTGTCCTGCGTTTGTAATCCTGGATAAAGGAGTGGAGGCGAGTGGGCTTGGATGTAGATGCATTCTTTCTCGAAAAATTCCGGGCTGGAAATGCGGAGGCCTCTTAGGAAGAAATCACTAGAAACTCTTCTACTGATATGTATGTCTTGGTGAGAATAAAAGTGTCCGGTCATACTTGTTAATGGGTTTCCTGCTTAGTTTGAAGGAGCGTCACTGCCAGCCGTCCTGCACAGGAGGACGTCAGGGAAGGGTAGTTTGCCCTCGCTCTCAACCTTCAGAGTGAACTTGATAGAGGACTCGACACTGTTGATTCTGTTGAGGATATGGATAACAAAGTGTCCATAGTAGATGACCATCAACATACCGCACCAACAATGATGGGAACCACAGAGTGAAATTCTTCAGTTTCAAGGTTTATCGTGAAGCTATTCTCACATCTGAAGAATTTAAAGTTGATACAGAGCTCAATCAACTCCATAGAGTCCTGGCGAGGAATTCTTATTCATGCAGGACTGTAGACACAGTCCTGTGGTAATGTTGTTGACAACACTATCTGGCTCTCACTAAGAGCGATATCCGATATCAACGAGGCTACTGTAGCCACTACTCCCATCAAAGACCTTTTCAGAAAATGACTCTCTAGTTCATCATCTGTGTTTGATGCCGCAGTCTGAATCATTTCGTACGCAGACATGATAAGAACTACATGGAGGAAGCTGAGAAATATCTATATACCAAGTTAAGCGAACACAAATGCACATGCAGTATGGATGACTAGACTAATGTTTATGTAATCCACAGGACGCCGAAGGCCATCTCATGAATCTGAGAGACACCCATCTAGATTTTACCGAATGAAGCAAGATGGTGCCTGTGTATAAAAGCCTCTCCTATCGCAGTCTCTAATACTAATGAACAGAAATCAGATAGCTACAACATCTTCACCACATCTTGCTACACCCACATGACAATATGACTAACTCCTTTCCATGACCTAACATCTGCTTCAACCTGACCTTAACTCTTACCTCGCATGTTCCTTGAATTACATGTAACCCGTGTCTCATAGAAGTGAATTAGGTCCCAGGACCAAAATCATTACTAATAATATCTCTGAAGTATCTGGTCATTTGTCCTTTTTCTTAAAATATCTACAACTGTTCACAAGTGTGGTTCTTCCACATTCTATTTGTATCACTATAACTCTTCTCTCTGATTTTAAATATTTTTACTTGGCTCTTTTAATGAGTATATTGTTAAAGTTATTATGCAAGTCCAGTGCAATTAGTTATGGCAGAAGGAGTAATGACCCAGGAGTAAGGCTCATTTATAAGTTAGTTTTATAGTAAACACAAAACCGAGCATTCTCCAGAGGTGCACATCCACCTATACGGACCAGTCTCCAAGACAGGTCTTCTCTCGCAGGTAATAGCCATGAGAGTCGTAGACCATCTGGAGAATGTATATTTTGCCACAGTACAACAACAAGCGTTCAGAAATGCAAATCCTGCCTCACCAATTTAGAGGTTAATTACAGGCTGGCAGAAATACAGCAAGGAAACATGAAGACAAAGACAAAAGTTGCAGAATAAGCTTTTAAAAACTTATTCTGCAACTTATCTTTGTCTTCACACTTGACTGCTATATGCCATCTTATCCATGGCGAGGAAGGACGGGCTGAAGATTGCATCTTCCTTCGCTGTAAGAAGGCTTTCAACACTATCCAAGAGGTGACTAACACCAACTTATAATGCAGGCCGAGGTGAAAGATGCTACATGGATAAAGATATACCAGACCAGAAACAAAGTCAATGTGAGGAATGAGGCTTGAGGACAGGCAAGTACAACAAGGGAGTCTGTCAAGGATCAATCCTAGGACCAAAACTATTCCTGATATGCATAAATGATCTATCAGGAGCGGATAATTCATAAAAATCAGTGCTCACAGATGACGGAAAATTATTTGGAAGACTGTAAATTGAAGACGATTGCCAGAAACAGCAAGCAAAATTGGATAAGCTGCAGGATTGTTTAAACAAGTAGCTACGAGAAATCAACTGGAGCTGCGAGACTAGAATTACTATCCAGCGGAAGACCACTCAAGACTGTAATACTCCCAGATGACCCCCACGGGTTTAGGCTACACTTTACATAAATATAATATTGACTGTAGAAAGTGGAATCTACCTGGAGGTTATTCCGGGATCAACGCCCCCGCGGCCCGGTCCATGACCAGGCCTCCCGGTGGATCAGGGCCTGATCAACCAGGCTGTTACTGCTGGCCGCACGCAGTCCAACGTACGATCGGGCACTGACTTTAGGTATCTCCAGCTCTCTCTTGAAGGCAGCCAGGGGTTTATTGGTAATTCCCCTAATGCTTAATGGGAGGCTGTTGAACAGTCTTGAGCCCCGGACACTTATGGTGTTTTCTCTTAGTGTACCAATGGCGCCCCTACTTTTAATTGGGGGTATTTTGCATTGCCTGCCCAGTCTTTTACTTTCGTAGGGAGTGATTTCTGTGTGCAAATTTGGGACCATTCCTTCCAAGATTTTCCAAGTGTAGATTATGATATATCTCTCCCTCCTGCGTTCCAACGAGTACAAGTCAAGTGCTTCCAAGCGTTCCCAGTAGTTAAGGTGCTTGACAGAACTTATACGTGCAGTAAAGGATCTCTGTACACTCTCTAGATCTGCGATTTCACCTGCTTTGAATGGAGATGTTAATGTACAGCAGTATTTCAGCCTAGAGAGAACAAGTGATTTGAAAAGGATCATCATGGGCTTGGCATTTCTAGTTTTGAACGTTCTCATTATCCATCCTATCATTTTCTTTGCACTTGTGATCGTGGCACTGTTGTGATCCTTGCAAGTGAGATCCTCAGACATTACTACTCCCAGGTCCCTTACATTATTTTTCCGCTCTATTGTATGGCCAGAGTTTGTAGTATACTCTGTTCTAGTTATTATCTCCTCCAGTTTTCCATAACGGAGTAGTTGGAATTTGTCCTCATTGAACATCATATTGTTTTCCGTTGCCCACTGGAAAACTTTGTTTATATCTTCTTGGAGGCTAACCGCGTCCTCAGCAGATGACAGCCTCATGCAGATCCTAGTATCATCCACAAAGGATGATACGGTGCTGTGGTGTATATCTCTGTCTGTGTCTGATATGAGGATGAGGAATAAGATGGGGGCGAGTACTGTGCCTTGTGGAACAGAGCTCTTCACTATGACAGCCTCCTATTTAACTCTGTTGACCACTACTCTTTGTGTTTGATTTGTTAGGAAGTTGAAGATCCATCTCCCCACTTTCCCAGTTATTCTTTTAGCACGTATTTTATGCGCTATTACGCCATGATCGCACTTGTCAAACACTTTTGCAAAGTCTGTGTATATTACATCTGCATTCTGATTTTCTTCCAATGCATCCAAGGCCATATCATAGTTATCCAGTAGTTGTGAGAGGCAGGAGCGACCTGCCCTGAACCCATGTTGCCCTGGATTGTGCAGATTTTGGGAATCCAGGTGATTTGCAATCCTGCTTCTTAGCACTCTTTCAAAGATTTTTATGATGTGGGACGTCAGTGCTATTGGTCTATAGTTCTTAGCTAATGCTTTGCTGCCATCTTTATGGAGTGGGGCTATATCCGTTGTTTTAAGTGATTGTGGAATTTCACCCATGTCCAAGCTCCTTCTCCATATTGTACTTAGGGCACGTGAGAGGGGTTTCTTGCAGTTATTAATGAATACAGAGTTCCACGAGTCGGGGCCTGGGGCTGAGTGCATGGGCATGTTGTCAATGGCTTTCTCCAAGTCTATCGGAGTTAGGGTAATGTCGGAAATCTGGCATACATTTATGGAGTTTTGAGGCTCATTCATGAAGAAATCATTTGGGTCGTCGATCCTCAGACTGATTAGTGGTTCACTAAACACAGAGTCGTACTGGGATTTCAGTATTTCACTCATTTCCTTGTTGTCATCTGTGTAAGTCCCATCCTGTCTGAGTAAGCGCCCGATACTAGATGTGGTATTTGCCTTGTTTTTGGCATATGAAAAGAAATATTTCGAATTTCTTTCAATTTCACTAATAGCTTTAAGCTCCTCCTGTCTCTCCTGGTTCCTGTAAGAGTCATTTAACTTAAGTTCGATAGTTTCCACTTCCCTGGTCAGCGCCTCCTTTCGTGTATCAGATATTCTAGAAAATAACGTACCACCTGGGGGTGAATATCTGAAGCTGTCAGCTAACCAAAAAAAAAAAAAAGGATCTGGAAGTAGACATTATGCTAAACATATTCCTCGAAGTCCTTCAATTTGGGGGAGGGCTGCTTTCATGCTGAAGGGCTCTTGATCCAAGGAATTTAAGTTACCATCCTCTTGGGATTATGCATAATTACCTACCATTCCCAAGCGTTGTAAGACCCATACACATTTAGATGTTCACATGCATAAAATATTAATGTTTCTTGAAACAAATAAAAATATTATGACACCAGCGGTATATGCGAGAATAATAAACATAAATATGCCTTTACGAACTTGAAAAAAGAATAACTGAAGAACCTTCAACACCTTAAAAATATGGGAATTAAAAATTCTTAACACCCTGTATACGTATACCTGGAGAAGGTTTCGGGGGTCAACGTCCCAGAGGTCCGGTCTGAGACCATTCCTCGTGGTGGATAAGGGTCTGATCAACCAGGCTGTTACTGACGTACGAATCACAACCCGGCTGGTCAGGTACTGACCAGCCGGGGGTCTATTGGTAATACCTCTTGTGTATGCTGGGCCCCTGGCATTTATTGTGTTGTCTCTCAGTGTACTCAGTAAGTGTTAGGTGCCCAAGACTGTTCAACTGCCTCCCAGCATACATAAGGGGGATTACCAATAGACCCCTGGCTGTCTTCAAGAAGACACTGGACAGGCACCTAAAGTCAGTATCTGACCAGCCGGGCTGTGGTTCGTACGTCAGTTTCCGTGCAGCCAGTAGTAACAGCCTGGTTGATCAGACCCTTATCCGCCACGAGGCCTGGTCTCAGACCGGGTCGTAGGCAACACCAGTGTCGAGCCCTCACCAGCTAAGCACAAACTAGTACCAGAGTTAATGAGCAAGTCTTGAGGAAAGGTTTTACCGACCCTGAAAGGGCTCAGAAGAGGAGACAGGATCACAACGTACCACATACTCAGAAGTACCAAAATGGTGATCAAGAAAAGAATGTTTGAAATCAGAAGGACCAGGACGAGGAACGTAGATGGAAGATAAACACCCAGATGAATAAGAGAGACATTAGAAAATTATGCACTTTTACTGCGCAAGAGAAATAATAAATTAGAACGAGTTAGGCACTAACACTGAGAAGCTGACCTCATACAAGGCTTCAAGAATGGATATGATGAAGCCTTACGAAGGCACTGAATAAGCTTCAAAAAGCTGAAGTTCAACCACAGACACGCCAAGGCGAGTAAGTCTATTTAGGTACAGGTACACATAAGTACAATTATCATACACAGCAACATATGTGTAAATTAACTAGAATAACCCCCCAAAAAAGTCAAAGCGACTTATTTCCACTGGGGTACATCTAAGTACCACCAACCACCACTACTGTCATCACCACAACTATCACCCACTACTTTCACCACCACTATCACCACCACTACCACAACTACTGTCACCATTACTACCATTACCACAAGCAGATCCACGTACGCAACTAACAGGCTATTTTTGACTTCCCCTCTAACTCCCCCCCCCCCCCCCCAAGTGAAACTCGTCCTGCACGAGGTAACAGACAATTACACTTAAGAAACTCCATAAAGATTCCAATCCTCTTTCCATAATATGTAAGCATCAGGTACAAACTATTGACGTATAAACAAGCATTTACATTCCTGTATCAACAGTTCTCACATTCGTACAAATATATTCCTATCCCAACGACTTAATGTTGACTACAGAGCAGAAAAAACACTAGATACAGGACGCTGTTATTTTGAGAACGTTGTGTGTAGACTCTAGACTAGAGGTTTATTAAGTTACGACTTAATAAAGTACTGAGTATTACGTATTGTCTACCTCTATATTCATTAATAAGTGGAAATCAATCACATGGTCAATTGGTTTATTGCATTTAAAGACTATCGACTACACGAGGGCTATTTAGGCTGCAAGTAACCTATCACCTCCAGTTAAGGATAGTTTAATCCCTAGAGTAAGGAGTATACTCTCAGTGTATATTATAACCTAAGAGATACCTCCTGATCTATATTTCCTTGTGTTGAGCATCTTTATTTTGTAAATATATCTTTATTGATCAGTCTGTTTACATTTTCAACTTCCTCCGTAAATGCGCTTATCTAGGTGCTTAGTTGGTTAATTGGGTTATAAGCTTATCAACTACACGAGCGTCATTAAGGCTGCATGTAATCTATTCACCACCAGTTAATATACACTTCTTGGTGTTTATAGTTTCGTGCTCTCTGCGTTAAAAGTTCCTGGAGGTTATAAGTAATGGTTTATTATTATTTATTATTAAAGATTCGCCGGTATTCTCCCGGCCCGGGCCTTTTCCAAGTGGTGGTCCGGCCTTGGCTCCCTCTTTAGGGAGTGTCTGAGACTTAAGTCTTCCATGGGAGGAGGCACAAGTACTTCCTCATCTTTGGGACCAACTGTCCCCAGGCCTAGCCACAAGCTAGGCCTCTCTGGTCTGTCATCACCGCCACAAGGGGGCTAATGGGAATGACAGTCTTGTGAGCTAAAAGCTCTAGCTCAGGCACCTACCCTGTCCTAGAAGGGCTGGGCGTGGTGTCGATGTAAGTAATGGTAGTAATAGAACTGTCTCCTCAGGCTTTTAATTGTAATCCTGTGACATACGCTGTAATTATTTAATTCTCTATTACTAATATTTATAACTCTTAGAATAGGCAGAATAAGATTTCTTAGACTTTATTGGTCGAATATTTTATAAGCCAATTTATGGACCTTTGTATGTAGAAATAAGAAAATATGATGGAATTCATTAATATCAAGTATATTTTGTAATGTAAAATGAAAGGACATTCTTATACCTAACTCGACATGGTTCATAAGGATTTATATGACAAAATGGCAACAGTAGCAGATGCGACCTTGCCAGCGGAGACTTGTTTAGAAGTATCAACGTATATATAATTTGCGATACTTACTCATGAGATGGTTCGTCAACAGCTTCTCCTTCGGCTTCGTGTACATGTCAAGCTCTTTGTACTTAGGCTGTGCTGCTTACTGGCCTTGGAGGGACAAGAGCTAATTATTATTATAATCAAGGGGAAGCGCTAAACCCGTAGGATTATACAGTGCCTGTGGGGGAAGGTGGAAGGTATACAAGGCTTAATTCGGGGAACTGGAGCACAGATCCAATTCCCTAGATCAAGAGCCCCTCACCAGCATCAGGGAGCCTTCCATGAGGAGGACAAGAGCTAAGTCTTCACTTATGTTGTTGGTGAGGTTGTCCCTTGAGTCGAAGTAACCAACACAGCCTAGTGGAAGAACACTGACTTCCCATGCCTGAAGCTTCGGCTTCGATTATCATCCAGCTTTTAACATACACACACTCATTCGTATATATGCTTAATTCTCAAACAGGCGAAATTATTTACAAACATTATCTCTCAGTCCACAGCAGGATTTGAACCTGTAAACTCGGCATCAGAGTACAGTTTGTTATCCACAACACCAGACTGGAGTCTGGTGAGTCTGATGCCAAGTTTGCCGGTTCGATTCCTGCTGTGCTTAAATAGCAACGCTGAATAAGGCAAGAAAAAATTTCAAAAATATATTTAGTCGGATTAGGCTAAATTAAATTGAGCTTGCTATAATAAGGTTATGTAAGTTTTCTAAAGTTCTTTTGGTACAAAGTTATTAATTTTTACTTCAACATAAATGAAAAAAAAATCTTTAAACGTATAAGAGAAAATTTTAGAAATATATTGTATTTATTGAATCCAACTTCGTATTAGAAGACGTTCAAGAAAGGGTTGGAAGGAGGGCGTGGAAGAGGGACAGTGTAATCAAGGTAATAATTACCTTTGAAGGGATTCATGGAAAGGGTCTAGCCTGTCTTGAGTTTTAGAGGTGGGCACTACCACGTCTGCCCTCTCTCTGAAAGCTGGGTGGAGAGCTGCAGTGAGCTGAGTCAACATTTTACCGTTATGTTGTTGCATTAATGTTAAGGTAACTAGGGTGCAAGTGATGTGTGAGAGAGAGAGAGAGAGAGAGAGAGAGAGAGAGAGAGAGAGAGAGAGAGAGAGAGAGAGAGAGAGAGAGAGAGAGAGAGAGAGAGAGAGAGAGAGAGAGAGAGAGAGAGAGAGAGAGACACACACACAGAGAGACAGAGAGAGACAGAGAAGGGGTGTAGAGGGGCGGAAAATCCCCAGTAGGATACCAGAGAAAGAGGCAACTAACCTACCATATAAGGTTCACCTCACCAAACTCACCCAGTTGACCATAGCAAAAGAAAAAAAAACACTTCCCCTCCACCAATATGCCAAAAATTCAATACTCCTCAAAAAAAAAAAAAAGACGCAGAAAGAAACGAAACCGAAGCAAAATTAAATAACAATAATAACACCAACAATAAATAGCTGGCGAGGATAAGGAAAGGTTGGTAGTGTGGGCTGAGAGCTGCCAGTGTATCAGAGACATTAATATGTTATTTCAAGGTTACTCCTAAGTATCGTCATTTTTCAGTGTTTGACCGGGGAATATATCACCTGGAGAGTGGCATGTGAGCAGCCAACTATGCAGCCCAATAGAGAAAATGGTGCGCCATAGGCAGGAAGTGTCAGCTAAAGAACAGGAAAAGGAAGTAATAGAGAAATTACAATTGTGTTTAATGTACGAGGCAGAAAAAATTGGCTGAGTGGCAACTTTCCGCCCGGAGACAAGCAGACGCCCCAAACCCCTTTTAAAAAATTTTCAGTTGCCACTAATTTCGTCATTTTATACAGAATTCTCTACAAGGTAACACCCTCAGGTACTTCCCCATACACTCCTCTCACCATCTACACAGTTATTCACGATGATACTTACACAGTTTCGTCACTGATAGCCAATATAGATCAGTCTACATTACCTTCAAAACAGACTGAAAATTCAGAGTGTGTTAAGCACTCGGCACCCGCCTCGGAAAATGCTGATGACGGAATATATTTGGTTAGTCAACGCTGTATAACGGATAACATATAGGCAGAATATATATATATATATATATATATATATATATATATATATATATAATATATAAATATATATATATATATATATATATATATATATATATATATATATATATATATATATATATATATATATATATATATATGTGTATATATAATATATATATATATATATATATATATATATATATATATATATATATATATATATATATATATATATATATATTTAAAAGTGTATGTGTGTACACATGCAAGCAAGTCTAATTTAGAATGTGCATTAAATTTCTATTAAAGAAACATTATCCTTACAGGGTAAGGGGATATCTTCTGTTACTGAGGGGCTCTTGATCCAAGGAATTACAGCCACCCTTCACTTCCTCGGATCAAAGGTGGTTCACTCTGTATTCCGTAGAAGCTGTAAAATTACGCTAAGCAATTCAGTGAGGTAATAAGAGAAGCGAGTGATGGGATAGGAGCGGGGATATGGTAGTAGTTACAACTGGTAATGGTGGTGATTGTGGTAGTGTGGTTGTTGTAGTAGTTTGGTTGTAGCGGTAGTGTGTTTGTGGTGCTGTGGTTGCAAGTCCCACTCAATAATAATGTGCCCAGTCATCTGCATGCTCAGTTTACCCTCTTGCAAGCCAACAAGTTGCTTCTCTTACACAGCACCACACTTTTCAACGCTACATAGTTATATAGTGAAATATGTGGCAGCTATTAAGTCATGACTTATGATCACCTCCCAGGGACTAACCACCTTCTGACGGACCGAATACTTTCTGAGGGAACAGCCAAATTCTGAGGGACTGACCACCTTCTGTGGCACTGACTATCTTCTATCAAGAATGAGGGACTGATCAACTAAAACCACCTCTTCGCTTCTACTGTTTTCAATGTTATAATAGCCTGTATTTGACTGAAGAAGCCTGCTGCGCAGGCGAAACGTTCTCCCAATACAGATACCAAACGTTACACATGCGTCTTGCTAATTGTCCTGTAGGAGAGTAGCAGAGCTCTCGCCTAAGAACAGGAGGACCCGGGTTCAACACACGAGTCGAGGAGAGACACTGGTAATCAGGGAGACAACCTCACCCATTGACTAATTCCTGGGCACCTATTTACTGCTAGGTAAACAAGGATAACAGGTGTTAAATTTGCTGCCTTCTCATTTCTTTTATCTAACCTGATGACCCCCAATTACAGGGATGGATAACTGGATTATATTCATTCGTTCTTGCAAAACCCGTAAGGGTTATGCCTTCAGAGTGGGAGGCAATCATAGATGATCTGAGGAAGGAGAGGTTAACTGCAAATTCTTGCTAATTCTAAAAATTCTCTTCGTTACATATTAAACAAAGATCTTAAATGTGCTTGCAACAGATACCTGAAGAGAGTGTCGGGGGTGAGCGCCCCCGCGGCCCGGTCTGTGATAAGAAAATTCGATATATAAATTTATAATGTACGTTTGTTAATTCTTTTGGCCCCTACTTTCTGGCCTTTCGTATATCCTTATGTTATTGCGCATTGCCACTTCAGCGGTAAAATCTGATCTAAATCTTCATTATAACACGATCGGGTGGATTACGAGAGTAATTAGTGACACTAACCTACTTTTGCCAAGTGAAAATCCTGAGAGTTTATAACCAAAAAAATTAACCTAGCCTAGAGGTACTAGAGGGCGAGGCAGCCCAGGTTGGCCGAGCACGTCGGAACCAACAAACTTTCAACACAAAAAAGGTTGGTGGTGGGCATATATGGAATTCACTTGGATTTCCGGCGTGTTATAGACACACCTTAGTGAGAAGACAAGAACCTTGATTTATATTTTTACGGCATAGTGATTTAGGGCTCATAATTATACTTACCCTGGGAGCATATATGGTGAATTTAGACCATTTTTCCGAGAGCAACACACACATAAAGACAGAGCTGTACATAACAATATGCCATCTCTGTATCCATTTATGCTTCAAATCCGGACCGAAATTTCTCTTCGGTGAGCATGAAATCTATTCATGGAATGGTGTCCTGCAGGTTGACTCTCTTGTTCCTTGTCTTTTCTGCTAAGCCAGCTAAAGAAGTCATAGAGGACCTGACTAGTGAGATCAACTTCTGTGACCAAGATGGTACCACTGTGGCAGCCGCTGCACGGTCCCTGCTAGAAAACATCAGAATTATTAAATAGTGAGAAGATAATCTAGGTCCTCTCACTAATATCCTCAAGTCAACATACCACTGAACAAGTTAGAGCTGTCCTGTGAGGAGAGCAACTCATTAATCTCATTCTTTGTACTCTCCTTGGTGCTCAACTTGGGTCTAATCCCATCAGTGAGAACTATGAAAAAAAAAAATCTTTAATATGATGGAAGCCAAGATAGAAAAAAATGGATTCCCAAGATACCTTCTATCTCTTCCGCAGGCGTCTCTTCCTCCCTCAGCGAATTTATTTTTTTTCTTCACCATGCTCCTCTGCTAGCACTGAACCGAGCGGGTACAACATTAACATTCCATACCACGGGTGGGGTTAGAACCCGCGATCAGAGTTATAAAACTCTAGACCGATGCGCTAGCCACTAGGCCAGCTGGTTACCTGGAGGTTATTCCGGGGATCAACGCCCCCGCGGCCCGGTCCATGACCAGGCCTCCCGATGGATCACCCCTCAAGGAAGGTTCCTTGATGTTGGTGAGGGGCTCTTGATTTAGGGAATTGGATCTGTGCTCCAGTTCCCCGAATTAAGCATGAATGCCTTCCACATCCCCCCCCCAGGCGCTGTATAATCCTCCGGGTTTAGCGCTTCCCCCTTGATTATAATAATAATAATAATCCCGATGGATCAGGGCCTGATCAACTAGGCTGTTACTGCTGGCCGCACGCAGTCCAACGTACGAGCCACAGCCCGGCTGATCCGGCACTGACTTTAGGTATCTGTCCAGCTCTCTCTTGAAGGCAGCCAGGGGTTTATTGGCAATTCCCCTAATGCTTGATGGGAGGCTGTTGAACAGTTTTGGGCCCCGGACACTTACGTGTTTTCCCTTAGTGTACCAATGGCGCCCCTACTTTTTATTGGGGGCATTTTGCATCGCCTGCCCAGTCTTTTACTTTCGTAGGGAGTGATTTCTGTGTGCAGATTTGGGACCATTCCTTCCAAGATTTTCCAAGTGTAGATTATGATATATCTCTCCCTCCTGCGTTCCAATGAGTACAAGTCAAGTGCTTCCAAGCGTTCCCAGTAGTTAAGGTGCTTGACAGAACTTACACGTGCAGTAAAGGATCTCTGTACACTCTCTAGATCTGCGATTTCACCTGCTTTGAATGGAGATGTTAATGTACAGCAGTATTCCAGCCTAGAGAGAACAAGTGATTTGAAAAGGATCATCATGGGCTTGGCATCTCTCGTTTTGAAAGTTCTCATTATCCATCCTATCATTTTCTTTGCACGTGCGATCGTGGCACTGTTGTGATCCTTGAAAGTGAGATCCTCAGACATTACTACTCCCAGGTCCCTTACATTAGTTTTCCAACTAGGTATATTTATACACCATAGGAGCCATGATGACGGCTTTGACGGGACATGAGCTAGAGCTAGTCACGGCCACGCTGGCGGGAGATTCGTCCGTAAAAACTTGCATTTGTGGTCACAGTGGTGCCTATGCTAACCTTCCTATGGTGTAGAAATATACCTAATTGGACGAGTCTTGTTGTAGTCAGCTGGCCCAGTGGCTAACGCGTCGGTCTGGATTTTCATGACTCTCTGATCGCGGGTTCAAGCCCGGCTAGTGGTATGGTTTGTTTGCAATCGTGTCATTACGACTTCGTGAGTCATGAGAAACATCCAGCATTGTTTTAAGCGGCACTTAGAATTCAACATAGATTTTCTTTCCCTCCTACTTCGTGTAAAGTAAGTCTTTATAAATAGGAAGTTAGGGTGTGAGTGCGAGTCTGTGCGCGTTATGCTTCCGTAAAGTAAGCAGCTATATGAAGCAGTAATTATGGGAACCCAATCTTCTTGTGATTAAGAAACAAAAGTGTAGATGATAATGTCAACAGCGTAGCATGTGTTGGATGGCAACACTTGTCCACGAATATGAAAAAAACATCACATGCAGAGAAAATCTTTATGTATATACTAAGTTTCGCTCAACTAAAGCTTTGTCACTGACTTGATAAAGCTCACAGCAATTCGTCTTCCGTAAATAAAGGTTTATTCTGCATATACTTTTTTTTTGTACCGGAGTGGCAAATAAAGCAACGCTTGATTTTTCATAGTTTTCCTCTAAATTACTTTTAATTATGTGAGAAACTTACTCGCCTTCAAATTATATATAATTGCATACTAATTTCGCCGGCAATTTTCCAGTTTTTGCTATGAATATGGAACATACATTAATGTTTGGGGCGATGTTTGTAAACACAGGAACGGCAATGCAGACAAACGGTGTTTTTTTTCTAGATTTATGCTAGTATCAGAGGTGAATTTATTATTTCTGTTCTTCGTCAGTTGGACTGCGGTGCTTTCATGCATGCAGCTAGCATCAGTTGTCTGACTGATCAGACACAAATAGCAAATGTTTGTGTGGGGAAGTACAATAAAATTGCTTGAATGATCTTACAAGTGGCTGTTAGAGCTCAACACCGAAAAGTACACAGATCTGTGTGTATACAGAGATACACAGCTCTCAGTGTATATACACTGAGAGACATAATTGCAGTGAGATACACAGCTCGCAGTGTAAACGCATACACAGCTCTAGGTGTATATACACTGGGAGGTACAAAGTTCTGAACATATACAGTTCTCGATGAATGTACATAGATATATACACATTTATCGCTGTCTATACACTGAGAAAGGCACACTTTTAGATTAATGGACAACGAAAGCTATACGTAGGTGTATATGGACTGAGACACACACCACTCTGTGTATTGACAATCAGATACGCACTTCTTGGAGGGTATAAACTTTAGGAACTGATGTAATGCAGTCTAAATAAAGCGATCTTTAAATTGTAATAAAATATACTCAATAAAGTGGTACTGATGAACATAACACTGAACCATTATAAAAGACTAATTTTTATTAAACACGATTGTATTCATTAAACAATAATAATGAAATGGGAAAGGAAAAAAATAGGTCTCATACCTGGCCGCGGGGGGCGTTGACCCCCGAAACTCTCTACGGGTAAACTCCAGGTATCCAAACAATATACATTGAAATCTTGGTCAATGGTAGTTATTTATGCTGACAACCTGGGTTAAATTATGAGGCAGGTGGACATACTGGGGATATATTCTTACATTTATTATTGTCTCGCACACTGAGGGACCAAGGTTCGATCCCCTGCACGAGTGGAAACGTTGGGCATATTTCTTTACACCTGCTGTAGACCTCGCAGGAAAAAGTCACAGAAATTTTTCGGTAATCCTATGTAATTTACACACATATGTAAAACAATTGCTTCACTTATCTGGTACAGGTACCTACACATACATAGTAACGTATGTGTAGGTATCTTGGTATTAAGCGACTGGTATGGGTAGCATCCTGGGAGAGGACTGAAAGTCCTCGATGAAAATCAGACGGACAGTTCCCCATGACATCCTGATCGTAGTGGGCTAACCTGAGCTACTAACTCTCAGGATTAACAATCAGAAGAAAATTTTCTTCCCTGTTCACCTATGAGTAAATAGGTACCTGTATTAGCCGACTACTGTGGGTTGCATCCTGGGGCACTGGACACATGCACTCCCATGGAAATAAGCCAAACTGTTTGGCTTTCATGGTTTGTCTTCAGTTTTCTTGTGTGGCCCGGTGGTCTGGTGGCTAAAGCTCCCGCTTCACACACGGAGGGCCCGGGTTCGATTCCCGGCGGGTGGAAATTCCGACACGTTTCCTTACACCTATTGTCCTGTTCACCTAGCTGCAAATAGGTACCTGGGTGTTAGTCGACTGGTGTGGGTCGCATCCTGGGGGACAAGATTAAGGACCACAATGGAAATAAGTTAGACAGTCCTCGATGACGAACTGACTTTCTTGGGTTATCCTGGGTGGCTAACCCTCCGGGGTTAAAAATCCGAACGAAATCTTGTCTTATCTTATCTTTTCGCTTCTTCAATAGTGAAGATATTAAAAAGTAACATAGTTACTCACTAAATTGTATAAGTTTTCTTTGACAGGAAAGTTGCAAGGGGTAACTACGGCGATTAAAATAGTGCTCGTAAATCCTTCATAAGTAAGTAAGTTTATTCAGGTATACACAAATACAGTTACATAGATTATCATATATAGCAGCATATGTGCAGAGAACCTAGGATAACCCAGAAAAGTCAGACAGAGTGACTTATTTCCATTGGGTCCTTTTACCTTATTATTATAATATATAGGTTATAATATTTTCTTATTATTCTATAATGGAAATAACATCTTATATCATACTAATAAGACTATCTACTACACGAGGGTCATTAAGACTATCTACAATACGAGGGTCATTACTAGGGATAAGGTAAAATTTAGACGTGTGTTAGCTAAAAAATAAAAAAATCATTCTCCTCCCTTTCTGTAGCTACATTCATCAGACACCTTTTGGCAGTCTTCTTGAACTGGTTCATGCTATGATTGGCTTTGACATGTGCGGGCAGTCTGTTCCATTCCTTTATTGCTGTACAATAAAAGGTGTTTGAAGCCTGGCCACTGACTGTGGGTACTACAAAGTTGTGCTCTCTCCCCCTAGTACTATGATTGCTTTGGTTCCCAACCTTGACAAAATTGACAGCAAGATATTCTGGACATTGTTTGTGAGCAATTTTATAAACATGATTTAGCTTCAGTTGTTTTACTCTGTCTTCAACATTCAGCATATCCAAATGGTGTAATTCATTCTGGCCTACATGCTCTCTTGGACCCAGGTCCAGGATGAATCTTACAATCTATAGCTAAATTACAAGCTATAGCTAAATTACCCTGTGTTCTTCAAAATAACAACGGCTTGCCTGTTACTTAGTTGAAAACATAGGTAATGCTCACGACAGGAGCTTAGTGTTGAGGCTGAATGTCCACAGTATGTCGGGAAGCCTCTACTTCTATTTCTCTCTGCCGGCCAGGTGACATATTTTGTAAGCAGCGTGGAATACTTGAGATGAAAGCTCCCATTGAGTTGTTAACACCACAGGAGCTCGATCCCTGTAGGACAGGAAACATTAGGACATGTTTCCTCAAGACAACTGCTGTCCATGTTCACCCATCAGTAAAATGGGTACCTGGGTGCTAGTCCACTGGTGTGGGTCGCATCCTGGGACAAAATTGACTTAATTTGTCCGAAATGCACTGCATAACAAGGGTTTTTTTTTTATATAGCAGTATGTTATTGATGTCAGCTAGGCCTGTATACCTTGTGCATATACTTGGAGAAATAAAAATATAATTATTAGTAGTAGTATTAATGTGACCAGACTGTGTTGTTTTACAATAATAGCTACTCCTTGATTCTTGCTGCAAACTTTCATTTTCTATCATTTAATGACGATTAAAAGAAAACGTTTAATAAAATATGCCTAAACTTTCACAGTTTTAGGGACTAAGTTTATTAGGTACAATTCCACTATTTTTAGATTACAATTGTTTTGCAAAGTAACATATATAAATTACATAGGATAATACAAAAAATCAAACATTGATTTCCAGTGGAATCCTAATACAAAATAAAAAAATATACAGGAAAACGAAGTACATAAATATAAAAAATGCATATGGAGGCCTGTTCTCGTATAGTTTTGTACTAATTAATAAGCGTTGTCAAAATAAAAACTTGCTCTGTACCTCTCTTTTCCTGCTAAATATGTATTGTTCGGATTATTAACTCTGTGTGGGAACTTGTAATACACTCGCCCACTCTGGCAATCACTGCTGACACAGACAACACAAGACCCCTTTGTCCTGTTCTCACAAGCACTGTACAGGTACACTTCTTTGGAAAGGGATAACTGACCTTCAGGAAACCCTGGCTTCCCCCCATACACAAAGTAGAACAGACCTGTGTTGTGAAGTCTATCATAGGTAGAAATCCCCTGATTTTACCCAGGGTAACTGCTTTCCTAATGACTTTTCTCTGTTGAATACCACGTGCATTGGGGAAATTGTTCCTGTAACAGTTAAAGTTATTAGTAATCCAAGCATATACTCTAGGGGGTCCCTGTATTCAGTGAGGTTGTCCTAACTAGTATTTATGTAGACAAAAACTACCAGCTTCTGGCCAAATATTCAAGGGATGGTTACTCAGCGGATATGGCTGTATTTACCTTATTTTGGGCACTTTGCTTGCTCCTAACCGCAAACTAAACTATTCCTGTATTTCCTACAGTAATTTGGTGGCCACCTACATAGGCTACATACTGAAATAACTCACAAACGGGTCTAATGCAGAGACTTAAAAGGCACGTAAGTTCCTCCGTCTTCTAATAACATGTTCATTTTTCCACTATAATCTACCTTGTCCATAATTACTATTGCATTTGCTTTGTTTCGTAAGGTGAAGTCCAGGATCTTTCCTTAATTCATGGTATAACTTAACAAATCTTTGAGGACAATTGTGTTGCAGAGGTCTGTTGCTCAGAACTCTCCAACACAATTGTCCTCAAAGATTTGTTAAGTTACATCCTGAATTAAGGAAAGATCCTAGACTTTACCTTACGAAACAAAGCAAATGGGATAGTAATTATAGACAAGGTAGATTATAGTGGAAAAATGAACATGTTATTAGAAGACTGGGGAACTTACATGCCCCTTAAATCCACGGTCCATTGGAAAGGCCTCTATCTTATCTTCCTGGCTGCCAGACGGAGTATTTTGTCAACATTATGAGATACTGAGCTGAGAGTTCCCATGAGTTGTTATCACCACAGGAGAAGACCGCTCATGAGTTCACTAACTAGCCTCCTCTCCTGTGCTCAGACAAGGAATTGCTACTTAATAATAATACTACTAATAATATATTTATTTATTACAAGTACATGTACAAGGTGTACAGGCCGAGCTGACATCAGTGACATACTACTATATAGAAAACCCCTTGTTATGCAGAACATTTAGGCAAATTAGGTTAGTTTTGTCCAGGATGCAACCCACACCAGTCGACTAACACTTAGGTACTCATTTTACTGAGGGGTGAACATAGAAAACCCGGTGTAAGGAAACACGTCCGATGTGGCCCGAGAAAGAAAAACTTTCATCATTAAATTTCCTCCATCACTCCTGCACGCGAAAATCACTCCATATGAAAGCAAAGACTTGGCAGGAGATGCAACATTCCCCCGATGAAAAGCAGGGGCACCACGAGTACACTGAGAGACAACACAATAAGTGTCCGGGGCCCAAGGACTGTTCAATTGCTTCCCAGCATACATAAGGGGGATTACCAATAGACCCCTGGCTGTCTTCAAGAAGACACTGGACAGGCACCTAAAGTCAGTACCCGACCAGCCGGGCTGTGGTTCGTACGTCAGCTTGCGTGCGGCCAGCAGAACAGCCTGGTTGATCAGACCCTGTCCCCATGAGCCGTGGTCTCAGACCGTGCCGCGGGGGGGGTTGACCCCTGATACCCTCTCCAGGTAAACTCCAAGTAATCACTGTCTTACCAGAGGCATGCTTACACTACAGTTTTTAAACTGCAACAATAACACCCCTCCTTCAGAGTGCAGGCTCTGTACTTCCCATCTCCAGGACTCAAGTCCCGGGCTGGGCCCGGGTTTTCCCTGAAACCCCTTCTAAATGTTACCTTTCTCACACTCGAACCAGCCCCTTCAGGTCCCTAAAAAACCATTTGTCTCCATCGCTCCTATCTACCACACTCACACATGCTTGCTGGAAGTGAAAGCCCTCGCAAACAAAACCTATTTTGTAATAAAGTTGGATCAAGTTGGTAGAATAACCGACAATATGTAAAGTAAAAGGGACACAAGTGCAACTAATGTACATTTTATTGTGGCAACGTATTCGCTCTCAGGAGCTTAAACAAGCCATTACAAACAAAACATGACACAGAGGGTATATAAAGCTCAGAGTTGAGGTGAAATATCTATGAGGGTACCATTTCGATGATTCACATATTGTAGTAGTAGTAGTAGTATAGTGGTAGTGCCAAAAGTAATACAATATGGTAAGCGCATTTAATTTCGTACATGAGTAAAAGGATATAAAAGCTATTACTTGGGTACATAAAAATAGGTTGGACAAATATAACTGGAATGAGGAGCAGCTTGTGCAGTGTTCACCTCTGAGGCTTTGTGTAGTATTTTAATTTTTAAATAACAGGAGAGACTATGTGTATGGCAGGGTTTACTGTTTTCAGGAGGGATTCTTTCTAAGACTTCGGAGAGGTTGAAGCTGCCGTTGTTTTTGTTTAAATTGTATTCGAAACAGCGATCATGCCTGATTCAAGCACTTGCGTGTACGGAAATTAGTTTCCTTTATCACTAATTGGGCGTCTCTGTAATTTCCATTAGTGATTGGGTGGAATTTCGGTGTTGTACACAGGCGTTGATTTAAGGGTTTTGTCGTTCCTACATGGTATATGTTTCATTTGATGGCGGGTGTCGAGGTTCTGCTGTTTCATCACCTAACGTAGATCTTGTCACACTCCACAGGTATAGTGAAAACTCCTGCTTGACTGTTCGTGGGTGCTTTGGGTTTTGTCTGTTTAGATCCATTATTGAAGTGGGTAGAACGATGCGACTCTGGTGTATAGCTTGATGAAAGTAACTTTTGAGACGTTTATGCAACCTGGCAGTTGGGGAAAATTATAACTTGTTGGGAGCGGTGTATAGGATGCGTGGAGAAATGATGATCTGAAGAGCTCTTTTCTGCAGTCTTTGATGAAAGTAAAGAAGAGGAAATTGTAACTCAAGTGGATGTTTTGGTGAATTGTTAAGTACAATTCTCGTCGAGAAAACCAGGACTACAATTCGGTATGCTCTTAGGAAAAACCCGATGAAGAATGCCTCTTTTGTGGTCCTGGTACTTGACTGAATAAGTAATGTGGAGATCATTTTGATTGTGGGTTTCCCGACAAACTTGAAATCCTTAGGTTGTTGTCTACTTTGTGAATGAGGACGTCGAGGAAAGGTAGCTTGGTCATTGACCCTTCTCTAGTGTAAACTGAATCGCTGGTTCAACTGCGTTGGAGCCTTGCCTGAAGATCCGTACATCACAACGTTTTGGAGTTATTAGCGTGAGGACATCGTCCACGTAACGTAAAACCAAGTGACGCTTGAAGGTAATGAAATGTTTGGACGAAGTGTTCGGACTCTAGGTGTTCCATGTAATAATTGTCTAGGACGGCACTTATTGGGGACCCCATTCCATGCCGTAGGTTTTGTTTGTAGAGGCCTTGTTATTGAAGGAAAAACAGCTGAAGTTTAACACAGAGTTCAATCAAGTCAACAAAATCTCTGTGTCCATGTATTGTTTGTAATGGCTTGATAAAGCTCTCTGGAGAGCGAAACGTTGGCCACAATAAATGTCACATTAGTTGCAACTTGTGTCCTTTTACTTTTACATATTGTCGGTAATTCTACCATCTTATTTACAATCTGTCGGACAAGACGCCAACATAATGGACATTTCATGCAGACATTATTTGGACACCCTTCTTCGTGCACACAGCTATCGACAACAGACAAAACTTCCTACAAGATTGCCTCTGAGAAGGTGATCCCTAAGTCTACTCCTGCGACAACTCGCCAACTCCAAGCACCCCTTCTCTCCAGCTTCCCAAGCTTACTAACTGAATGTGCCGAAGTGGGGGCTTTCTAACATCGCAAGGACACCTTTGAAACTGCAAGAAATATGAGGGCCAATCTTCAGATTGACCAACACACTGCTTGAGCATATTCTCAGCAACAGTCACCACACTAACCTCCCAACAGAAGATCAAACTCCAATCGCAAACTTCAGTACCTCTGCACTAACAGTGATGGAAGGAAGAATGGGACGCGAATCCCTGATAAACACTTATCGCTCGTACCTAAAACCGACGAACGAGAAACAAGCAATGATCTGGACTCAGAATTACTCACCTACATACGCAAACCTAACTATCAACTCAATCGTGTTTACCAGGGAACCATAGACACAGTGACAGCCCTTCCAGAAGGGTTATATACAGGGCCTTCTCACATGCAGCTTAATGTGAACCTTCTTCTAATCTTCCTAGAAGTACATCACTGCCTTAAAACCTCGCCAACGACCCCGAACATTATCGTCACCAACCCGCCGCAAAGGAGGTGAGCGTCAATACTTCAATCACCGTGACTACAAACACTAAAATGATGACCTTTTGAAATGATCAAATCTAACATACGAACCCCATCCAGACTCAACAGTGGGAGAACGCTCACCAAAGACTTTCTATAACAAAACCAGACAAGTACTAAAACGCACTAAGAGAAGGGAAGAAACCGTGTACTTGTTACCAAGCAACCCTAAACCATCACACCATGTATGGTACCCAAACCCATAAACACAAGATTACCTCTCAGACCAATCACGTTCAGGAATAGCAGTGCTCCATCACAAAAACTAGCCGAGTTCATGCCAAACATCATTCCTGCTGCTGGGGACCATCAGCCCCAGCTCATCTTAAAAAACACTCAGGCGACCTTCTCCACCGCATTCCGTAACCTCTCCATCCGTAACAAGAAACTTAAGCAGATTGGATGTGCTTCCCTCTTCACAAAAGTACCTACTAAAAAAGCCTCGAGGTTTCTACGACGTATAGTCAACCAGACCTTAAATCTTCCTTTACCTCCCGGAGATTTTGTGACTTGGATGACTCTGTGTTAACTTCAACTGTTTTTTTCTTCAGCAATAACAAGCACCACAAACAAACCTACGGCATGGGAATGGGGTCCCCCCATAAGTGCCGATCCTAGCCAACTTAATACATGGAACACCTAGAGTCCGAACACTCGCCAACTCATCCCTTCAAGCGTCACTTGTTACTTACGTAGGACGATGTACATCGTAATAACTCCAAAACGTTTTTTGATGTACGGAGATCTTCAGGCAAGAGCTCAACCAGTGAACCACGATTCAGTTTTACACTAGAAGAAGAGTCCAATGAAAAGCTACCTTCCTCGACGTCCTGCATTCACAAAGTAGACACAACCTAAGATTTCAAGTTTACGAAACCCCCCAATAAAAAGATCTCACACACACTCTATTCCATCAAGATACCAAGACCAAAAGAGGCAATCATCATCGGTTTTCCTAAGCGGCATACCGAATTTTAGTCCTGATTTCTCGACGAGGAATGTACTTTACATTCACAAACATCACTGAGTTACAATTTCCTTCTATTTTCATCAAAGACTGCAAGAAAAGAGGCTCTTCAGATCATCATGTCTCCACGCAACCAACACTCCGCTCCCAACAAAGTTCTAATTCTTCCAACATCCAGGTTGCACTAAACGCTCAACAGTACTTTCACAAGCTAACACCAGAGTCGCCACGCTTCTACCACTTCAATACAGGATCTAACCAGACAAAACCCAAGCACCACGAACCATCACTGCAGGAGTTTACCACTATACCCCTGTTGGAGGCTGTGACAAGATCTACGTAGGTGAAACAGCAAGAAACCTCGACCCCCGCCTCATAACACCTATACGCATGTAGGAACGACAACTTAAACAACCCTGTGTACAACACCGAAATTCCCACCAATCATCTATGGGAAATTCCGAGACGCCCAATTAGTGATTAAAAAACTAATTTCCGTACACGCAAGTGCCTTGAATCCAGCACTGAATCGCTGCGTTTCTTGAATACAATTAACAAAAACAACGCAGCTTCACCATCTCCGAAGTCCTTAGCAAGGAATCCTCCTGAAAACAGTAAACCCTGCTATCCAACATAGTCTCTCACTGTTATACTACACAAAGCACCGAGAGTGAACACTGGAAACAAGCTGCCTCAATCCAGTTTATATTTTGTCCAACCATTTTATGTTACCCAAGTAATAGCTTTTATATCCTTTTACTCATGTAACAATAATAGCTCTACCCATAATTGTAATTACTTTTTCACTAACCACTACTACTACTACTACTACTACCACTAGTGAACATCGAAATGGTACCTCTCTAGTATTTCACCTCACTCTGAGCCTTTATATACCCTCTGTGTCCCGTATTGTTTTTGTAAATGCTTGATAAAGCTCTGGAAGAGCAAACGTTGCCACAAAAATGTCACATTAGTTGCCTTGTGTCCTTTTTACACTTTACAAAACCTATTTTACCACTTCCGACTTTTCCTATACCTGGAGTATACCTGGAGGTAAACTCCCAGGTATAGGAAATGCCGACCCCAACCCTGCCTTCCCTCCACTACGATTTGTACCTCTCGAAGTTATTCTATATAAGAACATAAGAACATAAGAACGAAGGAACACTGCAGAAGGCCTACTGGCCCATGCGAGCAGGTCCCAAGTCCCTACGGCCTTAAGCAATGCACCCAACCTAGTCAGGTCATGTCAAATGACTATAAGTAGGAACACGGCACCCGACCACTTGTAGCTACAAGCTATCAGTCTAACTCACCACCCACCCAACCATCTACTCATGTATATAATCCAACCCTATTTTTAAAGCTACCCACAACGTTCATGGCCCTCTATCGACGCAGAAGGCCTACTGGCCATGCGAGCAGGTCCAAGTCCCTACCGGCTTAAGCCATGCACCCACCTAGGTCAGGTCAGGTCACATTGACTTAAGGGAAGGAACCCGGCAACCGACCTGTTAGCACAAGCTATCAGGTCTAACTCCACACCCACCCACATCTACTAATATTTTCCCTAACCTATTTTTTAAAGCTACACAACGTTCTGGCCTCTATAAACGGTAACTTGGAGTTTGTTCGCAATCATCCACAACTCAATTACCAAACCAGTACTTTCCTATATCCCACCTGAATCTGAATTTTTCCAACTTAAAACCATTGCATGCGAGTCTGTCAGGCTAGATATTTCAGCACACTATTTACATCCCCCTTTAATTTATATTCCTGTCTTCCACTTATAAACCTCAAGAATCATATACCCCCTACTTCACTCTTTCTAGAGAGTGCGTTTTCACAGGGCCTTAGTCTAATCCTCATAGGGAAGAGTTTCTGATACATGGGATCATCTTGTCATCCTCCCTTTGTACATTTTCCAGAGAATTTTTATATCCTCTGTAATACGGTGACCAAACTGTGCAGCATAATGCTAAAAAGGCTACCAAGGTGTATAGAGTTGAAGAACAACCTGAGGACTCCTATTATTTATGCATTCTTGATAGAAGCCAAAGGATTCTATTAGGCTTTATTGCGAACACTTATGAGCACTGTTGTCTTGGTTTTCAAGATTACTGCATAACCAAACTACCTAAATCTTTTTTCGTAATCCGTAATATTAAGATCTACATTTATATATTTATATGTGGCATGGTTATTGTTCCTGTCCAACATTTAGAACTTTGCCTTTGTCTATATTAAACTGCATCTTCTGCCACTTCTCCGACCAACTGCATCAGTCTATTCAAAATCTTCCTGGAGGTGCTCGAATGTCCCTCGCAGAATGAATTCGACGGCCTATTTTGGTGTCTTCGCAAACTTGCCGAAGTCGCTCCTTTATGCCCTCATCTATTCGTTTATGTAATTGTGAACAGCAGGGGCCCAACACTGACCCTGTGGAACACCGCTCGTGACCGCTTTCCCCACTCTGATTTCTTTCCTCCCATTTTAATGCAAACTCTCTGCTGCCTCTATTTGTCACCATGGCACAATTTTTTCAAAACCCGCGTTCCAGGAAAAAATTTCTCCTCCTATTCCATGTGCTTTAATTTCCTCATAGTCTCTGATGTGGGACCCTGTCAAAAGCCTTACTGAAGTCCATATACACAATATCAGATTCTGTAACCATGATCTTCCTCCTCATAATAACCTTAGTGAAAAAAGTAATAAATTCGTAAGCAGGAACGCCCCTTTGTAAAAACCATCTGAGATTCGTTGATTAATTTAAATGCTTTGCAAGGTGGCTACGAACTGCCTCGGCAATATTGATTCCATAAATTTCCCACTATGGAGTTAGGCTTATTGTCTATAGTTCGAAGCTAAGGACCCTGTCACCTGTATTGAAAATAGGTTATCACATTTGCCATTTTCCACTTATCTGCACCATGCCAGTTTGTAGTGATATGTTGAAAAGATTAACCAAGGTGTGCTAACTCCTCTTTACATTCCTTTAGAACACCTTGCATAACAGTTCATCAGTCCTGGAGTTGTTTAGTTTTAAAAAAAAAATTTATCTATTGCCTAAGGAACCATGTCACTTTTTGACCCTAATTATGCACATTATATTATCGTCCTGTTCTACATAATTTATCATTACTGAATAATCCGCTGGTATCCTCGCTGTGTAAAAACTGAGAGGAAGTATGGTGTTAAAAATCTACCATCATTTCCTTATCACTGTCATGAGCTGAACCCAGGAACTTTTGAGTGGCCTAATCTTGTCCCTGATCTTACTTCTGTAGACCGAAAGAATCCTTTTGGTTAGACTTCGATTCTCTTGCAACTTTACCTAATAATCTCCTTTGCTTTTCTAATTCCCTTTTTTATTTCTCTCTTTAACTGAATATTATCGATTTCTTAATTGCCCTCTCCTCTTTTGATTTGCCTATATATGGCCTCTCTTTTGGACCAATCAAGATTTTAATCTATTGTTCATCCATTAAGGATCATTTTTTGTTTGATCTGATTTCCCTATTTTGAACATAATATGAACTGAGCAGATAGAACTATGCCCTGGAAAGCATCATATCGAAACCATCACGGCACCTAACCTTACCCTAGTCCGGTCATTCCAGTTCAGCCCACCTAAGTATTTTTCAGTCCTATGAAATCACCAAGCGAGAAAGTCAGGAACGGAGACTTGATACGCCATTTATTAGGGGAATTCCATGATATGTTAAAACTGAGTGATTTTGATCACACTCTCCCCAAAAGCCATCATTAACCTCAGATTATTAATTATGTTTTCCCAACTGGGCAAGAAACCAAGCAAGGAGGCTTATTTCCCCTAGTTGGGGGGTGGTCGATCCTCTGTCACAAACTGTTTTAAAAAACAATCCTGGATCGTATCAAGAAAGTCCACCCGACTCTAAAATTTCCTGTCAAATTGCTGCCAGATCAATGCTGTCTATAGTTGAAATCTCCCATTAGCACAACATTTTCCGTATGTAGATGCCTTACGAAATTTCGTCCATAAAGTATACTTTACTGCACTCCTAACAAGATTTGGGGCCCTGTAAATCACACCCAAATTAGTTTTTTTTCTCGGCCCTCGATAAGCTGTAAACCAAACAGATTCAGTGGCTGAACGCTTCTAATTTAATATCTTGTCTAACACACAATTTAAATTGTCCTCTGACATACAACGCAACTCCACCACCTTTCCTGTTGACCTGTCAAGTGTGGCAATAATTTAAGCCTTGTATTGACTTTCAGAGGAGCATCTCTCTATCATTTCAGATGAGCCAGGTCTCTGTTATAAGCAATAATAACTATTTCCCTGCACTTGCAATTAATCTTTGCTCACTATCTTATTTCCTCTAACACTCCTGCTATTAGTATAGTAAAACCTTAAGGGAGCTAGTCCCCTTGCTGCCCTCTGCTGTCCCCCTTAGTTGCTGACAGGCTTTCTATTTGTCTTATTAAAATAACTTCATGAGCTGATTGCCTTTTATACATTACTGTTTCCCACCCAGTTGTTGAACCTGCTTGTTTCTCCACACACACAAATCCCATACCTCTATCATCCATCAGTTTAAAATCATAGGCATTTCACCAATGGCCTTCTCAATCGAGTCTGCAAGTGCTACCGAACCACCTGCCCCCAGAGAGATGAACCCCATCCCCCTTGCATACATATCATTTATGCCATAAAAGTTGTTCCAGTTTGTCAATGAATGGGATTGCAAGTTCCTTGCAGTATCTGTCCTAGCCAGCAATTTACAACACCAATATGCCCCTAGACAACCATTCATTTCCTACTCCCCTTCTAGGCAAGATGCTACAATA
>NC_069450.1:24992661-25020161 GCF_026875155.1 Cherax quadricarinatus
CTCCTATCCCCATACAGCTCCCCAGCATCCTCCATCCCCATACAGCTCCCAGGCATCCTCCTATCCCCATAACAGCTCCCCCAGCATCCTCCTATCCCCATACAGCTCCCCAGCATCCCCTATCCCCATACAGCTCCCCAGCATCCTCCTATCCCCATACAGCCCCCCAGCATCCTCCTATCCCCATACAGCTCCCCAGCATCCTCCTATCCCCATACAGCTCCCCAGCATCCTCCTATCCCCATACAGCTCCCCAGCATCCTCCTATCCCCATACAGCTCCCCACATCCTCCTATCCCCATACAGCTCCCCAGCATCCTCCTATCCCCATACAGCTCCCCAGCATCCTCCTATCCCCATACAGCTCCCCAGCATCCTCCTATCCCCATACAGCTCCCCAGCATCCTCCTATCCCCATACAGCTCCCCAGCATCCTCCTATCCCCATACAGCTCCCCAGCATCCTCCTATCCCCATACAGCTCCCCAGCATCCTCCTATCCCCATACAGCTCCCCAGCATCCTCCTGTCCACCATACAGCTCCCCAGCATCCTCCTATCCCATACAGCTCCCCAGCATCCTCCTATCCCCATACAGCTCCCAGCATCCTCCTATCCCCATACAGCTCCCCAGCATCCTCCTATTCCCATACAGCTCCCCAGCATCCTCCTATCCCCAACAGCTCCCCAGCATCCTCCTATCCCCATACAGCTCCCAGCATCCTCCTATCCCCATACAGCTCCCCAGCATCCTCCTATCCCCATACAGCTCCCCACATCCTCCATCCCCATACAGCTCCCCAGCATCCTCCTATCCCCATACAGCTCCCCAGCATCCTCCTATCCCCATACAGCTCCCCAGCATCCTCCTATCCCCATACAGCTCCCCAGCATCCTCCTATCCCCATACAGCTCCCCAGCATCCTCCTATCCCCATACAGCTCCCCAGCATCCTCCTATCCCCATACAGCTCCCCAGCATCCTCCTATCCCCATACAGCTCCCCAGCATCCTCCTATCCCCAATACAGCTCCCCAGCATCCTCCTATCCCCATACAGCTCCCCAGCATCCTCCTATCCCATACAGCTCCCAGCATCCTCCTATCCCCATACAGCTCCCCAGCATCCTCCTATCCCCATACAGCTCCCCAGCATCCTCCTATCCCCATACAGCTCCCCAGCATCCTCCTGTCACCATACAGCTCCCCAGCATCCTCCTATCCCCATACAGCTCCCCAGCATCCTCCTATCCCCATACAGCTCCCAGCATCCTCCTATCCCCATACAGCTCCCCAGCATCCTCCATCCCCATACAGCTCCCCAGCATCCTCCTATCCCCATACAGCTCCCCAGCATCCTCCTATCCCCATACAGCTCCCCAGCATCCTCCTATCCCCATACAGCTCCCCAGCATCCTCCTATCCCCATACAGCTCCCCACATCCTCCTATCCCCATACAGCTCCCCAGCATCCTCCTATCCCCATACAGCTCCCCAGCATCCTCCTATCCCCATACAGCTCCCCAGCATCCTCCTATCCCATACAAGCTCCCCAGCATCCTCCTATCCCCATACAGCTCCCCAGCATCCTCCTATCCCCATACAGCTCCCCAGCATCCTCCTATCCCCATACAGCTCCCCAGCATCCTCCTATCCCCATACAGCTCCCCAGCATCCTCTTATCCCCATGCAGCTCCCCAGCATCCTCCTCTCCCATACAGCTCCAGCATCCTCCTATCCCCATACAGCTCCCCAGCATCCTCCTATCCCCATACAGCTCTCCAGCATCCTCCTATCCCCATACAGCTCCCCAGCATCCTCCTATCCCCATACAGCTCCCCAGCATCCTCCTATCCTCATACAGCTCCCCAGCATCCTCCTCCCCCATACAGCTCCCCAGCATCCTCCTATCCCCATAGCAGCTCCCCAGCATCCTCCTATCCCCATACAGCTCACCAGCATCCTCCTCCCCCATACAGCTCCCCAGCATCCTCCTCCCCCATACAGCTTCCCAGCATCCTCCTCCCCCATACAGCTTCCCAGCATCCTCCTCCCCCATACAGCTCCCCAGCATCCTCCCCCCCATACAGCTTCCCAGCATCCTCCTCCCCCATACAGCTCCCCAGCATCCTCCTCCCCCATACAGCTTCCCAGCATCCTCCTCCCCCATACAGCTTCCCAGCATCCTCTCCCCCATACAGCTCCCCAGCATCCTCCTCCCCCATACAGCTTCCCAGCATCCTCCTCCCCCCATACAGCTTCCCACATCCTCCTCCCCATACAGCTCCCCAGCATCCTCCTATCCCCATGCAGCTCCCAGCATCCTCCTATCCCCATACAGCTCACCAGCATCCTCCTCCCCCATACAGCTCCCCAGCATCCTCCTCCCCCATACAGCTTCCCAGCATCCTCCTCCCCATACAGCTTCCCAGCATCCTCCTCCCCCATACAGCTCCCCAGCATCCTCCCCCATACACCTTCCCAGCATCCTCCTCCCCCATACAGCTCCCCAGCATCCTCCTCCCCCATACAGCTTCCCAGGATCCTCCTCCCCCATACAGCTCCCAGCATCCTCCTCCCCCATACAGCTCCCCAGCATCCTCTCCCCATACAGCTTCCCATCATCCTCCTCCCCCATACAGCTCCCCAGCATCCTCCTCCCCCATACAGCTTCCCAGCATCCTCCTCCCCCATACAGCTTCCCAGCATCCTCCTCCCCCATGCAGCTCCCCAGCATCCTCCCCCCCATACAGCTTCCCAGCATCCTCCTCCCCCATACAGCTCCCCACATCCTCCTCCCCCATACAGCTTCCCAGCATCCTCCTCCCCCATACAGCTTCCCAGCATCCTCCTCCCCCATACAGCTTCCCAGCATCCTCCCCCCATACAGCTTCCCAGCATCCTCCTCCCCCATACAGCTCCCCCAGCATCCTCCTCCCCCATACAGCTCCCCAGCATCCTCCTCCCCCATACAGCTTCCCAGCATCCTCCTCCCCCATACAGCTTCCCAGCATCCTCCCCCCCATACAGCTTCCCAGCATCCTCCCCCCCATACAGCTTCCCAGCATCCTCCCCCCCCCATTTCTACCTGCAAACCACCACTCTATGTCACAACAACCCATCCCTTCTTTCCTCCCCCTCCCTCCATACCCACTCGCCCATGCCAAATTCACACACATACACAAGGGGCCAAGAGCTATGAATCGACCCCTGCAATCACAAATAGGAGAGTACACACACATATTTTTTGAGGCTGAAAATATGAGAATGTTCATTACTTGACGCTAAATAACCTTTTAAAACAGAACAAAATCTTAATTTCTTATAGGGAATAGTAAGAAAAAATTGATATTTCTCTACATATTTAAATTTTTTTGATGTGTTTTTACCATTCTTAAGAAATTTAAAGTGACGTGAAAATGGGGGAGTTGTAATATATACAAGGGTGACTTAATTAAAAAGAATAGAGTAGCAATTATATCGAGCGGTTATAATAATGTGAAAATAGGTGTATCGTGTCTCTCAGCTGTTTCTCTCTCACTGGATAACACCTGCTTACAGCTGATCCAGATGACGTAGGTCTTACAATAACAAAGGAAGGGAAAGAAACAAGTTTTCAATGCGACTTGTAGAGCTTTAAATGAAACTCAGCTCCAAGAAGCGTTGTCGCAAGAAGTGTTTTTTTTTCTTCAATTCCCGTTTACTTCTTCTCGTATTTCTCATCTTTAATTTTTAATTGAAGCTTCGACAGCTGAAAAAATACATTCCAACTGCTAACTTTCTTTCTAAATTTTGCTGGAGGGGAAGGTGTTATCCGGGGATATACACCGAAAGGTGTATATCCCTCGTTGTGTAAGAGGTATATATTGTCCAAGGGTTAATATTAATCCCTGCCTAAATATACTTGATGTTAATGTACAGCGGATATGCGACCCTGATGACCCTCGTTTAGTTATGTAACTTGATTCTAACAACTTGTATACCTACTGTCCCTTTTCACTTAGTCGTAAATATATACCTCAATGTTATCCAGCTGTTGGGAGTAGCTTTTGGGAACAGGGCTGATCGTATACTTTGAAACAAGCTGGAGCAGGGTAATGCCTCTCAGCCTGTAAACCCACCCGTAAGGCAAACCAACGAAGTGTGAGCTTCTTAGTAACCAGTATACCTTCAGTTAACAGTATACCTTCAACCAGTTAACAGTATACCTTCAACCAGTTAACAGTATACCTTCAACCAGTTAACAGTATACCTTCAACCAGTTAACAGTATACCTACAACCAGTTAACAGTATACCTTCAACCAGTTAACAGTATACCTTCAACCAGTTAACAGTATACCTTCAACCAGTTAACAGTATACCTATAACCAGTTAACAGTATACCTTCAACCAGTTAACAGTATACCTTCAACCAGTTAACAGTATACCTACAACCAGTTAACAGTATACCTACAACCAGTTAACAGTATACCTTCAACGCAGATCGACCAGCTTGGAACTTTGCAATGCTAATCCTCTTAGCAGTGACGTGAGACCAGGTCAGTGTATAATCCTGAAAGCTGCCCACACGCAGGATACAGCAGCGTACTGCCACAGGAACGAAGAAAAGGCACAGATGCAGATCAAGGTAACAACGATTTGTTCCATGTAGAGCTTTATCAAAGAGAGTAAACCCTTAGGTAAGCCGAAGATCATAAGGAAGAGGGAGTCTTCGAAGGAGAAATAATTGAAACCGACATCTTCGAAACCAAGGGCGAAATTAGGTAAGTCTTCGAAGGAAAAATAATTGAAACCGACATCTTCGAAACCAAGGGGGAATTAGGTAAATCATAAAACTTTCGGTGAAGGAAATCAACGACTTGTGGAGTTTGTATCTTAGTGAAAAGGGAGGTAACGTCTAAGCTGGAGAGTTTCTTATTCCTTACGTGTATGTTACGGGTGTAGTTGAAGAACTCTTCTGAATGTCCGAGATGTGCGGGAGTGACGGTGCCCTAAGAAACTGACTAGGTGTTCAAGAGACAGAATGCCCTCTAGCTTGTGAGAGACGTGGGCCTATTTCGGAGGAGATAGTTCTCACTGGGATCCCGGGATTGTGGGAGAGACAGAAAGACAGAGAGATTACTGGACGACACTAGGATAATCTGCTTGAAAACATTGATTTTTAGTGCCCCTGTCAATTCATGAATATATTAATAAGTGCGGGATATGCCTCTCTCTCTCTTTCACGAACTCTCTCAGTGTGGATTCAAAAGTTTTCCCATGTACTCTCATGTACTCTTGAACTATTTCTTAAACGGCATCTCTGAACACAGTGGGATATTTGAAGATTATAAATAAAGTTGGTACCAAAGTAGTGCCTTGCCTGATTCTCTCTTTAATCAAGTCATTAAATGGCTTAAGAATGTTGATGAATTGTACATTCTAAACCAGTCTGAACCTGTGATTGTAGAGATAATGCTATGTTTGAACATGCCTTCCTTCCTACTTTCCTTCTTTCCTTCCTTCCTTCCTTTCTTACTACCTACCAATCTTTTTCCTTCCTATCTTTATTCATTTCTCTTTTTTTCCCAACCTTCCTTTTTTCTCCCTCCTTCCTTCCTTCCTTGACCCCCGAATAAGAGAGAGAATTAGAACACTTTAACACACAAAGCATCAGTGTGAAAGTAGACTTGCTGCTGTAAGCACTCCCTCGAGGACCCACTCACGCACTCCCTCGAGAGGCAGGTTACACTCTCGCAAGGTCTCGTCGAGCCAAAGTGCGTGTGCTACGCATTTAAAGATCGCAGTGCGTTTTATCCTTTAATTTTAAACTAGCGATAGACATGCGCACGCGTGACTGACCTCCCGCACACATGCATAACCATGCACACACACGAACCAGCTGAAGATGGTAGTGAAAACATTCCCAGTAAACAACAGAGAACCATTTAAGGAGCAAATCCAAATATTTCTTCGAGAATTCTGTATTGTAAGATGCCGGAACAACTGGGGGAAGATGATGCAAGTAAGGTTTTGTAGCCAGATATTTTTTTCCTTGGGATTCTTGATGTAAGGAGCGGAAGACCTGTATAGACCAACACGGACGATTTACAACAAAGTCACACGAGGTCGAAGAGGCAACGATCTTACAAGTAGATAACACAAATGCACAAAACAGCCGAAACGTTTGTTTCAACGTTTCACTCAACGAAAGCTTCATAAACATAGTAAAAATCTTGAGCTTCGTATGTAAAGTTTCATATGTAAAGCTCTACCTGACCTGACTAGGTCAAGGCATTGGCTTAAGCCGGTGGGAGAACTGGACCTGCCTCGCATGGGCCAGTAGACCTGCTGCAGTGTTCCTTCTTTCTTATGTTCTTATGTTTTACGCAAAGAATAAGTCAAAACACAGCGAATAAAACAATTCTCATATAATATACATACTGGAGAGGAAACACGTCAGTTATTCAAAGTGAAGGATGATCACCAAGAGAGTTGGATCCAACATAGTGCTGGAAGGAATGATCACCAAGAGAGTTAGATCCAACATAGTGCTGGAAGGAATGATCACCAAGAGAGTTATATCCAACATATGTTCTTGTAGGTATTGTTTACCATTATTATAAGCATAGTTAAATAGGTCACATGTAACAAAATAAGCTTTTATTAAGTTGTGTGGAGAACTTTATCAAGTCAGCGACTTTAAAAAAAGTCATTGACTTTATAAAACTCTACACTGGGCGAAATGTTGTTCCAAAAAGCCATGCACCTGCACCTGTTCTGTACCTGTCCTGCACTTATTCTGTATTCATCCCGCACTTGTTCTGTACCTGCCCAGCACTTGTTCTGTACCCATCCCGCACTTGTTCTGTACCTGTACTGCACCTCTTCTATACACGTCTTGCACCTGTTCAATAATACCTCCAAAGGGCCCAGAGCCAGGTGTCACTTCTCCCTAGCTATATAAACGAATCATTCCATCATCTCGCTTTTATAATCCTCGTCAAAGGTATGATCATAAATCATGCTTCGCGGGGAATGATATCTGTATGTATGGAATTATTCAGAACTGACTTGTCAGGTGAATACCTGATTGCTAGTGAAGAATAAATTGTGAATAATAAATGGGGAATATTCTTGAGTCATTTTTATTCTCTCTATCCATCTATCTATCTATCTATCCTAAATTTAAGATTAAAGCAACACATATTGCGTTAGATATAATATTAATACATTAGTACATCAGTACTCACCTAGTTGTACTCACCTAGTTGTACTCACCTAGTTATGGTTGCAAGGGTCGATTCATAGCTCCTGGCCCCGCCTCTTCACTGGTCGCTGCTAGGTCACTCTCTCTGCTCAATGAGCTTTATCATATCTCTTCTTAATGCTATGTAAGGATCCTGCCTCAAATTCATCACTTTCCAGTGGTGTAATCAGACTCTCAACCTCGCAGAATTAGTCACAGAAAATAGTTGCGGATGAGGTTATCGGTCCCAGAGTCTCAGAACAGCCGTTCAATACCTTAGATTAATGAAGATCAAGGTATTGAACACCTGCTTCTAGGCTAAGGGACTGATTACCTAATATGATTCTGTCTCCTGTATGTAATTATTCCGCTGGACTGAGGGTGTGTTTACCTCCTCTTCCGGTGTAGACAAACACTTAAGTAAACACTAGGACATATTTATTTGAAAACGTTTTGTGTTTGCTTACCTGGAGAGGGTTTTTGGGGGTCAATGCTTCCGTGGCCCTGTCTGAGACCAGGCCTCGTGGTGGATCAGGGTCTGATCAGCAGGCTGTTACTGCTGGCCACACGGAAACCGTCGTAAGAATCACGTGTTTATCTTAACCAAATTGTCGGTATTTATTACCAAAGTTTAGATCATCTCCTGTTATACTTCTTCCGTTTACGTCCCTAAATTGTATTGGTACAGGCACTGTATTGATAAAGGCACTGTATTGATAGAGGCACTGTATTGATAAAGGCACTGTATTGATAAAGGCACTGTATTGATAGAGGCACTGTATTGATAAAGGCACTGTATTGATAAAGGCACTGTATTGATAAAGGCACTGTATTGATAAAGGCACTGTATTGATAAAGGCACTGTATTGATAAGGCACTGTATTGATATAGGCACTGTATTGATAAAGGCACTGTATTGATAAAGGCACTGTATTGATAAAGGCACTGTATTGATAAAGGCACTGTATTGATAGAGGCACTGTATTGATAGAGGCACTGTATTGATAAAGGCACTGTATTGATAAAGGCACTGTATTGATAAAGGCACTGTATTGATAGAGGCACTGTATTGATAAAGGCACTGCATTGATAAAGGCACTGTATTGATAAAGGCACTGTATTGATAAAGGCACTGTATTGATAAAGGCACTGTATTGATAAAGGCACTGTATTGATAAAGGCACTGTATTGATAAAGGCACTGTATTGATAAAGGCACTGTATTGATAAAGGCACTGTATTGATAAAGGCACTGTATTGATAAAGGCACTGTATTGATAAAGGCACTGTATTGATAAAAGGCACTGTATTGATAAAGGCACTGTATTGATAAAGGCACTGTATTGATAAAGGCACTGTATTGATAGAGGCACTGTATTGATAGAGGCACTGTATTGATAAAGGCACTGTATTGATAAAGGCACTGTATTGATAAAGGCACTGTATTGATAGAGGCACTGTATTGATAAAGGCACTGTATTGATAAAGGCACTGTATTGATAAAGGCACTGTATTGATAAAGGCACTGTATTGATAAAGGCACTGTATTGATAAAGGCACTGTATTGATAAAGGCACTGTATTGATAAAGGCACTGTATTGATAAAGGCACTGTATTGATAAAGGCACTGTATTGATAAAGGCACTGTATTGATAAAGGCACTGTATTGATAAAGGCACTGTATTGATAAAGGCACTGTATTGATAAAGGCACTGTATTGATAAAGGCACTGTATTGATAAAGGCACTGTATTGATAAAGGCACTGTATTGATAAAGGCACTGTATTGATAAAGGCACTGTATTGATAAAGGCACTGTATTGATAAGGCACTGTATTGATAAAGGCACTGTATTGATAAAGGCACTGTATGATAAAGGCACTGTATGATAAAGGCACTGTATTGATAAAGACACTGTATTGATAAAGGCACTGTATTGATATGGGCACTGTATTGATAAAGGCACAGTATTGATATGGGCACTGTATTGATAAAGGCACTGTATTGATATGGGCACTGTATTGATAAAGGCACTGTATTGATAAAGACACTGTATTGATAAAGGCACTGTATTGATATGGGCACTGTATTGATAAAGGCACTGTATTGATATGGGCACTGTATTGATAAAGGCACTGTATTGATATGGGCACTGTATTGATAAAGGCACTGTATTGATATGGGCACTGTATTGATAAAGGCACTGTATTGATATGGGCACTGTATTGATAAAGGCACTGTACTGATAAAGGCACTGTATTGATATGGGCACTGTATTGATAAAGGCACTGTATTGATATGGGCACTGTATTGATAAAGGCACTGTATTGATATGGGCACTGTATTGATAAAGGCACTGTATTGATATGGGCACTGTATTGATAAAGGCACTGTATTGATATGGGCACTGTATTGATAAAGGCACTGTATTGATATGGGCACTGTATTGATAAAGGCACTGTATTGATATAGGGCACTGTATTGATAAAGGCACTGTATTGATAAAGGCACTGTATTGATATGGGCACTGTATTGATAAAGGCACTGTATTGATATGGGCACTGTATTGATAAAGGCACTGTATTGATATGGGCACTGTATTGATAAAGGCACTGTATTGATATGGCACTGTATTGATAAAGGCACTGTATTGATAAAGGCACTGTATTGATATGGGCACTGTATTGTTAAAGGCACTGTATTGATATGGGCACTGTATTGATAAAGGCACTGTATTGATAAAGGCACTGTATTGATAAAGGCACTGTATTGATATGGGCACTGTATTGATAAAGGCACTGTATTGATATGGGCACTGTATTGATAAAGGCACTGTATTGATATGGGCACTGTATTGATAAAGGCACTGTATTGATATGGGCACTGTATTGATAAAGGCACTGTATTGATATGGGCACTGTATTGATAAAGGCACTGTATTGATATGGGCACTGTATTGATAAAGGCACTGTATTGATAAAGGCACTGTATTGATATGGGCACTGTATTGATAAAGGCACTGTATTGATATGGGCACTGTATTGATAAAGGCACTGTATTGATATGGGCACTGTATTGATAAAGGCACTGTATTGATATGGGCACTGTATTGATATAGGCACTGTATTGATATGGGCACTGTATTGATAAAGGCACTGTATTGATATGGGCACTGTATTGATAAAGGCACTGTATTGATATGGGCACTGTATTGATAAAGGCACTGTATTGATATGGGCACTGTATTGATAAAGGCACTGTATTGATATGGGCACTGTATTGATAAAGGCACTGTATTGATAAAGGCACTGTATTGATATGGGCACTGTATTGATAAAGGCACTGTATTGATATGGGCACTGTATTGATAAAGGCACTGTATTGATATGGGCACTGTATTGATAAAGGCACTGTATTGATATGGGCACTGTATTGATAAAGGCACTGTATTGATATGGGCACTGTATTGATAAAGGCACTGTATTGATAAAGGCACTGTATTGATATGGGCACTGTATTGATAAAGGCTACCAAGACACTGCATATATGTCATTCATCATTAGATATATAAAAGCTTCAGCTGCTCTCTTTATTCATTTAAGAGAGCCTAATCATTCTCTTGAATAATTTATAAACTTTCAAAACATTTCATGTAATTAATAATTCATGGAAATGCAGTTATCAAATTTCATAAAAAAAAAACAGAGTTAACCGCGGTCTTGATCTGTCATTTATCGGGTGACGGATCAAGTCACTCTTGACTCAGGAGCCGTGTCAGGTAAGTCACCTGTCACGGCTTCTGGGTGATTTCTTGAGAGCGTCGTAAAAAAACAAGACTCGCGAAATCGTAAGGACACAATTGTGAACAATCCATCAAGCAGTGGGGTTAGAACCAGTGGCAAGCCAATCCCAAAACCAGGAAGTCAATGCCCTGTACAGTATATAGTTTAACATCTTTATTATGCACCTCATACCCATCCCGTGGGCGGTAGTTAAAGGATTACAGAGGTACATAATGGGACCAGGGACTGGGCCCCAAAGTTTTGATAGCTGAACAAGTTACAAAGGTAATGAACTATTTACATGTTTATATCTGGTCACAATAGTAATGAGTTATTTATGCAAACATACACAGTAGATAATGCCTGTTAATTTTTGGACTGGCTTGCCATGGGTTCGAGGCCTCCCTTAAGTGAGCATCGTAAATATTCCACCTTAATCTAGAGTGATCACAAGATCACTCTGGATTAACTTATTACAATGGCTATTATCGTTATCTTCTTTACTGCTGTAGATTTTCGTGGGGATGAATTTCACTTTTCTTCAGACACTGGCTATCTTATTCCTTGGAAAGTGACCCAAAAGAGAAAACACATTCACCGTCATTCATTCAGTCGCTATCGTGCCGTAAGTGTGCTGATATCACGGTACATTTGACCCTCCAAACTGCAATATCCTTACCCTTCCTTAGAGTGCAAGCACTATGGGAGAATAGGCTAATAAAATAGCCATGAAAATACCAGTTAGCCGGCAGGGTTGGACGGCTCGTGGTATGATGGTGGTGGTGGTAGTGACAGGTAAAGGCGCTTTCTAGGTGGCGGCAGAGTCGCCTGGAGGTTTAACAGTCTTGTCCTGGTCTGACCTGACTGTTATGTCACTAAGTCAGGCACGCAGGTGAGGGGCAGTTCTTCTGATACAAAAGTTGCCTGTGACTAATTTCTTTTATTGTGAGTCTTGAGAATGTAATTGTTACGTCGTGAAAGATTCTGGAAGAGGGCAGAAAGGCAGAGAGAGAGAGAGAGAGAGAGAGAGAGAGAGAGAGAGGAGAGAGAGAGAGAGAGAGAGAGAGAGAGAGAGAGAGAGAGAGAGAGAGAGAGAGAGAGAGAGAGAGAGAGAGAGAGAGAGAGAGAGAGAGAGAGAGAGAGAGAGAGAGAGAGGAGAGAGAGAGAGAGAGTGGGGGAGTAAGGGAGGGAGGGAGGAGTCACGTGTGGTGAAGAAAGAAAAAGCAATTTGTCAGGGAGGCTGAACGAGAGCATCTATGATGGGTCGTCAGTCAGGGTGATGGAGGAGCAGGAAAGGGGAGGGATGGAGGGCTGGCTGGGAAGAGAGACGCAGGGATGGAGGGAGCTAAAGCGAGAAGGAAAGGAGAGACAGGGAAAAGGAGGGAAGGAGAATGAAGAGAAGCAAGCAATAAAGAGAAAAGCAGGAGAGAGAGAGAGAGGGAAGGGACAAAAATATGGCACACTAAATCTTCTATTAAAAAAAGTATATATTTAACCCACATGTAGACCAAGACAGGAAGACAATTGATCTGTGTGTTTCAGTCACGGTCTGTGATCATCATCATCAGCGGAAAGACAGTGAGAAAATTTGATCAAACAGAGAATTGCAAAATGACAGCTCACACCGTACATAATCACCAAATTCACATGGAAGAAACATACCAACTCCTAATTTCACGAGAAACACACCAGGTACCTCATCATCCTTCAGCCTCACAACAAGACGTCGTAAGAGACAACCTCTTCCTTTACGTCGACAATACTCACACCAATCTATTCCCGACGTATATCGCAGCGTACATTACTTACTTTGATTTGTATATTGCTATTTACATTGCCATTTGCTTTCTTATATACCGTGATATGTACACTGCTAATCGTATAATTCGGATAATGGAAATATGGTTGGTACTGTAGGTCGCATCCAGATAAACATGTCTTAGAGAACTTTAGTTCTGCTGGGATATCATATCCTGAGTAAGAGAACGCGAGTACCTATGCAAGAAAACACCTCAGTCCTGTGTAAGAAAACTCCGTTACCTATTTTCAGTTGCCGGACAGAAGGTATCCGAGTACCTAATAACGTTCGTTAATTTAAAAAAAAATCACATCACTGTACTCACCCGTCTGCTATTATCCTAAACCGTCCATACACCATTACATGATAATATTAATATGGCAGAGGAATTTTGATTACAGAACAGAGACAGTGATACGGAAAATCAGTATAATGTTGGGTAAATTTTGAAAAAAGAATTTGTATTGCATGTTTTGGGAAGCAAATTCTGCACAAGGTTTTTCATCCCTGTAATTTTGGGAAGGGGGGGGGGTGTATATTTTGTTTCGATGATTTGGAGATATTTATGTGTCACATACAAGTGGGCATACTGCTCTCTCTCTTTCTCTCTCTCTCTCCTTTTCTCCCTTTCCTTTATTCCCTTCCAGAGCTCAAAATAAAGCTTTTCTCTCAAACTTGTGTGATGGTGGGAATATCTGAGTTTGGGAACCAATACTTTCTTCCATGTGTGGACAAGACACAAGGAGAACTTCGCTACACGCAGCAGTCCTCGCTACAAGAAGCAGTCCTCGCTACAAACAGTAGTCCTCGTTACAAGAAGCAGTCCTCGTTACAAACAGCAGTCCTCGTTACAAGAAGCAGTCCTCGCTACAAGCAGCAGTCCTCGCTACAAGAAGCAGTCCTCGCTACAAACAGCAGTCCTCGTTACAAGAAGCAGTCCTCGCTACAAACAGCAGTCCTCGTTACAAGAAGCAGTCCTCGCTACAAGCAGCAGTCCTCGCTACAAGAAGCAGTCCTCGCTACAAGCAGCAGTCCTCGCTACAAGCAGCAGTCCTCGCTACAAGCAGCAGTCTCCGCTACAAGAAGCAGTCGTCGCTACAAGCAGCAGTCTCCGCTACAAGAAGCAGTCGCAGCTACAAGCAGCAGTCTCCGCTACAAGAAGCAGTCGCCGCTACAAGCAGCAGTCTCCGCTACAAGAAGCAGTCGCCGCTACAAGCAGCAGTCTCCGCTACAAGAAGCAGTCGCCGCTACAAGAAGCAGTCGCCGCTACAAGAAGCAGTCGTCGCTACAAGCAGCAGTCTCCGCTACAAGAAGCAGTCGCCGCTACAAGCAGCAGTCTCCGTTACAAGAAGCAGTCGCCGCTACAAGCAGCAGTCTCCGCTACAAGAAGCAGTCGCCGCTACAAGCAGCAGTCTCCGTTACAAGAAGCAGTCGCCGCTACAAGCAGCAGTCTCCGCTACAAGAAGCAGTCGTCGCTACAAGCAGCAGTCTCCGCTACAAGAAGCAGTCGCCACTACAAGCAGCAGTCTCCGTAACAAGAAGCAGTCGCCGCTACAAGCAGCAGTCTCCGCTACAAGAAGCAGTCTTCGCTACACACAAAAATCTTTCTTACAAGTAGCACTGCTGGCAGAGTAGACAGGACAGCCCGTGGTAGTGGGATAGCACCACATCCAACACCAAACACAACTCCTCCCCAGAGACACTAACTCACTGGCTCTAATTTCACAAACATCAGCGTAAATTCCCGAGGCTTCCGAGACCTCTGGCAGGAAATAAATAGCCCAGTAACGGCTGTGTCGCCTGCTATAATTTTCCTACCTAAACTTTGGGGTCAAAAATAATTAAAAAAGAATCATTTAATACACAGTATATTTATTTTCTTGCAATTTATTGCATGTTGGTTCGTAAGATACACAAGGAATAATGAATTTGTGACACGTAAATTGTGTTGTATATTATGAAGCGATAAACCAGTGAGGGTTATTTACTGCAGGTGGGAGTGGATGTTCGATCCTCCGTCCGGTAAATATTGTTCAGTCTTTAATTAAACTATGTAAATACGTTGTGGATATTTCCCTTAAATCAGAAAATGTTCGGTGCCACTTTGGCAACCCAGGTGGACACCCCCTTCCCCAGGGGAGCTGAAGGACATTCAGAGTTAAATGCGGTGGTACTGTTGGGGTACGTCCTTCGCTCTGGCTTAGCTGCGTAGATGATAATTTTGCTCTTTAGCCTCATGATTCTTGTCTCTTCTGTCAAGTTCAAAGCTGAATGGGAATCAATTTCATTAATAACTAACAAAAAAGGCATAATACCGTGACTGGAACGATACACAAATAACCCGCACATAGAAGAGAGGAGCTTACGACGACGTTTCGGTCCAACTTGGACCATTTACAAAGTCACACTGTGACTTTGTAAATGGTCTAAGTCGGACCGAAACGTCGTCGTAAGCTCCTCTCTTCTATGTGCGGGGTATTTGTGTATCTATTTCATTGCTTCCTTTTCTTGATGTTCATGTCTACCCCTCTGTTAGAGGCCCTTCTTTTTCTGTTAGTGCTAGCTATCTGGCAGTGGTATTCTTGTTTCTCGTCTCCTTTCCCCTGGTTGTCTTCAAGACGGAGCTGGACAGATACCTAAAGTCGGTGCCGAATCTGCTGGGCTGTGGTTCGTACGTTGGACTACGTGCGGCCAGCAGTAACAGCCTCGTTGATCAGGCCCTGATCCACTGGGAGGCCTGGTCGTGGACCGGACTGCGAGGGCGTTGATCCCCGGAATACCCTCCAGGTAGATTCCTGGTAGACTTATCACAGCTTCCTACCCACTTTATTCTCTCCTCAACTCACTTCTCCTGTGAATTCTGCTGTTCTTGTTCTTTTAAACATTACCATCCCTTCAAAACAACATCTTCCGTCCCCCACTTTTCCCCAAACTAACAACATCACCTCATAGTAATTTACAATAGTTCACACTTTGGGAGAAATACCATGTTGAACATGATTATACCAGCTTGGGCACCATGTTGATCACTGTTGTTGTGGGTTTATGTCACGACTCAGCTGACAGCCGCAGTGGTTCGCACACTGAGGTACTCGGGCCCGATCCCTGGGAGCACCTGGAGGTTACCTGGAGGTTATTCCGGGGATCAACGCCCCCGCGGCCCGGTCCATGACCAGGCCTCCCGATGGATCAGGGCCTGATCAACTAGGCTGTTACTGCTGGCCGCACGCAGTCCGACGTACGAGCCACAGCCCGGTTGATCCGGCACTGACTTTAGGTATCTGTCCAGGTCTCTCTTGAAGGAAGCCAGGGGTTTATTGGCAATTCCCCTAATGCTTGATGGGAGGCTGTTGAACAGTTTTGGGCCCCGGACACTTATGGTGTTTTCTCTTAGTGTACCAATGGCGCCCCTACTTTTTATTGGGGGCATTTTGCATCGCCTACCCAGTCTTTTACTTTCGTAGGGAGTGATTTCTGTGTGCAGATTTGGGACTATTTCTTGAATAGCATTATCAGGTTTGATACTTAGATATGACACACAAACAAACAAATAAAATAAACCCATAAAATTCTATATCATTCACATACACAACACACAGGGCATAATTTACACAAGGGTTATTATTATTATTATTATTATTATTATTATTATTATTATTATTATTATTATTATTATATTCATGGAGGAGCGCTCAACTCAAAGGGGTCAAACAGCGTCCCGGGAAGTGGAGGACATTCATGCTGAATTCAAGGAACTGGAACACAGGTCCAAATCCTTAGAACAAGATCCTCCTCACCAGCATCAAGGGATTATTCTCCCAAAATGCCGCCAATAAAAAGTAGGGGCGCCATTGGTACACTAAGAGAAAACACCATAAGTGTCCGGGGCCCAAGACTGTTCAACAGCCTCCCATCAAGCATTAGGGGAATTGCCAATAAACCCCTGGCTGCCTTCAAGAGAGAGTTGGACAGATACCTAAAGTTAGTGTCGGATCAGCCGGGCTGTGGCTCGTACGTCGGACTGCGTGCGGCCAGCAGTAACAGCCTAGTTGATCAGGCCCTGATCCATCGGGAGGCCTGGTCATGGACGGGCCGCGGGGGCGTTGATCCCCGGAATAACCTCCAGTAACCTCCAGGTATATATAATATATATATATATATATTTATATATAATATATATATATATATAATATATATATATATATATATATAATTTTTTTTTTTTATTATTTTTTTTATTATCACACCGCCGATTCCCACCAAGGCAGGGTGGCCCGAAAAAGAAAACTTTCCACCATCATTCACTCCATCACTGTCTGCCAGAAGGGTGCTTTACACTACAGTTTTTAAACTGCAACATTAACACCCTCCTTCAGAGTGCAGGCACTGTACTTCCCATCTCCAGGACTCAAGTCCGGCCTCCGGTTTCCCCCCCCTTTTTTTTTGGGGGGAAAAAATTTTTTTTTTTTTTAAAAAATGGGTTTTTTTGAAAAACAAAAAAAAAAAAAAAAAAAAATTTTAAAAAATTTTTAAAACAAAAAAAATTTTTTAAAAAATTTTTTATTATTAAAATTTTTTTTTTTTATTTTTTTTTTTTTTTTTTTTTGGGGGGGGGCCCCCCCAAAAAAAAAACCCCCGGGGGGGGGCCTTTGGGGGAAAAAAAAAAAAAACCTTAAAAAAACCCCCCCCCGGGGTTTTTCCCCCCCCAAAAAAAAAGGGGAAAAAAACCCCCAAAAAACCCCAAAAAAAAAAAAAAACCCCCCCCAAAAAAATTTTTAAAAAACCCCCCAAAAACCCCCAAAAAGTTTTTGGGGGAAAAAGGGGGGGTCCCCCCCGGGGGGGGCCCAAAAAGGGGGGGCCCCCCAAAAAGGGGGGCCCGGGGGGCCCGGGGGGGGGGGGGGTTTTTCCCCCCCAAAAAAACCCCTTAAAAATTTAAATTATATTTTAAAAATATATAAAATTTTATATATAAAAAAAAAAAAAAAATTTTTTTTATATATTTTTTTTTTTTTAAAAAAATTTTTTTTTTAAAAAATTTTTTTTGGGGGGAAAAAAATTTGGGGGGGAAAAAATTTTCCCCCCCCCCAAAAATTTTTAAAAATTTTTAATTTTTTTTTTAAAAACCCAACCCCCCCCTTTCGGGGGGCCCCCAATTCCCCCCCGGGCCCCCCGGTTTCCGTTTCCCCTTTTTTTTTTTTCCCCCCCAAAAAACCCCCCCTTTAAAAAAAAATTTTTTTCCCAAAAAAAAACCCCCCAAAACCCTGCCGGGGGCCCAACCCTTAAAAAAAAACCCCTTTTCCCCCCTCCCCCAACCCCCTTCCCCCCACCCCCCCCCCCCCCCCAAAAAAACTTTTTTTTTTTTTTCCCCCATTTCCCCCCCCAAAAAAAAACCCCCTTTTAAACCCTTCCCCCGGGGTTTTTTGGTTCCCCCAACCCCAAAAAACTTTTTTTTTAAAAAAACCCCCCCCCCCCCAACCCCCTCCTTCCCCCCCCCCTTTTTTCCCCCCCCAAAAAACCCCCCAAAAAAGGGGGTTTTTTAAAAAAAATTTTTTTTCCCCTTTTTTTTTTTTCCCAAAGTTTTTTTTAAAACCCCCTTTTCCCCTAAAATTTTTTTTCCCCCCCCCTTTTTTTCCCCCCCGGACCCCCCCCCAAAAAAAATTTCCCCTTCCAAACCCCCCCCCCCAAAAAAAACCCCCTTTTCTTTTTTTTTGCCCCTTTCCCCTTTTTTTTTTTTTAAAATTTTTTTTTTTTAAACCCCCCCCCCAAAAAATTTCCCCCTTTTTTTCCCCCCCCCCCAAAAAAAAAAAAAGGGGGAAAAAAAATTTGGGGGCCCCCCTTTTTTTTTTTTTAAACCCCCCCTTTTTTTTTTTCCCCCCTTTTTTTAAAAAAAAACCAAAAATAAAAACCCGGGAACCCTTTTTTTCCCTGGGTTTTTTTTTTTTTCCCCCCCCCCCCAAACCCCCCCAAAAAAAAACCCCCCCGCCCCCCCCCCCTTTTTTTTTTTTTTTTTAAAAAAAACCCCCCTTTTCCCCCCTTTTTCCCCCCCCCTTTCCAAAAAAAAACCCCCTTAAAAAAAAATTTTTTTTTTTTTTTAAAAACCCCCCACCCCCCCTTTTTTTTCCCCCTTTTCCCCCCCTTTTTTCCCTTTTTTTTCAAAAAATTTAAAAAAAAAAAACCCCCCCCCCCAAAATTTTCCCCCTTAAATTTTTTTTTTTTCCCCCTTTTGGGTTTTTTAAAAAAAAAACCCCCCCAACCCGGAACCCCCCCCCCCAAATTTTAAAAATTAAAAACCCCCCCCAAAAATTTTTCCCCCCCTTTTTTTTTTTTTTTTAAACCCCCCCTTTCCCCCCCCTTTTTTTCCCCCCCCCAAAACCCCCCCCCACCCCCCCCTTCCCCTCCTTTTTTTTTTTTCCCCCCTTCCCAAAAAACCCCCCCCCTTTTTTTTAAAAAAAAATTTTAAAAATTTTTTTTTAAAATTTTTTTTTTCCCCCCCCCTTTTTTAAAACCCCTTTTAAAAAATTTTTTTCCCAAATTTTTTTTTTCCCCTTTTTTTTAATTTTTTTTTTCCCCCCCTTTTTTTTTTTAAAATTTTAAAAAATTTTAAAACTCTCCCCCCTCTTTTTTCCTTTTTTCCTTTTTTTTTCCCCCCCCCTTTTTAAAAAAAATTTTTTTTTTTTAAAAAAAATTTTTTTCCCCCAACTTTTTTTCCCCAAAAATTCCTTCCCCCCCCAAAACCCCCCCTTCCCCCCCCCTTTTTTTTTTTTTCCCCCCAAAACCCCCCAAAACCCCCCAAACCCCCCCCCCCCCCCCCCCTTTCCCCCCCCCCCCCTTTTCCCCAATTTTTTTTCCCCAAATTTTTTTTTCCCCCCCCCCTTTTTTTTTTAAAAAATTTTCCCCTTTTTCCCCAAATTTTTTCCCCCCGGGGGGGGAAAACCCCAAAATTTTTTTTTCCCCAAAAAAAAAAAACCCCCCCCCAAAAATTTTTCCCAAAAAAAAAAAAAATTTTTTTTTCCCCCCAAAAAAATTTTTTTTTTTTTAAAAATTTTTTCCTTTTTTAAAAAAAAAAAAAAAACCCCCCCCCCAAAAAAATTTTTTTTAAACCCCCCAAAATTTCCACCCCCCCCTTTTTTTTAAAACCCCAAAAAAACCCCCCCCCTTTTTTTTTTTAAAAAAACCCCCCCCCTTCATTTCCCCCCCCCCTTTTTTTTAAAATTTTTCCCCCCCCCCCCCCCTTTTCATTTTTTCCCCCCCCCAAAGGTTTTTTTCCCAAATTTTTTCCCCCCAAAATTTTTTTTTTTTTCCTTTTTTTAAAACCTTTTTTTTTTCCCCCCTTTTTCCCTTTTTTAAAAAAAAAACCCCCCCCTTTTTCCCCCCCCCCCTTTTTTTTTCCCCCCCCCAAACCCCCAAAAAAAATTTTTAAAAAAAAACCCCCCCCCCAAAACCCCCCCAAAAAAAAACCCCCCCCAATTTTTTTATAAAGTTTTTTTTTTCCCTTTTTTTTTTTTTAGTAATTTATACAGGAGAAGGGGTTTTCTAGCCCATTGCTCCCGGCATTTTAGTCGCCTCAACGACCCCGCCTGGCTTACAGGAAAATTCTTTTCCCACTTTTCCCCCTGGGCAAAAAGAAAAATAAAAAGGAAAAGACTATTTAGAAAAAAAGGGGAAAAACCTAGATGTATGTATATAAAATATATGCATGTTTCGTGTCCCGTGAAGTGTTTACCCAAAGTGTAATAAAGGGGTAGCAAGATTCCCGTTTTTTTTACGTGTTTTTGAGACAGAAAAAAAAAACCAGCAACCCACCATCAAAGCAAAACCTTTACAGGTTTTTGTTTTTACAGCATCTGGGAGGGCGGTAGTACTTCCCCGGGGGGTTTCTGTCTACCAAACCCACATATATAATAAAAATATATTAAATATATATAATAATATATATATAATATAAAATATATAAAATATATATATATATATATAAAATATATATAAATATATATATAAAATAATATAATATATATATAATTAGAGTATGTAGGGAAAAAGGGAAATTTTTTCCCCCTTAAAAGTAGGCCTTAGACAAAAAAAGTGTGATGTCCCCCGTGGTTTTTTTAATAAAATTTTTAGATGGGGTTGTAAAGAAATAAATGGAAAGGGGCTTGGCAAAAGGCTGGAGTTAAAAGATAAAGAATCCCCAAAACAAAGTGGGGGTTGTCACAGCTGCTCTTTGCCCGATGACACTGTCTTTTGGGGGATTCTGAAAAGAAATTTCAGAGGGTTGGTGGGTAAATTTTGGGAGGGGGGTGCAAAAAAAAAAATTAAAGGGAATACAGGAAAAAAATTTAAAATTATGAGGGTAACAAAAAGATTTTGGGGGAAAGATTTAATATCAATTTGGGGGGGAGAGTATGTAGGAGGTTTAACGTATTCCCGATATTTTGGGGGTGGGCGTGTCAGCGGGTGGGTCTAAAGGGAAAAATGGGGTGAATCCCTAGAATTGATTTAAAGGGAAAAAAAAAGGATGGGGCACTTAGGAGTTTTGTGGAGACAAAAAACTTTTTCCTTGGAGGGAAAGAGGGGAATGTAAAAGAAGTATAGGGTTTTAAAACCCCGCTCTTATAAAGGGTGTGAAGGGGTGGGGGATGAAATTTTCAGCGGGAGAAGGCTGGAGGCCCGTGGAGAAAACAGTCTGAGGGCAATGTTTTGGTGTGAATATAATCAGAGAATTTTGTTTGTTTTTGGGGGAATTAAGAGGGGGTGCGGGGTTACCAAAAACTGTTGTCCAGAGGGGTGAGAAGGGTTGTTGGGGGTGGGTTTTGACATTTAGAGAGAATGGAGCAAACAGAATGCTTCAAGAGTGTATCAGTCGTAGTGGGAAAGGGAAGGGGGGGTAGGGGTGCCTAGGAAGGGTTTTGGGGGGAAAGGGGTAAAGGAGGTTTTGTGTTGGGGAGGGGGTTGGCTTCCAGCAGGGATGCGTGAGCGTGTTTGAAAAGGGAGAAAGGAGACAAATGGTTTTTTAAAACTTGACTTTTCTGTTGGGAAATGGGCAAAGAAAAATTTAAGGGGTTCAGGGGAAACCCCGGGAGCCGACTTGAGTCCTGGAGAAAGGGAAGTACAGTGCCTGCAAATCTGAAGGAGGGGTGTTAATGTTCCCGTTTTAAAAAATGTAGTGGAAAGCACCCTTCTGGCAAGACAGGGTGGGGTTAAAGATGGTGAAAGTTTTTCTTTTTTTGGGCCAACCCCGCCTTGGGGGGGAATCGGCCATGTGATAATAAAAATTTTTATATATTAAAAATAAATATAAAATATATAAAATATAAATATAATTATATATATAAAAATATATAAATATATATATATATATATAAAAATATATACAAATTTAAAAGCGTGAAAAAGAAAAATTTTTAATGACCTCTCATCTATTCATAGTTTTTCCGGGGAACAATTCCCGGAAAACCCCTTTAAAAGTTTCCTTTTTCCTTCCCAAAAAAATATTTCCCTAAATATGGGCCTTATTTTTTTTTTCCCGTTTGAAAAAATCTTTTAAAGGAGAAACCTTTTTTTTTTTTCACAAATTGGGCCCAAAAAAATTTTTTAAAAAGTTTTTCATATTATCTGTATTTAAAATTTTTTCATGTCACTATTTCGAAAATATTAAAAATTCCTCAGTCCTGCTGTCTGTCTGTCTGTCTCTCTCTCTCCTCCACACCAGAACCCCACACACACATTCTCAATTGTTTTCCAATTTTCTTGAACTTTTCCCATCACCTTATCCAAGAGTTTTCGAAGGATTTTTACACAAACTTGGGGGCCCCAAAAACCACACTTTTCCCGCGTGTGTTCTCAGCAACAAGGGGGGGGAATCCCTTTCCCCCCACCGATTTTGGCCAATCTAGCCTTATTTTACTTCCTACGCAAGTAGCACTATTTTTTTTTTAAAAAATGGGTCTTTTCAGAAAATTTTAATAAAAGGATTTTAAATATTATTTAAGGGTTGTTTAAGGGGGGGTTATATTGAAAAATAAGAATTTTACCTTTAAGAGATGTGTCCCCCCACTTCTCAATCCCGTTTACTATGTGGGTTTTTATTAGTGGGATTTTTTTATTAAAATGTTCAAAAGTTTTATGTCTCTTAGTCACCTTGTTTTCCTAGTTCTATTCCCTTGTGTGTGTGTTTTGGTGGGGTGTGTGTTTTGTGTGGGGTGTGGTTTTGTGTGTGTGGTGTGTGTGTGTTTGTGTAAGTTTTGTGTGTGTGTTTTAGTGTGTGGTGTGGGTGTGTTTGGTTTTATTTTTGTGTGTATGTGTAAGGGGGTGGTGTGTGTTTTTGGTATTTTGTAGGGTGTGTGTGTGTGTGTGTGTTGGGGGGGGGGGTGTGGGGGTGTGTGGGGGGTGGGGGTGTGGGGTGTGTGTATGTGTGTGTTTTGTGTGTGTGTGTGTATTTTGTATGGGGGTGGTGTGTGTGGTTGGGGTGTGTGTGGGATGTGTAGGGTTGTGTGTGTGTGTGTGGTGTGTGTGTGTGTGGGGTGTGTGTGTGGGTGTGTGTGTGTGTGTTGTGTGGGGGTGGGGGGGGGGTTGTGTGTGTGGTGTGTGTTTTGTTTTATGTTTTTGTATGTTATGGGTGTTTGGTGTTTGTGTGTGTTATGTGTTTTGGGTGGTGTGTGTGTGTGTGTGTGTGTTTTGGGGTATGTGGGTTTGGGGGTGTGTGTGTGTGTGTGTGTGTGTGTTGTGTGGGGTGGGTGTGTGTTTTGTGTGTGGGTGGGTTTTGGGGGGAGGGGTGGGGTTTGGTGGGTGGGGGGGGGGGGTTGGGGGTATGGGTGTGTGGTGTGTGTGGGTGTGTGGGTGGTTGGGGGTGGGTGTGGGGTTTTTGGGTGGGGGTGTGTGTGTGTGTGTGTGTAATTTTTATGGGGTGGGGGGTGTGGGTGTGTGGGTGTGTGTGTTGGGTGTGGAAAATGTGATGGGGTGTACTCAACTATTTTTGTGGTTTCAGGGGTCGAGTCCAGCTCCCCCCGCCTCTTTCACCGGTTTCTAAATAGACCCCTCTCTCTCCCCGCTCCCGGGGCTTTAAACAAACCTCTTTTTAAAAAAATGTGGGTTTGGGTTTCCCGCCTCCCCTACTCATTTTTTTAGGCAATTTCCCCTGCCTACAAATCTATGACTGAAGAAAAACTTTTCCCACATCTCTCTGACTCATTTTTGTCCCTTTAACTTCCAATTGTTGGGGCCCCCTTTTTCTGTGTCCCCTCCCGGGAAAAAATCCTGTCTTTTTTCCACCTTGTCTATTTCCCCGCATATTTTATATGTCGTTATCTGTCTCCCCCGACCCTCCTGCCCCCCAGGTGGCAGGGCCGATTTCCCTTTAAACTTTCTTCATAACAAATTCCCCCCCTTTGCTCGGGGAAATAACCTTGCGCAAACCTTTTTACTTTCTCTAGTTTCTTGACGTGCTTTATCAATTTCGGGTTCCAAACAGTGCTGCATACTCCATTTTGGGCCTGACATACACGGGTCCCGTTTTGAATGATTCCTTAAATAAGGTATCGGGAAAGGGTGTTCCAGGTGTGGGTGTGTTTTGTGTGTGTGGGGTGTGTACTCCCTATTTGACCACCTATTTTTTGGGTTTTCAGGGGCGAATCCCCAGCTCCTGGGCCCCCCCTCTTCCTGATTGCTACTAGGTCCCCCTCCCCTCCCTGCCCCCTGAGCTCTATATACCTCGCCTTAAAACTATTATTGGGGTTTCCCCCCTCCACTAAAGTCACCCTTTTTAGGCTATTCCACGGGCCCGACTACTCTTACGAAGAAAAAACTTCCTAACATTCCCCTTTTATTCATCTGAAATCTTTTTAAATTCCAATTGTGACCGGGTTGTGTCTTTTTCCCCTCTCCCGGAACACCCGTCTTTTTCCACCTTGTCTATTCCCCCGCAGTATTTTATATGTCGTTTTTCATGTCTCCCCTGACCCCCTGGCCTCCATGCGTCAGGGGCCCATTTCCCCCCCAACCTTTCTTCGTACGACAATCCCCGTAAGCTCTGGGGCTAGTCTTGTTCAAACCTTTTCACTTTCTAATTTTCCCGAAAGTGCTTTTACAGGTGTGGATTCCCCAAAATGGTGCGGGGATACTCCAGTATGGGCCGAAAGTAAATGGTATACAGATCAAACGAATCCTTACTGAGGATCGGAACGCTATCCTTTGGTTTTTTCCCGGGGCCCGGGATGCTGGGAAACAAATTTTTCTGATTGATTGCCGGCCCCCAGGAAATATGCCGGTGTTATACTCAAAACCCCCCGATCTTTTCCCTTTAGTGAGGTTTCAGTCTTTGGGCCCTCTAAACATATTGGGGTCTGCAGTCTTCTTTCCCTTCCCCAATCTTCATGACTTTGCATTTGCCAGGGTTAATTCAAGGGAGCCAGTTGCTGGACCAGGCTTGTAGCCTGTCCAGTCTCTTTGTAGTCCTGCCTGATCCTCATCCGATTTGATTCTTCTCATTAACTTCGCATCATCTGCAAACAAGGACACTTCTGAGTCTATCCCTTCCTTTTACGTCGTTCACATATACCAAGAAAAAGCACAGGTCCTAGGACTGACCCCTGTGAACCCGCTTGTCACAGGCGCCCACTCTGACACCTCGCGCGTACCATAAACTCGTTGTTGCCTCCCCTGTCAGGTATTCTCTGATCCATTGCAGTGCCTTTCCCTGTTATGTGTGCCTGATCCTCTAGCTTTTGCAGTAACCTCTGTGAGGAACTGTGTCGAAGGCCTTTTTTGCAGTCCAAAAATATGCAGTCGATCCACCCCTCTCTCTCTTGTCTTACTTCTGTCACCTTGTCATAAACTCTAGTAGGTTTGTGACACAGGATTTTCCTTCCCTGAAACCGTGCTGGTTGTCAATTATACACTTGTTTTCTTTCCAGGTGCCCCACCACTCTCCTCCTGATGATCTTCTCCATGACCTTGCATACTATACACCCTTAGTGATACAGGTCTGTAGTTTAGTGCCTCATGTCTGTCTCCCTTTTTAAAAATTGGGACTACATTTGCCCTTTTCCATAAACCCCAGGGAGTTGCCCAGTTTCAAAAGATGTGTTGAAGATCTTTGTTAATGGCTCACACAATATCTCTGCCTCCCTCTTTAAGGACCCATGGAGAGATGTTGTCTGGTCCCCACCGCCTTTGAGGTGCAAGTTCGCATAGCAGCTTCTTCACCTCCTCCTTGGTTATATTACCTCATCCAGCACTTGCTGGTGTGCCCCCCTGTTCTGATTTCCTGGAGTCCTACGGTTTCCACTGTAAATACCTTTTAAATCTTGTGTTGAGCTCCTGACATACCTCTTGGTCGTTTTCTTGTGAATTCCCCATCACCCTTCCTCATCTGATTACCTGGTCCTTGACTGTTGTTTTCCTCCTGATGTGGCTGTACAACAGCTTCGGGTCAGTCTTTACTTTTGATGCTATGTCATTTTCATATTGTCTCTGAGCCTCCCTTCTTATCTGTGCATATTCGTTTCTGGCTCTTCGGCTGATTTCTTTATTTTCCTGAGTTCTCTGTCTTCTGTACCTTTTCCATTCTCTAGTACACCTAGTTTTTGCCTCCCTACACCTTTGGGTGAACCAAGGACTTGTTCAATTCTTCCCATTATTTCTGTTTCCCTTGGGAACAAACCTCTCCTCTGCCTCCTTGCATTTTGTTGCTACATAGTCCATCATTTCTTGTACGGGTTTTCCTGTCAGTTCCCTCTCCCACTGAATGTCTTGAAGGAAGTTCCTCATGCCTGAGTAATTCCCCCTTTTGTAGTTTGGTTTTTCCCAGCCTATTCCTGCTACTCTCTCCACTTGGAGCTCAACTATGTAGTCGAAGCACAGAACCACATGATCACTAGCTCCCAGGGGCCTTTCATACATGATACCCTCGATGTCCGAACTACTCATGGTGAATACAAGGTCCAGCCTTGCTGGTTCATCCTCTTTCCTCTCTCTCTGGTAGTGTCTCTAACATGTTGTGCATGAGGTTTTCCAGTACCACATCCATCATCTTGGCTCTCCATGTTTCGGGACCCCCCATGGGGCTCCAGGTTTTCCCAGTCAATCTCCTTGTGATTGAAATCACCCATAACTAGTAACTTTGCTCCCCCCATGTGTGCTCTCCTGGCCACCTCGGCTAGTGTGTCGATCATTGCTCTGTTGCTCTCATCGTATTCTTCTCTTGGCCTCCTGCAGTTCTGTGGTGGGTTGTACATTACTGCAATTATCACCTTATGTCTCTCAGACTGGATTGTTCCTACTAAGTAGTCCCTTTCGCCCGTGCCATCCATTCCTTCCATTTTCTCAAAATCCACTGGTTTTTAATGAGCAGTGCAACTCCTCCTCCCCCTCTCCTCCCTCTGTCTTTCCTGAGGATTTGGTATCCGGATGGAAAGATTGAATCTGTTATTATTCTGGTGAGTTTTGTTTCTGTGAGTGCTATAATGTCTGGGGGTGTCTCTTTGATTCTTTCGTGCCACTCCTCATACTTGTTTGTTATTCCATCTGCATTTGTATACCACACCTTCAACTTCTTTTCTAAGACTGTGGTCTGGGAGGTATATTGGGGTTGGGGAAGGGGGAGACCTGGTAAGGAACTATGGGTTGTTGCTGTGGGGTGGAGTTTGTAATGTAGTGGGTGGGGGCATTGGATGTGGCATGGGTGTTTGGTTTAGAGTGTTT
>NC_069450.1:25022661-25030161 GCF_026875155.1 Cherax quadricarinatus
TTGGAAGTTGAAGACACAGCTGAATCACAGGGATGTTAGGAAGTATTTCTTCAGCCACAGAGTAGTCAGGAAGTGGAACAGTTTGGGAAGTGATGTAGTGGAGGCAGGATCCATACATAGCTTTAAGCAGAGGTATGATAAAGCTCATGGTTCAGGGAAAGTGACCTAGTAGCGACCAGTAAAGAGGCGGCGCCAGGAGATAGGACTCGACCCCTGCAACCTCAACTAGGTGAGTACACACACACACACACACACACAACACACACACACCACACACACAACACACACACAGATGCCCACACACAAACACCATGCAGATAGGACTTTGCATGTATTAAAATGAACGGAAAAAACACGTGCCCATTAAAAAAAAGCACACAGTGCAGGTGGCAATTTGCAGGTATCTTTATTTATTCAAAGGTGAGATTACCTGGAGGAAAGTGTGTGTGTGGTGTGTGTGTGTGTGTGTGTGTGTGTGTGTGTGTGTGTGTGTGTGTGTGTGTGTGTGTGTGTATGTGTGTTTGTGTGTGTATTGTGTATATGTGCCTTTGTGTGTATGTGTGTCCACACGCACTAGTTACGTGTACACTCTTGTAAAATCATGTATATTTTTCTCTTTTACACCTTGAATGCAAGTTAACACCCTCTCTTTGCCCTCCCTCCCTTTCTCCCTCCTACTTTCTCTCTCTCTCTCTTCTCTCTCTCTCTCTCTCTCTCTCTCTCTCTCTCTCTCTCTCTCTCTCTCTCTCTCTCTCTCTCTCTCTCCCTCTCTCTCTCTCTCTCTCTCTCTTCTCTCGTCGTGATAATTAGTTACCTGAAAGCATCTAACCTTACTAAATGTAACTCCATTAACTACTGAATAGGCCTCAGAACAACCATCACACTAACCATATGTAACAACATCTGTCACACCCAGTGTACATCTGTCACTCTTATGAAATGTAACAACATCCGTCACATTTGTGGAATGGAACAATACGCATCAAACAGATCAAACGTCAAGCCCCTTTGATACTTAATCACGCGTGCATTGCAAAAAGGCAAAACCGATAGTTATCTGCAATGTACAGTGTGTGTGTGTGTGTGTGTGTGTGTGTGTGTGTGTGTTGTGTGTTGTGTGTGTGTGTACTCACCTAGTTCTCACCTAGTTGTGGTTGCAGGGGTCGAGTCACAGCTCCTGGCCCCGCCTCTTCACTGGCCGCTACTAGGTCACTCTTCCGTTCCATGAGCTTAATAAACCATACCCCGGCCGGGATTGAACCCGCGGTCAGAGAGTCTCAAAACTCCAGCCCGCGGGTTCAATCCCGGCCGGGGTATGGTTTGTTTGCAATCGTGTCATTACGATTTCGTGAGTCATGAGCTTAATCATACCTCTTCTTAAAGCTATGTATGGATCCTGCCTCCACTATATCACTTCCCAGACTATTCCACTTCCTGACAACTCTGTGACTGAAGAAATACTTCCTAACATCCATGTGAATCATCTGAGTCTTCAGCTTCCAACTGTGACCCCTTGTTGCAGAGTCCCATCTCTGGAACATCCTGTCTCCGTGACCTTGTCGATTTCTCTCAGTATTTTATATGTTGTTATCATATCCACTCTATCCCTCCTGTCTTCCTGTGTTGTCAAGTCGATCTCCCTTAACCTCTCCTCGTAGGATATATCCCTTAGCTCCGGGACCAGTCTTGTTGCAAACCTTTTCACTTTCTCTAGTTTCTTTACATGCTTGGCTAGGTATGGGTTCCAGACTGGTGCCGCATACTCCAATATGGGCCTAACGTACACAGTGTACAGAGTCCTGAAGGATTCCTTATTAAGATGTCGGAATGCTGTTCTTAGGTTTGCTAGGCGCCCATATGCTGCAGGAGTTATTTGGTTGATGCGCGCCTCAGGAGATGTGCCTGGTGTTATATTCAACCCAAGATGCGTTTTCTTGAGAGATGTTTGTAGCCTCTAGCCTCCTAGACTGTACTCCGTCTGTGGTTTTCTTTGCTCTTCCCCAATCTTCATGACTTTGCACTTGGTGGGGTTGAACACCAGGAGCCAGTTGCTGGACTAGGCCTGCCGCCTGTCCAGATCCCTTTGCAGTTCTGCCTGGTCCTCGTTCTTATGAAATCTCATCAACTTCACATCAACTGCAAACAGGGACACTTCGGAGTCTATTCCTTCCGTTATGTCGTTCACAAATACCAGAAACAGCACTGGTCCTAGGACTGACCCCTGTGGGACCCCACTCATCACAGATGCCCACTCTGACACCTCGCCACGTACCATGACTCGCTGCTGTCTTCCTGACAAGTATTCCTGATCCATGGTAGTGCCTTCCCTGTTATCCCTGTTTGGTCCTCCAGATTTTACACTAATCTCTTGTGTGGAACTGTGTCAAACGCCTTCTTACAGTCCAAGAAAATGCAATCTACCCACCCCTCTCTCTCTCTCTTGTCTTACTGCTGTCACGCTGTCATAGAACTCCAGTAGGTTCGTAACACGGGATTTTCCGTCCCTGAAACCGTACAGGTTGTCGTTGATAAGATCATTCCTTTCTAGGTGCTCCTCCACTCTTCTCCTGAAATTCTCCACAATGACTTTGCATACTATGCATGTCAGTGACACTGGTCTGTAGTTTAATGCTTCGTGTCTGTCTCCTTTTTTTTAAAAAATTGGGACTACATTTGCTGTCTTCCATGCCTCAGGTAGTCGCCCTGTTTCGATAGATGTGTTGAAGATTGTTGTTAGTGGTACACATAGCACCTCTGCTCCCTCTCTCAGGACCCATGGAGAGATGTTATCCGGCCCCATTGCCTTTTAGGTATCCAGCTCGCTTAGCAGTCTCTTCATTTCTTCCTCGGTTGTATGTATTGTGTCCAACACTTGATGGTGTACCCCACCTCTTTGTCTCTCTGGAATCCCTTCTGTCGCCTCTGTGAACACTTCTTTGAATCTCACGTTGAGGTCCTCGCATACTTCGTGGTCTTATCTTGTGATCTCCCCTTCTTCCCTCCTTAGCCTGATTACCTGGTCCTTGACTTGTTTTCCTCGTGATGTGGCTATACAACAGCTGTGGGTCAGATTTAGCTTTCGTTGCTATGTGTGTGTGTGTGTGTGTGTGTGTGTGTGTGTGTGTGTGTGTGTGTGTGTGTGTGTGTGTGTGTGTGTGTGTGTGTGTAGGGGTCGAGTCACAGCTAATGGCCCTGCCTCTTCGCTGGCCGGTACTAGGTCCGCTCCGGGCTTTCCGAGCCTTGTTGTATCTCTGCTTCATGATGTGTGAGTGCCACCTTTACCATTTCACTCTCCAGATAGTTCCACTTTCAGACAACTCTAAGGCTAAAGAAATACTTCCTAACATCCCTGTGACTCATCTGAGTGTTCACCTTCCAGTTGTGCCCTGTCGTTCCTATTTCCCATCTCTGAAACAATTTGTCTCTGTCCACTTCATCAATTCCTCTCAGTATTTTCTACGTCGTTATCATATCCTCCCTAGTCCTTTATCCCACCGTCATTACGTCGAGTTAAAAATAAATAAATAAACTATTTATCTCTTTGCCAACGTTACAATGTGTGTTTACATATATGACTGGAGCAAAGAAAGCCCCTATCATGCCGAGGCATTTCTCCTCATGAGGATGTGCCCCTTAGCTCTGGGGACTAGTCTTGTTGCAAACATCTTCACTTTCTCCATTTTCTTGATGTGCTTGACCAGGTGTGGGTTGCATACTGATGCTGCATACTCCAATATAGGCCTAGTGTACACGGTGTCATGACTCCTTATATGTTAAATGCTATTCTTAGATTTGCCAGCCGACCATATGCTGCAACATTTATCAAGGTGATGTGCGCCTCAGTCAGGAGGGAGCATTTAGGGTGAGGATAGATGGAGGGTGGGAGAGAGGGAGGGTAAGGCTAGATGGAGGGTGGGAGAGAGTGAGGGTAAGGCTAGATGGAGGGTGGGAGAGAGTGAGGGTAAGGCTAGATGGAGGGTGGGAGAGAGTGAGGGTAAGGCTAGATGGAGGGTGGGAGGGAATATTGAAAGGTAATTCTAGATGGAGGGTGAGAGGGAGGTCAAGATTATTTTTTTTCACACTATATAATTAACCAATATTTTCCCTTGAAGGGAAGTTCCTTGATTATGGTGAAGAGTCTTTACTGAAGAACTGTGAGTTATCCAACTTTTAATCAAACTTGATTAAAAATTATTGCTTAGACGCATATGTTTTTAATGCTGCCCACGAATATAATAATAATAATAATAATAATAATAATAATAATAATAATAATAATAATAATAATAAAAAAATAATAAAAATAATAATAATAATAATAATAATAATAATAATAAAATTCCAGGACTATTGTTTGTTAGACAAATTTAACCAATTGTGATATGTCCTCTCTCTCCCTCTCTCTTTCTCTTTCTCGTTCTCACTCTCTCGTTCTCACTCTCTCGTTCTCACTCTCTCGTTCTCACTCTCTCGTTCTCACTCTCTCGTTCTCACTCTCTCATTCTCACTCTCTCGTTCTCACTTTCTCGTTCTCACTCTCTCGTTCTCACTCTCTCGTTCTCACTCTCTCATTCTCACTCTCTCATTCTCACTCTCTCGTTCTCACTCTCTCGTTCTCACTCTCTCGTTCTCACTCTCGTTTTACTCTTCATTCTCACTCTCTCGTTCTCACTCTCTCGTTCTCACTCTCTCGTTCTCACTCTCTCATTCTCACTCTCTCATTCTCACTCTCTCGTTCTCACTCTCTCGTTCTCACTCTCTCGTTCTCACTCTCTCGTTCTCACTCTCTCGTTCTCACTCTCTCGTTCTCACTCTTTCGTTCTCACTCTCTCGTTCTCACTCTCTCGTTCTCACTGTCTCGTTCTCACTGTCTCGTTCTCACTCTTCTCGTTCTCACTCTCTCGTTCTCACTCTCTCGTTCTCACTCTCTCATTCTCACTCTCTCGTTCTCACTCTCTCGTTCTCACTCTCTCATTCTCACTCTCTCGTTCTCACTCTCTCGTTCTCACTCTCTCGTTCTCACTCTCTCGTTCTCACTCTCTCGTTCTCACTCTCGTTCTCACTCTCTCGTTCTCACTCTCTCGTTTCTCACTCTCTCGTTCTCACCCCTCGTTCTCACTCTCGTTCTCACTCTCCCTTCTCACTCTCGTTCTCACTCTCTCGTTCTCACTCTCTCGTTCTCACTCTCTCGTTCTCACTCTCTCGTTCTCACTCTCTCGTTCTCACCCCTCGTTCTCACTCTCGTTCTCACTCTCGTTCTCACTCTCTTCTCACTCTCGTTCTCACTCTCGTTCTCACTCTCGTTCTCATTCTCGTTCTCACCCCTCGTTCTCACTCTCTCGTTCTCACTCTCGTTCTCACTCTCGTTCTCACCTCTCGTTCTCACTGTCTCGTTCTCACTCTCGTTCTCACTCTCTTCGTTCTCACTGTCTCGTTCTCACTCTCGTTCTCACTCTCGTTCTCACTCTCGTTCTCACTCTCGTTCTCACTCTCAGTTCTCACTCTCTCGTTCTCACTCTCTCGTTCTCACTCTCGTTCTCACTCTCGTTCTCACTGTCTCGTTCTCACTCTCGTTCTCACTCTCGTTCTCACTGTCTCGTTCTCACTCTCGTTCTCACTCTCGTTCTCACTCTCGTTCTCACTCTCGTTCTCACTCTCGTTCTCACTCTCGTTCTCACTCTCGTTCTCACTGTCTCGTTCTCACTCTCGTTCTCACTGTCTCGTTCTCACTCTCGTTCTCACTCTCGTTCTCACTCTCTCGTTCTCACTCTCGTTCTCACTCTCGTTCTCACTCTCGTTCTCACTCTCGTTCTCACTCTCGTTCTCACTCTCTCGTTCTCACTCTCTCGTTCTCACTCTCGTTCTCACTCTCGTTCTCACTGTCTCGTTCTCCCCTCTCGTTTCACTCTCTCGTTCTCACTGTCTCGTTCTCACTCTCGTTCTCACTCTCGTTCTCACTCTCGTTCTCACTCTCGTTCTCACTCTCGTTCTCACTCTCTCGTTCTCACTCTCTCGTTCTCACTCTCGTTCTCACTCTCGTTCTCACTGTCTCGTTCTCACTCTCGTTCTCACTCTCGTTCTCACCTCTTCTTCTCGTTCTCACTCTCGTTTCTCACTCTCGTTCTCACTCTCGTTCTCACTCTCGTTCTCACTCTCGTTCTCACTCTCGTTTCTCACTCTTCGTTCTCACTCTCTCGTTCTCACTCTCGTTCTCACTCTCGTTCTCACCTCTCGTTCTCACTCTCGTTCTCACTCTCGTTCTCACTCTCGTTCTCACTCTCGTTCTCAGTCTCGTTCTCACTCTCGTTCTCAGTCTCGTTCTCACTCTCTCGTTCTCACTCTCGTTCTCACTTTTCGTTCTCACTCTCCGTTCTCACTCTCGTTCTCATCTCGTTCTCACTCTCGTTCTCAGTCTCGTTCTCACTCTCGTTCTCACTCTCGTTCTCACTCTCGTTCTCACTCTCGTTCTCACTCTCGTTCTCACTCTCTCGTTCTCACTCTCGTTCTCAGTCTCGTTCTCACTCTCGTTCTCAGTCTCGTTCTCACCCATCGTTTTTCACTCTCGTTCTCAGTCTCGTTCTCACTCTCGTTCTCACTCTCGTTCTCACTCTCGTTCTCACTCTCTCGTTCTCACTCTCGTTCTCAGTCTCGTTCTCACTCTCGTTCTCAGTCTCGTTCTCACTCTCGTTCTCAGTCTCGTTCTCACTCTCGTTCTCACTCTCGTTCTCAGTCTCGTTCTCACTCTCGTTCTCAGTCTCGTTCTCACTATCGTTCTCACTCTCGTTCTCAGTCTCGTTCTCACTATCGTTCTCACTCTCGTTCTCACTCTCGTTCTCAGTCTCGTTCTCACTCTCGTTCTCAGTCTCGTTCTCAGTCTCGTTCTCACTATCGTTCTCACTCTCGTTCTCAGTCTCGTTCTCACTCTCGTTCTCAGTCTCGTTCTCACTCTCGTTCTCACTATCGTTCTCACTATCGTTCTCACTATCGTTCTCACTCTCGTTCTCACTCTCGTTCTCACTCTCGTTCTCACTCTCTCCCTCACTCTCGTTCTCACTCTCTCCTACTCTCGTTTCTCATCTTTCTCCCTCACTCTCGTTCTCACTCTCGTTCTCACTCTCGTTCTCACTCTCGCTACAGTCCCATGATTCTCCAACTCTTTCATCATGATTAGGTAATTAAATCTGTTATATTTTCAGAGCTTGAAGCAAGAGTGAATTATTGTTGCAGAGCTAGTGTGTGTATGTTCCAGGTGGTGTCAGCAGTGGTCCAGGTGGTGTCAGCAGTGGTCCAGGTGGTGTCAGCAGTGGTCCAGGTGGTGTCAGCAGTGGTCCAGGTTCAGCAGTGGTCCAGGTGGTGTCAGCAGTGGTCCAGGTGGTGTCAGCAGTGGTCCAGGTGGTGTCAGCAGTGGTCCAGGTGGTGTCAGCAGTGGTCCAGGTGGTGTCAACAGTGGTCCAGGTTCAGCAGTGGTCCGGGTGGTGTCAGCAGTGGTCCAGGTGGTGT
>NC_069450.1:25040161-25082661 GCF_026875155.1 Cherax quadricarinatus
TATTCCATCACACAGGATGGTGTTTCACTGTCATATTCCATCACACAAGATGGTGTTTCACTGTCATATTCCATCACACAGGACGGTGTTTCACTGTCATATTCCATCACACTGGATGGTATTTCACTGTCATATTCCATCACACTGGATGGTGTTTCACTGTCATATTCCATGACGCAGGAGAGAACTCAAACTAATTGTAGATATCAGTCAGCCTGAGCTGAGAGACGTCAGCAGGACAACGAGGACATCGCAGAAACAAGTGAAGAACAAAGAAAGGGACGTAATAAATAAGAGAGAAAGGAAAGAGAAAGATTATAATAGAATGCAACATTCCTGGCCCTAGAGACTGCTTCGTCTGCCACACCTCATGCAGGTTGTGGAGGCAGGATAATACAACACTAAGAAATACACCTGAATATACCAGATGAAATACACAGTGGCGCATATTCACTATTGTCATTTGCATGAATATACTTTTATTGCCATACTGAAGGTAATACACCTGAATATACCAGATGAAATACACAGTGGCGCATATTCACTATTGTCATTTGCATGAATATACTTTTATTGCCATACTGAAGGTAATACACCTGAATATACCAGATGAAATACACAGTGGCGCATATTCACTATTGTCATTTGCATGAATATACTTTTATTGCCATACTGAAGGTAATACACCTGAATATACCAGATGAAATACACAGTGGCGCATATTCACTATTGTCATTTGCGTGAATATACTTTTATTGCCATACTGAAGGTATGATATTTTCACCTTTATTCCGTTTCTGGAGTTTATCTGGAGAGAGTTCCGGGGGTCAACGCCCCCGCGGCCCGGTCTGTGACCAGGCCTCCTTAGGTCAGTGTCCCAGGATGCGACCCACACCAGTCGACTAACACCCAGGTACCCATTTTACTGATGGGGAACATAGACAACAGGTGGAAAGAAACACGTCCAATGTTTCTACTCTGGCTGGGAATCGAACCCAGGCCCTCACCGTGTGAAGCGAGAGCGTTAACCACCAGGCCACCAGAGCCCGTTGATTAGAGATTTATCTTTCCTTTGACGTTAATATAATCCACCATTCTAACTTTTGGTCATTGATAAATCGAATAATCTATTCCTATACTCACTCATAATTCATTCAATGTATTCTTGTATTAACTAGCAAATTATTGTATGTAATCTGGTCAGTAATAGACTATGTAATCTATGCAATTCGTCTATTTATTTCTGGTCACTAATAGAACGCTTTATCTATTCCTCTAGTCACTGATGCTAGATTTAGTCTATTATGCTTGTCACTGATAGATCCTATCAATATACTCTTCTGGTTACTGAGAGAAACTCTTACTCTATTACTGATGGAATCTCAAATTTATTCATGTATTGTGTGTGTGTGTTTGTGTGTGTGTGTGTGTGTGTGTGTGTGTGTGTGTGTGTGTGTGTGTGTGTGTGTGTGTGTGTGCGGATGAGTGGCTCCCCATGTGTCTACCAGGATCGATGGGGATTACACAAGAACAGTCACGCTCCTCAAATGATTGTAGGAACGTCTGAGAGTGTGTATGTGTGTAAAAGAGAGAGAGAGAGAGAGAGAGAGAGAGAGAGAGAGAGAGAGAGAGAGAGAGAGAGAGAGAGAGAGAGAGAGAGAGAGAGAGAGAGAGAGAATAACACGGACTTCGTCTATTCCCTCAGCATTCAACAAAAATTTATTCATAAATCTGAATCTGTGGTGTGATGTCGAAACCGACTTAAGAATTCTCATCTCTGACCAAGTGAATAATGTAGAGGAGAGGAGTCCTTCTCACCGGAAATTGAGAAACGGCTCTCGTATAGCATTTTCTGTCTCCCGACCCTCACTTCCTCTTCAGGAATGAAGGATGAGGCAGGAAGACAGAGATTGAACGTTATTTGTATCTCTCACTTACGTTGTGTGTGTGTGTGTGTGTGTGTGTGTGTGTGTGTGTATGAGCGAGAGAGAGCAAGTGTGTGTATGGATTTCCCATGAATGTTCCAAAATATTCCTGGAGTGGGTGTTCCAAATCTCTCTTGGATGAAAAATTAAGACATTTCGATACATAAGAATCCGCTTTAATAAAAGGCTTCGTATAGGTCTTTATTTATCCTGTAAACCAACTTTACTCGTTATGTTAATTTTCTTTCTAGGCTTCCAGTGTTAATTTTAAGATTAGGCTAGGTTTAAGTTACTCTCGAGTTAGGTTAGGTTAGGTTGGGTTAGACTAGATTTCGTGAGGTTAGGTTAGGGTTAGTACTTGATAAATTAGACACATGGGCATCACTTGGGTATCTGTACGGACTGACGAACTTCATCAGTCCATACAGAGGGGAATGGTGAAGAACGGGAGGAGTTTCTTCAATCAAGATACCCAAGGGTGAGAACTTGTCGGTTCTCTGAACCATTTCTCTACATCAGCTAGTTTAGTTTGGGTTAGATCACGTTAACAGAAACCAATCATAAGGGTGTTGATAGACTAAGGGACTGACCACGTTCTATCAAGCCAGTGGGACTGATAACCTCAAAAATCATCTCTCAGTTTCTAATATCTGCAGCACTATATTCGCTTGTGAAAAGATGCATTGAGCAAATTAACAAGAAAAATGGCCGCTACACATTTGGCAACGCTGGTGTTTGGAAGGAAGCGTTCAAATATGCACGAGGAACACTCGTCTGTGGAGAATGTGTGGTAGGCAGAGGCCTGAGGCAGCCTCCAGCGCATATGTTCTCCCCTCTGTACATTATACAGTCACGGACGGAGGCCAGGAGAGATGAACTGAATGTATACAAATGACTTTTTTAACGGCTGTACACACACACACACACACACACACACACACACACACACACACACACACACACACACACACACACACACAGGAGCTATGACTCGACCCCTGCAACCACAAATAGGTGAGTACACACATACGCACACACACAAAGACAAAGACAAAGACAGGATGTTCCAGAGATTGGACACAGTAACAAGGGGACACAGTTGGAAGCTGAAGACACAGATGAATCACAGGGATGTTAGGAAGTATTTCTTCAGCCACAGAGTAGTCAGTAAGTGGAATAGTTTGGGAAGCGATGTAGTGGAGGCAGGATCCATACATAGCTTTAAGCAGAGGTATGATAAAGCTCACGTCTCAGGGAGAGTGACCTAGTAGCGATGAGTGAAGAGGCGGGGCCAGGAGCTCGGACTCGACCCCCGCAACCTCAACTAGATGAGTACAACTAGGTGAGTACACACACACACACACACACACACACACACACACACACACACACACACACACTGTTTAACGCTTGTCTTCTTCATGTAATTCGTTCCACGCACAGCTCTGAGAAGCATTCCTGCGTCTATTAGCGTCATTTGCATCACCTAGCTAACTCTCGAACACTATCCATATCCATCCTATCCAGTGTGCTCTCATACGTTCACACGTAGAAATTTATGTGTGTTTAAATATGTATGGGAATGTCTGCGTACATATGTATACATGTACGAATACATGCAATCACACGAAGATACAATTATAAGCATCAGTGACAGAAGACTATCCTGGTCAGGGGAATTATGTAAGGAAAATAGATCAGTGTGGATCACTGTTGTCAGCACCATGGTGTTGGATCACTGTTGTTAGCACAATGGTGTTGGATCACTGTTGTTAGCACTATGGTGTTGGATCACTGTTGTTAGCACTATGATGTTGAATCATTGTTGTCAGCACTATGGTGTTGGATCACTGTTGTTAGCACCATGGTGATGGATCACTGTTGTCAGCACCCTGGTGATGGATCACTGTGATCAGCACTCTGGTGATGGATCACTATGATCAACACCCTGGTGATGAATCACTATGATCAGCACCCTGGTGATGGATCACTGTGGTCAGCACCCTGGTGATGAATCACTATGATCAACACCCTGGTGATGGGTCAGTATGATCAGCACCCTGGTGATGAATCACTATGATCAACACCCTGGTGATGGATCACTATGATCAACACCCTGGTGATGGATCACTATGATCAACACCCTGGTGATGAATCACTATGATCAACACCCTGGTGATGGATCACTGTGGTCAGCACCCTGGTGATGAATCACTATGATCAACACCCTGGTGATGGATCACTATGATCAGCACCCTGGTGATGGATCACTATGATCAACACCCTGGTGATGGATCACTATGATCAACACCTGGTGATGAATCACTTGTCAACACCCTGGTGATGGATCACTGTGTCAGCACCCTGGTGATGGATCACTATGATCACCTGGTGTGATCACTATGATCACACCCTGGTGATGGATCACTATGATCAACACCTGGTGATGGATCACTTGATAACACCCTGGTGATGAATCACTTGATCAACACCCTGGTGATGGATCACTGTGGTCACACCCTGGTGATGGAATCACTGTGTCAACACCCTGGTGATGGATCACTATGATCAACACCCTGGTGATGGATCACTGTGGTCAACACCCTGGTGATGGATCACTGTGGTCAGCACCCTGGTGATGGATCACTATGATCAACACCCTGGTGATGGATCCATGTGTGTCATACACCCTGGTGATGGATCACTATGATCAACACCCTGGTGATGGATCACTATGATCAACACCCTGGTGATGGATCACTGTGGTCAACACCCTGGTGGATTGATACACTGTGGTCAACACCCTGGTGATGGATCACTGTGGTCAACACCCTGGTGATGGATCACTGTGGTCAACACCCTGGTGATGGATCACTGTGGTCAACACCCTGGTGATGGATCACTGTGGTCAACACCCTGGTGATGGATCACTGTGGTCAACACCCTGGTGATGGATCACTATGATCAACACCCTGGTGATGGATCACTGTGGTCAACACCCTGGTGATGGATCACTGTGGTCAACACCCTAGTGATGGATCACTGTGGTCAACTAATCCTGGACTGTATGGATCACTGTGGTCAACACCTGGTGATGGATCACTGTGGTCAACACCCTGGTGATGGATCACTGTGGTCAACATCCTGGTGATGGATCACTGTGGTCAACATCCTGGTGATGGATCACTGTGGTCAACACCCTGGTGATGGATCACTGTGGTCAACACCCTGGTGATGGATCACTGTGGTCAACACCCTGGTGATGGATCACTGTGGTCAACACCCTGGTGATGGATCACTGTGGTCAACATCCTGGTGATGGATCACTGTGGTCAACATCCTGGTGATGGATCACTGTGGTCAACACCCTGGTGATGGATCACTATGATCAACACCCTGGTGATAGATCACTGTGGTCAACACCCTGGTGATGGATCACTGTGGTCAACACCCTGGTGATGGATCACTGTGGTCAGACCCGATCACTGGGTAGCGATGGATCACTGTGGTCAACATCCTGGTGATGGATCACTGTGGTCAACACCCTGGTGATGGATCACTGTGATCAACATCCTGGTGATGGATCACTGTGGTCAACATCCTGGTGATGGATCACTGTGGTCAACACCCTGGTGATGGATCACTGTGGTCAGCACCCTGGTGATGGATCACTGTGGTCAGCACCCTGGTGATGGATCACTGCTAGCAGCAAAATGTTTTGGATGGACAGTACAATACAATGCAGGGGCTCACATGTATCCTCTGGCTTGCGGCTTGATAACACTGACTTATTGAGCCTAAGACTAATCTATTTAATGATCTATTTGTCCAAATGTAGACTCTCAGCTGATATCATACCATTACAGCTACGACAGTTATATTGGGAGACAACAGAAGACTGTAATTCGAAGAGTATAATGTGTCTGAACTTCAACGAGACGTTGACTAGAATATTTAGGTGTGATTATAATTGAATTAGAAATAACATCTGGGTATCTTTATTTGTAGACTTTTCGCCATCCAGTGATTTAATCAACACAAGGACATAATGTGAAGACCCATGTACAGAAGATGAGGTAATCAGTCCCTCAGCCTTGGGACTGATGAAGACAACAGTAGTCTTGTGTTTATTTGTAAATGAAAATTTGTGTGCGACAGTGACTGTGTAGTTTAGCTCTAATTTATTAGCAGTGATTCTTAGTTCTGGAGACGATGCTCTTAGCTTTTCTAAATTTCTGTTTACCTGTTTTGATGATACAGTTAAACTCCTGTTTTTAAGCTCCCTTTTCTATGATTTTAAACAATGCCCGACGATGCCATGACCTTAATTCCGAAACGAGTCGCAAATAAATGATACCTCAAGTAGAAGGACTGGCTTTCCCCTTTATAAAGAAGCATATTTGCATGTATACATACCTAGGAATGCACGCACATACAGGAGACATACACAAGGGGGCATACACACAATACACGGCCATTCTAGACATCTTTTAAACCTCCATTTATATTCGTGTTGCCTCCAGGCTGAAATATTTTACCTCCAGTAAGGGAAACTCTCCACAAATTTATGCTTATTAATGATTATAACTTCCCCGATATTTCACCCACAGAGAGCCAACCATGAGCAACTTTTTAGCTTAATTTTACCCCCATTTTAGAATGGGGGAGATGGGGTGGGTGGGGGTAGGTAAACGAAAATATAAATGTATAAAAAATTACTGGTCACGACCCAGCAAAATATTTTGGTTATTAATATTATCATGATGTCAGTCTGGCAGGTGTTGGCGATGTCAGTCTGGCAGGTGTTGACGATGTCAGTCTGGCAGGTGCTGACGATATCAGTTTGCCAGGTGCTGACGACGTCAGTCTGGCAGGTGCTGATGGCGTCAGTGTGACAAGTGCTGCCAGACAGATATCAGCTAAAGATTCTCTAGTTAAAAGACCAAGAACCGGGCAACGTAGATTTATAAGTCTCAGTACAACGAAAATAATGTAAAAAACCTGGAGCACAACATTGAAAAATTTTAGCCAATAAATTTTCCAAATGTATCCTGTTACTGAGGCTGTACAAATTAATTTTTTTTAATTTATTCACTCTGAAAAATGTAACGTCACAACTTGTGCACTCTGATGCCGAGTTTGCAGGTTCGAATCCTGCTGTGGACTCAGAGATAATGTTTGCAAATATTTCGCCTGTTTGCATATTATATATATATATATATATATATATATATATATATATATATATATATATATATATATATTATATATTTTATATATATATATATATATATAAATTATGTATAATATATATATATATATATATATATATATATATATATATATATATATATATATATATATATATTATATATATATATATATATAATATATATATATATATATATATATATATATATATATATATATAAGGGAGAGAGAGAGAGCGAGATCGCAGCCAGCAGGATTCGATACTGCTACTGCGGAAGGTCAAGATTCCCAGTGTGTGTTGTGTGTGTGTGTGTTGTGTGTGTGTGTGTGTGTGTGTGTGTGTGTGTGTGTGTGTGATGGTGTGTAAGGTGTATCATGTATTTAAATACATATAATAATAATAATAATAATAATAATAATAATAATAATAATAATAATAATAATAATAATAATATAATAATAATATAATTATAATAATAATATAATAATAATAATATAATAATAATAATAATAATAATAATAATAATAATAATAATAATAATAATAATAATAATAATAATAATAATCTCCACATATTGCACTTTATAAATAACGTCCCACCGCAAAATAACAACGTTGTCACCAGAAATAAACAGGAATTTATTCATCTTCCCGGCATGAGAATACATTTTTCCACCTTCCCCGAGGCACTGGGCTGGAAAAATATATATATTTATATTCCCCCCCCCCGCTGGAGCTAAAAACATATAATAGGCTTTTAAAATAATGACAGACAATGTTTCCTGCAGAGTCCAGACAATATTATTATTATTCAGTTTGCGAAACGAGGAGAAAGCCTAAAATTTTTTGTTTTCGATTCATATATTTTTTAGTTTTATTATATATATTTATATTATTATTTGTGGTCGTTTATTTTCTATGTGATTGTTTGTAATTAATTACTATTATTATTATTATTATTATTATTATTATTATTATTATTATTATTATTATTATTATTATTATTATTATTATTATTATTATTATTATCACCTATCCAAGCACTTTTGTGTAGGCCTATGGTTCCGGGTCGTGCTATAAACACAGCTGAACAACTGTCAGCATGAATGAAATAAGCTTAAGATTCGTAAACTGTCGAAAGACAGTTTCCTGACGCAGGTCTTATCATAATACCCGTCTGGATTTGGTCATTGACCGGCTCCGCTGGCTTACTTTCCCGCCTCTTTAAAACTTACGGGTATGATTACATTTATGATAATGTGAGAAAGCGTTTGGAAGATTACCTTTTTTCTCAATGTGGTTACATTGCTTGTTCCTCAATATCACTCACAAATTCCCATTAGAACGATTATATTTTAATTCTTGTCCTCACTTGATCCACACGGGTATAACGGAAGTAGACTATTTCTCGAAGTATACCTGAACGTATATTCCGGGTGTTCCGGGGGTCAACGCCCCCGCTGCCAGGTCCATGACCAGGCCTCGGATACACTAGATAAAATATGCACACTGCTTTTAAAGTCGAACTCAAATAAAGCGACCAGCAGCTAGGTTAAGCCTTTGCTCTTTCTTTCATATTAGTGACATAAGAGAAAGCATGAGAGAAAACACAAGAGAAAACACAAAAGGAAAACATAAGAGAAAATATAATAAGAGTAAACATGAGAGAAATAAAAGAAATCACAAAAATTCAAAGAACACAAGAAACAACACAAGAGAAAGCATAAGAGAAAGAACAAGAGAAAGCACAATAGAAAACAAAAAGGGGAAACATAAAATGAAAGATGAGATAATGAAAGCACAAGAGAAAGCAAAAAAGGACGAAAGACAAAAGGAAAACAGGGAAAGCACCAGAGAAAGCAAAAAGAAAAAGCACGAAAAAAGGCAAGAATAAAAAACACCAGAGAAAGCAAAAGAGAAAGCTAATTCGAAAACACAAGAGGGAGAAAAAGCCCCCGGTAGAAAGACCCCTCACTTGCGTAACTCATAAGGGAATTCCATTAGCCGAGGCTCTGGCTAGTCAGAGAGGAAGGTGATTCCACTAAGGCGTCCTAGAGCTGGACGATCCTTCCAATTGCTCGGCTGGACTAGGACGGAGCGACTCCTGAAACGGCCGGTAAATAAACCAGGTCGTGTGAGAATGAAATGGTGTGAGGCAGAAGAGAGAGAGAGAGAGAGAGAGAGAGGGGAGAGAGAGAGGAAGAGAGAGAGAGAGAAAAGAGAGAGAGAGAGAGAGAGAGAGAAGAGAGGAGAGAGAGAGAGAGAGAAGAGAGAGAGAGAGAGAGAGAGAGAGAGAGAGAGAGAGAGAGAGAGAGAGAGAGATTTAATATTTATCATAGCGTTTTCTTACCCGGAGAAAATTGATGTCAATAATTGATAATCCGCCAACATTGCTGTCCCAGGAGAGATCGTTTCTCACACATTATTCAACATTTTCTGATAATACGATAATTTAGGTCATACAGCGATTGATGGAAGACATTTTTCTCCATAACTAAGTCGAGTAAGATGGCGTTCACCTGGCGTTCACCTGGCGTTCACCTGGCGTTCACCTGGCGTTCACCTGGCGTTCACCTGGCGTTCACCTGGCGTTCACCTGGCGTTCACTTGGCGTTCACCTGGCGTTCACCTTTGGGGTTCACCTGGCGTTCACATGGCGTTCACCTGGCGTTCAAATTGGCGTTCACCTTGGCGTTCACTTGGCGTTTTACTGGTCACTGGCTTCACCTGGCGTTCACCTGGCGTTCACTTGGCGTTCACTTGGCGTTCACCTGGCGTTTCACCTGGCTTTCACCTGGCGTTCACCTGGCGTTCACCTGGCGTTCACCTGGCGTTCACCTGGCGTTCACTTGGCGTTCACCTGGCGTTCACCTGGCGTTCACTTGGCGTTCACTTGGCGTTCACTTGGCGTTCACCTGGCGTTCACCTGGCGTTCACCTGGCGTTCACTGGCGTTCACCTGGGTTCACTGGTTCACCTGGCGTTTCACTCGCTGGCGTTCACCTGGCGTTCACCTGGCGTTCACTTGGCGTTCACCTGGCGTTCACCTGGCGTTCACCTGGCGTTCACCTGGCGTTCACCTGGCGTTCACCTGGCGTTCACCCGGCTGGGAGTCTGGACTCAGATCTTTGCTTTACTAACTGGGACTTTTAGTTCTTTATCTTTTTTCTTTATCTCTTCTCCTTTTCTTCTTCTTCATCTTCATCTTCTTCTCCTTAAATATAATAATAATAATAATAATAATAATAATAATAATAATAAAATAATAATAATAATAATAATAATAAATAAATAAATAAATAAATAAATAATAATAATAATAATAATAATAATAATAAATAAATAAATAATAATAATAATAATAATTAATTAATAATAATAATAATAATAATAATACCTATAATTATCATTATTATTATAATAAAAATAATATTTTTAGTAATCTTCTGCTTTATTGATCGGGAAAAGAAAGTCTCTGGGAAGGAAGGGAATGATGAGTAGTGATGAATGGAAGAAAACAAAGTGAGGGAAGCACTGAGGAAATAAGGGAATGACGGAGAGGGTCTGCCGGAGAAAGATTTGGAGATGAGATGTGAATTTTAGAAAGATGCTGACAGATCAAGAAACTTCTGTGGCAGCGAGAGAAAGAAGATTCTGTTAATGTGGCAACGACTTGACAAAGTTCCTGAAGAGCGGAACGTTACCACAATAAACTGTTGCATTAATTAATTGTTTTCGAGTGTTTTATGCAATACGAAAGGCCGAGAGCATGGCACAAACTAGGTGACTGAAATGTGCTCGAATGGAGTGCCAAGGGGGAACGAAAGTAGGGCCAAGAAGCACGGAAAAAGGCCAGGTAGCAATCCAGAAGATCCAGGTAAGATGGAAGGAGGGTTAAGGGAATGGAAAGAGGGCCAAGTAGCACTGAAGAAGAGCCAGGCACCATAGAGGGAAGGCCAAAGGAACATGGAATGAGCTCCATGTAGCACTGAAAGAAGGCCAGGTAGCATGGAAGAAGAGCCAGAGAGCATAGAAGGAGGGCCAAAGGGAATAGAAGGAGGGCCAAGGGGCATAGAAGGAGGGAGAGGTAGCATAGAAAGAGGGCCACATTGCATGGAAGGACAGAACAACAGAGAATCGTTAATTTAGGTTAGGTCTTAGTCATATAATGACCCGCAGCAAGGGCTTTTGGTCATCTGACCGAGGCCTTCGTTGGCTTACCAATTAAAAATTATAATCATTATTATAAGCATTTACCAGGGGATAATTCTCCCACAATATGGCGAGATGGTTAAGCCAGCTACCTCACCATCTCAAGGTGACTTCCCAGAACCTCGACTAACCTCCATCACTTAGTTAAGAACAACAGCCTCAGCCACAGAAAAATGCTGAGTATAAATGCTGACTCAGTATTTACCAAAATTTCGGCTGAAAATATCTAGAATTTCCTCGGAGACGAACAATAAGCTCTCATAAATCTCCGGGCGTTCTTTCTTGAAAATGCGATTGAAAAAGAACATCCACGACTGAATAACAAGTGAAAAGGCCGTCGCAGAACGCGCTGTTCAATCCTGGATGTACTTTTCAATTTTAATTGCAGAAAGTAACTCTATACAAAATCGCTCAATTAGAGAAATTAATGAAAATAAATGGTATAAAATACCGACACACTGGAAACATAAACATATGCAGTTTAATGTGATCCTTTATTGACAACGTTTCGCCCACACAGTGGTTTTTTCAAGTCATACACAGATCTACCTGGGGTACTCCCGTACCTTCCACCCCAGGTAGATCTGTGTATGACTTGAAAAAGCCCACTGTGTGGGCGAAACGTTGTCAATAAAGATCACATTAAACTGCATATGTGTTTATGTTTCTAGAGAAATTAATGTACATTGTTTTCAAAATCCGTTCCTCTCAACACTGACCAGTATTATAGACCTAAACAGGAGTTATATATATATATATAATATATATATATATATATATAAGTATATATATATTATATATATATACTAATATATATAATATACATATATATATATATATATATATTATATATATATATATATATAAAATATATTAAATATATATATAAATATATATTATATTATATATATATATATATATATATATTATATATAGAGAGAGGAGAAAAAGTAGAGAGAGAGAGAGAGAGATGAGAAGAGAAGAAAGAAGAGAGAGGAGAGAGAGAGAATCAGAGAGAGAGAGAGAAGAGAGGAGAGAAAGAGGGAGAGAGAGAGAGAAAGAGAGAAGAAGTGAGAGAAAATCCATCATAGGACTAGAAAAAGAATCCACACACTGGGAAGCCTTAAGAATGAATCCAAATGGGAACCAATTTTTCCCAGCAAGAGACGTGATGTGAAGGACCAATGAGGCGAACAGTTCGATGCCACCTCTGACGAGTGTTTGCTGTAGCAGCTGGGTCACCCGAGGTAAGCTGGGTCACACGAGGTAAGCTGGGTCAAACGAGGGAAGCTGGGCCACACGAGGTAAGCTGGGTCACACGAGGTAAGCTGGATCACACGAGGTAAGCTGAATCAAACGAGGTAAGCTGGGTCACACGAGGTAAGCTGGGTCACACGAGGTAAGCTGGGTTACACGAGGTAAGTTGGGTCACACGAGGTAAGTTGGATCAGGCGAGGTAAGCTGGGTCACACGAGGTAAGCTGGGTCACACGAGGTAAGCTGGATCAAACGAGGTAAGCTGGGTCACACGAGGTAAGTGGTTCTAAAAGGGTAAGCTGGGTCAACGAGGTAAGCTGTCACACGAGGGTAAGTTGGGTCAACAGGTAAGTGTCAACGAGTAAGCTGGTACACGGGTAAGTGGGTCACACGGGTAAGCTGGGTCACACGAGGTAAGCTGGTCACACAGGTAAGCTGGTCAACGAGTAACTGAATCAACGGGGTAAGTTGGGTCACACGGGGTAAGCTGGGTCACACGAGGTAAGCTGGGTCACACGAGGTAAGCTGGGTCAAACGAGGTAAACTGGGTCACACGAGGCAAGATGGGTCACACAGGGTAAGCTGGATCAGACGAGGTAAGCTGGATCACACGAGGTAAGCTGGGTCACACGGGGTAAGCTGGGTAAAACGAGGTAAGTTGGGTCACACGAGGTAAGCTGGGTCACACGAGGTAAGTGGATCAGACGAGGTAAGCTGGTCAGACGAGGTAAGCTGAGGTCACACGGGTAAGCTGGGTATAACGGGTAAGTTGGTCACACGAGGTAAGTAGGTCACACGAGGTAAGTTGGGTCACACGGGGTAAGCTGGATCAGACGAGGTAAGCTGGTCACACGAGTAAGTTGGGTCACATGGGGTAAGCTGGATCAGACGAGGTAAGCTGGCACACGAGGTAAGTTGGGTCACACGGAGGTAAGCTGGGTCAGACGAGGGTAAGCTGGGGTCCACACGAGGTAAGTTGGGTCACACGGAGGGGTAACGTGATTGGGTCACACGGGTAAGCTGGGTCACACGAGGTAAGTTGGGTCACACGGGTAAGTTCGGGTAATGACAAGGGTAAGCTGGATCAGACGAGGTAAGCTGGGTCACACGAGTAAGTTGGGTCACACGGGGTAAGCTGGATCAGACGAGGTAAGCTGGGTCACACGAGGTAAGTTGGGTCACACGGGGTAAGCTGGATCAGACGAGGTAAGCTGGTCACACGAGGTAAGTTGGGTCACACGGGGGGTAGCTGGGTACAGACAGGTAAGTTGGGTCACACGGGTAAGTGGTCACACTGGGTAGGGATCAAGATGTTGGGGTCACATGGGGTAAGCTGGGCCACACGAGGTAAGCTGGGTCACACGGGGTAAGCTGGGTCACACGAGGTAAGTTGGGTCACACGGGGTAAGCTGGTCACACAGGTAAGTGGGTCACAGGTAAGTTGGGTCACACGAGGTAAGCTGGATCAGGCGAGGTAAGCTGGGTCACACGAGGTAAGTTGGGTCACACGGGGTAAGCTGGATCAGACGAGGTAAGTTGGGTCCATCGGGGTAAGCTGGGTCACACGGGGTAAGCTGGGTCAACGAGTAAGCTGGTCACACGAGGTAGTTGGGTCACACGGTAAGCTGGTCAACAGGTAAGTTGGGTCACACGATGGTAAGTTGGGTCACACGGGGTAAGCTGGATCAGACGAGGTAAGTCTGGGGTCACATGAGGTAAGTTGGGTCACACGGGTAAGCTGGATCAGCGAGGTAAGCTGGGTCACACGAGGTAAGTTGGTCACACGGGGTAAGCTGGACAGACGAGGTAAGCTGGGTTCACATGAGGTTAATCTGGGTCACACGGGGTAAGCTGGATCAGACGAGGTAAGCTGGGTCACAAAGTAAGTTGAGTCACACGGGTAAGCTGGATCAGGCGAGGTTTAAACTGGGTCACACGAGGTAAGTGGGTCACACGGGGTAAGCTGGATCAGACGAGGTAAGCTGGGTCACATGGGTAACTGGGCAACGGTAAGCTGGGTCACACGGGTAAGCTGGGTCACACGAGGTAAGTTGGGTCCACACGGTAGCTGTCAAGAAGTTGGGTCACACTGGGTAAGCTGGTCACACGGGGTAAGCTGATCAAGCAGTAAGCTGGGTCACAGAGTAAGTTGGGTCACACGGTAAGCTGGATCAGGCGAGGTAAGCTGGTCACACGAGGTAAGTTGGGTCACACGGGTGTAAGCTGGACCAGACGAGGTAAGCTGGTCACAGAGGTAATTGGGTCACACGGGGTAAGCTGGATCAGACGAGGTAAGCTGGGTCACCGGTAAGTTGGGTCACACGGGGTAAGTGGTGATAAGCTGGTCACACGAGGTAAGTTGGGTCACACTGGGTAAGCTGGGTCACACGGGGTAAGCTGGATCAGACGAGGTAAGCTGGGTCACACGAGGTAAGTTGGGTCACACTGGGTAAGCTGGATCAGACGAGGTAAGCTGGGTCACACGAGGTAAGTTGGGTCACACGGGGTAAGCTGGATCAGACGAGGTAAGCTGGTCACACGAGGGTAACTGGTGGGTCACACGGTAGGGTAAGCTGGATCAGACGAGTAAGCTGGGTCACACGAGGTAAGTTGGGTCACACGGGGTAAGCTGGATCAGACGAGGTAAGCTGGGTCCCAGGTAAGTTGGTACATGGTACTGGGGTCACACTGGGTAGTGAGTCACACGGTACTGATCAGAGAGGTAAGCTGGGTCACACGAGGTAAGTTGGGTCACACGGGTAACTGGATCAGACGAGGTAAGCTGGGTCACACGAGGTAAGTTGGGTCACACTGGGGTAAGCTGGATCAGACGAGGTAAGCTGGGTCACACGAGGTAAGTTGGGTCACACGGGGTAAGCTGGATCAGACGAGGTAACTGGGTCACACGAGAATTGGGTCACACGGGGTAAGCTGGATCAGACGAGGTAAGCTGGGTCACACCAGGTAAGTTGGGTCACACTGGGTAAGCTGGGTCACACGGGGTAAGTTGAGTCACACGAGGTAAGCTGGATCAGACGAGGTAAGCTGGGTCACACGAGGTAAGTTGGGTCACACGGGGTAAGCTGGATCAGACGAGGGTAAGCTGGGTCACACAGGTAAGTTGGGTCACACGGGGTAAGCTGGATCAGACGAGGTAAGCTGGGTCCACGAGGTAAGTTGGGTCACACGGGGTAAGCTGGATCAGACGAGGTAAGCTGGGTCACACGAGGTAAGTTGGGTCACACGGGGTAAGCTGGATCAGACGAGGTAAGCTGGGTCACACGAGGTAAGTTGGGTCACACGGGGTAAGCTGGTCACACAGGTAAGTGGGTCCACGGTAAGCTGGGTCACACGAGGTAAGTTGGGTCACACGGTAAGCTGGGTCCAAGGGGTAAGCTGGATCGACACGTGTAAGTTGGGTCACACGAGGTAAGTTGGGTCACACGGAGGGTAAGCTGGATCAGGCGAGGTAAGCTGGGTCACACGAGGTAAGTTGGGTCACACGGGTAAGCTGGACAGACAGGTATAGCTGGGTCACACGAGGTAAGTTGGGTCACACGGGGTAAGCTGGATCAGACGAGGTAAGCTGGGTCACACGAGGTAAGTTGGGTCACACGGGGTAAGCTGGATCAGACGAGGTAAGCTGGGTCACACGAGGTAAGTTGGGTCACACGGGGTAAGCTGGATCAGACGAGGTAAGCTGGGTCACACGAGGTAAGTTGGGTCACACGGGTAAGCTGGATCAGACGAGGGTAAGCTGGTCACACGAGGTAAGTTGGGTCACACGGGGTAAGCTGGATCAGACGAGGTAAGCTGGGTCACCAGGTAAGTGGGTCACGGTACTGGTCAGACGAGGTAGCTGGTCACACGGAGGTAAGTTGGGTCACACGAGGAAGCTGGATCAGACGAGGTAAGCTGGGTCACACGAGGTAAGTTGGGTCCACGGGTAAGCTGATCAGACGAGGTAAGCTCGGGTCACACGAGGTAAGTTGGGTCACACGGGGTAAGCTGGATCAGACGAGGTAAGCTGGGTCACACGAAGTAAGTTGGTCACACGGGGTAAGCTGGATCAGACGAGGTTAAGCTGGGTCACACGAGGTAAGTTGGGTCACACGGGGTAAGCTGGACAGCGAGTAAGCTGGGTCACACAGGTAAGTTGGTCACACGGGTAAGCTGGGTCACACGGGTAAGTTGGTCACACGAGGTAGCTGATCAGACGAGGTAAGCTGGGTCACACGAGGTAAGTTGGGTCACACGGGGTAAGCTGGATCAGACGAGGTAAGCTGGGTCACACGAGGTAAGTTGGGTCACACGGGGTAAGCTGGATCAGACGAGGTAAGCTGGGTCACACGAGGTAAGTTGGGTCACACGGGTAAGCTTGGTCAGACGAGGGTAAGCTGGGTCACACGAGGTAAGTTGGGTCACACGGGTAAGTGGTCAGCGAGGTAGGTTGGGTCACATGGGGTAAGCTGGGCCACACGAGGTAAGCTGGGTCACACGGGGTAAGCTGGGTCACACGAGGTAAGTTGGGTCACACGGGGTAAGCTCGGTCACACCAGGTAAGTTGGGTCACACTGGGTAAGTTGGGTCACACGGGGTAAGCTGGATCAGACGAGGTAAGCTGGGTCACACGAGGTAAGTTGGGTCACACGGGGTAAGCTGGATCAGACGAGGTAAGCTGGGTCACACGAGGTAAGTTGGGTCACACGGGGTAAGCTGGATCAGACGAGGTAAGCTGGGTCACACGAGGTAAGTTGGGTCACACGGGGTAAGCTGGATCAGACGAGTAAGTCTGGGTCACACGAGGTAAGTTGGGTCACACGGGTAAGCTGGATCAGACGAGGTAAGCTGGGTCACACGAGGTAAGTTGGGTCACACGAGGTAAGCTGGATCAGACGAGGTAAGCTGGGTCACACGAGGTAAGTTGGGTCACACGGGGTAAGCTGGATCAGACGAGGTAAGCTGGGTCACACGAGGTAAGTTGGGTCACACGGGGTAAGCTGGATCAGACGAGGTAAGCTGGGTCACACGAGGTAAGTTGGGTCACACGAGGTAAGCTGGATCAGACGAGTAAGCTGGGTCCACACGAGGTAAGTTGGGTCAACGGGTGTAAGCTTTATCAGACGAGGTAAGCTGGGTCACACGAGGTAAGTTGGGTCCACACGGGGTAAGCTGGATCAGACGAGGTAAGCTGGGTCACACGAGGTAAGTTGGGTCACACGAGGTAAGCTGGATCAGACGAGGTAAGCTGGGTCACACGAGGTAAGTTGGGTCACACGGGGTAAGCTGATCAGACGAGGTAAGCTGGGTCACACGAGGTAAGTTGGGTCACACGGGTAAGCTGGATCAGACGAGGTAAGCTGGGTCACACGAGGTAAGTTGGGTCACACGGGGTAAGCTGGATCAGACGAGGTAAGCTGGGTCACACGAGGTAAGTTGGGTCCCACGGTAAGCTGATCAGACGAGGTAAGCTGGTCAACCGAAAGAATTGGTCAACGAGGTAAGCTGGGTCACACGAGGTAAGATTGGGTCACACGGGTAAGCTGGATCAGACGAGGTAAGCTGGGTCACACGAGGTAATTGGGTCACAGGGGTAAGCTGGATCAGACAGGTAAGCTGGGGTCACACGAGGTAAGTTGGGGTCACACGTGGTAAGCTGGATCAGACGGTAAGTGGATCAGACGAGTAGCTGGGTCACACGAGGTAAGTTGGGTCACACGAGGTAAGCTGGATCAGACGAGGTAAGCTGGGTCACACGAGGTAAGTTGGGTCACACGGGTAAGCTGGATCAGACGAGGTAAGCTGGGTCACACGGGTAAGTGGGTCACACGGGTAAGCTGGATCAGACGAGGTAAGCTGGGTCACACGAGGTGAAGTTGGGTCAGCACGAGGTAAGCTGGATCAGACGAGGTAAGCTGGGTCACACGAGGTAAGTTGGGTCACACGGGTAAGCTGATCATACGAGGTAATGTTCGGGTCACACGAGGTAAGTTGGGTCACACGGGTAGCTGGTCAACAGGTAAGCTGGATCAGACGAGGTAAGCTGGGTCACACGAGGTAAGTTGGGTCACACGGGGTAAGCTGGATCAGACGAGGTAAGCTGGGTCACACGAGGTAAGTTGGGTCACACAGGGTAAGCTGGATCAGACGAGGTAAGTTGGGTAACACGGGGTAAGCTGGATCAGACGAGGTAAGCTGGGTCACACGAGGTAAGTTGGGTCACACGGGTAAGCTGGATCAAGACAGGTAAGCTGGGGTTCACACGAGGTAAGTTGGGTCACACGGGGTAAGCTGGATCAGACGAGGTAAGCTGGTCACACGAGGTAAGTTGGGTACACGGGGTAAGCTGGATCAGACGATGGTTTAAGCTGGATCACACGAGGTAAGCTGGGTCACACGAGGTAAGCTGGGTCACACGAGGTAAGCTGGGTCACACGAGGTAAGCTGGGTCACACGAGGTAAGCTGGATCAGACGAGGTAAGCTGGGTCACACGAGGTAAGTTGGGTAACACGGGGTAAGCTGGATCAGACGAGGTAAGCTGGGTCACACGAGGTAAGTTGGGTAACACGGGGTAAGCTGGATCAGACGAGGTAAGCTGGAAAGTCTGATCAGACGAGGTAAGCTGGGTCAACGAGGTAAGTTGGGTCAACGGGTAAGCTGATCTGACCGACGTAAGCTGTTCCACGAGGTTAATTGGGTCATCACGGGTGCGTGGTGTAGTGGTCGACGAGGTTTAAGTCTGCGTCATACCGGTTTGGTCACACGCTGGATTCAGACGAGGTAGCTGTCACACGAGGTAAGTTGGGTCACACGGGTACAGCTGGATCTTCCCACGGTAAGTTGGTTCACTAAGCTGGATCACTGGTAAGCTGGGTCACACGAGGTAAGTTGGGTCACACGGGTAAGCTGATCAGACGAGTAAGCTGGTCACACCGTAAATGGTAAGGGGAAGCGTCACTAACGGGGCACAGAGGTAAGTTGGGTAAACGGGGTAAGGGTGGATAGACGAGGTAAGCTGGGTCACACGAGGTAAGTTGGGTTACACGGGGTAAGCTGGGATCAGACGAGGAAGGGTGGGCAAAACGAGGGAAGTTGGGTAAAACCGGGTAGCTGGATCAGACGAGGTAAGTGGAAAGGTTTTGGGGGTAAGCTGGATCAGACGAGGTAAGCTGGGCCAACGAGGTAAGTGGGTAACACGGTAAGCTGGATCAAGACAGGTAAGCTGGGTCACACGAGGTAAATTGGGAACAAGGGGTAAGCTTGGATGAGAGGTAAGCTGGGTAACGAGGTAAGTGGGTACACGGGGTTTAAACGAATTCAGACCTTGGGTAATGCTGGGGTAACGGGGGTAAGTAGGTAAGGAGGTAAATGATCAGACAAGGTAAGCTGGGGTCAAGAGGTAAATGGAAAAAGGGGAAGGGAAGAGGGGGGGGAATTAAGGGGAAAAAGAAAGGGAAGTTGGGAAAGGGAAACTGGATAGACGGGAAGGGGTTTTTAAATAAGTTGGGAAAGGGGGGAAGGGAAAGAGAGGGAAAGGGGAAAGGTAAGGGGGCAAAAAGTTTTATTTGGGGGGGAAATTATTTTAAAAATTTAAAAAGGTTTTTTTTTTTTGTTTTTTGTGTTTTTGGCGGGGGGGGAGGTTTTTTTTTGGGGTTTTTTCCCCCTTTTTTTTTGCGGTTTTTTATTTTTTTTTTTAAAAAAATTCCCCCCCCAAAAAAAAAAAAAGGGGGGGAAAAATTAAAAGGGGGGAAAAAAAAAGAAAAAAAAAAAAAAAAAGCTTAAAAGGGGGGGATTTTTAAAATAAATTGGGAAGGGGAAAAAGGGGGAAAAAAGAGGGGAGGGGGAGGGAAGCTGGATCAACGAGGTAAGCTTAACTGCCCTACAATTTAAAACAAGTGTTTTTTTGTTTTTCCTTGATTGGTGGGGTGTGCGGGGTGTTGTCTAGCGTTCCTCTCTCTCTCTCTCTCTCCTCTCTCTCTTCTCTCTTCCCACTTTTGCTAGTTTCGTTTTTTAACTTCGTTAAGCTAGATATAAAAAAAATATCCCAACTTAAAAGACTTAACATGGTGTCAGCATCAAAAATATTGAAGGTAAGATGGACGGAATAAGTAGGGTGAAGTAAGGATGGGAGAAGAACGGTGGAGGAAGGATGGGAGAAGAACGGTGAATGGAGGATGGGAGAAGAAGGAGAGAACTGGATGGGGGAGAAGCGTTTGTTGATTAATAAAAGTATCGGGAAGGGAGAGCGAAGAGGATAATATGAGGAAGAGGGGAGAAGCGTGAGAAGGATAGACTGAAAACACCGAAATTAGTGAATGGGAGGGGGGGAGAATAATGTGGGGAGGGAGTGGGGAGGGGGGAGAGATGAATGGAGTGAGGGTTGGAGAGACGAGAGGAGGGGACGGAAGAGATGAGTAGGAAAGAGGGAGGGTGGGAATGATGGGCGGGAAGGGGCAGTGGAAGGGAGATAGAAAGTAGGGGGAGACAAGGACAATGCGAATTAGGGGGGATAATGGGAGAGAGAGAGGAGAGGAGAGAGAGAGAGAGAGAGAGGAGGGGGGAGAGAGAGAGAGAGAGAGGGGGAGAGAGAGAGGAGAGAGGAGAGAGAGGGGGAGAGAGAGAGAGGAGAGGGAGAGAGAGAGAGAGAGAGAGAGAGAGAGAGAGAAATTACTTATAGTTTACCTTAAAGAGTGAGGAGGGACTGTTGTAAGGGTGAAATGGGGAGGGGGGGAAGGAGGGGGGGAGGGAAGGAAGGAAGGAGGGAGGGAGGGAAGGAAGGAGGGAGGGAAGGAAGGAGGGGGGGGAAGGAAGGAGGGGGGGGGGAAAAGGAGGAGGGAGGGAAGGAAGGAGGGAGGGAAGGAAGGAGGGGGGAGGAAGGAGGGAGGGAGGGAGGAGGGAGGGGGGGAGGGAGGGAGGGAAGGAGGGGAGGGAGGGAGGGAGGGGGGGGAAGGAAGGAGGAGGGGGAGGGAGGGGAGGAGGGGGAGGGGGAGGGAGGGGGGAAGGAAGGAGGGAGGGAGGGAAGGAAGGAGGGAGGGAGGGAGGGAAGGAAGGAGGGAGGGAAAGGGAAAGGAGGGAGGGAGGGAAGGAGGGAGGGGGGAGGGAGGGAAGGAAGGAGGGAGGGAGGGAAAGGAAGGAGGGAGGGAGGGAGGGAAGGAAGGAAGGAGGGAGGGGGGGAAGGAAGGAGGGAGGGAGGGAGGGAGGGGGGGGAGGAAGGTGTGAGGCATGGAAGGTGTAAAAGACTTATCAAATGCAAATGCAAAAATTCTTTGAAGTCTGAATTTTTCACCCCAAAATCTTGTGTCGCCAGAAATAACCACTTCTGACATTTATTTTTTTTCAAAATCCATTTAGTGGAGTTTTAAATGTGAAAAATTTTAGAAAATAAAGGGGTTTGCTTTTTTCTGCCCTTTTTCCCTTTCGGGTTTTTTCCCTTTAAAATTAAAATAAAAATTTTTGGGGAAAAAAGAAATGTGCAGTTCTTATAGCTAAGCTTTGAAAGTTTTTCGTTTTCAGCCCCCCCGGCAAAATCAGGGGGTGGAAATCATTGTTGGCCATCAGGGGTGGAACATCTTTGGCTTGGCACATCAGGGGTTGGGCCCATAAATTGGTTTGGAACTTTTCAGTGGCTGGAACATATTGTTTTGGCACATTTCAGTGACTGGGACATCATTCCCTTGGAATCAGTGGCGGGAACATCTTTTGTTGGGGCACATCAGTGGCTGGGACTTTCTTCCCTTGGCACCCCCAGGGGCCCTGGGGCCCATCTTGCTTAAAAACATCAGTGGCTGGAAATCATTGTTTGGGCCCACCCAGGGGCTGGGACATCTTTGCTTGGCACTCATGGTGGGACATCATTGTTTGGCACATCAGTGGCTAAAAAATCTTTGTTTGAAAATTTCGGGGGGATCCCTTCGTACACTTACAAAAAATCTACGATCCCAGCTGTGACGGTTCGATGCTTTTCTTTTTTAATTTTAAAAAACCGAAAAAACCCCCCCCCCCCCCCCCCCCCCCCCCGGGGGATCACCCCCCTATTTTTGGAAAATTTGGAAGTCTTAGCATGGGAACCCATACCTGTGGGTTTCCCCACTGGCTGACACCCATATCCATCACAGTGTTGGGGGGGACGGGGGGGAGCTGTGACCACGGGAGGGGTACAAAAATCAGGAAGTACAAGGAATAAGGGCCCCCAGTATTTAATTTGTTCCCGTTTGGGGGGAGACCTTGGGGAAACATGGGGAAAAAAAAAGCCCCGGTTTTCCCCCAAAAAGAATTGGGGTTTCCAACTCATCCCACCCCCACCAGGGGAAACCCAAAGGGGAGCCATTTCATGTTCCAGGGCCTCGCGGGGGCCCTCCCGAGGGAAAATGTTGCTGCATACCGGCTTTGCGTCCGTGGAGGAGGTTTTTTAAACTTTGGTTATTGTACCCAATGTATTCATGTTTGTGTTTTCTGTCATGTATTCCGTCTATTAATAAAGTTCACATGTAGCTTAAATATATAGGGGGTGGTAGGAGAAGAAAAATATTCAAACAGCTCGGGGAGAAACCTTGAGTTTTTCCTGATGGTACGTTTTATTGTCTTCTCTGAGGATGAGGGTCCCCATTCCAAGCTATAGAGGTGGTACCTCCCTAATAATAATATTATATATATATATATATATATTATAATATATATATATATATTATATATATATATATTTATATATATATATATATATATTTATATATAATTATATATATATTAATATATATATATATATTAAAAACAGTTTTATAAGAAAATAATTTAATATTCCAAAATGTTCACTAACTCAGGGCCTTAATGGCCCTCGTGTAGCCGATAGGATTTAAACCTTATAAGCCGATATACGTTTCTTAAGTACAAGGTGGAATTGCTTTTTAAAATGGAGAAGTCAAGTCGACGATTCACTGATACCTTGTTTGGTTGGTTAATTGGGTTTCAATCCAATCGACTGCACTAGAATCATATACACCAAACAGGAGCATTTGTATTCTCAGTACTGGGATTAAAAAAATTCTCATTTTTACATACACTGAGAGATATAGACACTGAGAGATATAGACACTGAGAGATATAGACACTGAGAGATATAGACACTGAGAGATATAGACACTGAGAGATATAGACACTGAGAGATATAGACACTGAGAGATATAGACACTGAGAGATATAGACACTGAAAGATATAGACATTGAGAGATATAGACACTGAGAGATATAGACACTGAGAGATATAGACACTGAGAGATATAGACACTGAGAGATATAGACACTGAGAGATATAGACACTGAGAGATATAGACACTGAGAGATATAGACACTGAGAGATATAGACACTGAGAGATATAGACACTGAGAGATTATAGACACTTGAGAGATATAGACACTGAGAGATATAGACACTGAGAGATATAGACACTGAGAGATATAGACACTGAGATATATAGACATTGAGAGATATAGACACTGAGAGATATAGACACTGAGAGATATAGACACTGAGAGATATAGACACTGAGAGATATAGACACTGAGAGATATAGACACTGAGAGATATAGACAGTGAGATATAGACACTGTGATATAGACACTGAGAGATATAGACACTGGGAGATATAGACACTGAGAGATATATACATTGAGAGATATCGACACTGAGATATATATATACATTGAGAGATATAGACATTGAGAGATATAAACATTGAGAGTTATAGACATTGAGAGATATAGACATTGAGAGATATAGACACTGAGAGATATATACATTGAGAGATATAGACATTGAGAGATATAGACATTGAGATATATAGACATTGAGAGACATAGACATTGAGTGATATAGACACTGAGAGATATAGACACTGAGAGATATAGATACTGAGAGATATATACATTGAGAGATATAGACATTGAGAGATATAGACATTGAGAGATATAGACATTGAGAGATATAGACATTGAGAGATATAGATGCTGATAGATATATACACTGAGAGATATAGACAATGAGATATATATACATTGAGAGATATAAACATTAAGAGATATAGACATTGAGAGATATAGATACTGAGAGATATAGACATTGAGAGATATAGACACTGAGAGATATAGACACTGAGAGATATAGACACTGAGAGATATAAACACTGAGAGATATAGACACTGAGAGATGTAGACACTGAGAGATATAAACACTGAGCAATAACGTTGTCCTGGTTTATGCTTGCTGTGCCACAAGTGTTTTCGATGATCCAACTGTTCTGTAGTAACGATTCTGGTACTCTACGACCCTGGTACTGTACGACCCTGGTACTCTACGACCTTGGTACTCTACGATCCTGGCACTCTACGACTCCTGGTACTCGACGACCCTGGTGCTCAACGACCCTGGCACTCTACGACTCTGGTACTCTACGACCCTGGTACTCTGCAGCCCTGGAACTCTGCGACCCTGGTACTCTACGACCCTAGCACTCTGCGACCCATGCACTCTGCGACCCTGGTACTCTACGACCCTTGTACTCTACGACCCTGTCACTTTACAATCCTGGTACTGTACAACCTCTGGTGCTCATCGACCCTGGTACTCTACGACCCTGGCACTCTACGACCCTGGCACTCTACGATCCCTTGATACTCTGCGACCCAGGCCCTCTACGACTTTCCCCAGTAACTACCTATTGGTGTGGTCCACCCATTCACTGCAGCAACTACAGTTAATCAAGGCAACTCACACAACGAGAATCTTCGGGGAAGAAGAAGCATCCCTCTTCAGCCACTGCAGGCACCAACAGATTGATCGATCAAGTCTGGGACCGGGGCGAGGGAGCGGTGACTCGATAAGCGACTACAAGAAACACCTTTGTCATGGGTTTGTGGAGATCGAGAGGGAGAAAGGGAGAGTATTCAGAGGAAAGAGATGACGAGAGATAGACAGGAGGGTTAGGGAGAAGAAATCTGCATTTGAATTAGCGTTGAAATTACCTAAGCAAGGCTCAGGTGTGTCGGCACCTGGGAGGGGGTGAGAACGATCTCACCTGTCTGCTAATTACCTCCTCCGGCTCTCATCTACTTGTTGCTCTATTGTTTTATTTATCTACTACCTACCTTCTTCCTAGTGAACAATATTTAACTTGGATGATTATATATAGGAAATATATTGAATATATAGGAAATAAACTAGGTTTAAAACCTAGTTTATTTTCTATTTACTCAATACCCATAGAAACACACACACATTATATGTATGTATATATATACATATATATATATATATATATATATATATATATATATATATATATATATACATACATATATATATATATATATATATATATATATATATATATATATATATATTATATATATATATATATATATAATATATATATATATATATATTTATATATATATATATATATATATATATGCAATAAGATCACAGTAAACAGGTGATTTCAAAATATGGTCGACAGGAATATAATTGAATCTTGTTTCATAAAAAGCAGTTTTGACAATAATATGAATATTTCTTTGGTTTATATAAATTAGATCCATTTATAATAATAGAATTTGGGTGAATTTAATAATACACTGGACAAATAAATAGGCTTGGGGGTGAGTTTTGCAAAGGACCTGTCCAAGTTGGCTCGCCGCGCGTCACGTGTTTATCGTTGTGGGATCTGATAGTGAGGTGCTGGCCGACCCTTATATAGCTTCCTTGGATGCTTCACTTTTAGTATCCTTGATAAGTGAGTAGTCACGAAAGCGCTTGGAATTTCTCTATTCTTTCAGTGGTTGTTTTGCTATTATATATATATATATATATATATATATATATTATATATATATATATATATATATATATATATATATATATATATATATATATATATATATATATATATATATATATATATATATATATACATAAGTCTATCTCCAGGGAAAGTACTGAAGAAAACTCGAACTTTTGAAAAACTTCTCTGAAACATGAAAAAAAATAGACAAAAGTGATGTTTACATAAAACGGAAATTGTGGTATTGGTGGGTGGAGGCTTGAGCAGCCTGCCTGGAGCGTTCATGCTCCTGTTGTTCTTCCCTCCAGTAATTGGTGAGGGCACCCGGGAAGTGCCCTCAGGGAGGGTCCAGCCAGGGTACACTGTGTGTGTGTTTGTGGTGGAGGGAGAGAGAGAGAGAGAGAGAGAGAGAGAGAGGAGGAGAGAGAGGAGAGAGAGAGAGAGAGAGAGAGAGAGAGAGAGAGAGAGAGAGAGAGAGAGAGAGAGAGAGAGAGGTTTGTTTTCAGAGACCTAAACAGTAAAGCAAATTGACTTTTATGATTAATTAACAGCTCTCTAGAAATGAGATCCCAGGTTTATTTTCTCCTAGTTAAAACTACGAGAAATTCTTTGCTAAAACATACTTTAATAATAATTTAAAGAGAGAAGAAAAGAAAGAAAATAACAAAAGGAAAATAAAATCGATAAACATTCTCTAGAGAGCAGCTGACAGCTGTGTTTGTATTCCTTAGGAAAGCGGTAAAACCGCCGGAACCTGGGGCGAACGGTTGGTAAATAAATCTGAAAGGGAGAGTCCGCCTCTCATCCCTCTAATCAAGAGCTCTTGACAAGCACCAAGGACCCCCCCACCTCCTTCCTTCTGAAGGAACAGGAAACGAATACAGAAGAACTGGTATAAAAAATTCCCCAAAACAAACGAAATCGTCTGAAAACTTTATATGGCAGGGAGGAGAGGCAGGGAGAATTCCCCTCATAACTTTATAACAGGCACAGAGAGGCGGGGAGGAATATATTTTTTTTTTCCTCAACTTCGTGGCAGGGAAAAAAAAATGTTTTGAAGACATGTATTGAGTTTGAAAAAGACAGTTTGGCAGGGAATAACAGGTGAGAATTAATGTTTCAACTGGAATTCACGTATAAGCTTTCAGAGAAAAATGCTAAAATTCTTTATTTATGCTTAAAAATTATCAAGAGGAATTTCCCTAAAAAAGTTATATTAAGGATTTTCCTGGGGAAAAAAATTGTTTTGAGGACCCGTGAAAAGGGAAGAAAGTCTGGCAGGGAAAAAAAATGTGAGAAAATTAATATTTTAACTGGAATTTGTGTGTAAATAGAGTCCAAAAAATACATTTTTTTTTGCTGTTTAGCTGTATTTTATAACATGTAAAATACATTTTGTATTCTACACGAAAGAAATGAAGTTGTATCACCCACGGGGAAAAAAATTGACAATATTCCCTACCATGACTAATTTCCCTAAAAAAAAATCCCTAGGGAATTTTCTTAAAATTGGAAAAAATCTTTGGAAAAAAATCTGAGAAAACTCTGAATGAGTTTCTGAAATTGTCTCGACGAGAGACGGAGTCTCGCGAGGGAGACATTATCTCAAAGTTTCTTTTATGACGCTCTATAAGAGACACTATTAAATAACCTCTTTCTTGACCCTCCCTGTGTCCTTGACGCCGCCTGTGTCCTTGACCCCACCTGTGTCCTTGACGCCACCTGTGTCCTTGACGCCACCTGTGTCCTTGACAGCCACCTGTGTCCTTGACGCCACCTGTGTCCTTGACGCCACCTGTGTCCTTGACGCCACCTGTGTCCTTGAGCACACCTGTGTCCTTGACCCCACCTGTGTCCTTGACGCCACCTGTGTCCTTGACGCCGCCTGTGTCCTTGACGCCACCTGTGTCCTTGACGCCACCTGTGTCCTTGACACCACCTGTGTCCTTGACGCCACCTGTGTCCTTGACACCACCCGTGTCCTTGACACCACCTGTGTCCTTGACGCCACCTGTGTCCTTGTACCCACCGTGTCCTTGTTACCACTGTGTACAAATAACGCGATTTAAGCTTAGAGATCCTCCTGTGATACTGAAGGACTGCCCTTCTGAGCATCCATGTCCTGTACTGGTGTGTTTTGTAACCAAGTAGTCCAGACCTTGTCCATTGACCATTAGAATTTCAGTTGAGTCAATAGTGCTTCAGGATCACTGGTCCTTGTACTAACTAGAGAAATTAAATTTATAGCACTTTCAGCCAATGTGTCTATACCAACTGATTAAATTAATTTCCTACAGTAATCAACATTGAGATAATCACTTTCCGTATGACATCATTATTGTCTGAAAGCACTATCCATTTACTAATTTCTTAGTACCGCTGGTACTTAACCAATGTTCTTGACGCAAACTGTGTACAACCTGTGTTTGTGCATGTGTCTTGTTCTAAGGGTTGTTCGCATGTTCAAAAGATTCTAAAGCTTTGAGACTTAATACTAGAAGGACTGCCCTCTAGCACAGCTGTTACGGGTTTTCGTAACAAGTAGTCAGTATCCTTGTCCAATTATCATTAGAATTCAGTATGATTCAATAGTGCTTCAGGATTACAAACTGGTAGGCTACTAACTAGAGAAATTAAAATTTAATAAATTTATCTAGTCTAGAGGTATATTATCAAATTAAATTAAATTAAATTAATCACAGTAATCAACAAAATAAGAATAATCACTTCTCTCGTATACAATATTATTGTGCTGAAAGCACATATCACATTTATAATTCTTAAGTACCGTCTGGTACATTAACATTTAATAAGATATTACAAATATGTACAAGTAAGTTTGTGTATGTGTGTAAGTGCTCTAAGTAGTTCGCTATGTCTCAAGACTCAACTAGACTTAAACAAGTGACTGACAAAGTCCTCAATAAACTAACTTCTTAACCAAATGGCTATCAGAACAGTCTGCTTGAACAATAAAATGAATGCTAAGCCCAATAGCAATATAACAAGCAATTGCGACACAGAATCAGGAACAAGGAGATGATATAACGACACTAAGTAGGGACCATCAGCAGATCCTCCACAAAAGTCACAAAACTCCCATACTACTGAATCTAAGTTCAGCCTAAGAAAATCCCCGACTGTGATAGTACACAGATACCAGTACAAATTAGGTCAGAAGCTACAGCTCAGGACCTGAGTTGCTCAGAGTGTCTATGAGACACACAACCTCAGTACAACGTCGAAAATCACTAAGTCTATACAATGTTCTGTGAACAGAGTTCTACAGAACTAACAATAATGAGACAGACGGTCTTCCAACAAGGGCCTATAAGGGAGATTTAGGCACTTTGTCTGGAATACGTCCAACCACCCAGCGAGTCTAGACCAGACTGAATACTTCAGGCGAGGTGAGGACACCCCCCTCGATCACGTGATAGCTCCGTGGACAGCTGCTGCCCAGCAACAGAAGCCGGCAGTCTAACGAGCAAAGAGCGATAATTACAGTAGTTAGACAATCAAGACTTGAACTGAGCACATAATATGTTACATCCTACCTCACAAAAGGAAGCTAAGTCAAATAATAATATAAAGCAATACATTTACGATTTAGCTATTATCGCAAATATAAGCAATATAAAATTATATGAAAAGGTAATAATTATATATATACATATTAATCATTGCAACCCATTCAGGGGTTGCAACACCACCTGTGTCCTTGGTACCACCTGTGTCCTTGTTACCACCTGTGTCCTTGTTACCACCTGTGTCCTTGGCACCACCTGTGCATTTGACATCACCTGTGTCCTTGACACCACCTGTGTCCTTGACACCACCTGTGTCTTTGTCACCACCTGTGTCCTTGACCCTCCCTGTGTCCTTGACACCACCTGTGTCCTTGACACCACCTGTGTTCTTGACCCTCCTTGTGTCCTTGACACCACCTGTGTCCTTGACACCACCTGTGTCCTCGACGCTACCTGTGTCTTTGACACCCTCAGTTCCTCCCCGTTTCATCGTTCCTCTCTGTGTCCCCTACCTGTGTCCTTCACACTCCCTGTGTCTTCGACACTCCCCGTGTCCTCGATATTCAACGTATCCTCAACACCGAGTGTCGTCGAACCTCCTTGTGTCTCTGATTCTTCCTGTGTCCTCCTCAACCTCCTTGTGTAGTACTGGACGCTCCATGTATCCTCGACACTCCTTGCGCCTTCCTTGACCTCTCCTGTGTCATCTTATGAACAGTGTCCTCGACTCTTCCTGTGTCCTCGACTCTTCCCGTTTCCTCTATACTTCCTGAGCTCACCTCCTCCTCCCTCTCTTTCAGCCAATCAGTGCCGAGTTTCAAGCTCTCACTACGTAATCATTGGCTGTAAAAAAATGAAGATGAATCACGAGAAACAAGAAAGGTACAAAAATCCAGGTCAGTAAATACACGAGTTACCAAATCTTGTACTGACTCCTGTTGTGTAATACTGAATTACGTTGGAATTTTGTGTTGGTTATTTGATTTGTATAAAAAAAATCACAATAACGTGGCCTGAAAATTTTTAATTCATGTGAGATTTAATTTCAATGGTTTATTTTGCTGTGAATTTACCGTGTAAAATTTATTTTGCTGTAATAGTTAAAGAGGTTTATGAAATAAACACACAGGCAGAAAATAAATTGCTGGGTATATATTATGTAAGTAAATTATATTTGCATTTTATCTGAGGTCTTAGTGACTGTATCTATATTCAGAGGGTACACTGTATTTAATTAGAAGATAAGGCACGGTGTTTACACTGGAAGACACACAGGCAGAAGACAGGGTGTTTACACAGGTAAACGCACGTGTAGGAAATAAGGTACGATGTTTACAATGGAAAACACACATGCAGAAGACATGGCACGGTGTTTACATTGGAAAACGCACATAGAGAAGACAAGGCACGGTGTTTACATTGGAAAACGCACATAGAGAAGACAAGGCACGGTGTTTGCATTGGAAAACGCACATAGAGAAGACAAGGCACGGTGTTTGCATTGGAAAACGCACATAGAGAAGACAAGGCACGGTGTTTACATTGGAAAACGCACATAGAGAAGACAAGGCCCACGGTGTTTTACATTGGAAAACGCACATAGAGAAGACAAGGCACGGTGTTTGCATTGGAAAACGCACATAGAGAAGACAAGGCACGGTGTTTACATTGGAAAACTCACATGCAAAAGAAAAGGCACTATGTTTACACTGGAAAACGCACATAGAGAAGACAAGGCACAGTTTTTGCACAGGTAAACACACATAGAGAAAACAAGGCACGGTGTTTACACTGGAAAACGCACATGCAGAAAACAAGGCATGAAATAAAGCAGAGTTTAATTGAAAAACCACACAAACAGAAAAACGAGAACTGGTCGGAGAAACCGAAAGCTCACAGGTTTGACACCCGGGCTGAGCGAAACGTTGGGATAAGTCACATTAGAACCGCCGCCGCTGCTCGACCTAGCAATACCTAGGGCCGTATTCTGGAGTAAATTTATTTAAAAATAATTCTAATGAAGAAGATGGCGCACCATGATCTTCTCTTTGCTCCAAATAAGGAATTAATAGGCAATTAAATACGTAATAAAATAAGTAATTAAATAAGTAATCAGTGTGTAATAAATTAGTCTGTCAATAAGGCAGATTATACGAGAAACATATTCGGAGAGAGCATTTGTTGAGAATTTAAAAAAAAAATAGTGGGGTTTAAATAAATGCTAACATAAGAACATAAGAACATAAGAACGAAGGAACACTGCAGAAGGCCTACTGGCCCATGCGAGGCAGGTCCAAGTCTCCTACCGGCTTAAGCCAATGCACCCAACCTAGTCAGGTCAGGTCACATTGACTTAAGGGAGGAACACGGCAACCGACCTGGTAGCACAAGCTATCAGGTCTAACTCACACCCACCCACATCTACTCATGTATTTATCCAACCTATTTTTAAAGCTACACAACGTTCTGGCCTCTATAACGGTACTTGGGAGTTTGTTCCACTCATCCACAACTCTATTACCAAACCAGTACTTTCCTATATCCTTCCTGAATCTGAATTTTTCCAACTTAAAACCATTGCTGCGAGTCCTGTCTAGGCTAGATATTTTCAGCACACTATTTACATCCCCTTTATTTATTCCTGTCTTCCATTTATACACCTCAATCATATCCCCCTAATTCTACGTCTTTCTAGAGAGTGCAGTTTCAGGGCCCTTAGTCTATCCTCACAGGGAAGGTTTCTGATACATGGGATCAACTTTGTCATCCTCCTTTGTACATTTTCCAGAGAATTTATATCCATTCTGTAATACGGTGACCAAAACTGTGCAGCATAATCTAAATGAGGCCTAACCAAGGATGTATAGAGTTGAAGAACAACCTGAGGGACTCCTATTATTTATGCTTCTTGATATGAAGCCAAGGATTCTATTAGCTTTATTGCGAACACTTATGCACTGTTGTCTTGGTTTCAGATTACTGCTAACCAGAACTCCTAAATCTTTTTCGCAATCCGTAATATTAAGATCTACATTATTTAGTTTATATGTGGCTTGGTTATTGTCCTGTCCAACATTTAGAACTTTGCATTTGTCTATATTAAACTGCATCTGCCACTTCTCCGACCACTGCATCAGTCTATTCAAATCTTCCTGGAGTGCCTCGAATGTCCTCGTCAGAATGATTCGACGGCCTATTTTGGTGTCATCGGCAAACTTGCCGATGTCGCTCTTTATGCCCTCATCTATGTCGTTTATGTAGATTGTGAACAGCAGGGGGCCCAACACTGACCCCTGTGGAACACCGCTCGTGACACTTCCCCACTCTGATTTCTCCCCATTTATGCAAACTCTCTGCTGCCTATTTGTCAACCATGCCTCTATCCAGGAAAAAATTTCTCCTCCTATTCCATGTGCTTTAATTTTCCTCAATAGTCTCTGATGTGGGACCCTGTCAAAAGCCTTACTGAAGTCCATATACACAATACCATTTCATTTCCATGATCTACTCCTCAAATACCTTAGTGAAAAAAGTTAATAAATTCGTAAGGCAGGAACGCCCCTTTGTAAAACCATGCTGAGATTCGTTGATTAATTTATGCTTTTCAAGGTGGCTACGAACTGCCTCGGCAATTATTGATTCCATAAATTTTCCCACTATGGAGGTTAGGCTTATTGGTCTATAGTTCGAAGCTAAGGACCTGTCACCTGTTTTGAAAATAGGTATCACATTTGCCATTTTTCCACTTATCTGGCACCATGCCAGTTTGTAGTGATATGTTGAAAAGATTAGCCAAAGGTGTGCTAAGCTCCTCTTTACATTCCTTTAGAACCCTTGCATACAGTTCATCAGGGCTGGGGATTTGTTAGGTTTTAATTTATCTATTTGCCTAAGGACCATGTCACTTGTGACCCTAATAGTGCACAGTTTATTATCGTCCTGTTCTACATAATTTATCATTACTGGAATATCGCTGGTATCCTCCTGTGTAAAAACTGAGAGGAAGTATGTGTTAAAAATTCTGCACATTTCCTTATCACTGTCAGTGAGCTGACCCGAGGAACTTTGAGTGGGCCTATCTTGTCCCTGATCTTACTTCTGTATACCTGAAAGAATCCTTTTGGGTTAGTCTTCGATTCTCTTGCAACTTTAACCTCATAATCTCTTTTTGCTTTTCTAATTCCCTTTTTTATTTCTCTCTTTAACTGAATATATCGATTTCTCAATTGCCCCTCTCCTCTTTTGATTTGCCTATATATGCCTCTCTTTTGACCAATCAGATATTTTAATCTATTGTTCATCCATTTAGGATCATTTTTGTTTGATCTGATTTCCTATTTGGAAACATAATTTGACTGAGCAGCTAGAACTATGCCCTGGAAAGCATCGTATCGGCAACCATCACCACCTACCTGACCCTTTGTCAGGTCATTCCAGTTCAGCCCACCTAAGTAATTTTTCAGTCCTATGAAATCAGCCAAGCGAAAGTCAGGGACGGAGACTTGATTGCCATTATTAGGGGAATTCCATGATATATTAAAACTGAGTGATTTGTGATCACTTTCCCCAAGCTCATCATTAACCTCAAGATTATTAATTAGTGTTTCCCTACTGGCAAGAACCAAGTCAAGGAGGTTATTTCCCCTAGTTTGGCTCCGTCACAAACTGTTTTAAAAACAATCCTGGATCGTATCAAGAAAGTCACCTGACTCTAAATTTCCTGTCAAATTGCTCCAGTCAATCTGTCTATAGTTGAAATCTCCCATTAGCACAACATTTTCGTATGTAGATGCCTTACGAATTTCATCCCATAGAAGTTTACTGCACTCCCTATCAAGATTTGGGGCCCTGTAAATCACACCCAAAATTAGTTTTTCTCGGCCCTCGAGAAGCTGAAACCCAAAAACAGATTCAGGGGCGGGACGTTTCTAATTTTAATACTTGTCTAACACAACAATTTAAATTGTCTCTGACAACATCCTACTCCACCACCTTTTCGTTGCCCTGTCAGTGTGAATAATTTATGCTTGTAGTTTCGGGGGGCATCTCTTATTTTCAGATTGGCCAGGTCTCTTTATAGCAAAATATCATGTTTTTGCATTTGCAATTACCCTTAGCTCATCTATCTTATTTCTTACACTCCTGCTATTGTATAGTAAACCTAAAGGAGCTTTGTCCCTTGCTGCCCTTCTGCCCCCCTTTTTTTGCTGACCTGACTATTGTCTTTTTTTTTAACTTCAGCTGAATGCCTTTTTAAAAATTTTTTGTTTCCCCAACCCAAGGGGGCAACCTGCTTGTTTCCCACCCCACCCAACCCTATCTTCCATCAGTTTTAAAAACCCAAAGGCATTTCACCAATGGCCTTCTCAATCGGTCGCAAGTTCTACCACCCCCGCCCCCGAGAGATGTACCCCTTCCCTTGCTACATATCATGTTTCCATAAAGTTGTTCCATTGTCAAAAGAATTCATTCAAGGGATAAAAATGGGGGTCCTCGGGTTTTTCTTTAACTCATACATCCCTTTGGTTTGGCCCCATTTAGATTTGCTGCCAGTTTTTGGCCCCCGTATTACAAAAAGGTTAAATTTTCGGAAAAAGTCAAAAAGGAGGAGACAAAGATGATCCATGTATCAGAAAACCCCTTTCCCTATAGGATGAAAAGGGGCCCCCAAAATGCACTCTTAGAAAGACGTAATTAGGGGGGTAGTTGAGGTTTTATTTTGGAAAGAAGGAATAAATTTTAAGGGGTTTAAATAGGTGTGAAAAAATTTTGCCCAACAGGCTCGCAGCAATGGTTTTAAATTGGAAAAATTCAGTTCAGGGGGGATATAGGGGAAAATACTGGTTTGGTAATGAGTTGTGGATGGTGGAACAAAACTCCCCAAATACCGTTAAGAGGCCAAAAACGTTTTGTACTTTAAAAATAGGTTGGTAAAAACATGAGTGATGTGGGGGGGGTGTGAGTTGGACCTGATAGCTTGTGCTAACAGGTCGGTTGCCGTGTTCCTCCCTTAAGTCAATGTGACCTGACCTGACTAGGTTGGGTGCATTGGCTTAAGCCGGTAGGGACTTGGACCTGCCTCGCATGGGCCAGTGGGCCTTCTGCAGTGTTCCTTCGTTCTTGTGTTCTTCTTGTGTTCTTGTGAATGGGATTGCAAGTTCCTTGCAGTATCTGTCTAGCCAGCAATTTACACCAATTGCCCTAGACAACCATTCATTTCCTACTCCCCTTCTAGGCAAGATGCTACATATGATTGGGATCCCTCCCTTAGACTTAATGGAATCTATAGCTGACCTGTACTTATCTAGCAGCTCTTCTTTCCTACCCTTCCCAATATCATTTCCACCAGCACTGAGACAGATAATGGGCTTGTTCCCATTACCTGACATGATATTATCCAGCCTGTTGACAATGTCCCCAACACCAGCTCCAGGGAAGCACACTCTATCTCTCATCTTCTTATTCCTATTACAAAAAGCACGGTCAATATATCTTACCTGAGAGTCACCAACCACAAGAATGCGCTTACCTCCATTAGCAGGGGCAGTAGTACCCTTACCTTCACTGGCCACTGAAGTACATTCATCCTGAAGAACAGAGAAGCGATTTCCTACCTTCAGATCTTCACTCTTAACTTTCCTTACTCTGATGCGCCTTCCATTACTGTGAACCACTCGCCACTTGTAGCAGGTGCTGGACTGCACCTCACTGCTGGTAGCCGTTGCTACCTCCCCAACTACAGCCTCCTCACAGCGAGAGACAGACTGCACCTCACTTGAAGCCTCATTCCCCACAACTCCAGCCACCTCACACTCTCTCCCAGACCCATTGAGGTGGACCTTCAGCCTCCTAATCTCCTCCTGGAGAAGCAAGACCTCCTCCTTCAACTCTCCAACCTCAATTTTTAAAACACTGCAGAAGCAAGCCATGCTTTGTAACCGTCCACACTAATCCCCAAAGCAGCTCAGGGTCTGTGACCTCACGTGACGACTGACCACTGATAACATTGATAAGAAGGAAAAAATTCTATCATGGAGAAATGTGACCAGTGGGGTACCACAAGGATCAGTATTTGCTGCCGTAACGTTGTAAAGTTTTAAGCAATTTGTCTGAATAAATAAATAAATAAGTGAATTTGTTGGCTGATATAAAAATCCTATGGGAAAATAAGAGGTCAAAATGACTGGACATTTAATAAGAAGATATAGACAAAATATGGAAGTGGTCTGGCGAATATATAATGAAATATTTCAGAATTTTGTTGACGCATCGAAGACTCCTGGAAAAGTGCTATTCTGTATCATTATAGAATTAAGATTTGTGCAACAAGACTGTATGTTTAATTACAGACACTTCGCCGATCAGTGGTTCTTTCGATTAATTACGGATATGACGTAGGAAACCTGTAGTCCCAACCGGCCTGAAATTTCAGTGAGGGATATATACACCCAGAGGTGTATGTTTGTCTGTAATAAAGTTGGTAGAATTACCGACAATATGTAAAGTAAAAGGACACAAGTGCAACTAATGTGACATTTTATTGTGGCAACGTTTCGCTCTCCAGGAGCTTTATCAAGCCATTACAAACAATACATGGACACAGAGGGTATATATAGGCTAAGAGTGAGGTGCAATACTAGTGGTAGTAGTAGTGGTAGTAGTAGTAGTAGTAGTAGTAGTAGTAGTAGTAGTAGTAGTAGTAGTAGTAGTAGTAGTAGTAGTAGTGACAAAAGTTTTAGTAGTAGTAGTAATACAACATGGTAGAGCAATTAATTCGTACATGAGTAAAAGGATATAAAAGCTATTACTTGGGTAACATAAAAATAGGTTGGACAAATACAGACTGGAAAGAGGCAGGTTGTTTCAGTGTTCACTCTCTGTAATGTGCTTTGTGTAGTATAACAGGAGAGACTATGTGATGGCAGGGTTTACTGTTTTCAGGAGGATTCTTGCTAAGACTTCAGAGATGGTGAAGCTGCCGTTGTTTTGCTTAATTGTATTCGAAACAGCGATCAGTGCTGATTCGAGGCACTTGCGTCTGCGGAAATTAGCTTCTTTGATCACTAACTGGGCGTCCCTGAATTTTCATGTACGAATTAACTGCTCTACCATATTGTATTACTACTACTACTACAACTTTTGTCACTACTACTACTACTACTACTACTACTACTACTACTACTACTACTACTACCACTAGTATTGCACCTCACTCTGAGCCTATATATACCCTCTGTGTCCATGTATTGTTTGTAACGGCTTGATAAAGCTCTTGGAGAGCGAAACGTTGCCACAATAAAATGTCACATTAGTTGCACTTGTGTCCTTTTACTTTACATGTTTGTCTGTGTATACAAACGGAGAGTTTACCTTAATCCTTACTTTAGAGATTAAAGTATTCTTGACTCATGGTGAACAGGAGACATGAATGTTTAAAAGGCCCTCGTGTAGTCGATAGGTTTCAAACCACGTTAACCAACTAGTGTGAGTAACGTTGCAACATTTTACCAATTTTCAAAAATCGTAAAATAAGTTAATTTTTTGAATGATCGTGTCGCTGTTGGTCCCAATGGCGTTCCCTACGTTAGTCCTCGGCTCTCTATGACGGCAACTCCATCAAATATGAAAGTCGTCGCATCTGTACAAAAATTACAACCGCGTTTCAGGGAAGCAGTGCAGAAATAACGAGCCTTTCCGGTGAGGCGTAGTGCATCAATGTTTTATCCTTATGTTCCATTGTCGTCCACCTACTGGACACACACACATACACTCATACACACACACACACACACACACACAAACACACACACTAGGGGCTAGGAAGAGAGACAAGGACAGAGTCCGCAGAGGACAACCAAAGCCGGGCAGAGTAACAAGTGCAAGCACACACAGAACCGCCATGAGACACCCACAGCCAAACATGCTATCCCAACACAAACCACAATCCAAACTTACAGCGTTCACCCCACAATATGTTGTAGAATCCCACAGCACACTACCAGGCCCCCACCCCAACAGACCCCCCAGAACAGTGTTGGAGAGGAAACTGAAGGGATGGTGCACCAACGCTGATGGAAAAACGAATAAGCGAGAGGAGCGGCACGAAAGAATCAAAGAGACATCACCGGACATCATAGCTCTCACCGAAACCAAACTCACAGGAGTGATAAGAGATGCCATCTTCCCAAAGGTATATGAGATCTTTAGGAAAGACAGAGGGAACAGAAGGGGTGGAGGAGTGGCAGTGCTCATTAAAAGCCAATGGGATTTTGACGAGCTGGCGAGAGGAGACAAGAGACTACACAATAGAAACACATCAGTCTGGAGGTCCCAAGGAAGGAATTGCAGTGATGTATAACCCACCAAAGAACAGCAGAAGGCCAAGGCAGGAGTATGATTAGAATAACAGCGATGGTTGACACACAGGCTGAAGTGGCCAGAAAGCCTCAAGCGAGCAGGGTAAAGCTACTGATTGTTGGTGACTTCAATCACAAAGATATTGACTGGGAGAACTTGGAGCCACATGTGGGCCCAGAAACGTGGAGGGCTAAGATGATGGAGGTGGTACTAGAAAACCTCATGTACCAACACATAAGGGACACTACCAAAGAGAGAGGAGAGGATGAACCAGCAAGAGCTCATGTAGCAACACATGAGGGACACTACCAAAGAGAGAGGAGAAGAAGAACCACCAAGACTGGACCTAGTATTCACCTTGAGTAGTGCAGATATTGAGGGCATCACATATGAAAGACCCCTCGGGGCCAGTGGCCACATGGTTCTGAGCTTCGATTACATAGTAGAGTTACAAGTGGAGAGGGAAGCAGGAAGGGGGAATAAAGCCAAACTACAAGATAAGGGACTACATAGGCGTGAAGAATTTCCTGCACGAGGTTCAAGGGGACAGAGAACTGGCAGGGAAATCAGTAAATGAGATGATGGAACATATGACAACAATATGCAAGGAAGTCGAGGAGAGGTTTATACCCAAGGGTAATAGAAATAACGAGAAAGCCAGGATGAGCCCATGGTTCATTCAAAGGTGTAGAGAGGCCAAAACGAAGTGTGCTAGAGAATGAAAGAAGTATAGAATGCAACGGACTCAGGAGAGTAAGGAGAGCTGTCATAGTGCCAGAAATGAAAATGCACAGGTAGGAAGGATGGCCCAAAGACAATACGAGAATGCCACATCAGCGAAAGCCAAATCTGACCCGAAGCCATATCAGGAGGAAAACAACAGTCAATGACTAGGTAATCAGGCTGAGGAAGGAAGGAGGGAAGATCACAAGAAAGGACCGAGAAATATGTGAGGAGCTCAACATGAAATTCAAAGAAGTGTTCACAGAGGAGACAGAAGGAACTCCGGAAAGACAGAGAGGTGGGGTACACCATCAAGTGTTGGACACAATACATACAACCGAGGAATAAGTGAAGAGGCTGCTAAGCTAGCTAGATACCTAAAAGGCGATGGGTCCTGAGAGAGGGAGAAGAGGCACTATGAGTACCACTAACAACAATCTTCAACACATCTATCGAAACAGGGCGATTATCTAAGGTATGGAAGACAGTAAATGTAGTCCCAATTTTTAAAAAAAGTAGACAGACACGAAGCACTAAACTACAGACCAGGGTCACTAACATGCATAGTATGGAAAGTCACGGAGAAGATTATCAGGAGAAGAGTGAAGGAGCACCTAGAAAGGAATGAGCTCAACGACAACCAGCACGGTTTCAGGGACTGGAAATCCTGTGTCACAAACCAACTGGAGTTCTATGACAGGGTGACAGCAGTAAGACAGAGAGAGAGAGAGGAGAGAGAGAGAGAGAGAGAGAGAGAGAGAGAGAGAGGAGAGAGAGAGAGAGAGAGAGAGAGAGAGAGAGAAAGAGAGAGAGAGAGAGAGAGAGAGAGAGAGAGAGAGAGAGAGAGAGAGAGAGAGAGAGAGAGAGAGAGAGAGAGAGAGAGAGAGAGAGAGAGAGAGAGAGAGAGAGAGAGAGAGAGAGAGAGAGAGAGAGAGAGAGAGAGAGAGAGAGAGAGAGAGGAGGAGAGAGAGAGGCGTGGGTAAACCGTTTTCTTAGACTGTAAGAAGGCTTTAGACACAGTTCCACACAAGAGATTAGTGCATAAGCCGGAAGACCAGGCAAGTATAACGGGGAAGGCACTGCAATGGACCAGGAAATATTTATCGGGAAGACAACAGAAAGTCATGGTACGTGACGAGGTGTCATAGTGGGCGCCTGTGACGAGCGGGCTTCCACAGGGTCAGTCCTAGGACCGGTGCTGTTTCTGGTGTATGTGAACGACATGATAGAAGGAATAGACTCAGAAGTGTCCCTGTTGCAGATGATGTAAAGTTGATGAGAAGAATTCAATCGGAGGAGGACCAAGCGGAACTACAAAGGGATCTGGACAGGCTGCAGGCCTAGTCCAGAAACTGGCTCCTTTAGTTCAACCCCACCAAGTGCAAAGTCATGAAGATTGGGGAAGGGCAAAGAAGACCTCAGACGAGTACAGTCTAGGGGGCAAGAGACTACAAACCTCACTCAGGGAAAAGGATCTTTGGGTAAGTATAACACCGGGCACATCTGAGGCGCACATCAACCAAATAACTACTTGTATTGGAGTATATAGCATCAGTTCGGAGCCCACACCTAGCCAAGCTTGTAAGGAAATTAGAGAAAGTGCAAAGGTTTGCAACAAGACTAGTCCCGGAGCTAAAGGGCATGTTCTACGAGGAGAGGTTAAGGGAAATCAACCTGATGACACTGGAGGACAGGAGAGATAGGGGGGACATGATAACGACATAAAATACTGAGAGGAAGTGACAAGGTGGACAAAGACAGGATGTTCCAGAGATGGGACACAGCAACAAGGGGTCACAGTTGGAAGTTGAAGACTCGGTTGAATCACAGGGATGTTAGGAAGTATTTCTTCAGTCACAGAGTTATCAGGAAGTGGAATAGTCTGGGAAGTGATGAAGTGGAGGCAGGAATCATACATAACTTTAAGAAGAGGTATGATAAAGCTTATGGAACAGGAAGAATGACCTAGTAGCAGCCAGTGAAGAGGCGGGGCCAGGAGCTGTGACTCTACTCCTGCAACCAAAACTATGTGAGTACACACACACACACACACACAGACACACACACACACACACACACACACACACACACACACACACACACACACACACACACACACACACACACACACACACTGCGTAATGGAGGAGGTAGGATCCGAACATGGTTTAAAGCACTAAAAAGGCCCACTTAATCCTTTCTTCTTAATTTCCTCCTCCTCTTCTTCTTCTTCTTCTTCTTCTTCTTCTTCTTCTTCTTCTTCTTCTTCTTCTTCTTCTTCTTCTTCTTCTTCTTCTTCTTCTTCTTCTTCTTCTTCTTCTTCTTCTTCTTCTTTTTCTTCTTAGCATCATCATTATTACAGTTCCTGAAGAAATGGCGGAAATGTAATTTGATCCTAGGAAGGGGTGAGTAGCTCCAATTCCTTGGAACAAAAGTCACTAATAAACATGAAGG
>NC_069450.1:25087661-25122661 GCF_026875155.1 Cherax quadricarinatus
CTGAGTGTCCTTGAAGAAACACTGAGTGTTCTTGAAGAAACACTGAGTGTTCTTGAAGAAACACTGAGTGTTCTTGAAGAAACACTGGGTGTTTTTGAAGAAACACTGAGTGTTCTTGAAGAAACACTGAGTGTTCTTGAAGAAACACTGCGTGTTCTTGAAGAAACACTGCGTGTTCTTGAAGAAACACTGGGTGTTCTTGAAGAAACACTGAGTGCTCTTGAAGAAACACTGGGTGTTCTTGAAGAAACACTGGGTGTTCTTGAAGAAACACTGCGTGTTCTTGAAGAAACACTGGGTGTTCTTGAAGAAACACTGAGTGCTCTTGAAGAAACACTGGGTGTTCTTGAAGAAACACTGGGTGTTCTTGAAGAAACACTGAGTGTTCTTGAAGAAACACTGAGTGTTCTTGAAGAAACACTGAGTGTTCTTGAAGAAACACTGAGTGTTCTTGAAGAAACACAGAGTGTTCTTGAAGAAACACAGAGTGTTCTTGAAGAAACACTGAGTGTTCTTGAAGAAACACTGAGTGTTCTTGAAGAAACACTGAGTGTTCTTGAAGAAACACAGTGTTCTTGAAGAAACACTGAGTGTTCTTGAAGAAACACTGAGTGTTCTTGAAGAAACACTGAGTGTTCTTGAAGAAACACTGAGTGTTCTTGAAGAAACACTGAGTGTTCTTGAAGAAAACACACTGAGTGTTCTTGAAGAAACACTGAGTGTTCTTGAAGAAAACACAGAGTGTTCTTGAAGAAACACTGAGTGTTCTTGAAGAAACACTGAGTGTTCTTGAAGAAACACTGAGTGTTCTTGAAGAAACACTGAGTGTTCTTGAAGAAACACTGAGTGTTCTTGAAGAAACACTGAGTGTTCTTGAAGAAAACACTGAGTGTTCTTGAAGAAACACTGAGTGTTCTTGAAGAAACACTGAGTGTTCTTGAAGAAACACTGAGTGTTCTTGAAGAAAACACAGAGTGTTCTTGAAAAAAACACGAGTGTTCTTGAAGAAACACATGAGTGTTCTTGAAGAAACACTGAGTGTTCTTGAAGAAACACTGAGTGTTCTTGAAGAAACACTGAGTGTTCTTGAAGAAACACAGAGTGTTCTTGAAGAAACACAGAGTGTTCTTGAAGAAACACAGAGTGTTCTTGAAGAAACACAGAGTGTTCTTGAAGAAACACAGAGTGTTCTTGAAGAAACACTGAGTGTTCTTGAAGAAACACTGAGTGTTCTTGAAGAAACACTGAGTGTTCTTGAAGAAACACAGAGTGTTCTTGAAGAAACACAGAGTGTTCTTGAAGAAACACAGAGTGTTCTTGAAGAAACACTGAGTGTTCTTGAAGAAACACTGAGTGTTCTTGAAGAAACACTGAGTGTTCTTGAAGAAACACAGAGTGTTCTTGAAGAAACACAGAGTGTTCTTGAGAAACACTGAGTGTTCTTGAAGAAACACTGAGTGTTCTTGAAGAAACACAGAGTGTTCTTGAAGAAACACTGAGTGTTCTTGAAGAAACACTGAGTGTTCTTGAAGAAACACTGAGTGTTCTTGAAGAAACACTGAGTGTTCTTGAAGAAACACTGAGTGTTCTTGAAGAAACACTGAGTGTTCTTGAAGAAACACTGAGTGTTCTTGAAGAAACACTGAGTGTTCTTGAAGAAACACTGAGTGTTCTTGAAGAAACACTGAGTGTTCTTGAAGAAACACTGAGTGTTCTTGAAGAAACACAGAGTGTTCTTGAAGAAACACAGAGTGTTCTTGAAGAAACACAGAGTGTTCTTGAAGAAACACGAGTGTTCTTGAAGAAACACTGAGTGTTCTTGAAGAAACACAGAGTGTTCTTGAAGAAACACTGATGTTCTTGAAGAAACACTGAGTGTTCTTGAAGAAACACAGAGTGTTCTTGAAGAAACACTGAGTGTTCTTGAAGAAACACTGAGTGTTCTTGAAGAAACACGAGTGTTCTTGAAGAAACACTGAGTGTTCTTGAAGAAACACTGAGTGTTCTTGAAGAAACACTGAGTGTTCTTGAAGAAACACTGAGTGTTCTTGAAGAAACACTGAGTGTTCTTGAAGAAACACTGAGTGTTCTTGAAGAAACACTGAGTGTTCTTGAAGAAACACAGAGTGTTCTTGAAGAAACACAGAGTGTTCTTGAAGAAACACAGAGTGTTCTTGAAGAAACACAGAGTGTTCTTGAAGAAACACATGAGTGTTCTTGAAGAAACACTGAGTGTTCTTGAAGAAAACACTGAGTGTTCTTGAAGAAACACTGAGTGTTCTTGAAGAAACACAGAGTGTTCTTGAAGAAACACTGAGTGTTCTTGAAGAAACACTGAGTGTTCTTGAAGAAACACTGAGTGTTCTTGAAGAAACACAGAGTGTTCTTGAAGAAACACTGAGTGTTCTTGAAGAAACACTGAGTGTTCTTGAAGAAACACTGAGTGTTCTTGAAGAAACACTGAGTGTTCTTGAAGAAACACTGAGTGTTCTTGAAGAAACACTGAGTGTTCTTGAAGAAACACAGAGTGTTCTTGAAGAAACACTGAGTGTTCTTGAAGAAACACTGAGTGTTCTTGAAGAAACACTGAGTGTTCTTGAAGAAACACTGAGTGTTCTTGAAGAAACACTGAGTGTTCTTGAAGAAACACAGAGTGTTCTTGAAGAAACACAGAGTGTTCTTGAAGAAACACTGAGTGTTCTTGAAGAAACACTGAGTGTTCTTGAAGAAACACTGAGTGTTCTTGAAGAAACACTGAGTGTTCTTGAAGAAACACTGGGTGTTCTTGAAGAAACACAGAGTGTTCTTGAAGAAACACTGAGTGTTCTTGAAGAAACACTGAGTGTTCTTGAAGAAACACTGAGTGTTCTTGAAGAAACACTGAGTGTTCTTGAAGAAACACTGAGTGTTCTTGAAGATGAAAATTATTTAAAAAAATTGAGGTCAACAAGAACATTGTGTTATTCATGATTTTTTTTCATTTTTTTTTAACTTAAAGGAGACGTTTTCAATCTGCACTTCTCTTCCTCCCTCTACCTTCCTCTCTCCCTCCTTCCTTCCTTCCTTCCTTCCTTCCCTCCCTTCCTCCCTCCCTCCCTCTCTCTCTCCATTCTTCCCCCTCCCGTGTTTGTTTTAATAGCCAATCTTTACGTAGGTGCTCTTGTTGGGGCGCTCTCTCCCTTCCTTCTTTTTTCTCTCTTTCCTCCCCTCCATTCTCCCCTCTTCTCCTCTCCCCTTCTCTCCCTCCTCATCTCCCCTTTTCTCCCTCCCTCCCTTATATATTTTCTCATAATGATTTATGATGTTATATTCATGTCTCTTCTCATATATGGTTGTCATGTCTCCTGTCATATATGGTTGTCATGTCTCCACTCATATGTGATTTTCATGTCTCCTCTCATATGTGATTGCCATGTCTCCTCTCATATGTGATTTTCATGTCTCCTCTCATATGTGATTGCCATGTCTCCTCTCATATGTGATTGTCATGTCTCCTCTCATATGTGATTGTCATGTCTCCTCTCATATGTGATTACTATGTCTCCTCTCATATGTGATTGTCATGTCTCTTCTCATATGTGGTTGTCATGTCTCCTCTCATATGTGGTTTTCATGTCTCTTCTCATATGTGGTTGTCATGTCTCCTCTCATATGTGATTGTCATGTCTCCTCTTGAACGCAGTTATCATGTCTTAAACATACCTATCATATCTCTTATAAATGTGATTATGTCTCCTCTTTTCCTCTTTCCTATCTATACGCATACATACTGCATGTATGCGTATAGATACACATACTGTATGCATGCGTATTCATTATTATTATTATTATTATTATTATTATTATTATTATTATTATTATTATTATTATTATTATTATTATTATTATTATTATTCATTATTATTATTATTATTATTATTATTATTATTATTATTATTATTATTATTATTATTATTATTATTATTATTATTATTATTATTATTATTGGGTATAGAATGCAATTTTTGATTCATTTATGCTCCTCCCCAGGTCCCCCAGCTCCTTTCTAGCTCCTCCCCAGGTCCCTCAGCTGCTTCCTAGCTCCTCCCCAGATCCCTCAGCTGCTTCCTAGCTCCTCCCCAGGTCCCAGCTCCTTCATAGCTCATCTCCAGGTCCCCAGTTCTTTCCTAACTCCTCCCCAGATCCCCAGCACCTTCGTAGCTCTTCCCCACCTGTTCTACAACTCCTAGCTCCTTCCCATCTCCTTCCTAGCTCCTCCCCAGCTGTTCTGCAGCACCGGGCTCCAATTCCTCAGCTTCGCTCTTCTTCCCCAGTCCTCCCCAGGATCCTACTTACCTCCTCAAACCCCTCCCCAGGTCCTAAGTCACCTTTCCAGGCCATCCAGAGCTCCCGGTCAACCATGTCGGTCTTCCCCAGGTCCCAGTCCAGCTTCCCAAACGCTCGTAGTCTTCCCAAAGCTTCCCCAGTCCTATTCCAGTCTTATCCAGGTCCCAGTCCAGCTTCCCAAACGCTGGTAGTCTTTCCAAAGCTTCCCCAGTCCCATTCCAGTCCTCCCCAGGTCCCAGACCAGCTTCCCAAACGCTGGAAGTCTTCCCCAAGCTTCCCCAGTCGCCAAAGACCATGGGCCAATCCAGGAATTAAATTACTTTAGGTAATTCGATTACTCTTTAATTGAATTATTTCTCAATAAAGTTTGGAAGTACATTTTTTAGTTTAGGAGAGAGAGAGTGAGTGAGAGAGAGAGAGAGAGAGAGAGAGGAGAGAGGGAGAGAGAGAGAGAGAGAGAGAGAGAGAGAGAGAGAGAGGAGAGAGAGAGAGAGAGAGAGAGAGAGAGAGAGAGAGAGAGAGAGAGTTGAAAGTGGGTGGAGGATGAAAATGAAGGTGAATGAAAGGAAAAAAAGCTGTAATCGAGCAGGATAAAGTAGCGATGGAGGTTGAAAGGGAAAGGAGGGGGGGGGAGGAGTAAGAGGAAGGGGGTGATGGAGCTAGGGGGAGGGGTGATGTAGTTAGAGGAAGGGGTAATAGAACTAGAGGGAAGGGTGATGGAGCTAAAGGGATGGGTGATGGAACTAGAGGGAGGGGGATGGAACTAGGGGAGGGGTGATGGAACTAGCGGGAGGGGGATAAAAAATTTTAAAACCACCCCCCAAAAAAGGGCCCCCAAACCTTTTAAATCTTAGTAAATGTTATTTACAAATCCATATATTGTTAAAATTTTTATTAGGTTTTTATTTTAAAAAAGGTAATGAATGTAAATAAAATTGTATAGGTTTAAGGAGAGGAAAAGGAAATTAGTTTTATAAATTTTAAAATTTAATATTATTTATATAAGATTTATAATATTTATTTTAATAAAAAAAAATTAGGAAGGGAGGGGAAAAAATAGGTAAAGCCCCAAAAAGGGAGGTAAGAACTTAAGGAAATAATTGGTGGGGAGAGCAAAGTTGATGGAAGGGGAGAATGGAGGAAAACCTAATGAAATAGGTAGGATGAAAAAAGGGGAAGGGGAGAGGAAAGAAAAGAGGGAAAGGAGAAAAAATAAAGGTAGGAGGAATAATTAAAATGAGTTTAGTTAAAAAGTGAAGGGGGAAGGGGTTGGGGGTAGATGTAAAGGGGGAAAAGTAGGGGGAGAAAGAAAGAAGAAATAATTAAAAAAGGGTTTAACTTTTTAAACTAATAATTATAAAAAAAAGGGGAAAATGGGAAAGGGAAAATGGGGAAAGATAGGAAGGGAAAGAAAAAGGGAAAAAAGGAGAAAAAAAAAAAGGGGGTGAATAAAAAGAGGGGAAGGAAGCTCCAAGTACTAATAAATAAGGAAAAGAGGAAAGAAATGGGGAAAAGGAAAGGGGAAAGGAAAGAGGGGAAGAAGGAAAATTAATGGATATAATTTAATTATTGGGAAAAAGTTTGTAGGAAATTAGGGAAAGAAAAAAGGGGATGAATGGGAAAAGAAAGAAAGGAGAAATTTTAAAATTTGGGAAAATTTTATATTACTTTTTAATTAAATTATAAAGGGAGGGGGACAAGGGAAGGGGAAGGAAAAGGGAAGGGGAAAGGAACGAAAAGGGAAAAGGGAGGGTGTGAACTAGGAAAAGGAGAAAGGGGAGGAAGGGGGAAAACTAGGGGAGGGTGATGGAACTGGGGGGAGGGGTGATGGAATACGGGGAGGGGTGAGGAATAGGGGGGGTGAGGGAACTGGGGGAAAGGGGTGAGGAACTAGAGGAGGGGTGATGGAACAGGGGAAGGGTGATGGAACTAGGGGGAGGGGTGATGAACAAGGGGAGGGTGAGGGAAAACTAGAAGAGGGGATGGAAAGGGGAGGGGTGATGGAACTGGGGAGGGGGATGGAACTAGGGGGAGGGGGATGGAACTAGGAGAGGGTGATGGAACTAGGGGGAGGGGTGATTGGAAAACTTAGGGAAGAAGTGATGGAACTGGGGGAGGGTAATGGAACTAGGGGGAGGGGGATGGAACTAGGGAGAGGGGTGATGGAACTAGGGGAGGGGTGATGGAACTAGGGGGAGGGGTGATGGAACTAGGGAAGGGGTGAGGGAAAACTAGAGGGAGGGGTGATGGAAAAAGGGGGAAGGGGTGATGGAACTAGGGGAGGGTTGATGGAACTAGGGGGAGGGGTTGATGGAACTAGAGAGAGGGGTGATGGAACTAGGGGGGGGGTGATGGAACTAGGGGAGGGGTGATGGAACTAGGGGAGGGGTGATGGAAACTAGGAGAGGGGTGATGGAACTAGGGGAGGGGTGTGGAACTAGGGAGAGGGGTGATGGAGCTAGGGGAGGGGGTGATGAACTAGGGGGAGGGGATGAATAGGGGGAGGGGTGAGGGAACTAGGGGGGGGGGTGATGGAATTAGGGGGAGGGTGATGGAATAGGAGGAGGGGTGAGGAACTAGAGGGACGGGTGATGGAACTAGGGGGAGGGGTGATGGAACTAGGAGGAGGGGTGATGGAACTAAGGGGGGGGTTGAGGGAAAACTAGGAGGAGGGTGAGGAATAAGGGAGGGGTGATGGAACTAGGGGAGGGTTATGGAACTAGGGGAAGGGGTGAGGAACGGGGGGGAGGGGTGATGGAACTAGGGAGGGGTGATGGAAACTAAGGAGAGGGGTGATGGAACTAGGGGGGGGTGATAGGGAGCTAAGGGGAGGGGTGAAGGGAAAACTAGGGGGAGGGGGTGATGGAACTAGGGGAGGGGTGAGGGAAACTAAGGGAAGGGTGATGGAACTAGGGGAGGGGTGATGGAACTAGGGGGAGGGGTTTGATGGAACTAGGGGGAGGGGTGATGGAACTAGGGGAGGGGTGATGGAACTAGGGGGAGGGTAATGGAACTAGGGGGGGGGGTGATGGAACGGGGGGGAGGGGTGATGGAACTAGGGGAGGGGTGATGGAACATAGGGGAGGGATGATGGAACTAGGGAGGGGTGATGGAACTAAGGAGAGGGTGATGGAACTAGGGGAGGGGTGATGGAACTAAGGGGAGGGGTGATGGAACTAGGGGAGGGTGATGGAACTAGGGGGAGGGGTGATGGAACTAAGGGGAAGGGTGATGGAACTAGGGGAGAGGTGATGGAAACTAGGGGGGGGGGTGATGGAATTTAGGGGAAGGGGTGATGGAACTAGGGGGAGGGGTGAGGGAAAACTAGGGGAGGGGTGATGGAACTAGGGGGAGGGGTGATGGAAGTAGGGAGAGGGGTGGGGAAAACTAGGGAAGGGGTGATGGAACTAGGGGAGGGTGATGGAACTAGGGGAGGGGTGATGGAACTAGGGGGAGGGGTGATGGAACTAGGGAGGGTTGATGGAACTAGGGGGAGGGGTTTGATGGAACTAGGGGGAGGGGTGATGGAACTAGGGGGAGGGGTGATGGAACTAGGGGGAGGGGTGATGGAACTGGGGGGGTGATTGGAACTAGGGGGAGGGGGGGATGGAACTGGGGGGAGGGGTATGGAACTAGGGGAAGGGTGATGGAAACTAGGGGGAGGGGTGATGGAACTAGGGGGAGGGGTGATGGAACTAGGGGGAGGGGTGATGGAACTAGGGGAAGGGGTGTTTGGAACTAGGGGAGGGGTAAATGGAACTAGGGGAGGGGTGATGGAACTAGGGGAGGGGTGATGGAACTAGGGGGAAGGGTGATGGAACTAGGGGAAGGGTGATGGAACTAGGGGGAGGGGTGATGGAACTAGGGGAAGGGGGTGAGGGAATAGGGGGGGGGGTGATGGAACTAGGGGGGGGGGTGAGGGAACTAGGGGAAGGGGTGATGGAACTAGGGGAGGGGTGATGGAACTAGGGGAAGGGGTGAGGAATTTAGGGAAGGGGTGATGGAACTAGGGGGAGGGGTGATGGAACTAGGGGAAGGGGTGTGGAACTAGGGGGGGGGGTGATGGAACTAGGGGGAGGTGATGGAACTAGGAGAAGGGGTGAGGGAATAGGGGAGGGGTGATGGAATTTGGGGAAGGGGTAATGGAACTAGGGGGGGGGGTGATGGAACTAGGGGAAGGGGGTAAATGGAAACTAGGGGAAGGGGTGAGGGAACTAGGGAAGGGGTGATGGAACTGGGGGAAGGGGTGATGGAACTAGGGGAAGGGGTGATGGAACTAGGGGAAGGGGTGATGGAATTTAGGGGAAGGGGTGATGGAACTAGGGGAAGGGTGTATGGAACTAGGGGGAGGGGTGATGGAACTAGGGAAGGGGTGATGGAACTAGGGGAAGGGGTGATGGAACTAGGGGAAGGGGTGATGGAACTGGGGGGAGGGGTGATGGAACTAGGGGGAGGAAGTGAAAAAAAAACTACGATTAACACTTTTTCTCAAATTTAGGAAGATCAAAGTTAACTGAGCTCAGGTAATGTTGGCGATGCAGCAACAATGTTGGCGATGCAGCAACAATGTTGGCGATGCAGCAACAATGTTGGCGATGCAGCAACAATGTTGGCGATCCAGCAACAATGTTGGCGATCCAGCAACAATGTTGGCGATCCAGCAACAATGTTGGCGATCCAGCAACAATGTGGCGATCCAGCAACAATTGGCGATCCAGCAACATGTTGGCGACCCAGCAACAGTGTTGGCGATCCAGCAACAGTTGTTGGCGATCCAGCAACAGTGTTGGCGATCCAGCAACTGTGTGGCGATCCGCAACAGTGTTGGCGATCCAGCAACAGTGTTGGCGATCCAGCAAAAAATGTTGGCGATCCAGCAACATGTTTTGGCGATCCAGCAAGTGTTGGCGATCCAGCAACAATGTTGGCGATCCAGCAAAATGTTAGCGATCCAGCAACAATGTTGGCGATCCAGCAACAATGTTGGCGATCCGGGCAACAGTGTTGGCGATCCAGCAACAGTGTTGACGATCCACAAAAATGTTGGCGATCCAGCAACAATGTTGGCGATCCAGCAACAGTTTTTGGGGCGATCCAGCAACGTGTTGGCGATCCAGCAACAGTGTTGGCGATCCAGCAACGTGTTGGCGATCCAGCAACATGTTGGTGATCCAGCAACAGTGTTGACGATCCAGCAACAGTGTTGGCGATCCAGCAACAGTGTTGGCGATCCAGCAACAGTTTTGGGCGATCCAGAAAACAGTATTGGCATCCAGCGACAGTGTTGGCGATCCAGCAACAATGTTGGCGATCCAGCAACAAGGGTTGGCGATCCAGCAACAATGTTGGCGATCCAGCACAATGTTGGCGATCGAGCAACAGTGTGGCGAACCAGCAACAGTGTTGGCGACCCAGCAACAATGTTGGCGATCCAGCAACAGTGTTGGCGATCCAGCAACAATGTTGGCGATCCAGCAAAAAATGTTGGCGATCCAGCAACAGTGTTGGCGATCCAGCAACAGTTTTTGGCGATCCACAACAATGTTGGCGACCCAGCAACAGTGTTGGCGATCCAGCAACAATGTTGGCGATCCAGCAACAATGTGGCGATCCAAGCAACAGTGTTGGCGATCCAGAAAACAGTGTTGGCGATCCAGCAACAATTTTGGGCCCGATCCAGCAACAGTGTTGGCGATCCAGCAACAATGTGGCGATTCAGCAACAATGTTGGGCGATCCAGCAACAATGTTGGCGATCCAGCAACAATTTTGGCGATCGGGGCAGCAGTGTTATCGATCCAGCAACAGTGTTGGCGATCCAGCAACAATGTTGGCGATCCAGCAACAGTGTTGGCGATCCAGCAACAATGTTGGCGATCCAGCAACAGTGTTGGCGATCCAGCAACAGTGTTGGCGATCCAGCAACAGTGTTGGCGATCCAGCAACAGTGTGGCGATCCAGCAACAATTTTTGGCGATCCAGCAACAGTGTTGGCGATCCAGCAACAGTGTTGGCGTTATGCAACATTGTTGGCGATCCAGCAACAGTGTTGGCGATCCAGCAACTGTGTTGGCGATCCAGCAACGGGTTGTTGGCATCCAGCAACAGTGTTGGCGATCCAGCAACAATGTTGGCGATCCAGCAACAGTGTTGGCGATCAGCAACAGTGTTGGCGATCCAGCAACAGGTTGGCGATCCAGCAACAATGTTGGCGATCCAGCAACAGTGTTGACGATCCAGCAACAGTGTTGGCGATCCAGCAACAGTGTTGGCGATCCAGCAACCGTGTTGGCGATCCAGCAACAGTGTTGGCGATCCAGCAACAATGTTGGGGGTCCACAACAATGTTGCGATCCAGCAACAGTGTTGGCGATCCAGCAACAGTGTTGGCGTTTCCAGAAAACAGTGTTGGCGATCCAGCAACAGTATTGGCGATTCAGCAACAAGTGTTGGCGATCCAGCAACAGTGTTGGCGATCCAGCAACAATGTTTGCGATCCAGCAACAATGTTGGCGATCCAGCAACAGTGTTGACGATCCAGCAACAGTGTTGGCGATCCAGCAACAGTGTTAGCGATCCAGCAACAGTGTTGAGGATCCAGCAACAATGTTGGCGATCCAGTAATAGTGTTGGCGATCCAGCAACAATGTTGGCGATCCAGCAACAGTGTTGGCGATCCAGCAACAGTGTTGGCGATCCAGCAACAATGTTGGCGATCCAGCAACAGTGTTGGCGATCCAGCAACAATGTTGGCGATCCAGCAACAATGTTGGCGATCCAGCAACAGTTTTGGCGATCCAGCAACAGTGTTGGCGATCCAGCAACAGTGTTGACGATTCAGCAAAAATTGTGGCGATCCATCAAAAATTTTTGGCGATCCAGAAAACAGTGTTGGCGATCCAGCAACAATGTTGCCCGATCCAGCAACATGTTGGCGATCCAGAAACAGTGTTGGCGATCCAGCAACAGTGTTGCAATCCAGCAAAAAATGTTGGCGATCCAGCAACAGTGTTGGCGATCCAGCAACAATGTTGGCGATCCAGCAACAGTGTTGGCGATCCAGCAACAGTGTTGGCGATCCAGCAACAGTGTTGGCGATCCAGGAACAATGTTGGCGATCCAGCAACAGTGTTCGCGATCCAGCAACAGTTTTTGGCGATCCAGCAACAGTGTTGGCGATCCAGCAACAGTTTTTGGACGATCCAGCAACAAGGGTTGGCGATCCAGCAACAATGTTGGCGATCCAGAAAACAGTGTTGGCGATCCAGCAACAATGTTGGCGATCCAGCAACAATGTTGGCGATCCAGCAACAATGTTGGCGATCCACACAGTTGTTGGCGATCCAGCAACGTGTTGACGATTCAGCAACAATGTTGGCGATCCATCAACAATGTTGGCGATCCAGCAACAGTGTTGGCGATCCAGCAACAATGTTGACGATCCAGCAACAATGTTGGCGATCCAGCAACAGTGTTGGCGATCCACAACAGTGTTGGCAATCCAGCAAAAATGTTGGCGATCCAGCAACAGTGTTGGCGATCCAGCAACAATGTTGGCGATCCAGCAACAGTTTTGGGCGATCCAGCAACAGTGTTGGCGATCCAGGAACAATTTTGGCGATCCAGCAACAGTGTTGGCGATCCAGCAACAGTGTTGGCGATCCAGCAACAATGTTGGCGATCCAGCAACAGTTTTGGCGATCCGGGCAACAATGTTGGCGATTCAGCAACAATTTTTGGCGACCCAGCAACAATGTTGGCGATCCAGCAACAATTTGGCGATCGAGCGAGCAGTGTTATCGATCCAGCAACAGTGTTGGCGATCCAGCAACAATGTTGGCGATCCAGCAACAGTGTTGGCGATCCAGCAACAATGTTGGCGATCCAGCAACAGTGTTGGCGATCCAGCAACAGTTTTGGCGATCCAGCAACAGTGTTGGCGATCCAGCAACAGTGTTGGCGATCCAGCAACAATGTTGGCGATCCAGCAACAGTGTTGGCGTTTCCAGCAACAGTGTTGGAAATCCAGCAACAGTGTTGGCGATCCAGCAACAGTGTTGGCGATCCACAACTGTGTTGGCGATCCAGCAACAGTGTTGGCGATCCAGCAACAGTGTTGGCGATTCCACAACAATGTTGGCGATCCAGCAACAGTGTTGGGCGATCCAGCAACAGGTTGGCGATCCAGCAACGTGTTGGCGATCCAGCAACAATGTGGCGATCCAGCAACAGTTTTTTGGCGATCCAGCAACAACGTTGGCGGCCCAGCAACAATGTTGGCGATCCAGCAACAGTGTTGACGATCCAGCAACAGTGTTAGCGATCCAGCAACAGTGTTGACGATCCAGCAACAATGTTGGCGATCCAGTAATAGTGTTGGCGATCCAGCAACAATGTTGGCGACCCCAGCAACAGTGTTGGCGATCCAGCAAAAAGTGTTGGCGATCCAGCAACAATTTTGGCGATTCCAGCAACAGTGTTGGCGATCCAGCAACAATGTTGGCGATCCCAGAAAACAATGTTGGCGATCCAGCAACAGTTTTGGCGATCCAGCAACAGTGTTGGCGATCCAGCAACAGTGTTGACGATTCAGCAACAATGTTGGCGATCCATCAACAATGTTGGCGATCCAGCAACAGTGTTGGCGATCCAGCAACAATGTTGACGATCCAGCAACAATGTTGGCGATCCAGCAACAGTGTTGGTGATCCAGCAACAGTGTTGGCAATCCAGCAACAATGTTGGCGATCCAGCAACAGTGTTGGCGATCCAGCAACAATGTTGGCGATCCAGTAATAGTGTTGGCGATCCAGCAACAATGTTGGCGATCCAGCAACAGTGTTGGCGATCCAGCAACAGTGTTGGCGATCCAGCAACAATGTTGGCGATCCAGCAACAGTGTTGGCGATCCAGCAACAATGTTGGCGATCCAGCAACAATGTTGGCGATCCAGCAACAGTTTTGGCGATCCAGCAACAGTGTTGGCGATCCAGCAACAGTGTTGACGATTCAGCAACAATGTTGGCGATCCATCAACAATGTTGGCGATCCAGCAACAGTGTTGGCGATCCAGCAACAATGTTGACGATCCAGCAACAATGTTGGCGATCCAGCAACAGTGTTGGTGATCCAGCAACAGTGTTGGCAATCCAGCAACAATGTTGGCGATCCAGCAACAGTGTTGGCGATCCAGCAACAATGTTGGGCGATCCAGCAACAGTGTTGGCGATCCAGCAACAGTTTTTGGCGATCCAGCAACAGTGTTGGCGATCCAGGAACAATGTTGGCGATCCAGCAACAATGTTGGCGATCCAGCAACAGTGTTGGCGATCCAGCAACAGTGTTGGCGATCCAGCAACAGTGTTGGCGATCCAGCAACAGTGTTGACGATCCAGCAACAATGTTGGCGATCCAGCAACAATGTTGGCGATCCAGCACAGTGTTGGCGATCCAGCAACAATGTTGGCGATCCAGCAACATGTTGGCGATCCAGCAACAATGTTGGCGATCCAGCAACAGTGTTGGCGATCCAGCAACATTTTGTTGACGATTCAGCAACAATGTTGGCGATCCATCAACAATTTTTGGCGATCCAGCAACAGTGTTTGGCGATCCAGCAACAATGTTGGCGATCCAGCAACAATGTTGGCGATCCAGCAACAGTGTTGGCGATCCAGCAACAGTGTTGGCGATCCAGCAACAATGTTGGCGATCCAGAAAACAGTGTTGGGATCCAGCAACAATGTTGGCGATCCAGCAACAGTGTTGGCGACCCCAGCAACAGTGTTGGCGATCCAGGAACAATTTTGGCGATCCAGCAACAGTGTTGGCGATCCAGCAAAGTTTGGCGATCCAGCAACAATTTTGGCGATCCAGCAACATGTTGGCGATCCGCAACAATGTTGGCGATTCAGCAACAATGTTGGCGATCCAGCAACAATGTTGGCGATCCAGCAACAATGTTGGCGATCGAGCAGCAGTGTTATCGATCCAGCAACAGTGTTGGCGATCCAGCAACAATGTTGGCGATCCAGCAACAGTGTTGGCGATCCAGCAACAATGTTGGCGATCCAGCAACAGTGTTGGCGATCCAGCAACATTTTTTGGCGATCCAGCAACAGTGTTGGCGATCCAGCAAACAGTGTTGGCGTTTCCAGCAACAATGTTGGCGATCCAGCAACAGTGTTGGCGATCCAGCAACAGTGTTGGAAATCCAGCAACAGTGTTGGCGATCCAGCAACAGTGTTGGCGATCCAGCAACTGTGTTGGCGATCCAGCAACAGTGTTGGCGATCCAGCAACAGTGTTGGCGATCCAGCAACAATGTTGGCGATCCAGCAACAGTTTTGGGGCGATCCAGCAACAGTGTTGGCGATCCAGCAACAGTGTTGGCGATCCAGCAACAATGTTGGCGACCAGCAACAGTGTTGACGATCCAGCAACAGTGTTGGCGATCCAGCAACAGTTTTTGGCGATCCAGCAACCGTGTTGGCGATCCAGCAACAGTGTTGGCGATCCAGCAACAACGTTGGCGGTCCAGCAACAATGTTTGGCGATCCAGCAACAGTGTTGACGATCCAGCAACATGTTAGCGATCCAGCAACAGTGTTAAACGATCCAGCAACAATGTTGGCGATCCAGTAATATGTTGGCGATCCAGCAACAATGTTGGATCCAGCAACAGTGTTGGCGATCCAGAAAACAGTTTTTGGCGATCCAGAAAACAATTTTGGCGATCCACAACAGTGTTGGCGATCCAGAAAACAATGTTGGCGATCCAGCAACAATGTTGGCGATCCAGCAACAGTTTTGGCGATCCAGCAACAGGTTGGCGATCCAGCAACAGTGTTGACGATTCAGCAACAATGTTGGCGATCCATCAACAATGTTGGCGATCCAGCAACAGTGTTGGCGATCCAGCAACAATGTTGACGATCCAGCAACAATGTTGGCGATCCAGCAACAGTGTTGGTGATCTAGCAACATTTGTTGGCAATCCAGCAACAATGTTGGCGATCCAGCAACAGTGTTGGCGATCCAGCAAAAATGTTGGCGATCAGCAACAGTGTTGGCGATCCAGCAACAGTGTTGGCGATCACAACAGTGTTGGCGATCCAGGAACAATGTTGGCGATCCAGCAACAGTGTTGGCGATCCAGCAACAGTGTTGGCGATCCAGCAACAGTGTTGGCGATCCAGCAACAGTTTGACGATCCAGAAAAAACAATGTTGGCGATCCAGCAACAATTTTGGCGATCCAAAGCAACAGTATTGGCGATCCAGCAACAATGTTGGCGATCCAGCAACAATGTTGGCGATCCAGCAACAGTTTTGGCGATCCAGCAACAGTGTTGGCGATCCAGCAACAGTGTTGACGATTCAGCAACAATGTTGGCGATCCATCAACAATGTTGGCGATCCAGCAACAGTGTTGGCGATCCAGCAACAATGTTGACGATCCAGCAACAATGTTGGCGATCCAGCAACAGTGTTGGCGATCCAGCAACAGTGTTGGCAATCCAGCAACAATGTTGGCGATCCAGCAACAGTGTTGGCGATCCAGCAACAATGTTGGCGATCCAGCAACAGTGTTGGCGATCCAGCAACAGTGTTGGCGATCCAGCAACAGAGTTGGCGATCCAGGAACAATTTTGGCGATCCAGCAACAGTGTTGGCGATCCAGCAACAGTGTTGGCGATCCAGCAACAGTGTTGGCGATCCAGCAACAGTGTTGACGATCCAGCAACAATGTTAGCGATCCAGCAACAATGTTGGCGATTCAGCAACAGTGTTGGCGATCCAGCAATAGTGTTGGCGATCCAGCAACAATGTTGGCGATCCAGCAACAGTGTTGGCGATCCAGCAACAATGTTGGCGATCCAGCAACAATGTTGGCGATCCAGCAACAGTGTTGGCGATCCAGCAACAGTGCTGGCGATCCAGCAACAATGTTGGCGATCCAGCAACCATGTTGGCGTTCAGCAAAACGTGTTGGCGATTCAGCAACAATGTTGGCGATCCAGCAACAGTGTTGGCGATCCAGCAACCTGTTTTGGGCGATCCAGCAATAGTGTTGGCGATCCAGCAATAATGTTGGCGTTCCAGCAACAGTGTTGGCGATCCAGCAATAGTGTTGGCGATCCAGCAACAATGTTGGCGTTTCAGCAACAGTGTTGGCGATCCAGCAACAATGTTGGCGATCCAGCAACAGTGTTGGCTATCCGCAACAATGTTGGCGATCCAGCAACAGTGTTGGCGATCCAGCAACAATGTTGGCGATCCACCCAACAATGTTGGCGGTCCAGCAACAATGTTGGCGATCCAGCAACAGTGTTGGTGATCCAGCAAACAATGTTGGCGATCCAGCAACAGTTTTGGGCCCGATCCAGCAACAATGTTGGCGATCCAGCAACAGTGTTGGCGATCCAGCAACAATGTTGGCGATCCAGCAACAGTGTTGGCGATCCAGCAACAATGTTGGCGATCCACCCAACAGTGTGGCGATCCAGCAACAATGTTGGCGATCCAGAAACAGTGTTTGGCGATCCAGCAACAGTGTTGGCAAATCCAGCAACAGTGTTGGCGATCCAGCAACAGTGTGGCGATCCAGCATCAGTGTTGACGATCCAGCAACAGTGTTGGCGATCCAGCAACCGTGTTGGCGATCCATCAACAGTGTTGACGATCCAGCAACCGTGTTGGCGATCCAGCAACAGTGTTGGCGAGCCAGAAACAGTGTTGACGATCCAGCAACAGTGTTGGCGATCCAGCAACAGTGTAGGCGATCCAGCAACAGTGTTGGCGATCCAGCAACAATGTTGGCGAACCAGCAACAGTGTTGGCGATCCAGCAACCATTTTGGGGCGATCCAGCAACAGTGTTGACGATCCAGCAACAGTGTTGGGCGACCATCAACAGTGTTGGCGATCCAGCAACAGTGTTGGCGATCCAGCAACAGTGTTGGCGATCCAAAGCGACGTGTTGGCGATCCAGCAACAATGTTTGGCGATCCAGCAACAATGTTGGCGATCCAGAAAAAACAATGTTGGCGATGCAGCAACAATGTTGGCGATCCAGCAACAGTGTTGGCGATCCAGCAACAGTGTTAGCGATCCAGCAACAATGTTGGCGATCCAGCAAACAGTGTTGGCGATCCAGCAACAATGTTGGCGATCCAGCAACAGTGTTGGCGATCCAGCAACAGTGTTGGCGATCCAGCAACAGTGTTGGCGATCCAGCAACAGTGTTGGCGATCCAGCAACAATGTTGGCGGTCCAGCAACAGTGTTGGCGATCCAGCAACAGTGTTGGCGATCGAACAACAGTGTTGGCGATCCAGCAACAGTGTTGGCGATCCAGCAACTGTGTTGGCGATCCAGCAACAGTGTTGGCAAACCAGCAACAGTGTTGGCGATCCAGCAACAATTTTGACGATCCAGAAACAGTGTTGGCGATCCAGCAACAGTGTTGACGATCCCAGCAACAATGTTGGCGATCCAGCAACAGTGTTGGCGATCCAGGCAACAGTGTTGACGATCCAGCAACAGTTTTTGGCGATCCAGCAACAGTGTTGGCGATCCAGCAACAATGTTGGCGATCCAGCAACAGTGTTGGCGATCCAGCAACAATGTTGGCGATCCAGCAACAAGTGTTGGCGATCCAGAAAACAATGTTGGCGATCCAGCAACGTGTTGGCGATCCAGCAACAGTTTTTGGCGATCCAGCAACAGTGTTTGTGATCCAGCAACAATGGGCTATCCAGCAACAGTGTTGGCGATCCAGCAACAATTTTGGCGACCAGCAACAATGTTGGCGACCCCAGCAACAATTTTGGCCGATCCAGCAACAATGTTGGCGATCCAGCAACAGTGTTGGCGATCCAGCAACAATGTTGGCCATCCAGCAACAATGCTGGCGATCCAGCAACAATGTTGGCGATCCAGCAACAATATTGGCGGTCTAGCAGCAATGTTGGCGATCCAGCAGCAATTTTGGCGATGTAGCAACAACAATTCCGCAACACTAACAACGGTGGAGGGTCAACACTCTCCTCCTAGAGTCAACATCTCCTCCATCAGTCACCATCTCCTCCCACAGTCACCATCTCCTCCAACAGTCACCATTTCCCCCACAGTCACCGTCTCCTCCAACAGTCATCATCTCCCCTCACAGTCACCATCTCCCTCCCACAGTCACCATCTCCCCCAACAGTCAACATCTCCCTCCACAGTCACCATCTCCCCCAACAGTCACCATCTTCCCGCACAGTCACCATCTCCCCCAGTCACCATCTCCCCCCACAGTCACCACCTCTTCCAAGAGTCACCATCTCCCTCCACAGTCAACATCTCCCCAACAGTTACCATCTCCCCCATTGGTCACCATGTCCCCCCACAGTCCCCATCTCTCCAACAGTCATCATCTCCCCCCACAGTCACCATCTCCCCCCACAGTCACCATCTCCCCCAAACATCACCATCTCCCCAACAGTAAACCATCTCACCCCATAGTCACCATCTCCCCCCACAGCCCACCATCTCCCCAGTCACCATCCCCCCCCAACAGTTACCATCTCCCCCACAGTCACCATCTCCCCCAACAGTCACCGTCTCCCCCCAACGTCACCATCTCCCCCCACAGTCACCATCTCCCCCCACAGCAACATCTCCCCCAACAGTCACCATTTTCCCCCAACAGTCACCATCTCCCCCCACGTCACCATCTACCCCCACAATCACCATCTCCCCAACATCACCATCTTCCCCAACAGTCACCATCTCCCCCACAGTCACCACTCCCCCAACAGTCACCATCTCCCCCCAACAGTCATCATCTCCCCTCACAGTCACCATCTCCCCCAACAGTCACCATCTCCCCCCAGAGTCACCATTACCCCCACAGTCACCATCTCCTCCAACAGTCACCATCCCCCCCCACAGTCCTATCTCCCCCCACAGCCCCCACTCCCCCCACATTTCCCCATCTCCACCCACAGTCACCATCTCCCCCCACAGCCACCATCTCCCTCCACAGCCACTATCTCCCCCCCAGCCCACCATCCCCCCCCACAGCCCACCATCTCCCCCACAGCCACCATCTCCCCCCACAGCCACCATCTCCCCCCGGGCCACCATCTCCCCCCACAGTCACCATCTCCCCCCACAGCCCCATCTCCCCCCACAGCCACCATCTCCCCCCACAGCCACCATCTCCCCCCCAAGTCACCATCTCCCCCCACACCCACCATCCCCCCCCACAGCCACCATCTCCCCCCACAGCCCCTTTCCCCCCACGCACACCATCTCCCCCCACAGCCACCATCCCCCCCACATCACCATCTCCCCCCACAGTCACCATCTCCCCCCACAGCACCATCTCCCCCCACAGCCACCATCTCCCCCCACAGTCACCATCTCCCCCACAGCCCACCATCTCCCCCCACAGTCACCATCTCCCCCACAGCCACCATCTCCCCCCACAGCCACCATCTCCCCCACACAGCCACCATCTCCCCCCACAGCCACCATCTCCCCCCACAGCCACCATCTCCCCCCACAGCCACCATCTCCCCCACAGCCACCATCTCCCCCCACAGCCACCACTCCCCCCACAGCCACCTCTCCCCCACAGCCACCATCTCCCCCCACAGCCACCATCCCCCCCACAGCCACCATCTCCCCCCAAAAGCCACCCATCTCCCCCCACAGCCACCATCTCCCCCCAAAAGCCACCATCCCCCCCCACAGCCACCATCTCCCCCCACAGTCACCATCTCCCCCCACAGTCACCATCAACCCCAGCCTGAAAAAATATCAAATTCAAAATATATTTCCATTTCCTCTCCTGTCCGAACGTGGATATTGACTTGGAAAATATTTTTCCAGTTACGGGTCACCCACTGATCTTTTTTTCGTCTGCGGCATTCATCTATACCCCAGTCACTATTAATCTATATCAACTGCAGTTAGAAAGAAACGAAGAGAAATTCTCATGTTTTCGTATATATACATATATATATATATAAAATATATATATATATATATTATTTATATATATATATAAAAATATATATATATATATATATAAATATATAATATATATATATGCAAGGAATTCGCGAGAGCATGCGAAAATAACCAAAACACTGATCTCTGGCTGAAGGAGACTCGAACCTACGAACCTTAGGAGAAGGTACGCAGTGCTTTACCAATCTACCCACACTGGACAATACCTTGGCGTGTAGCATGCGCTACACGTTTGATCCAAGGCAGCCAGCTTTCAGGGAGAAGGCTTACAGCTTTTCATCTCACCCCCTGCATGCATCAGCCTTACTAAGATTTGAAAAATTGCAAGGAATTCGCGAGAGCATGCGAAATATACACAAACACTGATCTCTGGCTGAAGGAGACTCAAACCTAGTAAGGCTGATGCATGCAGGGGATGAGATGAAAAGCTGTAAGCCTTCTCCCTGAAAGCTGGTTTGCCTTGGATCAAACGTGTAGCGCATGCTACACGCCAAGGTATTGTCCAGTGTGGGTAGATTGGTTTTAAAGCACTGCGTAAACTTGTCCTAAGGTTCGTAGGTTCGAGTCTCCTTCAGCCAGAGATCAGTGTTTGTTTATATATATATATATATATTATATATATATATATATATATATATATATATATATATATATATATAAAATATATATATGTATATTTAATATATGTATAGAAAGGGAGAATGGGGAAAAAATAGGGGAAAGGGAGGAAGGGGGAAAAGGGAGAAGATGGCCACTAGGTGAGGTCTCAACTTAACAGGGTGTATAATGATGTATTTATATGCAGAGGGGATGGTTCTGAGAGTCTTGCTGCTTCCCAACACCCTTACCTCCCCACCTAGAATCTAAGGCTCTAAGTGAGGGGAAGAAAATTAGTGGTGAAAGGGAGGGAAGAAGGGAGAGAAGGGGAGGAAAGGGAGATTTGAATAATTTGAGTTTGAGGTAGGAGACAAAGGAGGTGTAAAAGGGAGAGTAAAAGAATAAGGGTAGGGAGGAAACCGTAATATGAAATTAGGGGATGGATGGGATAAAAAGAGGGAAGAAGAGGAGAGGATAATTTGAAATGAGGGGAAAGATAGAGGTAGAAAAGAGGGGAAACTAACTTACAATGGGATTGCTTCCTCTTCACTTCTCACTATCAAATCTTTATCGAGGGAGAGGAATGGGGGAGGAGGCAAGGGGAAAAGGGAAAGAGAATAGGGGAAGAGGAAAGGAAAAGAAAAAGAAATGAGAAAAAGAAAGGGGTGACACTACTAAACAAGAGAAAGGGGGAGGGGAAGGCTACAAATACGAAAGGAGTAGAGTGAGAAAGTAGAGGACAAAATGTGAGAAGGAGGGGTTAAGTAACGAAAAAAGAATAAAGAAAGAGAGTAGGGAAAAGTTTTGAGAATACTTTGAGGGGAAGGATGAGAGATATTTAAAAGCAAGAGATATTTTCACTCTCCCTTATTGTACTATATTCCAAGTTTTTGATTCCTAACTGAGGAAAACAAAGAGGGGAAACAAGGGGAGACGACGAGGGGGTGAACTGAAAAGGGAAAAGAGAGGAGATGACTTGTGTTTAGCTAAACTGGATACATCATCAGTGTGTTGCTTCCTTATTCTATATAATAATTACACAGTGAGAAGATAAGCATAATATATGTTTCCATCACTGAATGTAGGGAGAGGGAGAGGAAAGAATGGATAGTGGAAAAAGGGTGAAGAAGGGAGAGAAGAAGAAAGAGATGGAAGGGAACAATTCCTTTTGTATAAAAATGACATAAACTTTGTAAATGAAATTAAGAAGCAATTAATTTACACAGGCCTAAGTGAAGGAGGGAGGCAGGAGAGCCTGGAGGGAGGAAGGGAGGCAGCTAGGAAGGAGAAGAATATGGGGTAAAGGTGGGAAGGAGGTAGAACGAAAGAAAAGGAAGGAGGTAGAGAGAGACAAAGGAAGGTGGTAGGTAGATAGGAAGGAGGAGAAAGGACGAGAGAGGGATTTAAGAAGAAATGAGGAGGGAAAAGAGAGGAAGGCAGGGAGTAGAAAGACTGAAGGATCGAAGGAGTGAGACAGAAAGGATGAATGGAGATAGGTAAGAACTCTTTCTTACCTATTTCCAAGGTAAAAGGCAGGAAAAAGAATATAGGAGAAGTGTGGAACAGTCACAACTTCGCCATTAAAAGTGTTTAGGGTTCAAACGTGATACTTAAGTAGGAATGAAAGCCGCGGGAAGGTGAAGAGGAGGAGGAAGAGGAAGAAAAGATAGAAGAGAAGAAAGAGAAGGAAGAAGAAGAAATAGAAAAGAAAGTGTAGGAGGGAAGGCAACACTGTTTACGTTCACTTTATTTCCACTTCGTCTTTGTAAAAGCTGCCTAAATTTCCAGAATAATAAAGGACACTACAACACACCTGCCGTGTACAACACCGGAACAACACCAGACACATGATGAAATGGAACGACGCCCGCTCATCAGTAATTAAAGAACCACACCGCCCGCAGGGAAATATGCCTTCAACCTACTGCACTAATTTCACGCAGAATTACACAGAATAACGACATCATGATCATCTCAGAAATATTACCACGACTTTCTGAGCTTCATATATATAGATACTAGTCATATATATAGATATATGACTAGTGATACTAGTCATATATATAGATATATGACTAGTGATACTAGTCATATATAGATATATATGACTACTATCACCCTGAGTTAGAGAAACAGTCACACCAGTTTTCTTATAACTTTTTCGAAGAGAATTTAAATTCTCTTTACTGTAAATATTAAATTGCGTTGAACTTCCAGTTTTTCTTACGATGGAAATTTATTATAGAATTAACGGGTGATTACAAGCTAAATAAAGAACGTATATACATTATTTAGCGAATAACTGAATTATATTAATGAGAGATTTAATACAAGACACTTATAGCATATATCTTCTACTCTCTTCTTCGCTCAAGATAGACTCATATATTCCCTGCCGACGCGCGTAGTAATAATTTACATAATTTTATGTAAGGTTAATAGTTATTAGATGGGCCCTTCCAGGTACTTTTTCAACACTTAAGTGTCCCTGTAGAAATGGGAAATATCCCTGGGTGCAAGGGAAGTAATATATTAGGAGAGAAGGAGGGGAGGAAGGAGGGAAGGAAGGAGAGGAGGAAGGAGGGGAGGAAGGAGGTGAGGAAGGGGGGAAGAAAGGATGGGAGGAAGGAGGGGAGGAAGGAGGGGAGGAAGGGGGAAGGAAGGAGGGAGGAAGGAGGGGAGGAAGGGGGGAGGAAGGGGGAGGAAGGATGGGAGGAAGGAGGGGAGGAAGGAGGGAAGGAAGGATGGGAGGAAGGAGGGAAGGAAGGAGGGGAGGAAGGATGGGGGGAAAGGAGGGAGGAAGGATAGGGGGAAAGGGGGGGAAAAGAAGGGGGAAGGAAGGATGGGGGAAAAGGGGGAGGAAGGGGGGGAAAGGAAGGAGGGAGGAAGGAGGGGAAGGAGGGAGGAAGGTGGGGGGGAGGAAAGGAGGGGGGGAAGGAAGGAGGAGGAATAATGGGAGGAAGGAGGAAGGAGGAGGAAAGGAGGAGGAGGAAGGATGGGAGGAAGGAGGGGGAAGAGATGGAGGAAGGAGGGAGAGGGAGAAGGATGGGAGGAAGAAGGGAGAGGAGGGAGGAAGGAGGGGAGAAGGAGGGAGGAAGGAGGGAGGGAGGAGGGGAGGAAGGATGGGGAGGAAGGGGAGGAAGGAGGAGAGGAAGGAGGGGAGGAAGAGGGGGGGAAGGATGGAGGAAGATGGGAGGAAGGAGGGAGGAGGATGGGAAGGAAGGAGGAAGTACCAAAGAATAAGCTCCACAAGGACAACAGGAACAACAGTGTAGTTGAGCGGTATGTGAGGAAGATAGGATATTTTGAAGGATATCTTAAAAAAAACTTAAATATTTTTTGAAACCCATGAGCGTATTCCAGCAGGGGAGAGTGTTGGAGAACGAAGAAGAAGAAATGCTTTATCATCATTCCTCCATCACTGTTTGCAAAGGGGGGGGGGGGAGATGTGGCTTACTACAGAGGCTGCTACATACAGAAGCGTGCTTAGACTACAGAGGCGTGCTTACACTACAAGACGTCTTAACTACAGATACGCTGCACACTTACAGAGACGGCTTACACTACAGAGACGTGCTTACACTACAGACGTTGCTTGACACTACAGAGACAGGTGCTTACACTTTCAGAGACGTGCTTTACATTCAGATGACGTGCTTACACTACAGGAATCTTTACACTACAGACGTTCTTACACTTCAGGAGACGTGCTACACTACAGAGACGTGTTACACTACAAGACGTGCTTACTACAGAGACGTGCTACACTCAGAGACTGTGTTACACTACAGAACGTGCTTACACTACAGAGACGTGCTTACACTTCAGAGACGTGCTTACACTTCAGAGACGTGCTTACACTACAGAGACGTGCTTACACTACAGAGACGTGCTTACACTACAGAGACGTGCTTACACTACAGAGACGTGCTTACACTACAGAGACGTGCTTACACTACAGAGACGTGCTTACACTACAGATACGTGCTTACACTACAGAGACGTGCTTACACTACAGAGACGTGCTTACACTACAGAGACGTGCTTAAACTTCAGAGACGTGCTTACACTACAGAGACGTGCTTACACTACAGAGACGTGCTTACACTACAGAGACGTGCTTACACTACAGAGGCGTGCTTACACTACAGAGACGTGCTTACACTACAGAGACGTGCTTACACTACAGAGACGTGCTTACACTACAGAGACGTGCTTACACTACAGAGACGTGCTTACACTTCAGAGACGTGCTTACACTACAGAGACGTGCTTACACTACAGAGACGTGCTTACACTACAGAGACGTGCTTACACTACAGAGACGTGCTTACACTACAGAGGCGTGCTTACACTACAGAGGCGTGCTTACACTACAGAGGCGTGCTTACACTACAGAGGCGTGCTTACACTACAGAGACGTGCTTACACTACAGAGGCGTGCTTACACTACAGAGACGTGCTTACACTACAGGGCGTGCTTTACACTGCAGAGACGTGCTTACACTACAGAGCGTGCTTACACTACAGAGACGTGCTTACACTACAGAGGCGTGTTACACTACAGAGGACGTGCTTACACTACAGAGACGTGCTTACACTACAGAGACGTGCTTACACTACAGAGACGTGCTTACACTACAGAGACGTGCTTACACTACAGAGACGTGCTTACACTACAGAGACGTGCTTACACTACAGAGGCGTGCTTACACTACAGAGACGTGCTTACACTACAGAGGCGTACTCCTTTGTATGGACTGATGAAGTCACTGTGTGGCGAAACGTTTCCTCATTAAAGATTCCCAAGTGTTGCACATGTATCTAATTTATCAGCAATAAGGCCTACCTCCACGAATTAGTCCGGCCTCCATTAATAAAGATAACTCTCGTTGCCCAGTCTTAACTACACAAGAAATATCTCTACTTCTAAAGTCTTCACTACAGAAGTCTTATATCCACACGAGAATTACTAAATCCATATTTTAAGATAATTTCATGGAAGACTATACTAAAATCCATATTTTAAGACAATTTCGTGGAAGACTATACTAAAATCCATATTTTAAGACAATTTCGTGGAAGACTATACTAAAATCCATATTTTAAGACAATTTCGTGGAAGACTATACTAAATCCATATTTAAGATAATTCTGGAAGATATACTAAAATCCATATTTTAAGATAATTTCATGGAAGACTATACTAAAATCCATATTTTAAGATAATTTCATGGAAAACTATACTAAAATCCATATTTTAAGATAATTTCATGGAAAACTATACTAAAATCCATATTTTAAGATAATTTCATGGAAGACTATACTAAAATCCATATTTTAAGATAATTTCATGGAAGACTATACTAAAACAGTAGGTAATGGGAATGAAGAAATGACCATTGCAACACACGTACTGAGAAACACAGTCTTCTGATGGAGAAAAATCCCTAACAACTATATTTTCATAATCCCATTTAGCTTTTCTTTTGCCTCTTTTAACTTCCATCTTAATGTGAAGATAATTACCTACAACACCTTCATATCTTCCAACAGTACAATGTGTTTCCCAGTGCACTGTTTTTTTTTTAAATTATTGGCTTGTAAAAGACAATATTTCTAATGTGTTTTATATACTTATGTGCATTATTGTTATTATTATTATTATTATTATTATTATTATTATTATATTATTATTATTATTATTATTATTATTATTATTATTATTATTATTATATATTATAATAATTGCATTTTATTATTTATTATTATTATTGCTATATTATTATTATTACTTATTATTATTTACGTTATTATTATTATTATTATTATTATTATTATTATTATTATTTATTATTATTATTATTATTATTATTATATTATTATTATTATTTTTATTTATGATTATTATAATGATGGCAACATCTCAAGTTACTTAACTTTCCTTTACCTCCTGAATCTCAGGAACTTATCCGAGCCTATCCCAGATTTTCTCAGCTCTTTCGAAATATCTTCAACTTTCCTCAACCCTCTCCTGCCCTCCTCCTCCTCCTCCTCCTCCTCAGCTAATATCCCAACCCATTTTTAAAACCAAAGCTCTCTATATCCTCTGGTTTCTTTTTCATATGGATCTTTCTCTTCATCGCTAGCTCACATCTCTACTCCTACCCATCTCCTAGCCCTCTCTCGCTACCCCAGCTCGGGATAGGGGGATTGTGATAGAGGAACCAGGAGGTGTACAGAACAGCTGTTGACATCCTGTTTGATCTGATGCTCTCAAAGAGCCAAGGGAGACCAGAACTAGAATGTGTTCAGAGCTATACCTCACTCAACAGGCAGTATGGTGCTGCATTGACCCTCCCCACGTCAAGGTGGAACTAAACCAATTGCTGATTCAGAACTTTGAGTCTACATTTACAGACTGTATCACTCCTCTACGTCGCCCTTGTGAAAGCTGGAGAACCTGTCTAGTGTAGGGCACTGGGCCAGAGTACGGGTATTCATGATTTGTCTAAACTACCCCTCGGCTATCTTCCATAGTGGACCTGACCAGTGCTGACTGGACCATGTCAGTGGCTCAGTCAGGCGTTGCTTGTTCCGGATTTTAGCTGATTTTAGATCATTTCAATGAATTTTTCTGACCTTTTCGTTTCGGACCATGACTGAAAGTATTTCGTTGACTGATTTGGACCTTAAATGGTGTGGGTCACTTCAATGAATAATTTGGACCATGAGGACCGCAAAGTGTTGTTCCAGCCATGGTATTTTGTAGTTTGTTCTTCAAGAACAAATAATTTTTTTTACTAACTACTAAGTAATTCGAATAACACAATAGGTGAATAAAACATCTACATTATATTCTACTTAATTCTACTTTCTCTCAGCAGAGTTTCTGCCTCGTGATTAAGCGACGTAGGATCAATTCTTCTCCAAGATTATGTTTAAAACACAAAATCTCTTTTCCCCAGTGCAGGAAACGCGAAGCCGTGTGCTACAGTAATGGGATCAGCCATTAACATTTTTCTTGTGATTTAAAAAAAATAGGGACAGCATTTCCCCAAATGATAAAAATCGAAAAAATAGAGAAAAAGAGGATGATTAATAGTTACAAGCATGTTAGGGAATTGTCGGAGGAAGGATTTACATGTGTGTGTGTGTGTGTGTGTGTGTGTGTGTGTGTGTGTGTGTGTGTGTGTGTGTGTGTTGTGTGTGTGTGTGGTGTGTGTGTGTACTCACCTATTTGTGGTTGCAGGGGTCGAGTCACAGCTCCTAGGTTTGCGTTTTAACTTCCTACTTACCTACCTTTACGGGCCTTGTCATGTATATTCTTAAAACTATGTATGGTGCTTTCTCCCACAGATTCTTCGTCGAGGTCTTTCCAGTTCCTGACCATGGTTCCAGAAATACCTCCTGGAATATTTATGACTCATCTGTGTCTTCACTTCCAACTGTGCAACCGTGTATTTGGTTTCTGCCTCTCAAACAGCCTGTCTCTGTTTATTCAATCCTTCTGAGTATTTTGAATAATGTTATCATGGCTCCTCTGCTTCTCCCGTACTTTGAAGTCGTCAAATTTAATTCCTATAGTATTTCCTCTTATATTTTTTCCTCAGCCAAATACCGACCTTGCGGAACCCCGTTTGTCATTCTTTCCCATTATAAAATCTTTCTCTGGCGATCATTCTTTGCCTTATTCGCCTAAGATAATCTTTGATTTCTGCGAGGTGCAGTATCAAATGTCTTCTTCCAGCTCAAGAATATACAATCTACCCATTCTTCTTTGTTCTGTCTCGCTTGTTACTTTGTCATGGACTTCCAGCAGGTTTGTAAATCAGGATATAACTTTTCTGAACTCGTGCTGGTTATTGTCTATCAAACACTTTTCTCCAAGTGCTCCACCACTTTTCTTCTGATTATCTTCTCCATTACCCTACACAGTATACATGTAGGGGATACCGGTCTATAGTTCAACGCTACCTGTCTGTCACCTTACAGATTGAGACTACATTCATCTGGTAACTTTCCCAGTGTCCACTGAGTTCTTGAAGATTTCAGAAAGTTGTTCAGACAGTGCTTCTGTTCCCTTTCACAGAATCTATGGTGACACCTTGTCAGGTGGCAGTACATTTGATATATCCAGCTCACTCAAAAGATTTCTTTTTCTCTTACACGCTTATTGTAAAAGCTGTTGGTGTACCCTTTTATCTTAAGCTCATATTGATGTCCCCTTTCCAGTGGAACGTCATTATAAAAAAGTATTCCTACCCCCGTTTTTCCTCCTCTTTTCTATTTCACACACACACAAACACAAATGTCTTTGACAACTAGTAACTACTACTACTACTACTACAGCTATACACAAACATTTTGGAGGCTGGCATGAAAACCGATAGTTCGCTGTGGGGCCACCCCCCAGCTGTGTCAACAAAGCACCCAGGAAAACAGCTAATTTTGTTTACTTACAATGATCCGTGTTTTTTACCCCAACAGCTGGTCGGCGTCAATAAGTGCCGGGCGATGATTGCTTGCCACCGGGATCTTGGTGGCAATGGCAGTGTAGAAGAGGAAGGATGAAAGGGGGGGGGAAAAGGGGGGGATGTGGGAGGGGGGGTTGATGTCCCTCCATCACTTTTTTCTAATTTTTTTCCCAACTTTTTTCTTTAAATTTTCCTCTTCCTCTCACCTTCTTCTCTTCTCATCTTCCTCTCCTCCCCCTTCCTCTCTCCTCTCTCCGCAAGGTTTGTGAGTATGTCAGCCCTTCAAACTACCAGGTCAGGCTTTTTGTGGAACTCGACTGAGGGTGAAGGGGGGGTGTAAGGGGCGAATTCCCTTCCCTCCTCCACTGCCTTTTCCCGGGCGTTTCGAAATAATTCCCCAGCAAGAAAAACTTCTATAGCCTGGTTTACTGGCGTGAGTACAACAAAATATCTAAACAGTGGAAAATTAAAATTAAAATTATATATTATTTTATAATATATATATAATATATATATATTATTTATATATATTATTATTATTATATATATTAAATTTTTATATATATATATTTTTAATATATATATTTTTATATATTTAATAAAAGATATATAAATTATCAATGAAATCTGAAACAAGTGATTTTTGGAAAACATTAACAGAAATGCGGCTTGGGGGGATGGATGCTGTGTTCCCAAATACTGTACTGTGCGAAGTGAACGAAACATTTTTCCTCTAGGTGGTGGTCCCGTGGACAGAGACATGCGTACTTCGCAGTTCACACACACACTTTAAAAACCATTCGTCTACAAAACACACACCCCCACCACAAAACACACACACACAAAAACACAGGAGTTTAAGGGGAAAGGGGCACAAAAGACCACAGACAGAGTATAGGCTAGGTGGAAAAAGACTGAAAAAACCCTCACTCAAGGAAAAAGATCTTGGGGGGAGAAAAACACCCAGCATGTCCCCCGGAAGCAAAACACAATCAGAATAAAAATGCTGCAGCATAGGGGGCCTTTCAAACCTGAGAACAGCATTTTCCCAAAACCTTAGTAAAAGGGAATTTATTCAAAGGGAAATGTACAAAAAAATGTAAAGTCAGGCCCCAAATGGGTATGCAGCAAAGGGATTTTGGAAACCCCCCCACTTGATAAAAAAACACTTTAAAAAACTAGAGAAAGTACAAAAAGGTTTTGGGCAAGGTTAGTTCCAAACTTTTAAGGGGGAAAGTTCCCCAAAGAAGAAAAATTAAGGGAAACGGCCTGACGAAAAATGGGGCCAGGAGGGTCCAAAGGGGGGACATGATAACGACATATAAAAAAACTGGTGGAATAGGGCAAAAGGGGGACAAAAGGGCAGGGTTTTCCCGGGAGGGGGCACAGAAAACCCAAAAGGCCCCAATTGGGAAATTTGGGAAGGGGGCAAAAATGAGTCCGAGAAAATTTGTAGGAAAATATTCTCTTTCATGAGTTGTAAGGCAGGGGGAATAGCCTAAAAAAGACGTATTGGGGGGCAGGGAACCCCTACAAAAAGTTTTAAAACGAGGTTTTTATAAAGCTCATGGGGCGGGGGGAGAAAAAGGGCCTGTGCAAAACCCGGGGAAGAGGGTGGGCCGGAAAATAAAGGGCTCGAACCCCCGCAACCCCAAATAGGTTTGGGACAAATAGGTGAGAAACCCCACACACACCAACTGAAGTGGAGAAAAATAAGGTACGTATTAATTCGTTAAAACCCCGGGTTTTATGACATAAACACCGGGAATTGGGAAGGGTTAAAGGGGAACCCGGGTTTATGATGAAAAGGGGCATCCCCAATTTTCCCTTTGGTCGGAAGCCTTCAATAGAATCCAAAGGGTTCTTAAACCCTTGGGGGTTTTCCTTGCTTTTAAGACACAAAATAACCCCCGTTCCCGCATTTATTTACAAAACTTAATGGTTCCTCGGGGGGCTAGGCAAAAGAGTTAAACTCTTTTTTTCTCTCTCTGTTCCTTTTTTTCTCTTCTTTCCATCTTTTCTTTTTCCCTTTTGCTTTCCCCCCCTCTTTTTTTCCCCATTTTTAAACTTTATTCCTTACATCCGTTTAATTTCCTTTTTCCCCTTACCTTCCCCTCCAACTCTCTCCTTCCTTTTATTCTCTCTCTCAGTTCCTCAGTCTTCTTTTTTCCCCCGTCTCCTGTTTCTCCCCTCTTTTTTTTTCCGTCCCCTGTTTCTGTCTATTTTTACGTCACTCTGTGTCCCGTCTTTTTTTCCCGTTTTGTTTTTTGTTTTTGTCTGTTTTGTCTGTCGTTTCTCTTCCCCCTCTCTCCCCCCCTGGTTTTCCCCCAAATTTTTTCTCAATTTTAAAACCCTTTTCCCCCAATTATTCTTTCCTTTCATTCACCCCTCATTTATCTTCCTGCTTACTCAGCTTCCCGAAAAATGTTAAAAAAATTTTTCCATGAATTTAAAGTGTTTTTTTCAGCCTAACAATTTAACCCCGAAGATGTAAATAAATCTTATGAAAATTTTAAATTGGGTTTTAAAACCTAACAAAATTTTCCCTGAAAAATGTAAATAAATCTTATGAAATTTTAACCCCTTTTTTTTTCAAAACCTAACAGTTTAACCCGAAAAATGTAAATAAAAACCTTTTGATTTTAACCTTGTTTTACAGCCTAACAATTTACCCTGAAGATGTAAATAAATCTTATGAATTTAACCTTGTTTTACAGCCTAACAATTTACCATGAAGATGTAAATAAATCTTATGAATTTAACCTTGTTTTACAGCCTAACAATTTACCATGAAGGAAAACTATCTGCAGTAATTTACACAAGTTTTCAACTTATTTACACTCATTTATATGTGGATTGAGCTCTTTTAAAAATGTTTTAACCCTTAAATGGTCCAAACGTATATATACGTTTTTTCAACATCTACATTTTTTTTGTTATATTTGAAAATATGTAAAAAAAAGTAGATCTACTTTTGTAACATTACGAATTTGAACGTCGATCTGTTTGGTCCGTTTTTAAATTAATTTTACAGATTGTTGATGTAAGTGATGATCTGTGTATTTCGTATTTTACTGCACATGTAAATTTTATCAAACACCTCAACTACTGGGAACGCTTGGAACTTGTACTCCCTGGAACGCAGGCGAGAGAGGTATATCATAATTAACACTTGGAAAATCCTAGAAGGAATGGTCCCGAGTCTGCACACAGAAATCACTCCCTACGAAAGTAAAAGACTGGGCAAGAGGTGCAAAATACCCCCAATGAAAAGTGGAGGCGCCATTGGTACACTATGAGAAAACACCATAAGTGTCCGGGGCCCAAGACTATTCAAAAGGCTCCCACCATGACTGTTCAACAGCCTCCCAGCATGCACTAGGGGAATTATCAATAGGCCCCTGGCTGCCTTCAAGAGGGAGCTGGACAGATACTTAAAGTCGGTGCCGGATCAGCCGGGCTGTGGTTCGTACGTTGGACTAAGTGCGGCCAACAGTAACAGCCTGGTTGATCAGGCCCTGATCCACCGGGAGGCCTGATCGTGGACTGGGCCGTGGGGGCGTTGATCCCCGAAATACCCTCCAGGTAGACTCCAGGTAGACTGAGGTCCTCTTCAGCAGATCTGCTGAGTCGTCTTTAGTGGACAAAGGATTGAGGCAGTACCATTTCTTTTGCCTTGAGACCCACACGGGTCTTTGCTGTCATCTGCCTTCTCACATCCGTCACTGTCAGCTGTCAATTGTCACCTATCGGTTATCACCTGTTAGCTGTCATCTTGTGCTATCTTATTACAGTCAGCCACATGTATGAGAGTTGTAGGTGATAGATGTATTTATTGAGGGTAATTTTAGTGTAGTATTATACATTTGAGTAATATTATACATTTAGAATAATTGCTAATCCCGTGTGGGTCGTTTAGTGCAAGGAAATGTGAAGATTCGCTCCTCCGTTCACTCATTTTGAGACAGACATGTTGTCCTCGCTGCCAGGCAGCTTCCAGCATAAGCTGGTGCTGGCTCATGTCTAAGTTTCACGGTGTTAGACTTTTAGATTTTGATAGCTCTAAGATTTTTATAAATTATATTTGTATTACTCTTAGATATTTAGAACTCTGAAGCATTTAGAATTTTGAAAATTTCAGAACTTTTTTCAGATCTTTTTTCAGAACTGTAGAGATTCTTTTAATAATGGACATTTTCCAACTCTAAACAATATGTAAGATGTGGATGTGACGTTATTTTTCCACCAACCATTTTTTATCAACGTAATAGTTAAGAAAATTATATTTTAAGTCCATGAACTCCCTGCAGGTTGAGGCATGAGTGACAGTGTGCCTCCAAGGCTCTAAAAACCAAGCTGAGACATGTATTTACTCTCACATATCAGCGGGTCGCCTCATGGACATGAATCGGGCCGGGACTACTCTATAACCCCACCCAGTGGATCCTCAGATGCAGCATTCTCCACCTGACCTCAACATTCTGACTATAAATACTCCCGTACCTTCCACCCCAGGTAGATCTGTTTGTGACTTGAAAAAGCCCACTGTGTGGGCGAAACTTTGTCAATGAAGGATCACATTAAACTGCACATGTGTTTATGTTTCCATTGTCTGGTACCCATTCATCCAGTCCTTCGTTGACCGAACTGACTGACTGGGTCGGTGTTATTGTTGACCTGACACCATCGCTACGGTTTAAGTACGCTTTCAGTGCTGTTTAAGTACTGTGTGTTCCCAGTGTGTCTTACTTTACATAACGATGCTATTTAAGAACATAAGAACATAAGAAAAGAGGAACACTGCAGCAAGCCTGTTGGCCCATACTAGGCAGGTCCTATGTGGTTTTTAGTTCAATTGAAGAGAGAGAGAGAGAGAGAGAGAGTGTGTTTGTGTGTATATGAGTGTTTGTGAGGGGTGTGTACTCACACACTTCCTTACTGTGTAAGGAACCAGCCGTATGATGCTGTGTAAGGAACCTCCCGTATGAAGATAGACTTAAAGCCTTAAATCTCCACTCTCTGGAGAGGCGTAGAATGAGGGGAGATATCATTGAAGTGTATAAGTGGATGACGGGCATAAACAAGGGAGATATTAATAAAGTACTGAGGGTGTCGAACCAGGTAAGAACCAGAAATAATGGATTTAAGTTGGATAAATTTAGATTTAGAAAGGACATAGGTAAGTACTGGTTTTCTAACAGAGTTGAACATTAAAATGGTATAAAATACCGACAGGTTGTTAGGTAAGACACATATGCAACAGTTAGGTATCTTTATTATGAAACGTTTCGCCTACACAGTAGGCTTCTTCAGTCAAGTACAGAAAAGTTGATAGAAGCAGAAGATACTTGAAGACGATGTAATCAGTCCATCACCCTTAAAGTTTTGAGGTGGTCAGTCCCTCAGTCTGGAGAAGAGCATTGTTCCATAGTATGAAACAATATGGAGAAGAAGTGACAGGATGGAGCTTTTTATAGCGCCAAGAGGTGAGACGTAGGCCACTAGGAGAGGTAAGAACTCAGATGTTGAGAGGTCAGGTCCCTCTCAAATCCAGCCCCTCTCACTAGTGGAAGTTGTCG
>NC_069450.1:25130161-25137661 GCF_026875155.1 Cherax quadricarinatus
TGTTTGCAAGCATCTGGAGCCTTGTTTGTCTTGCTTGCAATTATCTGAAACCTTGTTTGCCTTGTTTGCAAGCATCTGGAACCTAGTTTGACTAGTTTTCTAGCATCTGGAGCATTGTTTGCCTTGTTTGCAAGCATCTGGAGCCTTGTTTGTTTTGTTTGAAAGCAACTGGAGTTTTGTTTGCCTCAGTAAGTATCACTAGCCTTGTTTGTCTTGTTTGCAAGCATCTGGAGCCTAGTTTGTCTTGCTTGCAATAAACTGGAACCTTGTTTGCCTTGTTTGCAAGCATTTGGAGCCTTGTTTGCAAGCATCTTGAACCTTGTTTGACTAGTTTTCTAGCATCTGAAGCCTTGTTTGTCTTGTTTGCAAGCATCTGGAGCCTAGTTTGTCTTGCTTGCAATAAACTGGAACCTTGTTTGCCTTGTTTGCAAGCATTTGGAGCCTTGTTTGCAAGCATCTTGAACCTTGTTTGACTAGTTTTCTAGCATCTGAAGCCTTGTTTGCCTTGTTTGCAAGCATCTGGAGCCTAGTTTGTCTTGTTTGCGATGCAAGCATCTTGAACCTTGTTTGACTAGTTTTCTAGCATCTGGAGCCTTGTTTGCCTTGTTTGCAAGCATCTGGAGCCTAGTTTGTCTTGTTTGCGACACACTGCGATACTGTTTGCTTGACAGCCTGAGACAGAATTCTCTCACTTGTGGCAAGAAAATGATATGAAGAAGAAAGAGCAAAGATAGTGATAGAAAAACGCACTTACGAAGTTGAGGGGCAGATAAATACAGAAGGAGATGAAAGGAGAGGAGGTGATAAGATTGGAATTGCCAAAAAAACGCACGAGAATGATACAAGTGCTGATAAACCAGGAAGGGAGAGAGAGAGTGACGTAAGATAAGAGAGAGATAAATTAGAAATTGGTGAGGAAGTGACAGAGGAGTAAGAGGAGAAGGAAGGAGGAGGAGAGGAAGAAGAGGAGGATAAACTGATAAGGAAGTATGAGGTCAATGGCCCGTTGCTTTACCATGAATAAATAAAGTATAATAACGAAAGAGGATAAATATTAAGGGAAGAAAACAAGATAATAATAATAATAATAATAATAATAATAATAATAATAATAATAATAATAATAATAATATAATAATAATAATAATAAATAATAATAATAATAATAATAATAAAATAATAATAATAATAATAATATAATAATAATAATAATAATAATAATAATAATAATAATAATAATAATAATTAAAACGATAGAAGACTATATGAAAAGAAAATGAAATAAGAATAACAAGACGGCAAGAAATAAGAAATAAAGACGCAAAAGAAGATAATAAGAAGAAATGAAAGAAGAGAAGGTTAAGAAGAGGACAGGAATAATTAAAACGAGGCGAGAATAAAAGAGAGAAGAAGAGAATAAGAAGAGAAGAGAAAAGAAGAGAATAAGAGAATCAGAGAAGAGAATAAGAAGAGAATAAGAAGAGGAGAGGAGAGGTGTTGAGAGGTGTGTCAAACTTGAGCAACAACCTGCCCTGACTCTCCAACTAATGACTCAAGACACAGAGTAATAGTCTCAACTTTCCTTCCACTTAAAGGAGATTTTTTTTCCGTGTTACTCCTCACTTTACACTCATTTTCCTCTTCCTGTCCATCCCTCTCCCTTCCTCCCCTCCTTTCGTAACCCTTTTCATTTCCTTCTCCCTCCCCTATTCCTTCATGACCTTTCCTTGACCTACTATTCACTTGTTTCCTTTTCATTTCCCCTTCTTTAACACAGTTCACTTAGTGTGTGTGCTGATTGGTGGATACTTGTTCACTTAGTGTGTGCTGATTGGTGGATACTTGTTCACTTAGTGTGTGTGCTGATTGGTGGATTCTTGTTCACTTAGTGTGTGCTGATTGGTGGATACTTGTTCACTTAGTGTGTGCTGATTGGTGGATACTTGTTCACTTAGTGTGTGCTGATTGGTGGATACTTGTTCACTTAGTGTGTGCTGATTGGTGGATACTTGTTCACTTAGTGTGTGCTGATTGGTGGATACTTGTTCACTTAGTGTGTGCTGATTGGTGGATTCTTGTTCACTTAGTGTGTGCTGATTGATGGATACTTGTTCACTTAGTGTGTGCTGATTGGTGGATTCTTGTTTACTTAGTGTGTGCTGATTGGAGGATTCTTGTTCACTTAGTGTATGCTGATTGGTGGATACTTGTTCACTTAGTGTGTGCTGATTGGAGGATTCTTGTTCACTTAGTGTGTGCTGATTGGTGGATTCTTGTTCACTTAGTGTGTGCTGATTGGTGGATTCTTGTTCACTTAGTGTGTGCTGATTGGTGGATTCTTGTTTACTTAGTGTGTGCTGATTGGAGGATTCTTGTTTACTTAGTGTGTGCTGATTGGTGGATACTTGTTCACTTAGTGTGTGCTGATTGGAGGATTCTTGTTCACTTAGTGTGTGCTGATTGGAGGATACTTGTTCACTTAGTGTGTGCTGATTGGTGGATTCTTGTTCACTTAGTGTATGCTGATTGGTGGATTCTTGTTCACTTAGTGTGTGCTGATTGGTGGATTCTTGTTCACTTAGTGTGTGCTGATTGGTGGATTCTTGTTCACTTAGTGTGTGCTGATTGGTGGATTCTTGTTCACTTAGTGTGTGCTGATTGGTGGATTCTTGTTCACTTAGTGTGTGCTGATTGGTGGATACTCGTTCACTTAGTGTGTGCTGATTGGTGGATACTTGTTCACTTAGTGTGTGCTGATTGGTGGATACTTGTTCACTTAGTGTGTGCTGATTGGTGGATACTTGTTCACTTAGTGTGTGATGATTGGTGGATACTTGTTCACTTAGTGCGTCCTGATTGGTGGATACTTGTTCACTTAGTGTGTGCTGATTGGTGGATACTTGTTCACTTAGTGAGTGCTGATTGGTGGATTCTTGTTTACTTAGTGTGTGCTGATTGGAGGATTCTTGTTCACTTAGTGTGTGCTGATTGGTGGATACTTGTTCACTTAGTGTGTGCTGATTGGAGGATTCTTGTTCACTTAGTGTGTGCTGATTGGTGGATTCTTGTTCACTTAGTGTGTGCTGATTGGTGGATTCTTGTTCACTTAGTGTGTGCTGATTGGAGGATTCTTGTTCACTTAGTGTGTGCTGATTGGTGGATACTTGTTCACTTAGTGTGTGCTGATTGGAGGATTCTTGTTCACTTAGTGTGTGCTGATTGGAGGATTCTTGTTCACTTAGTGTGTGCTGATTGGTGGATACTTGTTCACTTAGTGTGTGCTGATTGGAGGATTCTTGTTCACTTAGTGCGTGAAGATTGGTGGATACTTGTTCACTTAGTGTGTGCTGATTGGAGGATTCTTGTTCACTTAGTGTGTGCTGATTGGAGGATTCTTGTTCACTTAGTGTGTGCTGATTTGGGGGATTCTTGTTCACTTAGTGTATGCTGATTGGTGGATTCTTGTTCACTTAGTGTGTGCTGATTGGTGGATTCTTTTTCACTTAGTGTGTGCTGATTGGTGGATTCTTGTTCACTTAGTGTGTGCTGATTGGTGGATTCTTGTTCACTTAGTGTGTGCTGATTGGTGGATTCTTGTTTCACTTAGTGTGTGCTGATTGGTGGATTCTTGTTCACTTAGTGTGTCTGATTGTGGATTCTTGTTCACTTAGTGTGTGCTGATTGGTGGATTCTTGTTTACTTAGTGTGTGCTGATTGGAGGATTCTTGTTTACTTAGTGTGTGCTGATTGGTGGATACTTGTTCACTTAGTGTGTGCTGATTGGAGGATTCTTGTTCACTTAGTGTGTGCTGATTGGAGGATTCTTGTTTACTTAGTGTGTGCTGATTGGTGGATTCTTATTCACTTAGTGTATGCTGATTGGTGGATTCTTGTTCACTTAGTGTGTGCTGATTGGTGGATTCTTGTTCACTTAGTGTGTGCTGATTGGTGGATTATTGTTCACTTAGTGTGTGCTGATTGGTGGATTCTTGTTCACTTAGTGTGTGCTGATTGGTGGATACTTGTTCACTTAGTGTGTGATGATTGGTGGATACTTGTTCACTTAGTGTGTCCTGATTGGTGGATACTTGTTCACTTAGTGTGTGCTGATTGGTGGATACTTGTTCACTAGTGAGTGCTGATTGGGTGGATTCTTGTTTACTTAGTGTGTGCTGATTGGAGGATTCTTGTTCACTTAGTGTGTGATGATTGGTGGATACTTGTTCACTTAGTGTGTGCTGATTGGAGGATTCTTGTTCACTTAGTGTGTGCTGATTGGTGGATTCTGTTCACTTAGTGTGTGCTGATTGGTGGATTCTTGTTCACTTAGTGTGTGCTGATTGGAGGATTCTTGTTCACTTAGTGTGTGCTGATTGGTGGATACTTGTTCACTTAGTGTGTGCTGATTGGAGGATTCTTGTTCACTTAGTGTGTGCTGATTGGAGGGTTCTTGTTCACTTAGTGTGTGCTGATTGGTGGATACTTGTTCACTTAGTGTGTGCTGATTGGAGGATTCTTGTTCACTTAGTGCGTGATGATTGGTGGATACTTGTTCACTTAGTGTGTGCTGATTGGAGGATTCTTGTTCACTTAGTGTGTGCTGATTGGAGGATTCTTGTTCACTTAGTGTGTGCTGATTGGTGGATTCTTGTTCACTTAGTGTATGCTGATTGGTGGATTCTTGTTCACTTAGTGTGTGCTGATTTGGGGGATTCTTTTTCACTTAGTGTGTGCTGATTGGTGGATTCTTGTTCACTTAGTGTGTGCTGATTGTGGATTCTTGTTCACTTAGTGTGTGCTGATTGGTGGATTCTTGTTCACTTAGTGTGTGCTGATTGGTGGATTCTTGTTCACTTAGTGTGTGCTGATTGGTGGATTCTTGTTCACTTAGTGTGTGCTGATTGGTGGATTCTTGTTCACTTAGTGTGTGCTGATTGGTGGGTTATTGTTCACTTAGTGTGTGCTGATTGGTGGATTCTTGTTCACTTAGTGTGTGCTGATTGATGGATTCTTGTTCACTTAGTGTGTGCTGATTGGTGCATTCGTGTTCAACTAGCGTGTTCTGATTGTTCTTTGAGCTGAATTATGTATACTGACCTTTGCAAGGTCAGTATACATCGTATAATAATACATAAGATATTCATCCCCAAATTATATCCCTGTGGAAGGTATTAAAAGACCCGAAAATGGAAGCTGTAGCTGCGGATTTCGGCTGTGTTTGAGCACATCTTCAGAGGCAACCAGAAATACAGATGAATGGTTGGAAGCTCATCTTTAATGTTGCCTCGGAGACGACGTTACTAATGTATAATTGGAAGGTTTTTCTTACATTAATTGCGATGGTGATTTTTTTAGCTTGATTCCGACACTAAATTCTCGGCCAAATTTATATTCTTTTAAATAGGTATCAGATATGTGGGGTGTGGGATGCTGTGGGAGGAGGAGGGAAGGAAAAGTAGGGAATGGGAGTGGAAGGAGATAGGAAGGAAGGGGAAAGGAATTAAATAAATATACATTACGCACTGACAGACAGACAGACAGACACACACACACACACTCACACCCACACACACACACACACACACACACACACATGGGGGTCCCGAAACATGGAGAGCCAGGATGTTGGACGTGGTGCTGGAAAACCTCATGCACCAACATGTTAAGGACACTACCAGAGTGAGAGGGGAGGATGAACCAGCAAGATTGGACCTTGTGTTCACCCTGGGAAGCTCAGACATTGAGGACATCAAGTATGAGAGTCCCCTAGGAGCTAGCGACCACGTGGTTCTGTGCTTTGAATACATAGTAGAGCTGCAAGTGGAGAGAATAACAGGAGTAGAATGGGAAAAGCCTGACTGTAAAAGAGGGGACTTTATAGGGTTGAAGAACTTCCTGCGGGAGGTCCAGTGGGACAGAGAACTGGCAGGAAAGCCAGTAAATGAAATGATGGAATATGTAAACAACAAAATGCAAGGAGGCAGTGGAAAGGTTCATTCCCAAGGGCAACAGTAACAACGGGAAGACCAGAACAAGCCCCTGGTTTACCCGACGGTGTAAGGAGGCAAAAACAAAGTGCAATAGAGAATGGAAAAAGTACAGAAGGCAGAGAACACACGAAAATAGGGGATCAGTCGCAGAGCCAGAATGAGTACGCACAGGTAAGGAGGGAGGCCCAGCGACAGTATGAAAATGACATAGCATCGAGAATCAAGACTGACCCGAAACTGTTGTAATAGCCACATCAGGAGGAAGACAACAGTCAAAGACCAGTGATCAGATTAAGGACAGAAGGTGGAGAACTCACAAGAAATTATCAGGAGTATGTGAGGAGCTGAACAGAGATTTAAGGAAGTTTTTACAGTAGAGACAGGAAGGGCTGTGGAAGACAGCACAGAAGGAACATCAAGAGGGAATATACCAACAAGTGTTGGATGACATACGAACAACTAGAAGGAGGTGAAGAAGCTCTTAAGTGACCTGACACCTCAAGGCGATGGGACCGGACAACATCTCCCCATGGGTCCTTGAAGAAGAGCAGAGATGCTGTGTGTGCCTCTAACCACAATCTTCAACACATCCCTTGAAACTGGCAACTACCTAGAAAAGGAAGACAGCTAATGTAGTCCCCATATTAAGAAAGGAACAGAAACGAGGCACTAAACTACAGACCTTGTCTCTGACATGTATTGTGTGCAAAGTCATGGAGAAGATTATCAGGAGGAGAGTAGTCGAACACCTGGAAAGGAACAAGATTATAAATGAAAACCAGCATGGGTTCATGGAAGGCAAATCTTGTATCACAAACCTCCTGGAGTTTTATGACAAGGTAACAGAAGTAAGACACGAGAGAGAGGGTTGGGTAGATTGCGTTTTCCTAGACTGCAGGAAGGCCTTTGACACAGTTCCCCACAAGAGATTAGTGCAGAAGCTGGAGGATCAGGCACACGTAAAAGGAAGGGCACTGCAATGGATAAGGAATACCTGACAGGGAGGCAGCAACGAGTCATGGTACGTGAAGAGGTATCACAGTGGCGCCTGTTACGAACGGGGTCCCACAGGGGTCAGTTCTAGGACCAGTGCTATTTTTGATATATGTGAACGACATGAATGGAAGGAATAGACTCTGAAGTGTCCCTGTTCGCAGATGACTGAAGTTGATGAGAAGAATTAAATCGACGTAGATGAGGCAGGACTGCAAAAGACCTGGAGAGCTGACATGTGGTCCAGTAACTGGCTTCTCGAATTCAATCCAGCCAAATGCAAAGTCATGAAGATTGGGGAGGGGCAAAGAAGACCGCAGACAGAGTATAGGCTAGGTGGACAAAGACTACAGACCTCGCTCAGGGAGAAAAACCTTGGGGTGACCATAACACCGAGCACATCACCGGAGGCACACATCAACCAAATAACAGCTGCAGCATACGGGTGCCTGGCAAACCTGAGAATAGCATTCCATACAGGAATCGTTCAAGACACTGTACACTGTGTATGTTAGGC
>NC_069450.1:25139774-25156761 GCF_026875155.1 Cherax quadricarinatus
GCTAGATGACAGGGGCTGGTTACCTGGAGGTTACCTGGAGGTTATTCCGGGGAATCAACGCCCCCGCGGCCCGGTCCACGACCGGGCCTCCCGATGGAATCAGGGCCTGATAACTAGGCTGTTACTGCTGGCCGCACGCTTCCGAGTACGAGCCACAGCCCGGCTGTTTCCGGGCACTGACTTTAGGTATCTGTCCAGCTCTCTCTTGAAGGAAAGCCAGGGTTTATTGGCAATTTCCCTAATGCTTGATGGAGGCTGTTGAACAGTTTTGGGCCCGACACTTATGGTGTTTTCTCTTAGTGTCCCAAGGGCGCCCCTACATTTTTTTGGGCGGCATTTGCATCGCCTGCCCAGTCTTTTACTTTCGTAGGGAGTGATTTCTGTGTGCAGATTTGGGACCATTCCTTCCAAGATTTTCCAAGTGTAGATTATGATATATCTCTCCCTCCTGCTTTCCAACGAGTACAAGTCAAGTGCTTCCAAGCGTTCCCAGCAGAAGTAAGGAAACATGCCCGACATTTACACCTGTACCAGTGGTCCCTCAGCGTACTGCTGAGGCGAGTAACAACTGACCGCAACATTGACGAAATTAAAAAAAACAAACATGGTACCATGGGTTTACGTCTGGCAGCGCGAGATATATGACTTTAAAGCGTTAGTATCCCTACACATGCGAGGAAAGTTGGATTATTATTAACTCTGATGGTTAATAACCCAGGAAAGCCCACTAAAGACAAGCAGTATGTTAGGTAAGACACATATGCAACAGTTAGGTATCTTTATTTCGAAACGTTTCGCCTACACAGTAGGCTTCTTCAGTCGAGTACAGAAAAGTTGATAGAAGCAGAAGAGACTTGAAAGACGATGTACTCGACTGAAGAAGCCTACTGTGTAGGCGAAACGTTTCGAAATAAAGATACCTAACTGTTGCATATGTGTCATACCTAACAACCTGTCGGTATTTTATATCCATTTTAAGGTACAAGCAGTATGGCTTATTTCCATTGAGGTCATTTTGTTTGCTCTTCGCCCAGGATTGCCACCCATAACAGTCACCCAGGTGACTTATCAACTTCTAGGTGAACTGAGCCAACAGATGTAGGAAAACACACTCAACGTTAACACTTTTCCAGGATTCGAACCCGGGGCATTCCCTTGTGAGCTGCAAATGCTTCCACTTGAGCTATGGTTAAAAAGTAATAATAATAATAATAATAATAATAACAATTTAGAGGGCAAAAAAGCAGATGCAGCCAATGCCAGAACAGTGATTAAGATTTTATGATAACTTTAATACAAGAAATTTACCTAGGATGACCTTCACTAGGGAAGTGAAACTAACCTTCGCGCATTTCTACTTTCGCACATCCCTCCCCGCAGCGCTGTATGACCCTTGTGGGTTTAGTGCTTAAGTTGATCATAATAATTCAGTGGGGAGGTACCTTGATCTGGGGAAGCTGCCTTCCTCTTCCTTGGATTAAACCTGATTATAGTCTATTCCCTAAGTGCAGCATGACTTTAGGAATGTAATAAAATATTGGTTTAATTGTAAAAGCCCTTAATAATAATTTGTAATAATTTATCGTTCTTCCAGGATATATTATTGCCGGTGTACACGTAGAAATCGTCCATGAAACAATAAATAAGCATCCTGAAGAAGTTGCTTGATGAGAACATAAAGGAGCACTACAGGAGGCCTACCTACTAGCCTAAGCTAGTCAGGTCCAATTCACATCCACTTAAGAAGGGAGGAGCTATGAATCATACCTACTGACCCAAGCCAGTCAGGTCTGATGGGCTAGGTTGCGATGGTTGAGTTAGTTGATCAGGGAAGCCTGGCTTTGACCTGAGCTTTCTGTGGAAAAATTTATTTTCCTTAACCTTCAGTATTTTTTCACTTATTGCTTTGTGCCTCCTTTACCCCCGTTATCCTTCAACACCTCTTCCTCTTGGTACGTAAGACACATAGGCAACAGTTAGGCAACTTTATTCCGGAACGTTTCGCCTACACAGTAGGCTTCTTCAGTCGAATACAGAAAGTAGGTAGGAACAGTAGAGATGTGAAGACGATGTAATCAGTCCATCACCCTTGAAGTCGTAGAATTTAAGGTTGTCAGTCCCTCAGTCTGGAGAAGTTCAGTTCCATAGTCAGGAACTATCTGAAGATTAAGCGACAGTGCGGAGACTTAAATACTGTCAGAAGGAGAGGTGCAGAGTAGTAGTAGTAGTGAGAATGTAGCCACTGAGAGGTCAGGTCACATCTCTACTGTTCCTGCCTACTTTCTGTATTCGACTGAAGAAGCCTACTGTGTAGGCGAAACGTTTCGGAATAAAGTTGCCTAACTGTTGCCTATGTGTCTTACCTACCAACCTGTCGGTATTTTATACCATTTTGATGTTCATCTTGTCAGACACTGCAACACATGGCCTCTTGGTACAGAAAACACCTTGGACAACCCTTTCAAGTGAGAACTGTTGAATCTGAGAGGGATGTGATCTCTCAGTGGCTACATTCTCACTACTACTACTACTACTACTCTGCACCTCTCCTTCTAACAGTATTAAGTCTCCGCACTGTCGCTTGATCTTCAGATAGTTCCTGACTATGGAACTGAACTTCTCCAGGCTGAGGGACTGACAACCTCAAATTCTACGACTTCAAGGGTGATGGACTGATTACATCGTCTTCACATCTCGACTGTTCCTGCCTACTTTCTGTATTCGACTGAAGAAGCCTACTGTGTAGGCGAAACGTTTCGGAATAAAGTTGGCCCAACTGTTGCCTATGTATCTTACCTACCAACCTTTCGGTATTTTATACCATTTTTATGTTCACCCTCCTCTTTCTTATTGCCTCCTGCGTCTAATCCCTCTCCACCTCTTATTTCTGCCTCCTGTCCCCACATCCTTCTCCACCTCGTCCTTCTTTCTTATTCATATTCCTCTTGATTTTCTTGTTCTCTTCTACTGTAAGTACTACTAGTAAAATTAATACTGCAGCTACTAGCATTTTTTGTTGCTGCTACTGCTATTACAGCTATTCTACTGTAGATAATAGTACTGCAACTGCTAATATTGCTACTTTTACCACTGTTACACTAATTTTTACATATACTAATATTGCCTTTACTATTGTAACTAGTTCTACTATTGAAACCGCTGCCCTTGTTCACCTAGCTGTAACCTATGAGTTAGTCGACTGTTATTTTTAACGGCTTGACAAAGCTCGTGGAGAGCCAAACTGCCACAATAAAATGTCACATTAGTTGCACTTGTGTCCTTTTATCTAACAGACTACTGTGATGACGTCGTGGGGAAGGAGCTAAGGATCCCAGTAGAAATAATCCACATTGCTTGGCTTTCTTTGGTTATTTTGTGTTATTAATCCTAGGGTCAGTCCGAAAGTATTCTTGAATACGATTGAAAATACCGTAGATGGAACAATTTACACCAAGAAATTTCGTTTGTCCCGGCGGGGACAAGTTTCCAAAGTTGATTATTTGTAAAAGGTCTTCTCAAATCCTCTTTTCCCACTTTCTCCAACTTCAGCTGCATTTCTACACGTGTATCAAAGCGTTGTTAGAAAAAAATCCTGGAGTACAACCATTCATTACGCCAGGTAATGAAATGTACACAGCTAGGTTGGTCAGTGGCTGGCTGGTCGGCATGAAGAAAGAAGTCGTTACAGCTAACTTTAATTTAATGGTCGCCAGGACGAACGTTCGCGGAACATGTTTTAAGTTTCGCGCTCAGCTGTTGCGGTTGATCGTTTACTTTACTGCATGGGGCTGGATCCATTCCTGTGACGGGTTTCAAGGGGATTGTAAACCCTCGCAGCCCGTTCTGGAACCAGTCTTCCTACTAAACCACTAATAAGACTGGCCTCAAAAAATGTATAATTACAGTAGTAATATGACTCACGAAATCGTAATGACACGATTGCAAAACAAACCATACCACGGGCGGAATAGAACCCGCGATCAGAGAGTCTCAAAACCCAGTTTTGAGAGTCTGATCGCGGGTTCTATCCCCGCCCGTGGTATGGTTTGACAGTAGTAATATACATTTTTGGCACAGGGTCTTCCAGAGAGAAAAATAAAAAATAACGCAACAATGTCTAATACAGTAGTAATATACGTTTTTGGTCGAATTGTTGCCTATCGATTTTTTTTGTCTCTAGAAGACCATGGGCTGTGGATGTAATATATTTTTTCAGACAGTATCGGTAGGTTATTGTAAGGTGAATGTGCATAAAAGTGCACATTTAGAGTGCATGAGTGACCTTAGCTCTTCGTTAGAAACGTGTTCCGGTGACGACGAGACTATACAACGCCTCTAGTTGGGCGCCTTATTCATTGACTTACACGATTTACTAACGTCCCTGTGGGATCGTGAACCTGAGAAGGCTCTACTAACCTTTACGTGGTTGCAGGGGTTGAGTTTCAGCTCCTGGATATGCCTCTCAGCTTACCAGACTCTCCTAGCGTAGGGGGTCCTATCGTATCTGCTCTTAAACAATGTATAGAGTCTGCCCCCACCACCTCATCGACGTTATTCCACTTCCTAACTACCCTGAGACTAAAGAAATACTTCCTGACATTCCTGTGACTCATCTGTGTCTTGCCCATGCACTCTGCCCCAGGGCCAGACTCATGGAACTCCGTGTTCATCAAGAACTGCAAGAAGCCCTATCACGAGCCTTTTCCATCCTATGGAGAGGGAGCATGGACACGGGGGTCGTCCCACAGTTACTAAAAACAACAGACATAGCCCCACTCCACAAAGGGGGCAGTAAAGCAACAGCAAAGAACTACAGACCGATAGCACTAACATCCCATATCATAAAAATCTTTGAAAGGGTCCTAAGAAGCAAGATCACCACCCATCTAGAAACCCATCAGTTACACAACCCAGGCAACATGGTTTAGAACAGGTCGCTCCTGTCTGTCTCAACAATTGGAAATCACTACGACAAGGTCCTAATGCCACTAGAAGACAAAAAGAATGCAGATGTAATATATACAGACTTTGCAAAAGCCTTCGCAAGTGTGACCATGGCGTAATAGCGCACAAAATGCGTGCTAAAGGAAAATAACAGGAAAAGTCGGTCGATGGATTTTTAAATTTTCCCTCACTAACAGAACACAGAGAGTAGTCGTCAACAGAGTAAAGTCCGAGGCCTACGGTGAAAATTCTGTTCCAAAAGGCACCGTACTCGCTCCCATCTTGTTCCTCATCCTCAAACCCGACATAGACAAGGATTCAGCCACAGCACCGTGTCTCCTTTGCAGATGACACCCGAAATCGCAGGGACAGTGTCTTCCATTGCAGACACTGCAAGGCCCCAGCGGACATCAACCAAATCTTTCAGTGGGCTGCAGAAAGCAATATGAAGTTCAACGATGAGAAATTTCAATTACTCAGATTAATTGGTAAAAAAAACGAGGAAATTAAATCTTCATCAGAGTACAAAACAAATTCTGGCCACAAAATAGAAGCGAAACACCAACGTCAATGACCTGGGAGTGATCATGTCGGAGGATCTCACCTTCAAGGACCATAACATTGTATCAATCGCATCTGCTAGAAAAATGACAGGATGGATAATGAAAAACCTCAAAACTAGGGATGCAAGCCATGATGACACTCTTCAGGCCCACTTGTTCTATCTAGGCTGGAATATTGCTGCACACTAACAGCACCTTTCAAGGCAGGTGAAATTGCTGCCCTAGAAAATTACAGAGAACCTTCACGGCTCGCATAAACGGAGATAAAACACCTAAATTTAAACGGGGAGCGCTTGGGGGTTCCTAAACCTGTATTCCCTGGAACGCAGGCGGGAGAGATACATGATTATATACACCTGGAAAATCCTAGAGGGACTAGTACCGAACTTGCACACGAAAATCACTCACTACGAAAGCAAAAGATTTGGGGCAGACATGCAACATCCCCCAATGAAAGCAGGGGTGTCACTACACGTTAAATAGACCATACAGAGTGTCAGGGCCCGAGACTGTTCAACTGCCTCCCAGCACACATAAGGGGATTACCAACAGCCCCCTGGCAGTCTTCAAGCTGGCACTGGACAAGCACCAAAAGTCGGTTCCTGCCCACCCGGGGCTGTGGCTCGTACGTTTGGGTTTTTGCGTGCAGCTAGCAGTAACAGCCTGGTTGATCAGGCTCTGATCCATCAAGAGGCCTGGTCACAGACCGGGCCGCGGGGCGTTGACCCCCGGAACTCTCTCCAGGTAAAACCAGGTAACTTTTAGTTTTACCCAAGTACCTGTTTCCGCTTCCAAACAGCCTGTCACTATCTGTCTGTTAGTTCTTCAGCCTCTTTTTCGTGGGTCACATCTCCTTAACTCTGGAGCTAGTCGCGTACTTCATTTTCTCCACTTAATATGTTTTTCCTTTTTTTTTAAACAGGGCGGTTATTTTGCACCGTTTTGTTGATCCTCGTTTTCTCGTGGGTAGTAATTTATGTATGCAATTTGGGACCAATCCCCTAAAATTTAATACACGTTAATCCTTTGGCATAAAAGCTATCTTAAATATAGCCCGGGTTACCTAAGGAAACTCAGCTTTTGCTCTCATCAACATTGCTGGTGTATAGGCTTTAGAGCACTGAATTTGCACTCGCTGGAAAGGCGTAGAATTAGAGGGGATGTGATTGGAAAATACGCTTTGGAAAAAAATGGATAAAGGGGGTGTAAATAACTTCCTGAAAATTTTGTAAAATAAGAGAAGATTCGCAGCAGTGGATTCAAGTTGGAAAATTTAGATTTATAAAGGGTATAGGAAAGTACTGGTTTGGCAGTAGAGATGTTGATGAGTGGAACACCTCCCAGGTAGCCTTAAATTTAGGCGAAAAATTTAGGTAGCTTTTATTGTTGGACAGGTAACATAAGTGGGTGTGAGTTGGACCTCCCCCCTAGCATGGGCCAGTAGGTAATTAAGAGATACGTGCAACAGTTGGGTATCTTTATTTCTGAAACGTTTCGCCCACACAGTAAGCTTTTTCAGTCAGATTTCAGAGGCAGCTGCCTCAGTATTTTACTGAAGAAGTCTACTGTGTAGGCGAAACGTTTCAAAAAACATACCCAACTGTTGCACATATCTCTTTATCATCAACTTGTAGGGATTTTATACCATTTTCAACACAACACGGTCCATTAGGACTGCTGCAGTATATATATATATATATATAATATATATATATATATATATATAAAATATAAATATATATAATATTATATATATATATTTAAAATTTTGCTAAGATAAAAAGCCTGGTTTGCAGATGGAGTGATGTGACTTTTCCCGGTGAAAGGTTTTATGTTTATAATCACTCCCAAGATTTTTTTTCGGGGTATTTATAGATTTTATTATACAAGTTGTAATTCTTTTTCGTGGTTATTGTCTCCATTTTCCTCCCTTTAAAATGTTGTTGCTGCTGCTCCAGCCATTTCTGAAGCTGTTGTTACAACTACTACTGATGCAGCTGCTCTTTCAACTCTGAAACAACTTTTTACAGCTGTTGCTGCACAGATACTATTGTGTTTCTGCAACGTCGGTTATTACGGATCCGATTTCGCTGACGAAGAGTGTTATTGCTATTATAATGCTGACAATGAATGTTATATAATACCAAGAAGATGACGAATTAGACATATGTGCAGCATCTGGGTATCGTCATTTGTAGACTCTTCACCATCCATTGGCTTTATCAATAGAGCTACATACAAAAGATGAGCTAATCAGTCCCCCAGCCTTGGAGATGGTTTTGTCCTTTTATTGATAAAGCCACAGGGTGGCGAAACGTCTACAAATGAAGATACCCAGATGTTTCACATGTGTTTAATTATTATAACTGCTGTTGCTAATAGCTGCTGCTGTTGCTGCAGGCAGTTACTGTTACAGTACTAGATTGGTACTAGTACTGTACTATGGGTAGAGGTGCATGGGGAAGGAAGAAAGGCGGCGATCATGGGACAGAGATGTTGGAGATACTACATATGTGCCTTATAGCTTTGATGAGTTTAAAGAGTTTTTCTACTCCCGGAGCCCGTCCTTAGCCAGACTTTGGTTGAACTGGTGGTTTTTGGTTAGATGGGGCAAGATGTCCGTTTTTATTTAGCAAAAAATTGTAATATTAATCAGTGTGCTGCTTAAACCCCAATTTTGTGTGATTATAACATGTGGAACAACAGCTTGCTATGTTTCCCTGTCAATTCCATCACACAGAATGCATGTCATGCATTGTGTTGAAATCTGTCTGGGAGACTTCAGTAGGGTAATGAGGATATCGTCAGATATTGCAAGTGACTGCAGTGGTGGTTGTGGGAGAGGAGGAGGAGTTGGGGTAAGAGCAGATGGAGGTGGAGGCGAGAGGGTGTGTGTGGTAGCATCAGTGTAATTGGGTTTGGGGTTCCGTTAGACGTGTCACGCTCATGTTTACTCCCCCTTTCCCTCTCCTCCCTCACAACCTTTGTCAACAAGGTGTCAGTCAGTTGATTGCAGGTATCTCTACACTCCTCCTCGTATTCCCCGATTTGTTTATGTATTTCTTGCCACTGTCGGTTGATTTTTATGGCGTTGATATTCAACAGGTAGTAGGTTGCCAGTACGACTCTGTGTTTAGTGAACCACTAATCGGTCTGAGGATCGACGACCCAAATGATTCTTCATGAATGAGCCTCAAAAACTCCATAAATGTATGCCAGATTTCCGACTTTCCCCTAACTCCGATAGTTTTCAAAAAAAGCCATTGACAACATGCCTATGCACTCAGCCCCGGGCCCAGACTCGTGGAACTCTGTTTTCATTAAGAACTGCAAGAAACCCCTCTCGCGTGCCCTAAGTACACTATGGAGGAGGAGCTTGGACATGGGTGAAATTCCACAGTCACTTAAAACAACGGATATAGCCCCACTCCATAAAGGTGGCAGCAAAGCATTAGCTAAGAACTATAGACCAATAGCTCTGACGTCCCACATCATAAAAATCTTTGAAAGAGTGCTAAGAAGAGGATTGCAAATCACCTGGATTCCCAAAATCTGCACAATCCAGGGCAACATGGGTTCAGGGCAGGTCGCCCCTGCCTCCCCACAACTACTGGATCACTATGACAGGGCCCTTGGATGCACTGGAAGGAAAATCAGAATGCAGATGTAATATACACAGACTTTGCAAAAGCATTTGACAAATGCGATCATGGCGTAATAGCCCATAAAATACGTGCTAAAGGAATAACTGGGAAAGTGGGGAGAGGGAAATCTTCAACTTCCTAACAATCGAACACAAAGAGTAGTGGTCAACAGAGTTAAATCGGAGGCTGCCATAGTGAAGAGCTCTGTTCCACAAGGCACAGTACTCGCCCCCATCTTATTCCTTTCCTCATATCAGACATAAACAGAGATATTACACCACAGCACCGTATCATCCTTTGCGGATGATACTAGGATCTGCATGAGGCTGTCTCTGCCGAGACGCGGTTAACCTCCAAGAAGATATAAACAAAGTTTTCCAGGGGGCAACGGTAAACAATATGATGTTCAATGAGGACAAATTCCAATACCCCGTTAAAAGAACATAAGAACGAAGGAACACTGCAGAAGGCCTAGGCCCATGCAAGGCAGGTCCAAGTCTCCTACGGCTTAAGCCCAATGCACCCAACTAGTCAGGTAGGTCACTTGACTTAAGGGAGGAACACGGAAACCCGACCTGGTAGCACAAGCTATCAGGTCTAACTCACACCCACCCACATCTACTCATGATTTATCCAACCTATTTTTAAAGCAAACACAACGTTCTGGCCTCTATAACGGTATTTGGGAGTTTGTTCCACTCATCCACAACTCTATTACCAAACCAGTACTTTCCTATATCCTTCCTGAATCTGAATTTTTCCAACTTAAAACCATTGCTGCGAGTCCTGTCTAGGCTAGATATTTTCAGCACACTATTTACATCCCTTTATTTATTCTGTCTTCCTTTTATACACCTCAATCATTCCTCCCAAATTCTACGTCTTTCTAGAGAGTGCAGTTTCAGGCCCTTAGTCTATCCTCATGGGAAGGTTTCTGATACATGGGATCAACTTTGTCATCCTCCTTTGTACATTTTCCAGAGAATTTATATCCTTTCTGTAATACGGTGACCAAAACTGTGCAGCATAATCTAAATGAGGCCTAACCAAGGATGTTAGAGTTGAAAAAACAACCTGAGGATCCTATTATTTATGCTTCTTGTATGAAGCAAGGATTCTATTAGCTTTATTGCGAACACTTATGCACTGTTGTTTTTGGTTCAGATTACTGTAACCAAAAACTCCTAAATCTTTTTCGCAATCCGTAATATTAAGATCTACATTATTTAGTTTATATGTGCATGGTATTGTCCTGTCCAACATTTAGAACTTTGCATTTGTCAAATATTAAACTGCATCGCCACTTCTCCGACCACTGCATCAGTCTATTCAAATCTTCCTGGAGTGCTCGAATGTCCTCGTCAGAATGAATTCGACGGCCCTATTTTGGTGTCATCGGCAAACTTGCCGATGTCGCTTTATGCCCTCATCTTTTGTCGTTTATGTAGATTGTAAACAGCAGGGGGCCCAACACTGACCCCTGTGGAACACCGCTCGTGACGCTTCCCCACTCTGATTTCCCCCCATTTATGCAAACTCTCTGCGCCTATTTGTCAACCATGCCTCTATCCAGGAAAAAATTTCTCCTCCTATTCCATGTGCTTTAATTTTCCTAATAGTCTCTGATGTGGGCCCTGTCAAAAGCCTTACTGAAGCCCATATACACAATATCATATTCTTTTACCATGATCTACCTCCTCAAATACCTTAGTGAAAAAAGTTAATAAATTCGTAAGGCAGGAAACGCCCCTTTGAAAAACCCTTTGCTGAGATTCGTTGATTAATTTTATGCTTTTCAAGGTGGCTACGAACTGCCTCGGCAATTATTGGGATTCCATAAATTTTCCCACTAGGGAGGTTAGGCTTATTGGTCTATAGTTCGAAGCTAAGGACCTGTCACCTGTTTTGAAAATAGGTATCACATTTGCCCTTTTCCACTTATCTGGCACCATGCCAGTTTGTAGTGATATGTTTAAAAGATTAGCCAAAGGTGTGCTAAGCTCCTCTTTTTCATTCCTTTAGAACCCTTGCATACAGTTCATCAGGGCCCTGGGATTTTTTAGGTTTTAATTTATCTATTTGCCTAAGGACCATGTCACTTGTGGGCCCTAAAAGTGCCCCAGTTTAATTTTCGTCCCGTTCTACATAATTTTTCATTATGGAATATCGCTGGTATCCTCCTGTGTTTAAAAAATGAGAGGAAGTATGTTTAAAAATTTACACATTTCCTTATCACTGTCAGTGAGCTGACCCGAGGAACTTTTGAGTGGGCCTATCTTGTCCCTGATCTTACTTCTGTATACCTGAAAGAATCCTTTTGGGTTAGTCTTCGATTCTCTTGCAACTTTAACCTCATAATCTCTTTTTGCTTTTCTAATTCCCTTTTTTATTTCTCTCTTTAACTGAATATATCGATTTCTCAATTGCCCCTCTCCTCTTTTGATTTGCCTATATATGCCTCTCTTTTGACCAATCAGATATTTTTAATCTATTTTTTCATCCATTTGGATCATTTTTGTTTGATTGATTTCCCTATTTGGAACATAATTTGACTGAGCAGCTAGAACTATGCCCTGGAAAGCATCATATGGAAAACTGGAGGAGATAATAACTAGAACAGAGTATACTACTGACTCCGGCCATACAATAGAGCGGAAAAATAATTTTAAGGGACCTGGGAGTAGTATAAAGTTGAGGATTCACTTTCAAGGATCACAACAGTGCCACGATCGGACGTGCAAGAAATGATTTGGATGGATATGAGAAAATTTCAAACGAGAGATGCCAAGCCCATGATGATCCTTTTCAAATCACTTGTTCTCTCTAGGCTGGAATACTGCTGTACATTAACATCTCCATTCAAAGCAGGTGAAATCGCAGATCTAGAGAGTGTACAGAGATCCTTTACTGCACGTATAAGTTCTGTCAAGCACCTTTAAATACTGAGAACGCTTGGAAGCACTTGACTTGTACTCGTTGGAACGCAGGAGGGAGGGGATATATCATTAATCTACACTTGGAAAATCTTGGAAGAAAGGGGCCCAAATCTGCCCCACAGAAATCACTCCCTACGAAAGTAAAAGATGGGCAGGCGATGGGAAAAATGCCGCCAATAAAAAATAGGGGCGCCATTGGTACACTAAGAGAAAACACCATAAGTGTCCGGGGCCCAAAACTGTTCAACAGCCTCCCATCAAGCATTAGGGGAATTGCCAATAAACCCCTGGCTGCCTTCAAGAGAGAGCTGGACAGATACCTAAAGTCAGTGCCGGATCAGCCGGGCTGTGGCTCGTACGTTGGACTGCGTGCGGCCAGCAGTAACAGCCTAGTTGATCAGGCCCTGATCCATCGGGAGGCCTGGTCATGGACCGGGCCGCGGGGGCGTTGATCCCCGGAATAACCTCCAGGTAACCTCCAGGTAACGACAACCCTCCCAGAGAGGTGCTACCGTCTTGCCACAGTGTTTGAAACACGTATAAGGTTGTTAGCAACTATTCAAGGTGGTGTTGCCATTCTGTCAAACGAGTGTGACAGTATACCTTTGAAGAGTTTCGGGAGTTTAACTACTTGCAGAACCCGGCTATGGACCAGGCTCGTCCGGTGCTTGCCTGATCAACCAGGCTGTTGCTGCTGGAATCCCGCTGCCCCACATATCCATCACAGCCTGGTTGATCTGGCACCTGGTGAAGATACTTGTCCAGTTTCCTCTTGAAGGTTTCTACACTTGTCCCAGCCGTGTTTCTGATATCTTCTGGTATGATGTTGAGTAGTCTGGGTCCCCGGATGTTGATATAGTGTTCCCTTATTTTCCCCACTACACCCCTGCTCCTCACTGGGTTTTACTCTTCTTCCCATATCTCTCACTCCAGTATGGTGTTATGGCAGTGTGCAGATTTGGGACCAGGCCCTCGAGTACTTTCCAGGTGCATATTATCATGTATCTCTCCTCCGCTCCAGTGAGTACATGTTCAAGACTTGAAGGCGTTCCCAGTAATTTAGGTGCTTCACTGGCTCAATGCGAGCCATAAACGATCTCTGTATTTGTTCCAGCTCTGATATTTCTCCAGCTTTGAACGGGGCCGTCAGCACTGAGCAATATTCTAAATGAGGGAGCACTAGCGATTTGAAGCGTCACCATCGGCGTTATTTCCCTTGTTTTGAAAGTTCTCGATACCCACCCCGTCATCTTTCTGGCTGTCGTGATCTTTGTCTTATGTTCCTTAAAAGAAAGGTCAGCTGACATAATTATTTCCAGTTTTTTTACGTGTTCCTTTCGTTCTATTTGGTGACCCTCTTGAGTTTTGTATATAGTGTTCTTTTGAGTTCTTCATTCTTTCCATACTTAAACAGCTGGAACTTATCACTTTGAACGTATGTTGGTAGACAGTAGTCATCCAGGAAGGTAATACTGTCCTGCTTTGTAGTAGGTTGATAGACAGCAACCATCCAAGGAGGTAGTATCGTCCTGACCCATTGTATACCGTGCAAATATTTACCTGTATTTATCTTCGAGCATGCGAGTTAGGAAATATTGATGATCTACAAACTCTTTAATCCTGATTAGAGTAAGAGGTCCAGGAATTAAAACTAAGAAGGAAGAGGAAAAAGAGTTCGAAATCTATCTAGCAGCGGAAGCGAAGCTTCATACCAAACCATTACTTATCCGCATAAGAAAAAAATGTCACTGAAGACGGGAAAGCTCAAGGAATGGACGATTAGTGGAAACTCTAGCAGGAACTCTGGAAAACACTCCAGGAATATTTGCGACTGAACAAAGGCATTTGTCAGATAAAACACGCCACCTTGGGAGACTTGACCACTGTGTGGATAGAAGAGGTATGACTGTCTCTAAAAGACTGGCGATGATGATGTAACTCCGATAAAGGGAAGAGAGAATACGGTGTGAGGGGAAGATATTCTGTAAACATTGATATGAGAGAACCACCTGGGAGTGAGCATTACACCGAACATGTTACCGGAAGTGGTGGGATATTTTATTTGTCGGGAAACAAAGGATTTCTTGGTGCGCTTTCCATTGATTTACTGGTCCAAGGCGTAAAATAAAACTAAAGTCTACTTAACAAATACGAGGAAAGATTTTAAGAGTTCAACTTAACGAGGTTGATAGATGACACAAAGACAGCATATAACATATGCAGAGGAAGGGAAAGATTGGAAGCGGACACATTGAAATGTGAGGAGGGAACACAGAAATTAAGAACATAGATGAGGATGTCAGCATATACTTTTTCAGGACTTAAAACATGGCTAAGGAGTTTTGGAAAGAGGTCCCTGGACAGGGGCATGAACAGCCCTCGCAAACACAACAAGGTCATGTGATGAATGGTTTAAAAAACCGACAATTTGAAGATTGAGACACTTATGCAGAAAGGGGAATCTTTTTTGGAAAAACTTTTTCGCCACACAGTGGCTTCTAGTCCAATACAAAGGGGGAAGGTAAGGAAGGAGGAGAATGAGTATCAGTCCCCAAAACCTGGATCGATGTTTCATCCATCAATCTTGTAAAATGACAGCAAGGGCCGTAACGTGGCTTAATACTGTGTGGGGTGACGTGAAGCAGATGGAGGCGGGGTCATAGTGGTACCTCCCATGAAGTAGGTCTCGTCCAAATTGAACAAGTTTGAAAAATTTTCTTTGTAACAAGACCCCATATGCTTGCCGTTCTGACGTTGTGATGAAGGGTTTGAAAAACCGACAAGTTAAGATTGAGACCTTATGCGCAAAGGGGAATCTGTTTTGGGGACTGATAAAGCCCCCTGTGTGGCGAAACTTTTTTCCGAATAAAGATTCCCCATTTGCTGCATAAGGTCTCAATTTTTTAATTTGTCGGTTTTTCAAACCATTCACACAACTGTCAGACACGGCGCTATGGGGCTTGTTACAAAGAATTCTTCAACATTGTTCAACCTTTGGACGAAACCTACTTCGACAGGGGAGGGTACCACTTGACCCCCCTCCATTGCTTCACGTCCCTCATACTAATAAGCCAGTCTAGGGCCCGCTGTACTTTCTACAAATTGAGGACTGAACACTCGATCCAGGTTGAGGACTGATTACCTATTTCCTCCTCCCCTTACCCCTTTCCTTTTTGTTTTGGGACTGATGAAGCCACGTGTGGCAAAAACGTTTCCTGAATAAAAGATTCCATTTGCTGCATAAGTGTCTCAATCTTAAATTTGGGGTTTTTCAAACCTTCATCACAACTGTCAGAACGGCAGCATCAGGGGTTTGTTAAAAAAGAAATTCCAAACATTTGTTAAACCTTTGGACGAAACCTACTTGATTGATGTACCACTATGCCCCCGCCCCATCGCTCACGTCCCCTCACTACAGTTATAACCCAGTCTAGGCCCTTGCTGTACATTCTACAAGATTGATGACTAACACATCGTCCAGGTTGAGGGACTGATTACCCATTCTCCTCCTCCCCTTTACCCCTTTCCTCTTTGTTTTGGATGATGAACCCACTTGGGGGCGAAACGTTTCCCAAATAAAGATTCCCTTTCTGCAAAGTGTCTCAATCTTCAACTTGTCTTTTTTTCAAACCTTTCCACAACTGTCAACAGCAGCTCATGGGGTTTTTAAAAAGAATTCTTCAACATTGTTAAACCCTTTTGGGACAAAGACCTATTCAAAAGTGGTGGTCCCCCTATGACCCCGCCCCCATCCTTCAGTCACCTCCAACAGTATATAACCCACGTCTACGGCCCTATGCTGTACATTCTACAAGATTGATGGACTAAAACCATCGACTCCAGGTTGGGGGACTGATTACCTCATTCCCCCCTTCTCCTTACGCCTTCCTCTTTGTTTTGGGACTGATAAGCCACTTTTTGGGCGAACTTTCCTGAATAAAGTTTCCCCAAATTTGTGCATAAGTTTTCCAATTTCAACTGTCGGTTTTTTAAAAAACCATTCACACAATTCGACAGGGCAGCAAGGGGGGTCTTGTTAAAAAGAATTCTTCAACACTTTTTAAACCCTTTTGGGGACGAAGCCCACTTCGACTAGTGGATGGTACCACTATGCCCCCGCCCCATCTGCTTCACGTCACCTCACTACAGTATATAAGCCACGTTTTTAGGGCCCAGCTGTACACCCACGATTGTGGACTGAACACATCGACTAGGTTGAGGGACTGTTTACCTCTTTCTCCTCCTCCCTTTACGCCTTCCCTTTTTATTGACTATGAAGCCACTGTGTGGCAAAACGTTTCCTGAATAAAGATTCCCATTTGCGCAAAGTTCAAAATCCCAAACAAGGGTCGTACACAACCCGCCAGTGGGGCTGAAACTTATGACTTTTTTTTTGGGTCCACTTGGATCATTAACTAGTCACACAGGAAGTGCGAAGGGAAGGGGAAAAATATAGCGAGGGGGGGGGGGGTTTCACGAGGGGAGGGAGTGTAATATGTAAAAAAGTAGTGGTGGTTAGCAGTAGTATAGTGGAACGGGGATAGAGGTGGGAATAAGAAGGGAGTGAAGAAAAGAAGGCGGGAGTGGAATGTTAGCGAAATAGTAGTAAGGTAGTCTGAGGAACAAGAAACAGAGGACCACGCAGGAAAACTAAAGACTCCCCAATTGGACCGAAACGTCATCATAAATTTGTCTCCGTGTGCTTTTTTCCCATCACGGTATTGGCCCTGCGGGTAAGCGTAAATTTTTTTTCCCAATTTTCTATGATGTTCTTCCTTTTTAAACCCCTTTTTCAGGCATCATAAAACCAGCTTCACTTTCTACATGACTTCTTATTGAACAAGTTTTGCCCCCTTGTCCCTTTTTAAAATTTCAACCTTTGGAGCCCCCTCCTGCAGAC
>NC_069450.1:25157261-25179683 GCF_026875155.1 Cherax quadricarinatus
CACAATTAAACACCTATTAGCATAAGGTTTGGGAAATTAAAAATATTTTCCCATTTTGTGTCTGTGTCCCATCTCGGGAAACATCACGTCTTTGTCCACCTCATCTATTCCGCGCATTTTTTTATAGTCGTATCATGTCCCCCTGCCCCTCCTGCCTCCATGTCACGGGCCGATTTCCTAAACCTTTCTTCGAGACAACTCCGTACCCGGGACAGTCTTGTTGCTAACCTTTGCACTTTCTCTAATTTCTTGACGGCTGACAGGTGTAGTTTTCCAAACTGGGCTGCAACTCATAGGGGCCCTACGAAAATGGTATACAGAGTCTTGAACAATCCTTACGAGGATCGGAACGCATCCGTAGTTTGCCAGTGCCTGTATGCTGCGCATTTGATTTTTCTCTTTAAACTTCACATCGTCCACAAACAAGGAACTTCTGAGTCTACCCCTTTCCCGTTTGTCATTCCAAATACCAAAAACAAAAGGTCCTAGGACTGACCCCTGGGGAACCCCGTTGCAAGGCGCCCACTCTGACATCCGTCAGACCTGACTCGTTTTGCCTCCCTGTCAGTATTCTCTGACCATTGCAGTGCCTTTCCCCGTTATGTGTGCCTGATCCCTAGCTTTTGCAGTAACCTTTTGTGGGGAACTGTGTCAAAGGGCCTTCTTGCGTCCAAAAAAATGCAGTCGATCCCCCCTCTCTCCTTGTCTTACTTCTGTCACCTTGTCAAAAAACTCAGTATTTTTGTGACACGGTTTTTCCCCCCTAAACCATGCTTGTTGTCAATTATACACTTTTTTTCTTTCCGGGTGCTCCACCTCCCCCCTGATCTTCCCATCCTTTCATACTATACACTTTAGTGATACAGGTCGTAGTTTAGTGCCTCAGTCTGCTCCTTTTAAAAATGGGACTACATTTGCCATCTTCCATACCTCGGGGGATTTGGGCCGTTTAAAATATGTTTTAAAATCTTTGTTAACGGTACACCAATTTTCCTGCTCCCCTTTTAAGGACCCAGGGAAGAATTTTGTCTGGTCCCACCGCCTTTGAGGTGTCAAGTCGCATAGCACTTCTTCACCTCCTCCTTGTTATATGTACCCACCGCACTTGCGGGGGCACCCCCCTCTCGAAATTTTCCCGGAATCCTACTGGTTTGCACTGGTTTTTGTTGTGTGTACTCACCCATTTGTACTCACCTATTTTTGGGTTTCAGAGGGCGATCTTACTCCGGCCCCGCCTCTTCACCGTTGCACTGGGCCCTCTCTCTCCCGCCCATGAGCTTTATCAAAAACCCCGTCTTAAAACTGTTATGGTTCCTCCCCCACTACGTCCCTTTTTTAGGCTATTCCAATACCTTAAAAACTGTATGACTGAAGAAATACTTCCCAAAACTCTCTACTCATTTTTGTCTTCAACTTTCCCAATTTGGCCTCTTTTTTCGTGTCCCCTCCCTGGAACATCCTGTCTTTTTCCCCCCTTGTCTACCACGCAGTATTTTATATGTCGTTATCATGTCTCCCCTGACCCCCTGTCCCCCAGGTCGCGGGGCCCATTTCCCTTAATCTTTCTTCTAGGACATTCCCCCTTAGCTCTGGAACTAACCTTGTGGCAAACCTTGTACTTTCTCTAGTTTCTTGACGTGCTTTATCAAGTGCGGGTTCCAAACAGTGCTGCATACTCCAGTATGGGCCTGACATACACGTGTACAGTGTCTTGAACGATTCCTTAATAAGGTATCGGAATGCTGTTCTCAGGTTTGCCAGTCGCCCATATGCTGCAGCAGTTATCTGATTGATGTGTGCTTCCGAAGACATGCTCGGTGTTATACTCACCCCAAGATCTTTCTCCTTGAGTGAGATTTGCAGTCTTTGCCACCTAGCCTATACTCGTCTGTGGTCTTCTGTGCCCTTCCCCTATCTTCATGACTTTGCATTTGGCAGGATTAAATTCGAGAAGCCATTTGCTGGACCAGGTGTCCAGTCTGTCCTGGTCTCTTTGAAGTCCTGCCTGGTCCTCATCAGATTTAATTCTCCTCATTAACTTCACATCATCTGCAAACAGGGACACTTCTGAGTCTAACCCTTCCATCATGTCGTTCACATATACTAAAAATAGCACTGGTCCTAGGACCGACCCCTGTGGGACCCCGCTCGTCACAGGTGTGTGTGTGTGTGTGTGTGTGTGTGTGTGTGTGTGTGAGAGTGTACTCACCTATTTGTGGTTGCAGGGGTCGAGTCCTAGCTCCTGGCCCCTGTGTGTGTGTGTGTGTGTGTGTGTGTGTGTGTGTGTGTGTGCATGCTTGTGTGTATGCATATATTAGTACGCTCATGTGCATGTGTCTGTGCGTGCACCCTTGTGTGTGTATGTGTGTGCGTGCGCGCTCGTGTGGGTGTATGACCTACTGGAATATTGCTGCACAATAACAGCACCTTTCAAGGCAGGTGAAACTGCTGACCTAGAAAATGTACAGAGAACCTTCACGGCGCGCATAGCGGAGATAAAGCACCTCAATTACTGGGAGCGCTTGAGGTTCCTGAACCTGTATTCCCTGGAACGCATGCGGGAGAGATACATGATTATATACACCTGGAAAATCCTAGAGGGACTAGTACCGAACTTGCACACGAAAATCACTCACTACGAAAGCAAAAGACTTGGCAGACGATGCAACATCCCCCCAATGAAAAGCAGGGGTGTCACTAGCACGTTAAGAGACCATACAATAAGTGTCAGGGGCCTGAGACTGTTCAACTGCCTCCCAGCATACATATAAGGGGGATTACCAACAGACCCCTGGCAGTCTTCAAGCTGGCACTGGACAAGCACCTAAAGTCGGTTCCTGACCAGCCGGGCTGTGGCTCGTACGTTGGTTTGCGTGCAGCCAACAGTAACAGCCTGGTTGATCAGGCTCTGATCCACCAGGAGGCCTGGTCACAGACCGGGCCGCGGGGGCGTTGACCCCCGGAACTCTCTCCAGATAAATTACAATTGTGACCAGGTGTGGACGTATCAGTGGTTCATTACTTTATAATTTGTTCATGACTGTAACCATGTATAGGAGTGAGGCTGATTCATTACCTTTGTAACTTGCCATGATTGTGACCAGATCTACCTGGAGTTCATTACCTTTGTAACTAGTTCAGCTATCATAACTTTGAGGTCCAGTCCCTGGACCTATTATGTACCTTTGTAATCTTTTGACTACCGCCCACAGGATGGGTATGGGGTGCATAATAAAGATATTAAACTAACTAAGTCTGACTGATATTAGTGACCAAATCAATGTACTACGTTAGTGTATGTTATTATGCCATTATTGAACTAATCCCTGTACTATCACCTCCTAGATATTATTTACTACCTCATTATCGCATGTATCCCACACAGTTCCTTGTTTGACCCAATTTTTGCTATCTTCCCAGATTTCCCTTTCACAATTTATTACTTGTAATAAGATTGTTACTCTTTAATAATATCTGTATTACCAATTATTCCTACTTAAGTACTGTTATAATTCTTTTATAATCTTACCTAATTTTCCCTTTGCTCCCAGACTACAAATAACAAACTAGTGTATGTTCCTACTACACTAGTGTGCAATTCCTTGTACCATCTTTCACTAGCTAGTATCAACTACCTCAAATAATAATTCTTTATTGATAATAATTGCTCAAACTTTATGCTATAAGGCAAATCTTACTCTCAGATTAATTTCATATCAGTGTAAATCTACTTAAAGGTTGTTTTACCACTACTTAATTTGGTCCCTTTCTACATTTCTCCTGAAATAATTATCTATATACCAATACACTGTACTGCCCTTTATTCAGTAATTGCTATACTCCTAGTTCTAACAACAATTAAAGGGCTACTTTTAGGAGATTTAATATTTTTTTCCCTCTTGTCCATATAGTCACATTTTTTTTTTATTATTTTATTTAGAACATACAATACATTAAAAATAAAAGTGTACAGTATCAGATCATCCAGACTATATAAATTCTTCATTGTCTAAACACACTGCATGTTTTACTTTGCCCTTGCACAAAAAATCCCACATCACCTGTATACTTCATCCCTTAATTATATGCTACATACAAGATTGTACAATGCTACATACAGGATTGTACTATGTTAGACTTGACAGCAATCAAAAACATTGAAAATATGCAGTAATATGCAGACCCTATGCAATTGCAAGTACCATTTTAATTTATATTTTTATATTATAAGTTTACCCCTAGTTGTCCCTTTAGCTCATTCTAGCTAAATACATAGACAACACTAAATTCATTATATTAAACCTTAGTGCAATTACAAAGTGAGTTCTGGTGCCACTTGTAATTTTCTTTTATAGTATTATTTATACTTAGTGACTATACTCTATAATGACCAAAGTGCTTTAGCGATATACTTATCCAAACCTCCCACCACTACAGAAATCAGTATTAGAACTCACCACATAATACAGGATATAAGCAACCACTATTTAAACCAAAAAGATGAATAAATCACGTTGACCCTGATCTAAACCTCCATAATCTAACACACAATCAAAACTTATTGGGAAAGTAACGCTTTATTACACAGCATCACAAGCCAGCACTATCCTGAACACTGCTCAAAGTCTATCAGTTCTTAAACCACAACATCAGTCCTTAAGCAAACACTATGATGGCCTCCTGCACTCCTTGAATCACTAAAGACACCCTTCGCCTGCATTATTCTTACTGAGACCTGGCTTAAGCAGGACACAATAGATATCTACCCACTCCCAGGATACACAGCAATCCACAACTGCAGACCATACCAATTTGGGGGGTGGTACTGCAATCTATTACTCTAACCAACTATCTTGTATTAGCACTATTTGCTTTAGTGATGCATAGGGAATACTTTTTTTGCAAATTTTTAAACTGTAAAAATCCTCAAGACGCCAAATAACAATTGGGGGCCATATCCCGGATACCCCACACAAACATCCCAAACTTCAGTGAGAATCTAAAATCACTAATAACAAACAGACAAATGACAAGCACCACCTTCTCTTAGCTGGAGACTTCAATATCAACCTTGGCCTACCAGATGATCAGACTGTAACTGATTTCGTCAACAATATGAACAACACACTCCTCATACCAACAATAACTAAACCAACCAGGCTGACTGAGACAAGTGCAACCATAATAGACCACATAAAAACCCAATATACTAGCCCCCTTAAATCGGGATACTCACAGACAGCACTACTGACCACTACCCAACCTTCCCTTTTAAAAAACATTAGTAAGCCACCACTCGAATACAACAAATTTTTCCCATTAGACTCCATGACGGGGCCTCAAAAAGGGAATTTCACAGCAACCTAGAGACTGTTGACTGGCCTACAAAATTTCCCCAAATCCAATGAATTGACGTTTGGACAGCCCTTTTTCTTAACAAAATACTTAACAAAATACAACAAACATTGTCCTATAAAAACGAAACAGATCACGAAAAAACGGCTTGGTTGCCCAGGGCTAACCAGCACATTCTGAAATCCATTGATAAGAAACACCAAAAATGAAAATGCAATATAGACAGGGCTTAATACACAAAGATATTCTTAAACAATATTCAACAGTTCCCCACCAAAATTAATAAAGAAAGCCAAACAACTGTACTACTCCAGCAGTTTCCCACTGACACAAGAGGAATATAAAAAAGACCTGGAAAACACTTTCCCAGATTCGGGGGACCCACAAACAAAAAAAAAAAACAACAGAAATATTTTTCTAACTATACCTCATGAAACACCACGGGCATCCCACTGATACAGCTAAAAAGAATAAACGACTTCTTCTCAAACATAGGATCTAATCTCGCCATAAAATCACACATACCAATGCCCGTGCCGGGACTACCTAGATGGGGAAATTTCCCCAAATTCCTTCTATCTTGTACCAAATGAGCCCACGGAAGTCACCGGATCATAAAGTCACTTAAAAATAACCCGGGGGAATCGTCTACGTCCCACCATTATTGTACAAGCAAGCGGCCCATGTTCTTTCGCATGCTATTACATTACTTTTTTAACAAGTAACTAGAAACAGCACTTTCCCGACACTACTCAATACAGCATGGGGTTATAAACCCAAAACATGAAGGTGGTGACCCTACAGACAAACAACAATAGACCAATATCAAACTTACCATTGCAAACCAAAATCTTCGAGAAACTCGTGCACAGGAGACTTTATTCATTTTTAACGTCACAAAACATACTCAACCCCTGCCCAAATTTGGATTCAGGAAAAATAAAAACACTAATGAAGCAATTAAAAAAATGCTAGACCTGCTTTACACAGCAAATTTGGGAAAAAAAGGAATTTTCCGCTAGGAATTTTTATTGACCTAAGAAAAGCGTTTTTTACAGAGTAGACCACGGCAAACCTAAATTTCCCCAGACTTGACCACTATGATATAAAGGCCATGCGCTTTCATATTTTAAAACCTACCTTTTTAATAGGTATCAGTATGTCACCATTAAAGACACAGCCTCATCAATACGGCCACTTGATACTGGAGTTCTGCAGGGAAGTGCCCTTGGACCCCTGCTTCCTCATTTACATCAATGATCTTCCAAACATATCCCAACACCTGAAACCCATTCTCTTTGCTGACGACACGACATGTCATCTCTCACCCTAATCTTGCCACCCTCAACACCATTTTTAACGAGGAGTTGCTAAAAATATCGACTTGGATGACAGCCAATAAACTTATACTTAACACTGGCAAAACTATAATTTTGTTTGGTACAGAGCAGGTTGCGCATCTTAACATTAAAATCGACAACACTCTAATTGCCAGACATAATGAGGGCAAATTCCTGGCCTATACCTCGACAACAACCTAAATTTCAGCACCCATATCCAACACAACAAAAAAACGGTGGGGGTCCTCCCAAGATACGATACTACGTGCCGCAAACTGCCCTTCTCACACTATACCATTCACTTAAATATCCATACCTCACCTATGCTATCTGTGTTTGGGATTCAACTGCAGCAACACACCTAAAGCCAATAATAACCCAACAAAAGCCGCAGTAAGAATAATCACTAAATTCCATCCCTGGCAACACCCCGCCCCCCACTCTTCATAGATCTAAACATACTCCCTGTTCAGAATATCCACACTTAGTACTGGGGCAATCTATATCTACAGGACCTTAAATTCCAATATTAACCTTGACCTAAAATTGCTTTCTTGATAGTTTGTGACAGGATCCACAGGCATAACACCAGACACAAACATCTCTATGACATTCCCCGTGTTCGACTAAACCTTTACAAAAATTCATTGTATTTCAAAGGACCTAAAATCTGGAACACCCTACCTGAAAACTCTAGAACTGCAGACACATTCACACTTTCAAAACTACAGTTAGAAAACATCTTATCTCCCTGATCCCCCCCCGACAACTAACTATAGATAACCACCTGGTGGTTTTACAATTACACTCACCCACGACTATAAACCCAGAAAAACTAATCTTAATCTTAAAATAATAAATCCTAACTAGTCATAAGTTTGCCTAGTTACTCCAATATAGACACTTGTATTGTGCCAAAAAAAGCATTCACATTGCTAAACTAACAAATTATAATGTAGTCACTTAGCCTTAATACCATAATCTGTAAGGATTTAATGTTAAGATTTAATCTAAGTCTGCTCGAAATGCCTAGCCAGCTAGGTGTCCTAGTGTCCCCCCCTGTAATTAGTATTTATAACATGTAAACCACACAATACCCAAAACCTGTAAACCCCACAGTGAACCCTTATAGAGAATAAACTTGAATTGAATTGAACTGAAATATATACACTTCCCGCAACTGATAGATGTTTTTAAAGCCATTAAACATAATTCCATTTAAAAGGGATAAAAACTGGAGTATCTGAAGAGTTAGAGCAAAGGAAGGGTAGCAGTAATGTTAAAATGATCAGTTATGGAAGGAGAAAAAGAAAAATGAATGTGTAAATTCAAAATAAGTGGGTTAAAGTAAAAGTTGGATCGAAAAGTGGTCATAATAAGCGTGTATGCACCTGGAGAAGAGAGGAATGTAAGGAGAGAGAGAGAGATTTTGGGAGATGTTTAAATGAATGTATAGGAGCCTTTTTAACCAAGTGAGAGAGTAATTGTGGGAGGGGACCTGAATGCTAAAGTAAAGGAGAAACTTTAGAGAGGGTGTTGTAGGGAAAGTTTGGGTGCCAGGTGTAAATGATAATGGAGCCCTTTGATTGAACTTTGTATAGAAAGGGTTTAGTTATAGGGAATACATATTTTTAGAAAAAGAGGATAATAAGTATACAAGATATGATGTAAGGCGAAATGACAGTAGTTGTTGATTATGTACTGGTAGATAAAAGACTGTTTATTAGACCTCAGGATGTACATGTTTATAGAAGGGGCCCCAGATATATCAGATCACTTCTAGTTGTAACTACACTGAGAGAAAAAGGTAGATGGGATAAAAGGAGAAAAGAAGCCAGGAAGAAATTAAAGGGTTTATAAACTAAAGGGGAGGCAGTTAGGGTAAATAAAACAGCTATTGGAGGTAATGGGCATGGAGCATAGGCAAGGGGGTCGAAGAGTTGGGGGTGGGTTTAAAAAATGAGTGTTAGAGTGTTCAGCAGAATTTTGGTTACAGGAAATGGGTGCGGGGAAAGGAGCATTGGGGGAATGATATGTAAAAAAGGTAAAAGGGGAAAAAAGAAATGAGAATTTTTTTACAAAGTAGAAGGATGCAAAGGGAAGATAGGAGAAAAAGAAAAAGGTTAAGAAGTGGTGAAGCAAGAAAAAAGGAGCAAAGAAGAGGGGGGTGAGATTTATAAACAAATTTTGTTGAAAATAACAAAAAGTTTTGGAGGGATTAACAAGTTAAGAAACCTAAAACAAAGGATTGTCGTTTTAAAAAAGGAAGGAGAGTTTTTAAAGGGGATTTTGAGGGATTGGGGAAAATGGGGGGATATTTTGAGGGAAATTTTTAAATGTTGATGAAAAGGGAACTGTGATTTCGTGTAAGGGCAAGGGAGGAAAAAACATCTTGTAGGAGTGAGGAAGACCCCTTGTGATGTGGGGGGGTTTGTGAGGCAGTAGGTAAAATGAAAGGGGGTAAAGGGACCGGGGTTTATGGGGTAAAGATAAAATGTTAAAAACAGGTGGGGGAAAGTTTTGGAGTGTTGGGCAAATTTTTTAATAAAGTATGGGGGGGGTAAGGCCTAGGGGTTGCAAAAGCATGCATAGTTCCTTTATAAAGGCAAAGGGGATAAAAAAGTGCAAAAAAATGGGGGGATAAATCTGCGAGTAAACCTGGGAAAGTGTATGGTAGGTTATTTTTTAAAATTAAAGTAAGACGGAGAATAGGAAAGCAGAGAACAAGAGGCTTTAGGAAAGAGGGGGTGGTGGGCCAGTTTTACAGTGAAACAAAAAATGAACAGTATTTAAAAAGGCTAAAAAGGTCTTTGTGATTTATGATTGGAAAAGGGGATACAGGGTGGATAGGGGGCAAGTGGCAGATGTTGCAATGTAGGTGAGGAGGGAGGGTTTTGAAAAAAGTGAAAGTTTTTTTACAGGATAGGAGGCTCAATTGAGTATGTAGGAAAGAGGGAAAATTATTTCCCAAAAAGTAGGGCCCTTAACAAGATTGTGATTCACCGGTTGTTTAATAAATTTTTAGATGGGGGGTTTTAAAAGAAAAAATGCGAGGGCTTTCAAAGGCGTGGGGTTAAAAGAAAAGAACACACACAAAGTGGGGTGTCACAGCTGCTCTTTTCTGAGACCTGTGCTCTTTGGGGGATTCGAAAGAAGTTTTAGAGATTGGGGGGATAAATTTTGGTAGGGGTGCAAAAAAAAAAAATTAAAGTGAATACGGGAAAGAGAAAAGGTTATAGGAAAAAAAAAGATTAGGTGATGAAAATTGAATATCAATTGGAGGGGGGAAGGGGAGGGAATGTATTCAGAAAATTGGGAGTGACGTGCGCGGAGGGGTCTTGAAAGATGATAATCATAAAATTTGATGAGGGGAAAAGGTGAGTGGTGCACAAAGGGATCTGGGAACAAAGTTTGCCCTTGGGGCAAAGGGGGGAAATTATAGAGTATAGTTTTACCAACCCTTATAGGGGTGTGAAGCATGGTGATGAATGTTGCGCGAGGAAAAAGGCTGGAGGAGGGGAGATGTCATGTCTGGGGGAATGGGGGTGTAAAATTTTTAAATGCAGAAAATTTCGTAGTTTGGAATTAGGAGGGGGTGGGGGTTTCCCCAAAACTGTTGCCAAGGGCTGAGGGAAAGGGTTTTTGAGGTGGTTTCGACATGTAGAGAAATAAGCGAACAGAATAACTTCAAAAGGTAAAGCTGTAGTGGGAAGGGAAGGGGGGGTAGGGGTCGGCCTAGGAAAGGTTGGGGAGAGGGGTAAAAAGGGGGTTTTTTTTGTCGAGGGGGTTTTACTCCACAGGCATGGTGAGCGGTTTGATAGGATGAATGGGGACAAAGGTTTTTAATACTTGACGGTTGTTGGGTGTGACAAATAAAAATTTAGAAGGGGGCAGGAAAACCCGGCAGGCCGGACTTGAGTCCGGGGAAAGGGAAGTACAGTGCCTGCACTCTGAAGGAGGGGGGTTTTGTTGCAGTTTAAACTGTAGTGTAAAGCACCCTCTGGGAAGACAGTGATGGAGTAATGATGGGAAAAATTTTTTTTTTCGGGGCCCCCCTGCCTTGTGGAAACGCCATTGATAATAAAACATAAAAAACTGGTAAGTAAACAAAGTAAAAACAATCCTCTTTCCCCTTCCCATCGCTAAAATTTAAAAATACACACTGAAAAATTACTTCATAAAAATTCAAAAAGTGTAACAAAACCCTCCCCCCCTAAGGGGCGCGTGACAGTCGAGCCAAGCAAAGACGAAAAAAACGAAAAAAAAAAGAAAAATGATTTTAAAAAAGGTTTGGGGCAATTTATGGATGACAACGAGTCATTTTCAAATTAAAAGTTAATCTTTTTAAAATGGACGCATTTGAGTGCAAGGAATAGGTCAAACAGTTCAGCTGAATGGGAGAGACCCATTATTGAGATGTTTCCAATTTCTTTATGAGAGCCGTCACTCTGTATGACAACAGCAGCACTGCCAGTTGTACCAGTGGACTGGTTTACCTGGAGTTTACCTGGAGAGAGTTCCGGGGGTCAACGCAGCCGCGGCCTGGTCTGTGACCAGGCCTCCTGGTGGATCAGAGCCTGATCAACCAGGCTGTTACTGCTGGCTGCACGCAAACCAACGTACGAGCCACAGCCCGGGTGGTCAGGTACCGACTTTAAGTGCTTGTCCAGTGCCAGCTTGAAGACTGCCAGGGGTCTGTTGGTAATCCCCCTTATGTATGCTGGGAGGCAGTTGAACAGTCTCAGGCCCCTGACACTTATTGTATGGTCCTCTTAATGTACTAGTGACACCCCTGCTTTTCATTGGGGGTATGTTGCATCGTCTGCCAAGTCTTTTGCTTTCTTAGTGAGTGATTTTCGTGTGCAAGTTCGGTACTAGTCCCTCTAGGATTTTCCAGGTGTATATAATCATGTATCTCTCCCGCCTGCGTTCCAGGGAATACAGGTTCAGGAACCTCAAGTGCTCCCAGTAATTGAGGTGTTTTATCTCCGTTATGCGCGCCGTGAAGGTTCTCTGTACATTTTCTAGGTCAGCAATTTCACCTGCCTTGAAAGGTGCTGTTAGTGTGCAGCAATATTCCAGCCTAGATAGAACAAGTGACCTGAAGAGTGTCATCATGGGCTTGGCATCCCTAGTTTTGAAGGTTCTCATTATTCATCCTGTCAGTTTTTCTAGCAGATGCGATTGATACAATGTTATGGTTCTTGAAGGTGAGATCCTCCGACATGATCACTCCCAGGTCTTTGACATTGGTGTTTCGCTCTATTTTGTGGCCAGAATTTGTTTTGTACTCTGATGAAGATTTAATTTCCTCGTGTTTACCATATCTGAGTAATTGAAATTTCTCATCGTTGAACTTCATATTGTTTTTCTGGCAGCCCACAGAAAGATTTGTTTGATGTCGCGCCTGGGCCTTGCTGTGTCTTCAATGGAAGACACTTGTCATGCTTAGTGAACCGAACATCAACATGAAATACTTTGTCAAAGAGTGTCGTGTGACAAATCAATCAGTTCAGCTAAGGCATCTGCTTGTCCGTTCAAGGCGAAGCTTGTGACTGTGATGTAATAGTTTTAGAAGGGTAAAGGTGGATGGAGTTAGAATGATGAAATTTTCAGTGTCCGCTGTCGCCTTACTTGAAATAAACATAAATATGTATCTATCATGCGGAGCTCATTACAGTTTTAATGATCCATCTGGAAGGATGCTCGCCAGTACTGAGGAAAGTTGGAGGGCTTTCTGTGCAAGGGTTTGACATGGGCTTGCCTGACACGATCTGTGAAGTTTGGTAGCAAGTTCTTATACGCATATTAGAAGTTTGTGCAATACGAGGGCACCTCTAAAAGGAACCCTGCAACTTGGACATTAGAAGTATGAAAAATAAGTTACGGCGACATTAATCAACCAATGACGGTGCCCCGAGTGGCCTAGTGGCTAACAGCTCTGACCTATATATACCTCAAATCATACTATTCTCTTGTGTTCTATAATATAAAAATGCACTTCCCAACAACTTCTGCACATAAGAAAACAGAGGTCTACAGTACACGAGTGTTAGGAATTTATAATGGGGAAACTCTCTCTCAACTATATTTTAACTTGTATGCTCCTCTGCTGATAAGTTAATACTGGAGCATCACAACTTGTGCTCAGTCTGAGCCTATTTATTCTTATTAATTGGTGTTTAATAATGCAAGACACAAAAGCATTGGAACTCTCAGTTGTGGTATCGAAATGGTACTCACTGTTGCACTCTTAAATAGTCATCGATAAGGGCAAATTGAAGGTGAACCTTGTGAAACCCACACATAACTATGGAGCCGTCTTAATCCTGGTGTATGAGCTTCAACATTACTTCTGCCAGCTGTTAGTCTTCCATGTAACAGATATATCATCAGAATTCATTTCGCAAGGCTAACCACACTAGAATATTGGGGGGTAATAACTATCTCTCCCCTGTAGGGATATTCAAACGGAAACGTTTTAATGTTCCCCCTGATTCAGCATGATGATTGTTGCACAATGTACTGACTGTATAATTCCTAAGAGTGTACCGCGTCCGAGACTTTTACAATGACCTTGTGAGCAGTATCAGAACTACATTATTCTAGAGCCGCCACTGAAACCTCCTACTACTCTAAATCCAAAGTGACTTTCCATAATAATCATAAGTCCTATAAAAATCATACCATTACCAATTGATTCTAAACTTCGAACATTTGAAACGTACATGACTCGCAGACTAGGCTAGCTATAGAAACCATCGCACCCCTGACATGCAGAGCTCTCTTTCCAAACTGCCCTTGCTGGCAGCCAGAGAGCGTTTGACAGAACTGCGGCAAACATACTGGGAACAATTTTGTCAATGGACTAAATGCACACACCCCACTTAGCCGGGCATTGGACCATAAAAAGAATTAAGTAACAGAACTGGGTCAGATCGCTCACCCTCATTCCTTGCATAGGGCTGAATGAGTTAGTCAGTGCTTGAGCTGCTACATCTACCTATGACAATCTTCTCAGTACCACACAGGCGAAAATAATGGACACATATGATGCACAGGAGAGGAGCTTGTTGGCTTAATGCTCAGGGTACAAGTCAGATGACTGCAACATTTCCTTTCACTAATTAAGAACTTGATGCAGCACTAACTAAGGGCAGCCCCACGTCCGCCTGGTGAGGATGGTTATTACTTACAACATACACAGATTTGCCTGTGTCGAGTACCAGGTAATCCTTTTACTTGAATTATATAACATGAGTAGACTTCACTGGGGAGCTCCCTAAATCATGACGCCATCGCCTCATTATTCCCGATTCCGAAGCCCAATCAATAAAACCCTTCGGCCAATAACTAATTACTAGCTTCTGTTGAAAAAACATTCGAAAGGATGATTCTTATCGTCTTATGCACAGAATTAAGCAATTCTTTGTCTCCCCCCGGTTCATGCTTCATGCATGGAAGGAGGTGGCACATTGCATTACCACCTTTCTCACTCATGCACATCTGACAGCTCCTTACACTACGCCATCCTGTGACCTTAAACCCGCATTTGATGTTAGCCAACCGACATGTAATCATCATTGAAAACTTCCATAAATGTAAATGTTGTGAGGATGGCTTCTCCGCTGGATTAAAGGTTACCTGGCCCAACAGAAAGACCTTCTTGTTGTTCCAGGAACATAGAAGTGTAACTAAAGATTTTGAATTAGGAACCCCACAGGAGGTTGTGCTTAGTCCCCACCCTTTTCAATATTCTGATTAATGCCTTGCTTATCCAGCCTAGCCAGCCCCTTATTATATGGTTAGTTTTTGGCTGAGATATAATATTCACACCAACGGATCTCCAACACCCAAATCATTCTTAACGCATGTACTAGCCACGTGTCAGGACCCAGGGGTAATAATCTCAGGGATAAAACAAAGATACTCAACAGGCGTCCTCCTCGCAGAGAGGCACAGGCGTCACTGCAGTTGCATGATTGGTCTCTTCAAGAATATGTAAGCAGATACAGGTAACTCGGCATTGCAGGTTCCCCTACTTGGACCTGTTGTAACGAGACTTTGCGCCAATACAAAGACAGGCTGAACACTTAGAGTTGGTGGCAGTTTTCATCAGGTATTGAGCTAATGTTAAAATTGTGAAAATTCTGTATCTTGCTTTAAATATAGATCATTGGTTGAATATGCGGCGCCACTACTTGCACTCGTGTCTGACTGGAAGCCTGGAGGGGCTGGAAAAACTGCAAAAAGAGCAATGTGGATCATCCTAGATGCCCCTCGTACTGGCCAAAATTTTAAATATCGTGAAAGAACTTAATATTCCAAGCATTAACCTCGTGTTACTGAAAGAAAATATCCTTATTGGGTCAATATGCTTATGTTAGCCCATTCAAACCCCGCACAAAAGCCCTCCAAACTTTCCTCAGCACTGTGACCACCTTTTTCCATATGGATCGAAAAAAACTGGAACACCGACCTCGCATGAACCAGCTACATGATCTATGTCAATGTATACAACCGAGACAATTTCCCTGCTCCATGGGATACTACCCCATTCCAAACTCCCATTCCTTCTCATGTCCCCCCCAAAACTCTTCTTAAATTCATCAACGCAAAGCTTCGTCTTGAAGCCAAACATGACGCCTTAAGTCTTTATTGATAACTTAGGCACACATGAACACTCTTTCCACAAATTATTTCCGTTGATGGTACCTGTTCACACAGTCCCACTGTGCAGTTGTCAAGGCTGCTGTAGGTCATACAGAGTTGAGTGCTCCAACAGAAATTGAGACTCGGCATCGATAACTGGCGCTCTACCCTTATCAAACATAACTGTTTGCCATACGCCTTGCACTCAATGCGTCCATGTAACAATGTTGACACATTAATTGTAACTGATTCTCTGTCATCCATAAATGCTCGTAACTCATAATTCTAAAGTGCATGCTTGGTGTCAGAAGCCAAACACAGGTAGGTAAGATGGTGGACAGTGGAGTCAGAGTGGCACCGGCTATGGATTCCATCTCACATTGGTCTTCAATGCATGATAGAACTGATCAACTTGTAAGCGGTATCGTTCAAAGAGGAGTAGATTACAATCCTTTGGTTGTCAATTAGCAGTTTTGAAACAATAATAAGAAAGAACTTCAAATGAACTTTATTGATTTAAGACTGGAGATGGAATATAATCATCCCATCTATCATCATTCCATCCATGCAGGAGGAGCACATTCTATGGTGCATCCAACAAGATAAGCAGACTCTTGGATGTCACTACAAGCCCGGCTCCACGGCTGGGTTCAGTATCATGGCATGTTTAATCCCCACCACCAGAAGTAGACCAACAACGAAATGTAAATTTTGACCCAGATGACTATGTCACACCCTGCGTCATTTAAGTTCTGAGTGGATCAGATTAATGAATTTAGAAACAACTCACTCAGAAAATGTTCAAGAAATGGCAAAATATTTTTAATCCACAGTGGTATATGACAGACCATTCGGAGAAATACCCCTGACTGTTGCTCGCTGTAAATAATGCATTACCATGTGTGGTGTGTTGTGTGTGTGTGGTGTGGTGTGTTGTGTGTGTGTGTGGTGTGTGTACTCACTATTGGTGAGAAGGGGTCGAAGTCCTAGCTCCTGGCCCCGCCTCTTCACCGGTTTGCTAACTAGGCCCGCTCTCTCCCCCGCTCCATGAGCTTTAGCAAAACCTCGTCTTAAAACTGTGTAGGGTTCCTGCCCCAACTACGTCATTTTACTAGGTTATCCACTGCCTTACAACTCTATGACTTGAAGAAATACTTTCCATACTATCTCCTGACGTCATTTTGTGTCTTCAACTTCCAATTGTGGACTCTTGTTTCTGTGTCCCCTTCCCTTGGAACATCCGTCCTTGTCCACCTTGTCTATTCACGCAGTAGTTTAAAGTCGTTATCATGTCACCCGACCCTCCTGTCCTCCAGGTGTCGTCAGGCTCGATTTCCCTTAATCTTCTCATATGACATTCCCCTTTAGGCTTCTGGAACTAACCTTTTTGCAAACCTTGTACTTCTCTAGTTTCTGACGTGCTTACAAGTGCGGTTCCAAACAGGTGCTTCATACTCCAGTATGGGCCTGACATACACGGTGTACAGTGTCGGAATGCTGTTCTCAGGTTTGCCAGGCGCCCATATGCTGCAGCAGTTATCTGATTGATGTTGTAGTTTTCCGAGACATGCTCGTGTTATACCTCAACCCCAAGATCTTTCTCACTTGAGTGAGGTTTGCATCTTTGCCACCTTACCCTATACTCTGTCTGTGTCCTTCTGTGCCCTTCCCCTAATCTTCATGACTTTGGCATTTTGTGCAGGATTAAATTCGAGAAGCCATTTGCTGGACCAGGTGTCCAGTCTGTCCAGGTCTCTTTGAAGTCCTGCCTGGTCCTCATCAGATTTAATTCTTCCTCATATAACTTCACATCAGCTTGCCAAACAGGGACATCTTCAGATGTCTAACCCTTCCGTCATGTTCGTTCACTATACCAAATATAGCACTTGGACACCTAGGACCCGACCTCCTGTGGGACCCCGGCTCGTCACAGTGCCCACCCCCCCGTGATACATCATTACGTACATGAGCTCGTGTTGCCTCTCCTGTCAGGTTATTCTATGATCCATTGCATGTGTTGTTTGTGTGTGTAGTGTGTGTGTGTGTGTGGGGGTGAAGTGTGTGGGTGTGTGTGTTGGTGTGGGTGTGTGGGTTTGGGTGTGTGGGTGTGGGTGTGGTGTGTGTGTGTGTTTGTGTGCGTGTGTGGTGGTTGTGCGTGGCTTGGTGTATGTATATATTTTTTACGCTCGTGTTCACATGTCCGTTGGCGAGCGCCCGTTCGAGTGTGTATTGCGCGCGCGCGCTAGTTTGGGTGTATTATTACCACTTAATATTTGTAATTATAACTCATTACAATTGGACCAGGTGTGGCCGTATCATGGTTCATTTACTTTGAATTTTTTTCATGACTGTAACCATGTATAGGAGTGAGGCTGATTCATTTACTCAGTGAACTGACATGATTGTGACCATAATCTACCTGATCATTTACCTTTGTAACTAGTTCAGGCTATCATAACTTTGAGGTCCAGTTCCGTGACCGTATTATGTAACCTTTGTAATCATATTGACTACCCCCCACAGGAGGGTATGGTGGCATAATAAATATATTAAACTTCACACACTGTAAAGGTCCAGTTTCGATGCCGTCTGCGAAGGGAGTGGACACATTTAAAACGTGTTTTCTGTATCACCGGTATCTATGTTCATCCACCAGTAAATAGGTAACGGGTGTTAGTATGACTGTTGTGGGTCGCATCCCTGGGACCAAACTCGTGCACTATTAGTCCGAAAGCTCTGCAATAACAAAGCGGCTTTCTATAGTACTGTGGGAGTATACGTGGAGAGGGGTTCCGTGATTAACGCCTCCCGCGGCCCCGGTCCGTAACCAGGTCTCATGGTGGATAAGGGCCTGATTAACCAGGCTGTTACTGTTGGCCGCACGCAACCCGACATACGAACTACAGCCCGGCTGGTCAGATGCTAGACTTAGGTGCCTGTCCAGATGCCTGCTTGAAGACGGCCAGGGTCATTGTATATGGCCCCCTTATGCATCCTGGAGGCAGTTGAACAGTCTTGGGCCCCTGACACTTATTGTGTTGTCTCTTATTGTGCTAGTGACACCCCTGTTTTTCATTGGGGTATGTTGCATCGTCTGCCGAGTCTTTTGCTTTCATAGGGAGTGATTTTCGTGTGTTAGTTTGGTACTAACCCTTCTAGGATTTTCCAAGTGTATATAATCATGTATCTCTCCCGCTTGCATTCCAGGGAGTACAGGTTGAGGTGTTTTATCGCAGTTATGTGTGCCATGAAGGCTCTCTGTACATTTTCTAGGTCAGCAATTTCACCTGCTTTGAAAGGTGCTGTTAGTGTGCAGCAATATTCCAGCCTAGATAGAACAAGCGACCTTAAGAGTGTCATCATGGCTTCTGGCATCACTATTGTTGAAGTTCACCATATCCATCCTGTCATTTTTCTAGCAGATGCGATTGATACAATGTTATGGTCCTTGAAGGTATGTCAGTGATGTCAGCTAGGCCTGTATACCTTGTGCATGTACTTGTAGTAAATAAAGACATTATTATATTATTATTATCATTATATTATAAGCTAAATACATTATTTTCACAATTTTAATATTAACACCATACTTGGGATGAAACCTTAAAACAACTTATTATAAGCGCTCTCAGTCTTTCTCTGTAATGGAGACAATTTCATTACAACATGCCCAGGTAGTGGGGCCTCAAACGTTAGATACCTGTATGTAGTTACATATTCTAGTCGTGATCCATCATGCAACAGGAACCTGCGGACTGCGCCTTTATGTCGAGGGGGACGTCTGTTAAGTATTGTCATTTTCTCAGCGGATATAATCAAACCCAGGTCCTGACATGAGGCTAGTACATGGTTAAGGATGCTCTGGGTGCTGGAGAATCCGAGGTGGCTATACATATAATTTAGTAAAACATTAATTAGAATATTGAATAACGTGGGACTGGGGACACCTTCCTGGAGTATACATGATTCAAAGTCATCCGTGGAACACCACAAAAGATTTTGTGCTGGATAGGTAGCCTTTACTCCAGTTGAGAAACCATCCTTATGTCCTTTGTGGCATGTTCACTAATGATCACATGTTGGCTGGATACAACAAAAGTATATTTAAAGTCATGGAAAGTAGTGTAGGAGCTGTCAGTGTGCTGGGTGAGAATGGTGGTTATGCAATGATGCACACTCCTTCCAAGCATGAAACCGTACAGCCAGGAAACATAAATTGTTGTATTCTGTGGGCAAGTAAACGATTTGTAGAATCATTCTTTCAATGTTTAACACAAACAGTTAGTCAGATATATTGGGGAGAAATGCCATTTTGTTGATTAGGAATGGAAAAGATGAGGTTATTTGTGCATGATTTAGGGAGCTCCCTAGTTACAGAGCTCATTTAAGTAATGGATTACCTGATACTCGACATAACAGTCTGAGCATGGTGTAACACCATCTTTATCAGGAAATGTGGAATTGCCCTTAGTGCAGCACCAAGTTCAAAGATAATAAAAGGAATGTTACAGTCATCTTCCTTGCCGAGCATAAAACAAATCAGTGTCTCCCTGCAATCATGTTTGTCCGTTAATTTCGTCTGTATGGTACTGGAAATAAGCAGCCCAAGCACTAATGGTGAACAAGCGATAAATGAAAAAACAATCTCTCTCTCTCACACACACACACGCACATCCACACACGTATAACAGGAAGGGCACTGCAATGGATCAGAGAATACCTGACAGGGAGGCAACAGTGAGTCATGGTACGTGATGAGATCGCAGTGGGCGCCTGTGACGAACTGGGTCCCACAGGGGTCAGTGAATGACATGACGGAAGGGATAGACTCAGAAGTGTCCTTATTTGCAGATGATGTGAAGTTAATGAGGAGAATTAAATCAGATGCGGACCAGACAGGTCTACAAAGAGACTGGACAGGTTGGACGCATAGTCTAGCAACTGGCTCCTAGAATTTAACCCTGCCAAATGCAAAGTCATGAAGATCGGGGAAGGGCAAAGAAGACCGCAGACAGAGTATAGGCTTAGCGGCCGAAGACTGTAAACCTCACTCAAGGAGAAAGGTCTGGGGGTGAGTATAACACCGAGCACGTCGTCGGAAGCCTAAATTAACCAAATAACTGCTGCGGCATATGGGCACATGGCAAACCTGAGAATAGCGTTCCGATACCTTAGTAAGGAATCGTTCAAGACCCTATACACTGTGTACGTCAGAAACATACTGGAATACGGAGCACCAGTTTGGAACCCACACCTGGTCAAGCACGTCAAGAAATTAAAGAAAGTGCAAAGGTTTACAACAAGGCTGGTTCCAGAGCTAAGGGAATGTCCTACGAAGAAAGGTTAAGGGAAATCGGTCTGACGACACTGGAGGACAGGAGAGTCAGGGATGACTTGATAACGACATACAAAATACTGCGTGGAATAGATAAGGTGGACAGAGACAGGATGTTCCAGAGATGGGACACAGAAACAAGGGGTCACAGTTGGAAGCTGAAGACTCAGATGAGACAAAGGGATGTTAGGAAGCTCTTCAGCCACAAAGTTGTTAGGAATTGCAATAGTCTGGCAAGTGATGTAGTAGAGGCAGGATCCATATATAGTTTTAAGACGAGGTATGATAAAGCTCATGGAGCTGGGAGAGAGAGGACCTAGTAACGACCAGTGAAGAGGCGGGGCCAGGAGCTATGACTCGACCCCTGCAAATAGGTGAGTACACACATACACACTCAGCGGGGCCAGGAGCTCGGACTCGACCCCCGCAACCTCAACTAGGTGAGTACACCTGGGCTGGGCTTGCATGTCTTCAGGTATTTCTGCATCTCCTCCAAGGTCCTCATCTTCATGCAACACCAGCTCCAAGTCATTGACAGATTCGTCAGCACGCTTTTACGTTCTTGTCGTCTTCGTCGTGGTGCTCCAGTAACTTCAAATTATTTTTCTTCATAGAAGTACCGATGCCAGAATACTACATGGGACAACTGGGATGGGACTGGCTAGGTATATTTATGTCTAAGAGGTTGACTGTTAACAAGGAGGTCGGAAAACTATGTCTGTTGCGGTTCCAAGTCAAATGATGATAACCAGGCCTCATACTATGATTCATCTCCTTCAGAGTCAGTCAGGAAAGTAGCTGGATCTTGTGATATTGCATAAATGGCTGCCTCTAGCCTAGTTAATATAACAGGTTGTTGGTTACGAATCACAACGTCCTCTTGATCTGCATCATCTGGTTGACGAAGCCGCTTACAATTTTTTTTCATATGGTTAGCAGTGCTATCATCTTCTACCGAAGTTTTTCCTTCAGTGTGTTAGCTGTAGAAGAAACCACTGATGATGCCACTTTGGAAAACTCATCATTTTTTTTTTCACAAACTCCAAAACTTGTGTCAACTCTGATATCACCTTGTCTCTTGTGCTCTGGATCCAAACCCACCAACTCTCATCACCACCACTTCATCCATAACATATATTATGAACCTCCTTACTCCATTGCGAAGGTCCACACAGCCACTCAGATGAGTCAGTGGGATGTTAGGAAATATTTCTTCAGACTCAGAGTTGCCTGGAAGTGGAATAGTCTGGAAAGTGATGTAATGGAGGCAGGATCCATATATAGCTTTAAGAAGATGTATGATAAAGCTCATGGGGTAAGGAGAGTGACCTAGTAGCGACAAGTGAAGAGACAGGGCCAGGAGCTGTGAAACTGACCCCTGCAACCACAATTAGGTGAGTACACACTCACACAAATACACATACACACATACACACACACACATACACACACATACACACACACACACACGCACACACACACACACACACACACACACACACACACACACACACACACACACACACACACACAGTGAGAGGAAAGCTGAAATCATAATATTTCAAAGCGCAAACCGTTGGGGTCTTAGGCGCTGTTGCCACATTGGCAGCGGTAGGCCTGAAGAAGTGACGTCACGACAAGTTGTGTGCCATTATACATATAAAGTGAAGTGTATATAATGTGAAGTGTATACTATCATCAGTGAAGAGTGAAATCGCGTGAGGAAGCGGGATGTATGAG
>NC_069450.1:25180183-25196087 GCF_026875155.1 Cherax quadricarinatus
TTTGATGGGGAAAAATTGAAATTTTTAGGCGTCTGTGGAATAAAATAAGTTTATAAGAAAAAAGGGGGAAATGTCCCTGAGTACAGAGGTACCAACACTTTTATATAGGTGGGGAGGATGGGTTGTAAATGTTGCAGCAAGAAGGCTGGAGATAGTAGAGATGTCATATTTGAGAACAGTGTGTGGTGTGAATATTATGCAAAGAATTCGAAGCATGGAAAACAGAAGACTGCATGCTGCTGCTGCTGCTGTTGTAGATTCGCCGGTATAATCGCCCTGCCCCAGCCTTTTCCAAGAGGTGGCCCGGCCTGGCCCCCTGTCGTGTGTCAGACAAATGTCTGCCAAGGGAGGAGGTATAAGTACCTCCTCATCATCTTAGACTGTGTGTAGTTACTGAAGGTATTAAAAAGAGAAGAGGCCGTAGAGATGGTTTGGTTATTTAGAAAGAATGGAGCAGAATAGGATGACCAACAGTGTGTGGAAGGAAGGGATTCAGAAAAACTGATAAGCTGGGCTTGAGTCCTAGAGGTGTAAAGTACAATCCCTGCGCGCGCGCGCACACACAACCACACCACACACACACACACACCACACACACACACAAATCTATATATATATATATATATATTATATATATATATATATATATATATATAATATATATATATAAATATTATACATAAGGTACACAGCAATACCTAGACGAAGGAATTTACATATTGCACTTATTTTGTTATTAGTTATCAGCTCTTGTCTTATCTTTATCAGTTATAGGTTATCTTTAAATTTTTTTTTAAGAAAGAAGATGGAGTCATTAATGCAGTATTAGTAAGTATAAACTGTTTAATTTTTCTTACAAAATTTTTTGGGTCCTAGAATAAACTTTATAATATACTGTTGGCAATAGCAGTAATGTTGGCACTAGTGGTAATGTAGGCACTAGTGGTAATGCTGGCACTAGTGTTAATGTTGGCACAAATGATAATGTTGGTATTTAGAAAAAACTGTTGGCACTTACTATGATGGCAGAGTTGACGAGGAAGAGACCGTATTTGCTGATACAACCCATCTTGTTGACTAGGCCTTTGTGAACAAGCAGTTTGATGTGGTTTCAACCAACACTTGTAGTCGTTTATTGCTTGTCGTAGTGTAACTGTTTGTTTTGGTCGTTTATCGGTTAGCTAGGGACCTGTATTCGTTTACTTTCACCTTGTCACCGTTAAACAATAGCTTGAGTTATTTAACGACCGGTAATGTTTGTTTAATTACTGAATGTGGTCGTTAAACTATTGCTTGTAGCTGTTAAGCTACTGTTTGTAATCGTTTATATACAGCATGTAGGTGATTAATACCATCTATAGTCATTTAACTATCGATCTTAGTCATTAAATCACCGCTTGTAGTCGTTAACCACTTGTCGTTAAAACCACTGTTTGTAGTTATATGTTTTTATTAAACTGAAACAGTTCCAGTCATTATTTCCCACCTTCAACCCCACACCACCACGCACACACACACACAAAACAATTTGACACGTGTCAGAGACGCAAGCAAGTATTATTGAGGTGAGAAAACTGTGCCTTAGTGCATGTGTGAGTTACACAGCTGGTGTTGGGGCTGCAGATGGCACTAACTTGGAAGATGGCTAGGATACTTGCGAATACGTGGGGTAGATAGTGGCCGAGTTGAAGAGGTGCGCAGGAGTGGGGTGGCTGCAGCGAAGGTGGTAGTCTGCTGATAAGACTGGGAGGCAGGGAGGAAGGGAGAGAGAGAGAGGGGGGGAGATGAAGAGAGAGAGGGAGAGGGGAGAGAGAGAGAGGGAGATGAAGAGAGAGAGAGGGGGAGATGAAGAGAAAAGAGAGGGGGAGATGAAGAGAGAGAGAGAGAGGGGGAGATGAAGAGAGAGAGAGGAGGGGGGGAGGAGGAGAGAGGAAGGGGGGGAGAGAGAGGAGGGGAGTGGGCATTGCGTCTCCCTCCACTCTTTCGAGACTAAGTAGTTACTATCACTATGCTAATAGAGACATTGATATTCAGGATAAAATTATCGCGTTCACTGCTGATACAAGGATTTTTTTTAATTTGTTTAATTATGATTATTATGCATTCCTAAGGGACACTTTCGAGTGGTTGCTCGAATTGTTTATTTTTCCTCAGAATTTTCGTTTATAAAATTATCTTATCATGGGGGAGCGCTAAACCGTATGGATTATACAGCGCCGGTAGGGGGGGGTTGTTGAAGGCTCAGTTCAAGGAAACTAGAGCACAGATCCCATTTCTGAGATTAAGAGCCCTTCAGCATCATGAGGGGCTTGGTTTTTTTTTTCTTTAGGACTTGAGAAGCCTCATTCGATCAGCTTCAAACTTTAAAGAGGGGTTTTTTACTGTACCGTAGGGGTCGAGGGCTCATGCAAATATTGACCCTCGCAGGAGCCCTGTGATCAACATTATATAGTCCATTCCTGAAATTGTCATTACTCACGATAACTTCATATCTTCTGATTGGCCTCAAAAAAAATAAAAAAATAAAAAACTTATAAAAAAGGTGTGACCTTAATTAGATCACACCTTTTTTTATGTTTTATATTGTTATTGAGTCTGCACGACTCATTTTTGAAAATTTTATGCGCGAAAACAAGGTGAAATTTTTTTTAAATTACATTCATGTATAATTGAGTGTGCCATTTTTTATTACAGTCATAACTAGGCGCTAAACCCACAAAGGGTCATAGGAGCTGCTGTGCCTTTGTGAATGGCATCCATACGTAATAGTTGATGCATCTTATAGATAGGATTCTACTAATTTTATTTAAATTTCCCAATATACCAGAATAGCCAAAAATTTCCCAATACAGTATACCAGAATAGCCAAAAATTTCCCAATATTCCAGATAGCCAAAAATTTCCCAATATACCAGAATAGCCAAAAATTTCCCAATATACCAGAATAGCCAAAAATTTTTCCCAATATTCCAGAATAGCCAAAAATTTCCCAATATACCAGAATTGTGGAAAAATACTGTATATATTTTCCAGAAATTCAGTATTTATATGTAAAATAGATAGCCTTTACTGTATTTAATAAAATATATGTGATGGAAAATGGGAAACTGAGCCTGCGCCTGCGCCTGCGCAGGAGGGGACACGCCATCTTGGTTTTGAATTGGATACAACGTTAATATAATGGGAAGAATTTTTCGTGCTCTAGAGGTTAAAATTGGATTGACACCTCTCAAATAGGAGGCGAAATTGTTGGATGTGCATTCCTGCATAACTTGAGATATCAGACGACTAGACAAGACAGCTCCATGAACCTCAGATAAGCTCTCTAGATTTGTGTATAATTCTGGCCAGTGTTTTCAGAAATTTAGTTAGTGAGGTTTTTCTGAGTATGATACAACTTAATATCCAGTCAAATTGGTGAGTGATATTAAGATATATTTTCCTTCTGTTATGTATATGTGAATTTATATATAACCATTTTTTAATATACAGTCCACAAATTTATATGTTTATCAGAATCCCTGATGTATATTTCATTTAATTAATAGGTCCAGAGCAACTTGTGGATATGACAGTGGTAGGTATCGAAGGGGACATTTTTTGCGACCTAGGTGTCCCAAATTCCTACTTGTCTAACTGATAAATAATAATTATCTATGTTCATTTACTGTTATGTACATAATTATACATACAGATAAATGCAATTTTCCACAAAAATAGTCAAAAATTTCCAAATATACCAGAGTAATCAAAAATTTCCCAATATTTCCAGAATAGCTAAAAATTTCCAAGTTTACCAAAATAGCTTAAAAATGAAAACTTAGAATCGATGTAATTTTTGCTCTAACTGTACAGTTCTTTTGATTGGCTTATCATTTCCTCCCCCTGATGCGTTTTCCAGAATGCAAATTTTGCATTGTTATTGGGCTGCATAAGTTTTATTTTGACAATGCATGTATATATAAATAGTTATAATCATAACCATAATTTTTAAAAGGGTAGAGGAGTAAGCCGGTGGAAGGCCTTGGTCAGATGACCAAAAGCTTCATCTGCAAGTCATCATTGAAGTTGAAATTGAAATGTTTATTTCTCTGTAAAGATTGTAATAGGTGGTTTATATATAAAACAACACTTCCGGTGGTTTACATATAAAACAACACTTCCAAAGAAGACCACTAGCATGCCTAGCAAGCCTAGGCATTTCAGGCACTATTAATAATAATTCTTATTCTATATTACAAATTACAAATGATTAAATGGATTTACGTACAATAATAAGGTAGTTCAGAACATTTAAGAATATAACAAATTGCAAAATAATAATGAGAATGGTTTTGTCTTGGCATGATACACAGTTTCTATTTAAGCTCTTATACTGGAGTATCTCAGGAAACTTAGCACTAGCTGGAGATTTGTTAGGCAATTTTATGTTCATAGTCATTTTGGTCAGGAGGAGGATGTGTGTGTGTGTGTGTGTGTGTGTGTGTGTGTGTGTGTGGGGTGTGTGTGCGTGTGTGTGTGTGCGTGTGTGTGTGTTTTACTCACCTAATTGTACTCACCTAATTGTGGTTGCAGAGGTCGAGACTCAGCTCCTGGCCCGCCTCTTCACTGATCGCTACTAGGTCCTCTCTGCTTCCTGAGCTTTATCATACCTCTTCTTAAAACTATGTGTGGTTCCTGCCTCCACTACTTCACTTGCTAGGCTATTCACTTTCCTGACAACTCTTGACTGAAGAAATACTTCCTAACGTTCATAAATTAGACACATGTGCAACTCTTGGGTTATCTTTATTGAGGAAACGTTTCGCCACACAGTGGCTTCATCAGTCCATACAAAGGAGAATCTTGAAGAACAGGAGGAGAATGAGGTAATCAGTCCCTCAACCTTGAGTCGATGTGGTTGTCCATCAACCTGTCAGACACTGCAACTTCTTGGGATCTTAATATGTACTTGGGAATTCTTCGCTTGCCTAATTCTTGGGCACGACCTACTTCCACATTGAACAAATGTGACACCACCTATGACTGCTGCACCTCTCCTACCAACGGTTTATAAGCTCCTTCTCCGCACGTATTCCGTATTCTATTCAAAATTGATAGACTGACCACATCGACTCAAGGTTGAGGGACTGATTACCTCATTCTCCTCCTGTTCTTCAAGATTCTCCTTTGTATGGACTGATGAAGCCACTGTGTGGCGAAACGTTTCCTCAATAAAGATACCCAAGAGTTGCACAATGTGTCTAATTTATCAACATGTCGGTTCCTGAACCATTCATCTACAAACACACTTCCTAACGTCCCTGTGACTCGTCTGAGTCTTCAGCTTCAGTTGTGACCCCTTGTTTCTGTGTCCCCTCTCTGGAACATCCTATCTCTGTCCACCTTGTCTATTCCCCGCAGTATCTTGTATGTCGTTATCATGTCTCCCTGGCCCTTCTTTCCCCCAGTGTCGTCAGTCCGATTTCCCTCAACCTTTCCTCGTACGACATTCCCCCGAGCTCTGGGAAATAGCCTTGTTGCAAACCTTTGTACTTTCTCTAACTTCTTGACGTGACTTGACCAGGTGTGGGTTCCAGACTGGTGCTGCATACTCCAGTATGGGCCTAACATACAGTGTACAGTGTCTTGAACGATTCCTTATTAAGGTATCGGAACGCTATTCTTTAGGTTTGCCAGGCGCCATATGCTGCAGCAGTTATTTGGTTGATGTGTGCCTCCAGTGATGTGCTCGGTGTTATGGTCACCCCAAGGTCTTTCTCCCTGAGTGAGGTCTGTAGTCTTTGTCCACCTAGCCTATACTCTGTCTGCGGTCTTCTTTGCCCCCCCAATCTTCATGACTTTGCATTTGGCTGGATTGAATTAGAGAAGCCAGTTACTGGACCACATGTCCAGCTGTCCAGGTCTCTTTGCAGTCCTGCCTCATCCTCATCTGATTTAATTCTTCTCATCAACTTCACATCATCTGCGAACAGGGACACTTCAGAGTCTATTCCTTCCATCATGTCGTTCACATATATCAAAAATAGCACTGGTCCTAGTAAATGGCCCCTGTGGGACCCCCCTCGTCACAGGCACCCACTGTGATACCTCTTCAGTACATGACTCGTTGCTGCCTCCTGTCAGGTATTCCCTGATCCATTGCAGTTGCCCTCCTGTTACATGCGCCTGATCCTCCAGCTTCTGCACTAATCTCTTGTGGGGAACTGTGTCAAAGGCCTTCCTGCAGTCTAGGGAAAACGCAATCTACCCACCCCTCTCTCTCGTGTCTTACTTCTGTTTCCATTGTCATATAAAACTCCAGGAGGTTTGTGATACAGGATTTGCCTTCCATGAACCCATGCTGGTTTTCATTTATAATCTTGTTCCTTTCCAGGGGGTTCGACCACTCTCTCCTGATAATCTTCTCCTTTGGGCTTTGCACACAATACATGTCAGGGGACACAGGTCTGTAGTTTAGTGCCTCGTTTCTGTTTCCTTTCTTTATATATGGGGATTACATTAGCTGTCTTCCATTTCTCAGGTAGTTGCCATTTTCAAGGGATGTGTTGAAGATTGTGGTTGAGGCACGCACAGCATCTCTGCTCCTTCTCTAAGGACCCAGGGGAAGATGTTGTCCGGTCCCATCGCCTTTGAGGTGTTCAAAGGGCATTAGGAGCTTCTTCACCTCCTCCTCAGTTGTTCGTTTTTGTCATCCAACACTTGTTGGTATATTCCCTCTTGATGTTCCCTTCTGTGCTGTCTTCCCACAGCCCTTCCTGTCTTACTGTGAAAAAATTCCTTAAATCTCCTGTTCAGCTCCTCACATACCTCCTGATAATTTCTCGTGAGTTCTCCACCTTCTGTCCTTAATCTGATCACTGGTCTTTGACTGTTGTCTTCCTCCTGATGTGGCTATACAACAGTTTCGGGTCAGTCTTGATTCTCGATGCTATGTCATTTTCATACTGTCGCTGGGCCTCCCTCCTTACCTGTGCATACTCATTCCTGGCTCTGCGACTGATCTCCCTATTTTCGTGTGTTCTCTGCCTTCTGTACTTTTTCCATTCTCTATTGCACTTTGTTTTTGCCTCCTTACACCGTCAGGTAAACCAGGGGCTCGTTCTGGTCTTCCCGTTGTTATTGTTTGCCCTTGGGAATAAACCTTTCCACTGTCTCCTTGCATTTTGTTGTTACATATTCCATCATTTCATTTACTGGCTTTCCTGCCAGTTCTCTGTCCCACTGGACCTCCTGCAGGAAGTTCCTCAACCCTATGTAGTCCCCTCTTTTATAGTCAGGCTTTTCCCATTCAACTCCTGTTATTCTCTCCACTTGCAGCTCTACCATGTATTCAAAGCACAGAACCACGTGGTCGCTAGCTCCTAGGGGACTCTCATACTTGATGTCCTCAATATCTGAGCTGCCCAGGGTGAACACAGGGTCCAATCTTGCTGGTTCATCCTCCCCTCTCACTCTGGTAGTGTCCTTAACATGTTGGTGCATGAGGTTTTCCAGCACCACGTCCAACATCCTGGCTCTCCATGTTTCGGGACCCCCATGTGGCTCCAGGTTTTCCCAGTCAATCTCCCTGTGGTTGAAATCCCCCATAACCAGCAACTTTGCTCTGCTGGAGTGAGCTCTTCTTGCCACCTCAGCAAGTGTGTCCACCATTGCTCTGTTGCTCTCTTCATATTCCTCTCTTGGCCTCCTGCAGCTCTGTGGTGGATTATACATCACTGCAATGACCACTTTGTGTTTCCCAGACTGAAGTGTACCTGCTATGTAGTCTCTTTCTCCCGTCTCATCTATTCCTTCCATTTTCTCGAATTTCCATCTGGTTTTTACGAGCAGAGCAACCCCACCTCCCCCCTGCCCCTTCTATCTTTCCTCATGATCTGGTATCCTGGTGGGAAGATTGCATCTGTTATTGTCTCCATGAGTTTTGTTTCTGTAACTGCTATGATGTCTGGGGACTTCTCGTTGATTCTTTCTTGCCATTCCTCATGTTTATTCGTTAATCCATCTGCATTTGTGTACCAAACCTTCAGCTTCTGTTCTAATAATGTAACTGTGGTGCGGGGGGTGGAAACAGAGGGATCGGTGTGTGATGGTTGGTTTGGATTGTTCAGTTGCCTTGGGGGTGTCGTGGCTGGAGTCCTTCTGCAGGTGTTTCTGGGGGGTGCGCTTGTCCTTCCATTTGATCCTGGGTTATTCTGCTCTCCTTTTTCATTTCCTCCCATTTCTCCTTTCGTTTTTGAACTCTCTCTTTCATTGTCTTCCTTTCGTCCTGTGTTCTGTCTCGATCGAGGTACACACTCCGGAACTCCTGCTTGCCTCTCAGCCGTGCTTTCTCCTGCAGGATCATGGTTCGGGTTGATTCTGCCTTGAAAATTACTTTTAGAGGCCGATTCCTTTTCTTTGTGAACCACCCAATTCTCCGAAAATTTGCCACCTGGGTCATGTCCCCCTCGCCTATCACCTTCATGATATCTTCAATCGCTTTTTTCTCCTCCTGCTTTCTTTCATCATAAGTTTCCCCTTTAGCTAGCTTTAGCTAGCCCATAGACAAACACGGATCTTTCCCTTTCCACCTCCCACTGTGACTCCCATTGCATCCTCTGATTTGTTTTAGTTCCTTCCCGTGGAGTGTTCCTTCCTTCAGTCCCTTCCCTAGTTATGGCCCCTATGCTTCTTGGTTTATCCTTCCTGCTCACCTGCTCCTGGCCCCCACAGGTATCTGGTAAGGTCCTTGCACATGTCCTAGTTCCTTCAATGTCTTCCAACCTCTCATTTTGTCCTAGTGTGCTCCCTGTCTTTGTTTTGGCCCCATGTGGGTTTGACAGGACCTCTGCATACAGTTTAGTTTCCATGCTTCCTTCAGACCTGTTGTCTGTGTTTGATGTAGCCATTGCCGATGGTACTTCTGTAATATCTTTGTCTCTGTGCTGTTTCAGATGTCTCAGCTCCTCTTCTAATCTCTCTATCTTGATTTCTGCTGCTGTGGCCTGTTGCTTCCACCTTCTGCATTCTGCTGCTAACCTCTCTTCCATCTTCCTTTCCAGCTCATCTAGTCTCCTTCCCCAGTCTTCCTCCCTTTTTTTGAGCTCTACCTCCCATTCCTCCCTCCCAGATTCGTCCTTGGAGCCCTTGTCCTCATCCTGGTTAGGGGGAGGGGAATAGATGGTTAGGAGAGGGGATGGATGGTTGTGGGGGAGGGGGAGGATGGTTATTGGAGGGGTAGAGATAGTTGGGGGAGGGGGTTAGATGGTTTAGGGGAGAGAGGGGATGGATGGTTATGGGGGAGGGGGAGGATGGTTATTGGAGGGGGGGAGGTAGTTGGGGGGTTAGACGGTTTGGGGGAGGGGTTAGGTGGTTTGGGGGAGGGGTAGGTGGCTAAGGTGAGGTGGTTAGGGAAGGGGGAGAGGTGGTTAGGGGAGGGGGGGTATGTGTTTGTGTCAAGTGTTTGTGTCAAGTGGTAGAGGGTGTTTGGGTGTGTGTGTGTGTGTGTGTGTGTGTGTGTGTGCGTGTGTGTGTGCATGTGTGTGTGGTGTGTGTGTGTGGTGTGTGTGTGTGTGGTGTGTGTGTGTGTGGGGTATGTGTGGTGTGTGTGTGTGTGGTGTGTGTGTGTGTGTGTGGTGTGTGTGTGTGGTGTGTGTGTGTGGGGTGTGTGTGTGTGGCGTATGTGTGGTGTGTGTGTGTGGTGTGTGTGTATATGTGTGTGTGTGTGTTTGTGTTTGTGTTTGTGTGTGTGTATGTGTTTATGCATGTATGTATGTGTGTGTATGTGTGTGTATGTATGTGTGTGTGTGTGTGTGTGTGTGAGTGTGTGAGTGTCTACCCTTGTGTGTGTGTGCTTGTGTGTGAGGGAGGGAGGGTTAGGGGGGTAGGTTGTGTGGTTGAAAGATCCGTCGTGTAGGCACAAATTTAGTCTCATTTATCTTTCCCAATTATCTACTCTCTCCACTTATTGCCCTTTCTGGATTTACGTATTAATTGTTGCTGGTTATTATCATTTTCTTTGTTCACATTGAGAGACGACTTCCTAGCTTCCTAAGTATTCTTACTGCTAATAACTTCCGGTAGTAACACTGCCTGTGTACGTGTGTGCATGTGTACTCACCTAGTTGTACTCACCTAGTTGAGGTTGCGGGGGTCGAGTCCGAGCTCCTGGCCCCGCCTCTTCACTGATCGCTACTAGGTCACTTCCCTGAGCCGTGAGCTTTATCATACCTCTGCTTAAAGCTATGTATGGATCCTGCCTCCACTACATCGCTTCCCAAACTATTCCACTTACTGACTACTCTGTGGCTGAAGAAATACTTCCTAACATCCCTGTGATTCATCTGTGTCTTCAGCTTCCAACTGTGTCCCCTTGTTACTGTGTCCAATCTCTGGAACATCCTGTCTTTGTCCACCTTGTCAATTCCTCTCAGTATTTTGTATGTCGTTATCATGTCCCCCCTATCTCTCCTGTCCTCCAGTGTCGTCAGTGTGTGAGAGAGAGAATCTTGTGCGGTTTAATGACTGGCCGCAACTTCTTGTGACCTGACACAACCCTCCTGGGACCTGACCCTAGCACTGTCTTACAATGTTGCCCTTAAAAGCTTGTCCCACCTATCTTCTCACACTCGTCAACACTATATTCTCTATGTCTATGCTATTTCTATTCTAATTCTGATAATAGCTTGCAGGAGTGAGTGACCAGTATCAAACAGTATGCAAGGCCAGCCAGGGCCGTCAACATGCAAACCACAAATAGGCGAATAAACTTGCGGTGACAGTTGCCAGCTGCTGATGACGAAGTCGTCGTCGTAGGCCTTAAATCCCTATTTTGGAGATCCTTCACCCGTGATGATTATAATCATATATTCTCATACATCCCGCTTCCTCACGCGATTTCACTCTTCACATTATATACACTTCACTTTATATGTATAATGGCACACAACTTGTCGTGACGTCACTTCTTCAGGCCTACCGCTGCCAATGTGGCAACAGCGCCTAAGACCCCCAACGGTTTGCACTTTGAAATATTATGATTTCAGCTTTCCTCTCACTTTCTTTAACTAATAACTTTAATTATCACTCATAGTATTGTTCACTGACGTTCCACTACCACTGATTACTGCTAACTGTTATTGCACGCCATACAACGCTAAGGATCTCGGAGCCTTGTTACCCACGTGTGTGTGTGTGTGTGTGTGTGTGTGTGTGTGTGTGTGTGTGTGTGTGTGTGTGTGTGTGTGTGCGCACGTGCATGAATGGTTGGTTTTCATGTAGATAGTTGATGGTGGGTGTGCTAGGAAGATAAGTTTTTTTTTTTTTTGACAGTAGTTTTGAAATGGTGGCTGAGTCTGCAGTTCTACAGTTTTCAGGTAGGGAATTCCAGATTTTAGGCCCTCTAATGTACATTGAACATTTGTATAGATTTAGCCGGACACGGGAAATGTCAGAGATTTTTGTGTCTGGTACTGTGCCTATGGGTGCTGTCACAACTATCAAAAAGCGTTTTAGTTCAGGGTTAATATTGGAATTTATGGTTCTGTAAATGTAGTTTGCAAAGTATTAAGTGTGGAAGTTCTGTACAGTGAGTAAGTTTAGGTCTTTGCTGGGGTGTCGCTTGGGATTGGATTGTGTGATAATTCTTACTGCGGCTGTTTGTTGGGTTATTATTGGTTTTAGGTGGGTTGCTGCTGTTGATCCCAGGCATAAATGGCATAGGTGAGGTAAGGATAGACGAGTGAATAGTATAGTGTGAGTAGGGCTGATTATGGTACATAATAACGTATCTTAGAGAGGATCCCAACCGTTTTGGATACTTTTTTTTGCTATGTGTTGGATATGGGTGCTGAAATTCAGGTTGCTGTCAAGGTGTAGGCCCAGGAATTTGCCCTCATTATGTTTAGCAATGAAAGTGTTGTCAATCATAATGTTCAGTTGTGCAACACTTGTTCTGTTACCAAACATAATATAGAAGGTTTTGTCAGTATAAAGTGTGACCCGCATCAGGAAACACTTGTCCTGTTTCCTCATGAACATTATGCCTGTCCATTTTGACAATTTTATAAGAATGATGCTGATTTCCTTCAGTAAGTAAATGCCTTTTCTTATTTTCAAAATATTCACGACAGTGCTAGTACCTGAGTCACAGTTATTACAATCAGAAGTAAAAGCTAAACCCACAAGGGTCATACAGCACCCGAGCCATGAGCCAGGTTGATCTGGCACAGCGGACCTACATTTTTGGGGCCCTGAAGCTTGAACCGTTATGGAGGCCCCCTTCACAACCGCTCGTACAGTAGACTCAAAATTTTTAAGCAATGTGGACTACAGTCACTTCTGGGGCCCCTCCGGGATTAGGGCCTTGAAGCTTAAGATTTATAATAGATCTACCCCTGATTAGCACTCCAGTATTACATATATTCTTTGGGAATATATGTATACGTGGTAATCAAGTTTGATCTGGGGAAGAGGAGGGTAGCACCAGTTGCTCAGATCAAGAGTTCTTCAGTAGCATCATGGCAAAACTTCAACTCTCGTGTGCAGGAGTGTTAATTCCTTTAACTGGCAATGGTTAGATTGCTGCATTCATGAGGGGAAGGTGGGGAGAGGGGAGTGCTAAACCAACAGCAATTGTGGAAAATACTGTATATATTTTCCGGAAATACGGTAATTTATAGGTAAATAGATGCCCTATATTGTATTTTTAAAAGAAGTATGTTATCAAAAAAAAGAAGAGACTCACCATCTTGGTTTTGAATTTTGTACAAACGTTGGTGTAATGGGAAGAATTTTTCGTGCTCTAGAGGTTAAAATTGTGTTGACACCTCTCAAATAGGAGGCGAAAATTGGTGGATGTGCATTCCTGCATAACTTGAGATATCAGACGACTGGACAAGACAGCTCCAGGAACCTCAGATAAGCTCTCTAGATTTGTGTGTAATTCTGGCCAGCATTATTTTCATAGATTTAGTTAGAGTGAGGTTTTCTGAGTATGATACACATTAATCTCCAGTCAAATTGGTGAGTGATATTAAGATATATTTTCCTTCTGTTATGTAATTGTGTATATATATAACCATTTATTATTTTTAATGTACAGTCCAAAAATTTATATATTTACCAGTATTCCTGGTGTATGTATATTTCATTTAATTATTAGGTCCAGAGCAACTTGTGGTTATGACAGTGGTAGGTATCGAAGGGGGACATTTTTTGCGACCTAGGTGTCCCAAATTCCTACTTGTCTATGTAACATTGATAAATAATAATTATCTTTGTTATCATTTACTGTTATGTACATAATTAGTTACATTCAGATAAATGCAATTTTCCACAGCAATCATACAATGCCGATTAATTTGATCCAAGATGTTTCTGGAAAGAAAAGTAATTTTTGAGTCGAAGCGATACTGCCAGAGATCTTCCAGTGCCAAGTTAGGCTCGAAATTATTAGTTATTACAGTATTTACAGAACGTGCCAAATCTGTGTGTGTGTGTGTGTGTGTGTGTGTGTGTGTGTGTGTGTGTGTGGGTGGATGTATATGTTATTCAGTACTGCTATTATATTCAAAACAAATACTTGACTTTTATTTTCTTAGTTTAGTGTTAAATCCATCAAGGTGGTACAGCATCTGAGGAGGGGAAAGATGAAGGGATAATCAAGATTAATCCATGGAGGAGAAACTAAAATCCATTGGTTCACCTCACGTTGACAGCCATGAAAGAGCCACTGAAACCACATCTGTTCAGAGACAAGTTCAGATAAATTTATGGGTGAACTCTTAATCCATTAGGTAATACAGCACACAAAAGGGAGGGATAATCAGGTTTCACCCGAGGAAGTTGAGGATAGCTCAAATTCTTTGGATCATGAATCCTTCAGCTTCAGGAAAATGATTGTGTGGATAATGAAAACTTCCAGAAGTGGAGAAATAATGCTAAGGTGCCACTATTCAAATTACAAATTACTTGTACTCTCTCACTTGTACTGTCAGGTGGTTTTATGCCTCTATTCAAGGCAGGAGAGAGATCAGAGCTGGAATGGATACAAAGACCATTTACTGCCTGCATAGAGCCAGTAAAATTAATAGATGCATTTCCTGCTACAATAAAAGTTCTCACCAGTAGTCATAAAGCCAACAACACACTTACTCTTTACTGATGGGCCAAAGACCTTTGCCCCTATTATTATTATTATAATCAAAAAGAAGCGCTAAGCCACAAGGGCTATACAGCGCTGCAGGGTAGGGAAGGAAGCGAGGGTACTGGATGGCAGAAGGGAGGAGGGATGATCAGTAGGTTACAGAAAACAGCGGGGCAGGGGATAGTACGGGGGTAGAGGGTAGCAAGAGATTGAAGTAGAAAGGGCTGAAGGTATCAGAATTTGTGAAGTAAGTCAGTTGTTTGTCAAAAAGTCAATGAGAGAGTCTGGATGAAAGGTGGGTCCATCAGCGAGAAGGGAAGGTAAAGAGAGAGCAGAGGAGCGAAGATGACGACGGAGGTAAATTCTGCGTGCTCGTTGATAAAGTGGGCAGTCCAACAGAATGTGGCTGACTGATAATGGAGCTTGGCAATTCTCACAGAGAGGAGCAGGGCGCCTCTCCATGAGATATCCATGAGTAAGACGAGTATGGCCAATGCGAAGACGGGAGACAGTAGTCTCCCAACCTCGACACTGGTGATAAGAAGACGGCCAGTAACCTATACTCGGTTTAATAGATTGAAGTTTGTTGCCGAGCATAGTAGACCAATGTTGTTGCAACGGGTGTGAAGGTGGGAAGATATTGCAGCAAAATAGTCCATAAATGGAATACCTCTATATGAAACTGGTAGGTCATGTACTGCTGACTGCGCAGCAGTGTCTGCCTGTTCATTGCCCTGTACGTCAACATGACCAGGGACCCAACAAAAAACAATATCTTTATGCTTGGTAAAGATGCGGCGTAGCCAAAGTTGGATACGGAGGACTAAGGGGTGAGGTGTATCAAATTTCTGTATAGCCTGTAAAGCACTAAGGGAGTCTGAGACAACCACAAATGATGACACAGGCATAGATGCAATACGGATAAGTGCTGTAAGGATGGCATACAATTCAGCAGTAAAAATACTAGCCGAAGATAATAAATGCCCTTGTACGATGCTGTCCGGAAACACTGCTGCGAATCCTATGCCGTCAGAAGAATTAGAGCCATCTGTGTACACAGCAATGGCATGAGAATGAGAGCGAAAGTGGTCAAGAAAAAGAGAGCGGGAAGCGACCATAGACAGTTGGGCTTTCGAGCAAGGGAGAGAGAAAGAACAGACTCGAACAGCTGGAACTTCCCAGGGGGGTAGGGAAAAGTGAGATGCTACATGTACATAGAAAGGTGGTAATTGAAGAGACGACAAGAGCGAATGAAGGCAAAGAGAGAAGGGACGGAGTAAACAGGGGCGGCGAACAAATAAAGAATGTCTACTATCATCAGTGACCATTCTATAAATGGAAGGATTGCGGAGATCATGAGAGCGTACATAGTAGCGAAGGCAATGGGCATCACGGCGATCAGATAAGGATGGAACGTTCGCTTCTGCATAGAGGCTCTCGACAGGGGAAGAGCGAAAAGCACCAAGGCATAAACGTAATCCTTGGTGATGAATGGGGTTAAGGCTAGAGAGAGTAGCAGGAGATGCCGCTGAATAGATGGTCACCATAACCAAGTTTCGATAAAATGAGGGCAGAATGTAGGCGAAGGAGGGTTCGACGATCAGCTCCCATGAAAGATGAGCAAGGGTTTTAAGAAGGTTTCAGCCGGCTGTGACAGGTTGCCTCCAGAGAGGTAATGTGAGGTTTCCAGGATAACCTACTGTCAAAGAGGAGGCCCAGAAACTTGACTGTATCACGTTCAGGGATACAGGAGCCATAGAGGTACAAAGGATGATC
>NC_069450.1:25196587-25214616 GCF_026875155.1 Cherax quadricarinatus
TTTCATAGGTTGACTCGCGAATTTAGTAGTTTGTCGGGACGCGTACGCACGGTGTGACCGGGCGGCCTCCCTACCCAGCCAGTCTGGCATTGTTTACCAGTGAGTGAAGGTCCCCTCAAGTGCTCCTACAAAATATTTCATAATATTCCACTCATTTTAGTGCTTGCAATTACTAAATAAGCTACCATGGCTCCAAAGAAAGCTCCTTGTGCCAAGCCTGTGGTAAAGAAGGTGAGAAATATGTACAGTGACAAAGTCTTGGGCCATTTTAGGGAAATGTTAAAGAGACGCCAGAAACAGAGCTTTCTCCACAGTTACTTTGCGAGACAGGACTAGAGTGACTCTCAAGGTGGTCCTAGTGGCATTAAGAAACAAAAGAGTAGAGAAGCAACCCCAGAGAAGCAATTGGTACCTGAGGTGTTGCTGGAAAGGGATTTCCCTTCCAAACTGTAAACAATCCAATCTCTCTCCTCCTCCAGTCTCTCATACACTAAGAAGAATCTCCAATAAAGGTAAGTGTTATGCTGTTAATGTTTCATTCATCATTTCCCATTGTATTGTTTATGTACTATATGTATATTTCATGTAAAAAATTTTTTTGTTTTAAAACTTCTGGGTGTCTGGAACGGATTAATTGTATTTACATTATTTCTTATGGGGAAAATTGATTCGCAAATCGTATATTTCGTTCAAAGCAGCTCCTCCAGGAACAGATTAATTACGAAAAACGAGGGACCACTGTAATTTAAACGAGGAAAATTGACTCTGCAAACGAGCAAATCCAGCTGCGAGCAGGGTCATGGAATGGATTAAACTCACAAGTAGAGGTTCCACTGTATATACACCTACCATCCGACTTACGACCGAGTTCAGTTCCGAGAAACCAGTCGTAAGTCGAACTTTACTGCTGAATATCAACAAAACATTTTTGTAATGACTATTTTATTGTTTTATTTTGGTATTTCATGTTTTACTTTACTTTTTATGTTGTTTGTACTGTATTTTATACTGTAAGGTTTAGGATAAATACTGTGTACAACACAAATAGTTGTTTATTTCCCAGAAATTTGGCATAAAAAACACGGTCGTAAGTCAAGTGGTCGTAAGTCGAGCAGGTCGTAAGTCGGATGGTAGGTGTACAGTGGTCCCTCGGTTTTCGTAATTAATCCGTTCCTGGAGCTGTTACTATAAACGAAATTTACGATTTACGAATCAATTTTCCCCATAAGAAATAATGTAAATACAATTAATCTGTTCCTGACACCCAGAAGTATTAAAACAAAAAATTTTTACATGAAATATACATTTAGTACATAAACAATACAATGGGAAATGATGAATGAAACATTAACAGCATAACACTTACCTTTATTGGAGATTCTTCTTAGTGTATGGGAGACTGGAGGAGGAGAGAGATTGGATTGTTTACAGTTTGGAAGGGAAATCCCTTTCCAGCAACACCTCAGGTACCAATTGCTTCTCTGGGGTTGCTTCTCTTCTCTTTGTTTCTTAATGCCACTAGGACCACCTTGAGAGTCAACGGAGTCCTGTCTCGCAAAATAACTGTGGAGAGAGCACTGTTTCTGGCGTCTCTTTAACACTTCCCTAAAATGGCCCAAGACTTTGTCACTGTACATGTTGCCAATATGGCTTGCAACAACCTTGTTAGGGTGATGTTTCTCCATAAAGCTTTCCATCTTACCCCACATAGTAAAAATCTCTTTAATTTCTGAAGAAGGCACCTTCTTCCATCTCTCTTCCTCCTCCTCTGCAGCAAGATTCTGAGCTGCGATGTGTTGCTCTTCCTGCTGAAGCTCTTGCAGCTCCTCAGTGGTAGCTCTTCGTTGTGGGGCATCCACCAATTCTTCCACATCCTCCAAAATCACATCCAACCCCATGGAACTCCCCAGTGCCACACTTGATTTTACAACAGACAAGGCTCATCAGGGTCAATTTCCCCAAAACCCCTTTAAAATCCCTCTTGTCGACACAATCTGGCCACAATTCTCTCCAGGCAGAGTTCAAAGTCCTGGGAGTCACTCCCCCCTAAGCCATGCCTATAAGGGTTATGCAATGGAGGATGCTGAAGTTTCTCTCCAAAAAATTCCCTTAGGGTCAAGTGAGTGTCTGTGGTCACAGTCAAGCACCTGTGAAAAATTGCTTTTGTTAGAGTTTTTAAAGTTTGCAATGACCTGCTGGTCCATGGGCTGGAGGGGAGGATGGTATTCGGGGCAAGAACTTTACTGTGATGAACCCAAACTTCTCAAAAAAAATTTGGTCATCGGAGTTTGGAGGATGAGCAGGTGCATTGTCCATTTCTAGCAGGCACTTGAGACCAATTTCTTTCCAGGAGATACTCCTTCACCTAGGGCCAAACACTTCATTGAACCCCGACAAAAATTTCCTCGTGACCCATGCCTTACTATTAGATTTCCAAAACACACACAATTTACTCTTCATAACATTGTTTTTCCTGAACACTCTGGGATTTTCTGAATGGTACACTAGTAATGTCTTCATTTGAAACCCACAGCATTAGCACAGAACATCACGTTACCTGTCTTCATAGCTTGTGCCGGGCTTTGCCTTTTCCTCTTTGTAATAAAGGGTCCTCTTGGCTTTTTTTTCAAAAGAGGCCGTTTCGTCACAAGTGAAAACTTGTTCGGGTTTAGTCCTTCCCCTCTATTTTTCCGGGAATTCATCACTATTTTTCAGCCCCTTGTGTCCGAACTGGCACCCACCACCTTACCACACTGTGTATCCAGACGGTTCTTAAATCTCTCAAAACCACCTTACGGGCCAAAATTCACTAACATCCCCACTATTTGCAGGCAATTCTTTCCCAAATCTTCATGCAAGCCTAGCCTTTTCAAAATAAACGAAGTCATAAAGTATCTCCTGCTAATTGTTTCTCATTTTATCCACCCAAAAATAACTTTTCAACCTCTTCCAGACTGGGGATCTCATTTTGTCAGCATAGTTACTTTTCCCCTTTCAACAAAAGCATTCTTGATTTCCTTTTTCTTTGCCACTATGGGAAAAATAAAGGTTTGTTGGGGTTTTTTTACATCCTGGACATTCGGCCACACTTGTACCATTTCATATTGTTCAATGATGGTTTTCTTAAATTCAATCGTATTTCTCACCTTCTTTACCCATGCTTGGGCCTAGGGGGCTTTCTTTGGAGCCATGGTAGCTTATTTAGTATTTTTTTTTTTTTTAACAAGTCGGCCGTCTCCCTCGAGGTGGGGTGACCCAAAAAGAAAGAAAACCCCCAAAAGAAAATACTTTCATCATCATTCAATACTTTAAACCACACTCACACATTAACACTGTTTTTGCAGAGGTGCGCAAATACAAAGTTTAGAAGCATACACTATAAAGATACACAACATATCCCTCCAAACTGCCAATATCCCAAACCCCTCCTTTTAAAGTGCAGGCATTGTATTTCCCATTTCCAGACTCAAGTCCGACTAATGAAAAAAAACCCGGTTTCCCTGAATCCCTTCACTAAATTTCCCCTGCTCACACTCCAACAGATCGTCAGGCCCCAAAGTACCATTCGTCTCCATTCACACCTATCTAACCCCGCTCACACACGCTTGCTGGAAGTCCAACCCCTTGCCCACAAACCTCCTTTAAAACCCCCTCTCTCCAACCTTTCGAGGACGACCCCTACCCCGCCTTCCTTCCCTAATAGATTTATATGCTTTCCATGTCATTCTACTTTGATCCATTCTCTCTAAATACCAAACCACCTCAACAACCCCTCTTCTGCCCTCTGACTAATACTTTTATTAACTCCACACCTTTTCCTAATTTCCACACTCCGAATTTTCTGCATAATATTTACACCACACATTGCCCTTAAACAGGATATCTCCACTGCCTCCAACCGTCTTTCCCCGCTGCTTTCATTTACCACCCAAGCTTCACACCCATATAAGAGTGTTGGTACTATACTTTCATACATTCCCTTCTTTGCCTCCATAGATAAGGTTTTTTGACTCCACATATACCTCAATGCACCACTCACCTTTTTTCCCTCATCAATTCTAATGATAAACCTCATCCTTCATAAATCCATCCGCCGACACGTCAACTCCCAAGTATCTGAAAACATTCACTTCTTCCATACTACTCCTCCCGAATTTGATATCCAATTTTTCTTTATCTAAATCATTTGATACCCTCATCACCTTACTCTTTTCTATGTTCACTTTCAACTTTCTACCTTTACACACATTCCCAAACTCATCCACTCATCCTCCCATAAGCACAGTATCATCAGCAAAAAGTAACTGTGTCAATTCCCATTTTGAATTTGATTCCTCATAATTTAATCCCACCCCTCTCCCGAACACCCTAGCATTTACTTCTTTTACAACCCCATCTATAAATATATTAAACAACCATGGTGACATTACACATCCCTGTCTAAGACCTACTTTTACCGGGAAGTAGTCTCCCTCTCTTCTACACACCCTAACCTGAGCCTCACTATCCTCATAAAAACTCTTTACAGCATTTAATAACTTACCACCTATTCCATATACTTGCAACATCTGCCACATTGCTCCTCTATCCACTTTATCATATGCCTTTTCTAAATCCATAAATGCAATAAAAACTTCCCTACCTTTATCTAAATACTGTTCACATATATGCTTCAATGTAAACACTTGATCTACACATCCCCTACCCACTCTGAAACCTCCTTGCTCATCCGCAATCCTATATTCTGTCTTACCTCTAATTCTTTCAATTATAACCCTACCGTACACTTTTCCTGGTATACTCAGTAAACTTTAGTACTTGCAAGCACTAAAATAAATGGAATATTATGAAATTTCACTGGAGCATGTGAGAGGACCTTCGCTCACTGGTAAACAATGCCAGACTGGCTGCCCCCATGGCTCACGCCGTGGGTACGCGTCCCGGACGAACTACGACTTGCGAGTCAACCAATGAAAAGCGAGTCCATGTTTATACGAAAATACCCCTATGATTGGCAAAATTTACGATTGCCAAGAACTACGAAAATCGAAGGGCACTGTATATATAATATCTCCAGTACAAGCGAGTTTTATTATTTGATGTGCTCTTAGATTGTAATATCTATGAATGAATTCTGAGGAGACTAGCTAGATTTTGAATCCTGTACAATGCTTGCACTCCCAAGGTTGAGTGATGAACTTGCTGTGAGAGGGTCATCTGAACTGTAAACAGTAAGGTCAGCACACTTCTGCCAAGACAGTGAGTGAATAAATGATCGTGAATGTGTTTCCTTTTTTTTTTTTTCTTGGGTGGGGTGGGAGGGTGTCACCCTACCTTCGTGATTTAAAGACATCAACAATATACACAAGTCGCCACACGGAGAAGACCCGGGTCAGGCTCCACCCAGCAAAACAACTTGAACCTGGACCAACAATACTGATTATGCAAAACATTCAGAGAGTTTTCCTAGACACATAATAACATAAGAAAGAAGGAACACTGCAACAGGCCTACTGACCCATGCAAAGCTGGTCCATGCCACCCCCTTGCCTAGAACAATGACCACCTAGTCAGATCACTTCCACTTAAGGAAGGAGCATGGCACCAGACCTGGTAGCCCAAGCTAGTCAGGTCCAACTCACACCCACTCATGTATTTATCCAACCTATTTTTAAAACTACACAAGGTCTTTGCTTCTATGACATTACTCAGGAGTTTGTTCCACTCATCCACAACTCTATTACCAAACCAGTGCTTTCCTATGTCCTTCCTGAATCTGAACTTTTCCAACTTGAAACCATTGCTGCGAGTCCTGTCTTGGCTCGATATTTCCAGCACGCTATTTACATCCCCTTTGTTTATTCCTGTTTTCCATTTATACACCTCAATCATATCCTCCCTAATTCTACGCCTTTCTAGAGTGCAGATTCTGGGTCCTCAGTCTATCCTTATAGGGAAGATTTCCGATACATGGGATCAACTTTGTCATCCTCCTCTGTACGTTTTCCAGTGCATTTATATCCATTCTGTTATATTGTGACCAAAACTGTGCAGCATAATCTAAATGAGGCCTAACCAAGGATATATAGAGTTGAAGAACAACCTGTGGACTTCTATTATTTATACTTCTTGATATGAAGCCAAGGATTCTGTTAGCTTTATTGCAAACATTTATGCCCTGTTGTCTTGGTTTCAGATTACTGCTAATCAGAATTCCTAAATCCTTTTCACAATCAGTAGTATTAACATCAACACTATTCAGTTTATAAGTGGCATGGTTATTATCCTGTCCAACATTTAGTACTTTGCATTTGTCTATATTAAACTGCATCTGCCACTTCTCTGACCACTGCATCAGTCTATTCAAATCATCCTGGAGTGCACTAATGCCCTCGATAGAATGAATTGGACGGCCTATTTTGGTGTCATCAGCAAATTTGCTCATGTCGCTATTTATTCCCTCATCTATATCGTTTATGTAAATTGTGAACAACAAGGGGCCCAACACTGACCCCTGTGGAACACCGCTTGTGACATGCCGCATTCTGATTTCTCCACTTTTATGCAAACTCTTTGCTGCCTATTTGTCAACCATGCCTCTACCCAGGAAAAAATTTCTCCTCCTATTCAGTGTGCCTTAAGTTTCCTAAAAAGTCTCTGACGTGGAACTCTATCGAAAGCCTTACTGAAGTCCATATACATTACCACAATCTACCTATTCAAAAACACCTTAGTGAAAAAAGTTAGTAAATTCCTAAGACAGGAACACCCCTTAGTAAAACCGAGTTGAGATTCATTATCAATTTATGCCTATCAAGATGGCTATGAATTGTCTTGGCAATTATTGATTCCATAAATTTTCACACTATGGAGGTAAGGCTTATTGGTCTATAGTTCGAAGCTAAGGACCTGTCACCTGCCTTGTAAATAGGTATTACATTTGCCATTTTCCACTTATCAGGTACTATGCCAGTTTGTAGTGATATGTTGAAAAGATTAGCCAAAGGTTTGCAAATTTCCTCTTTACATTCCTTTAAAACCCTTGCAAACAATTCATCTGGGCCTGGGGATTTGTTAGGTTTTAATTTCTCTATTTGTCTGAGGACCGTGTCACTAGTTACTGCAATCATGCATACTTCATTATCGTCCTGTTCTACATAATTTATCATTTCTGGAATTTCGCTAGTATCTTCCCGAGTAAAAACTCCAGAGGAAGTAAGAAATGAAAATTTCACACATATCCCTATCACTGTCAGTGATCTGACCTGAGCTTCTCTTAAAGTGGGCCTATCTTCTCTCTAATCTTACTTCTGTATACCTGAAAGAACCCTTTTGGGTTAGTCTTCAAATCTCTTGTGACCTTAGCCTTATAATCCCTTTTTGCTTTTCTTATTCCTTTTTTTTTTTTCTCTTTAATTGAATATATTGATTTCTTAACTGCCCATCCCCTCTTTTGATACACCTAAAAATGCCTCTCTTTTGACCAATGAGATGTTTTAATCTATTGTTCATCCATTTGGGATCATTTTTGTTAGATCTAATTTCCCTACTCGGAACAAAAGTTGACTGAGCAGCTAGAACTATGCTCTGAAAATGTCATACTGGCAACCAACACCAGCTACCTGACCCACAGTCAGATCATCCCAATTTAGCCCACCCAGGTAATTTTTCAATCCCATGAAATCAGCCAATCGAAAGTCTGGAAAAGAGACTTGATTGCAGTTTACTGGGCAATTCCATAATATATTGAAACTAAGTGATTTGTGACCACTTTCCCCAAGCTCATCATTAACCTCAAGATTATTAATTAGTGAATCTTTGTTGGCAAGAACCAAGTCAAGAAGATTGTTCCCTCTAGTTGGTTCTGTCACAAACTGTCTTAAAAAGCAATCCTGAACTGTATTAAGAAAGTCACTAGACTCAAGATTTCCTGTCAGACTGTTCCAATGAATTTGTCTAAAGTTAAAATCCCCATTAACAAAACATTTTTCATATCTAGACACCGTATGAATTTCATCCCATAGCAGCTTACTGCCCTCCCTATCAAGGTTTGGGGGCCTATACAGTGGACCCCCGCATAACGATTACCTCGAATGCGACCAATTATGTAATGGTATTTATGTAAGTGAGTTTGTACGTGTATGTTTGGGGGTCTGAAATGGACTAATCTACTTCACAATATTTCTTATGGAACAAATTCGGTCAGTACTGGCACCTGAACATACTTCTGGAGTGAAAAATATCGTTAACCGGGGTCCACTGTATATCACATCCAAAATTAATTTTTCATACCCCTTGAGAAACTGTAGCCAAACGATTCTGTGTCCAATGTTTCTATTCTTATTTCTTGTCTAACACAACAATTTAAATTATCTGTGCATACATCGCCACTCCACCACCCTTCCTGTTGACCCTATCAGTGTGGAATAGTTTATAACCATGTATGTTGCATTCAGAAGGCATTTCTCTATCCTTTAAGTTGAACCAGGTCTCAGTTATAGCAATAATATCTATATTACCTGCACTTGCGAGTAATCTTAGCTCATCATATCTTATTTCTTAGACTCCTACTATTTGTATAGTAAACCTTAAGGGAGCTAGTCACTCGTTGCCCTCTACTATCTCTCTCTGTTTGTTGATCAGTTGCTTTTCCTTTATTAGGAACTTTATTTTGAATATTGTCTTTTAAACATATCCCTAAGGTATCCTGGGAATATCTGCTGTTTCCAACAATAATACTGCAGTCTGATTGTTTCCCACAAACACCCATACCTTTATAATCTATCAGTTTAAAGTCCTACATACGTCATCAATTACCCCCTCAATCGAACTGGCTAATGCAACCATTCCAACCCGAGAGGTGAACCCCATCCTTTGCATTACATATCACATTTGCCATAGAATTTCCCAGTTATCAATGAATGGGATTGCAAGTTCCCTGCAGTACCTGTCTAGCCAGCATTTTATACCAATTGCCCTAGACATCCATTCATTGCCCACTCCCCTTCTAGGCAAGATGCTACATATGATAGGGATCCCTTCCCCTTAGACCTGACTACTTCTATGGCTGACCTGTACTTATCCAGTAGCTCCTGTCTCCTGCCCTTCCCAATGTCATTTCCACCAGCACTAAAACAGATAATGGGCTTGTTCCATTACCTGACATAATATTATCCAACCTGCTGACTATGTCACCAACACCAGCTCCTGGGAGGCACACACACTGACTTTTCTATCCGTTACAAAAAAAAAACACGGTCCATATATCTTACCTGAGAGTCTCCCACAATCAGAATATTCTTACCTTGATTAGCAGGGGAGTCAGAGGTACCTTTAACCTCACTAACCACTGAAGTTCACTCAACTTGGAGAACAGAGGATTGATTTCCTACCTTCACATCTTCTCTATTAATCCTCCTCATCTTCCTTCTTCCTGAACTGTGAACCACTTGCCACTACTTAAAGCAGCTGCCACTCTCAGTGGTGGTAAGCACCCTTCAACACTGGTCATACCGTGTTGAAAGGCACCTAAGATATTATATTTTGCATATACAGGATGAACATCAGGTGAATGCAATTCATGCTATTAGTTTCACAGCTAAAGATTTCAATATAGTAAAAAAACAATAATGAAAATAACTAATATAGAGAACTTGTTACTTCCTGCATTTGTAGAGTGATTATCAAGAGACTTCATAAGTGCTTGCAAACTTAGAAAAGCTGCATGCTTGCTTTGTATCTGCATTTTCTAGCCCAGCAGAATAGAAGTGTAAAAGCACTTGTATTTACAGCTAGTTTAAACACAAGTGCTCATATACAATTAAAAAGTTTAAATAATGTATTTATAACTATAGGAAACTGGTGATGGTTTGCCACATAAAAGCCAAAAAATATTTTTAACATTTAAAATCTACATCATAATAAAAATTGTAAATAATCTCAAGAACTAAAGTAAAAAGTATCAGATATTAATTCACTTCTGCTGAGCTTGAAGAAGGAACACTTCACACAAAGATGAATACCTCAGCAAGCCTACATAGCGGGCAGAGGGAATACTCACTCATGCTTCGGCTATCGCTCTCTCCGTCATTTGTTGCTATGGAGGCTGTAAAGAGAGACACACCATCAACAGAGCAAACTCATCTAGGGCAACACCATGCAAACTGAACAAGCTTTTGGACATGGGACCTCTTATGTGCAGGAGGCTGTGGGTCAAACAGGTTTGGATACACTTAAAATACATTTAATATTCCAAACTAAGGTTCACACAGGTTGCAGGTAGTATGGGACATGGATAATAACAGCTCAGCTTCTAGAAAAGTAGAAGGCACTGATAATATGGATCCTAAGTAGTCCACATATTTTGTGAATAGAAGGCATATAGCAACATAAGTTATCCACAGATCACAGTATTTGGGGAGTGAAGATGATTGTCCAAATCTTTCAGTTAGGTTAAAGGGTTTTTAACAGTCAATATACATATATCGTTCTTGAAAACCACATAGGGAAGCAGTATGGTGCACCTCTGGGAATTATAATGCACTCAAGGAGTCAAACATCACATGGCCATGTCTTTAGAGTTTACATATGACTATGAATAACAGACATATAACAGCCAATGGAAGAGTCGTATATTGTATGAAATTAATGCTGTGTTCTGGCATATGGCTTACTTCGATCAAATGTAAATTCTAAGAATTGGTCCAGAGGAGTTTAAAAGCAGAAAACATTTTAATTAGATGCAGTTAGACAACTAAAAGAAGTTTAAGAGATGTGCATCATTAAAATGAAAATGTTAAGCACATACTGTAACTGCAGGTAAAACAACTTAAGGAAAGGAGTTCTGGGCAAAAAAAAAAAAAAAAAAAAAAAAAAAAAAGCACTAAAATGGGCCAAAAAGATGTTGCAAAATATACATGTACAAGTCACATGTGAAGAATAAAAGTCAATACAGTTTTCTGGAACAATCAACATTACAAATAAGATACCTGAAGAGCAAGAACCTTAATTCTCTAATATAATGGTTCCAGGAACAGTACTATGACATTTCTCTTGAAGGACCCTGCAGAAAAGTGCCTTTTCCCTAAATCACATGTAGTTTCCAGTGCTACAAACAACTTTGATGAAATGAAGATTTCATTATACATTGTAGTACTGTACAATAAAATTTCTGTATAACATACTGTAGAAAAAATGCTCAAGTTATGAAGTCTGGAGAAAGTAGTACAAACCTGAAATAATTTTTTTCTGAATGTTGTGTTAGATTGTATTACTGTAATTATTCTGGGCAATAATTAACTTGTAATTTTTTTTTATTTGCAGTAAGAAAATTTATGTATTAAAATTTTTTTAGACAAATAATAACTGCAATAAAAAAGCAAGCTATATTCATGATGTAAGTATTGCACCTAAAACTTCAGAATAAGCATAGTACTAAATGGGTAAACCTATGAGCACTTTACCTTGAGACTTTATGATCTGTCGGTCAAATACTGCTGTACTTCAAACAAACGAATTGCATTCCTGGTATTCTAATTTACGTGAGATGTTTGTAACTTGAAACAAGTATAAAACACATTCATATTATGCGTGCATTCATTTTATTCACATATAGAGCACTCCCATTTATTTGGTAGAAATTTATCAAAAGCTGCAGATTTAATAGTATTTATAATGTTTTTTAAGGCTAGGGTAGCCATCACTAGGTGTTATCCACCTACTGAACATGTCAGTATGAGGTGCAGGAGAGTGGGAGCTCTCCACACCCTCTCTCTCTTACACAATTATACTCACCACTCAACACTTCTACGGACAATTAGTCCAGCAGATCTAAAGAACTCGGGTGACCAGTGGACCAAGCCATCAACCTCCTACTCTGAGTGATTACTGTAGATGAAGACTGGTGTGTGCCTTGCAGAGATTTTTATGTACCCAATCAAGCTTTGCATTTCTTATAACTGCTTCAGCATCAAAGGAAACAAATACAAAACTGTTCAGGTTAGCTGTAGGCTCACCCCATAGTGCACTTCTAGCTAACATGAATAATGAAAATTTGGAATTCAGCTGCATTTTAGCTACAATCTTCAGGTCAAACAAATGGTTGTAGCATGCCAATGACATCTTTGTCAATGTGCCCAAAGGTCTAAATGTGCATATTTTCGTCTCCATCAACAATCCAGAACCAAAGTTTCAACTGACAATAGAGGAAAACAACAACTAGCTACCTTTCCTAGATGTGCTTTAACACCCAAAGGAAAGCAGACTTTTGTTCAAAGCTTACCAAGAACCTACTTGCAAAAATTATCCATTACATTTACCTTCATCATTACGTAAAAACAAGAAGAGGTGGGAACAATCAAAGGCCTCTTTCTCAGAGCCTTCAGAACTTTAAGTCCACAGTTCTTCAAGGGAAAAATGTGTGTATGTCACACATGCAAGAATTATGCCACAAATGTACTCCACAGAGCAAACACCAACACAGCAGCAAGGAAGCTATACAACCAACCCCTCAAAATAGCTACCAACTTATCACAATCAAGAACTTCGTGAAGAAGCACAAAAGCAAGTTTCTGACCAGCGGAGAAATGCCTGCAGCCAGTATGATGACAATACACATGTACAGCACAGGGATCAATGTGGATCCACAATGAAGTTTTAATGAGGCCTGGCTAGTCATCCATGATAGTGACCAACAGAGGTAGAATTTGCAGGAAGTAGCCTTAACTGCTATCAACACAGTCCCACAAAGCTCTGGGAACTTCACTGTATACAAATTTTCAGCCAAAAGATTATTACCTACATTAGGACTGGCCATCACATAAGAATAATGAAAATCACCATAGAGAAGCACTATAGTAAGCCTGCTGGCCCATGTCAGGCAAGCCCATCTCAAATCCAACTTGTTTAAAAAATTACTGTACCCTACTTTTTAAAGATACCCAAGGTTTTAGCTTCAATGACCCTAGTTGATACCTGATGCATCTCCTGCCTCACCTCACCCTCACTACTGGTCACTTGTGTTGTTCATTACACAATGCCCTGTATTAAGCTTACTTTGTATTACGTCTATTATTATTATAATCAAAAAGAAGCGCTAAGCCACAAGGGCTATACAGCGTATTACGTCTGAAAAAGCCACACCATGGCAAAACATTTCCTTTAATAAATGTCCTAAAACTCTACACAAATGTTTTTATGGTGTTCATGTATTCCTGAAAACCCATTGCAAGCTGATTGTTCAGTGCTTGGAATCTATTTTTCCCAAAGATGTTATGATTACAGATTTATTCACAGGCCATAATACTCTAATTTCACTTAGTTTTTTTCCAAAAAACTTTTACTAAATATTTTACATTCAGTACTGTTTTATTCTCACTTAAAAATAGCATTAAGCATTCTTTAATTATTGTATGTTAATTAAAACAGAACAGAACAATAGACTATAAAGTGTAGTGCAGTACGTATGTGATGTGAAGTTGGCAGGTAGCAGCTGAACTGTCTCCCGCTCTCTCTTTATCACTGTCTTTTTCACACTCTCACATCTTATTTAATACTTCAATATGCTCTCCACTTCCCCACTGCAGTGGTCAAGTGTAGTATGAAAGGAATGGGATGACATTTATGGGCAGGCAGCAGCTGGACCGACTCCCCTTTTTCTCTTCCCTATTCACTCCCACCTTTCCCCTTATCATATCTAACTAGAGTGTCTTTACAGATGTTCACAGCTCCCCCATTGTTGTGGTAAGGGTCATTGTGCCAGGTGTATTGTGTGAGAAGGTAACAAAGAAGGTAATTGTACAAGGGAAGGATGGCTTGAGTAGTGAATCTCCAACTCTTCTACACCTCACTTGCTGATGTGTTCAGTACACAGCAGCAGCAGCAGCAGTGGTGGCTACCACAGAACGTATTTATTTAATCAACATGAATGTAATTATTTAATCTACTGTACATTAATATACAATGGAATCTCGGTATATGACCAGGTCCCTACTCGAACAATGCTTAGCACTCGACTGAACAAATACGACCTGCCAGAACTTCGCTGTAAACTATTTCGTGTTCCTTCGCATTTTTTTTTTGTATTATTTGTATAAATAAGTCACCATGGGGCCTACGACGATTAGTGATAACAGCCAACCAAACAGAAAATTGGTTGGGAAGAACTCGTTTGATACTCAAATGGAGCGGCACTCAAACAGCCTTCTGGAAAGAATTAAGGTCACATACCGAGGTTCCACTGTAAGTGAATCTACACAAATGCAAATGTTTCATCTATATGAATGCAAATATTTAATCTATATGAATGCATTTATTTACTCAACATGAAGTCTCCACACATGCATAAAATGAACACAAAATATCACTGAATTTGGTAAAAAAATTTTTTTTTTTTTTTATAATTCAACCTTAAGAAAATTCATAAAAATTAAAACAATAATTCTCGGCCCAATCAATACTAAACAAATGTGAGCTCTCTAAGCATGCATTAAATGAAGATACAGAAAGTAGGACTGTATGTGGTAAAACACTAACCAAGAAAAGAAAAAATATTCACAATTAAGCCTTATGAAAATTCTTTAATATTAACTCTATGGTTCTTGGCCAATCTCTACCAAACAAATATGAGCTTTCTATATATGCACAAAATGAGCATATACAAAGTATGAATGCATTTGGTAAAAACAGAAAATATTTATTTATTTAAAACAATTTCTATTTGAATATTTGCAATGATCGTAACTGCATATCAGTGTTTTATGACATATCAATTGGTTCCAACATGTATGTGACGTGTGTAAAATGTTTTACGTTAAACACTTAAAGTCAGGGCCTTGCCGTACTGTATTGTAGCTCTGTTCTGTTTATTAAACAATGTTCAATATTATTTGTAAGTGAAAACAAACAGTACTAAATATATAAACATTCACATATAAAATAAATAAACAAAATTAGATACGTAAAATTATGACTCAGGAATGCATCTCTGATTATAACATGGGGGTCTTAAGTAAATATGATTAATCTACCTTAGAAAAATTTTCAGTAATGAATTAACATACAAAGTTGTGAACTTTACTGTCTATGCTATGCATTCTGTTGCAGCTCTATAAGGACTACTTATATTGAATTATTTATATATACTATACTAAACATACATATGTGCCTAATGAGCCAAACTGGTCAATTAGGCCAAACTACCCTAAAAAAAAAATGAACTTTTCCCAAATTTCTTTTTATGGATTAACAGATATTTTATCATCAAATACGGTGTACAAAAATTTTCCTTGGCCCTTAACCTAACTGTGGAATCTAATCTAGCTTAATGTAATTTTCTTTAACCAAATTCTACTGTATCATTTATCAGTTTAAATTGATTTAATATTATTTAAAATCGATGGCTTATATTTTTTTTTCTGTTATGTTCAAATTTGATTTTCCAAAGCTTACTGCACAACAAATTTTCACTGGTTACTTGGCAGAAACGACCCTTGCTTTTTAGGTATTACCATCCTGCTAAACGAGTGCAAAACAGAAACCTGTAACTGTTTTACACAATGGTGAATTGCTGATATCTTTTCTTTCTGCTTCATAAACATGCATTACATATAAAAGGTATATCTTGCTAGTTCTACTTACACTTAGGTCACACTACACATGCATGTACATGTAATTGTATTCACACCTAAGTTTTTTCTATATTCTTAATAGTTCTTGTTCTTATTTATTTCCTTTCAACTCCATGGGAAAGTGGAAAAGAATCCCTCCTCCATAAGCCATGCATGTCATAAAAGGAGACTAAAAAGCAGGAAGCAAAGGGCTAGTAACCTTTTCTCCTGTATAAATTACTAAATGTAAAAGAGAAGAGAGAGAGAGAGAAAGAGAAAAAAAAAACTTTAATTTCTTGTGATCTGGGTTGCCCTGCCTTGGTTGGGGAAAGCCGATGTTAAAAAATTTTTACACGTATGTACTGTGTATCTATTTTAGCATATAAACAAGCCCAAACAAGACATGTACTGTATATAGCAACAACAAGCCAAACTTTCTCATTTTATTTACTAATAAATGAGGCAAAATAATTGAAATAGGATTAACAGTTATAGACAAATAAAAGCAAAACGCGTGACGGATTTGGCAACCCATCCAAACTGATACAGTAGGTTTTAGAAAATTGGCCTTAAGTAAAAGTTTCCTAAGCACAATACTGGGCAATAATTTAAACAGAGGTTGCCTTGAATATCACTAATTTGATTAACCCAGATATGCACACACTACATATTTTCTTCAATACCTATAAATAACATAAAACCTACTGACCAGCTCACTAATAACAACTCTTGTATGCATCCATTCCAAAAGACTACAAGATACAGGTATTATAGAAATTAGCAGGAAAAAATATTTAGCAAAAATACGCAATACAGGAAACATTAACAGTGTGAGGAAAACTCTTACCTTCAAAGTCCTCATCGACTTTGGGAAATGATGTAAAAAGAGCAAGTGTTATTCTTCACACACACACAAACAATGGGTGTATTGGGTAAAATTAATACTTGCTCAGATGAACAGTTTAGTGACTGGTCAGCTGGCTCCAATTACACTAAGTAATTGCAGTTCTACAACCAATCAGGTCAACTATTAATGTGATCAATTCATTATGTAAACAAAAGATGCATTACTGATAAAATCACAATGACCTCCTTTAATGCTGAGTTACTATGAGATGTTAATGTTAAATTACCGAGGGAAGTGAAAAACCCATACAGTGCCTGCCTGGAAAATGGGTGGTTATTAGGACTCATTCAAAGGAGGGAAGGGTACAAAGTGATATGCAAGAGAACAGTGTGGACATACATTCAATACATTTGTTATATAAAAATTCAATGGGTATTTTATCCCAAGTATTTCAAACTTGGGGAATAACGTTATGAGCCATTTGTGCTGAACTGCATCCTAAGCCTTTATTAGTATACTGTAAGTGCAATATATGTTAAGAATGATGCATCTAATGATGTATTAATTAGCTTAATGACTATTTTTGGTTAATAAAATATACTTCACTAGGAAAACTCGAGAAAAATATTACCAAGCCCATTATCTTTAAAAACTCAGAGTAAGAAATTCAGGCCCAACCACACAATTTTTATATACATAAATATAATCCATATTCACAGCAGGTCAGCATTAATGAAGGTCTAGTAAAATGAGGACTTTGCATTTAAAAGTCTTCACAGTTTGCACTTTTGTAAACATTGGCTGTGAACATGTAGTGGGACAATAGTGACCTCATCAGCAGGATATGAACACGAGATCTGACGAAGATAAACAAAAAAACAACACTCATATCTATGGTGAAAATATCGCCAATTATTTTTACTTTATTAATGACAATGTCAAAAAAAAAAATCTCAGATAATGATAAAATGTAATAAGTGGATAATTAATATTTTTTGCTTCAACAAATGAATAGGGGAAATACTGTATATAAAACAATGAGTAAAATATTAGATAACCCCTGCTCATTAAATAAACCGCATATGTTCAGCCAGCACAGGTAATAACTGAGAAAAATTAATTCAGCAACAGCAAATACCTTAGTTCTTCTATCCTTAAAAAATATGATTGAAAGTGTGTCCATTCTGGAACTGTCCCTCTACAGGCAGTGGTCATGAATGTGTCCAATCATGAGTTGGGTGTAGAACCATCTACCATTAAGTATATTGTTTAATGCATAACGAAAGTACGCAAAGCTAATGACAACACCATTAGTGAGACAGAAAGCCACTGGGAAAACTGAAATCTTGTCGTTCTTCCCTTCATAAAAATTAAAGAGAAGCACAGAGGATTCTAATTATTAATTTTGTCTACCATTCAATAATGATAAGCAAAATTTCTTCCCCTTTCCTTCCATGCAAGCTTGAATAGTGTAAAATAAAATTTTTCATTTAATTATCAGTGTTTCAGAAATTACAACCCAAATTGGAAAGCAGTTTCAAAACGAATTGAAGCCGATTTTTGACACTTTTTTGGGG